>CAMRHE010000358.1:1200000-1800000 GCA_947044405.1 Leptodactylus fallax | reverse complement strand
ACCAATGGCTTGTTCTTTGATTGGGGGTGTATTCATGTTTATTTTTTATTTTTTAGATATTCCATGTGCAATTTCATATATTTAATTGGGGGGTTCCATATGGTATCTTTTTTTCTCTGTTGATATTGTACAACATAGATAAGATGCAATAGAAAGTGTGCAAAAATGGTGGAGGGTCTGAAGCATAAATAAAAAGGAAATGCTTAAAAATTTAATCTATATAGCCTTGAGGAAAGAATGGAAAGAGAGGACATGATTGAAACCTTTAAATACTGTATGTTAAAGGAAATAAGGTTCAGATGGGAAGTGTTTTAGTAAAAAACTAAACACAGGAACAAGGGGCACAATCTGAAATTAGTTGGGGGAAGATCAGAAGCAATGTCAGGAAATATTATATCACTGAAAGAGTTGCCGAGGTTTCAAATTAATTAAATGTACGCATGCCTGGGATAAACACATGTACAGTACAGACCAAAAGTTTGGACACACCTTCTCATTCCAAGAGTTTTCTGTATTTTCATGACTATAAAAAAATGTAGATTCACACTGAAGGCATCAAAACTATGAATTAACACATGTGGAATTATATACTTAACAAAAAAGTGTGAAACAACTGAAAATATGTCTTATATTCTAGGTTCTTCAAAGTAGCCACCTTTTGCTTTGATTACTGCTTTGCACACTCTTGGCATTCTCTTGATGAGCTTCAAGAGGTAGTCACCTGAAATGGTTTTCACTTCACAGGTGTGCCCTGTCAGGTTTAATAAGTGGGATTTCTTGCCTTATAAATGGGGTTGGGACCATCAGTTGTGTTTTTCAGAAGTCAGGTGGATACACAGCTGATAGTCCTACTGAATGGAGTGTTAGAATTTGTATTATGGCAAGAAAAAATCAGCTAAGTAAAGAAAAACGAGTGGCCATCATTACTTTAAGAAATGAAGGTCAGTCAGTCCGAAAAATTGGGAAAACTTTGAAAGTGTCCCCAAGTGCAGTGGCCAAAACCATCAAGCGCTACAAAGAAACTGGCTGCCTGGTTCCTACCATGAAGCATGGAGGAGGAGGTGTGATGGTGTGGGGGTGCTTTGCTGGTGACACTGTTGGGGATTTATTCAAAATTGAAGGAATACTGAACCAGCATGGTTACCACAGCATCTTGCAGCGGCATGCTATTCCATCCGGTTTGTGTTTAGTTGGACCATCATTTATTTTTCAACAGGACAATGACCCCAAATACACCTCCAGACTGTGTAAGGGCTATTTGACCAAGAAGGAGAGTGATGGGGTGCTACGCCAGATGACCTGGCCTCCACAGTCACCAGACCTGAACCCAATCGAGATGGTTTGGTGTGAGCTGGACCGCAGAGTGAAGGCAAAAGGGCCAACAAGTGCTAAGCATCTCTGGGAACTCCTTCAAGACTGTTGGAAGACCATTTCAGGTGACTACCTCTTGAAGCTCATCAAGAGAATGCCAAGAGTGTGCAAAGCAGTAATCAAAGCAAAGGGTGGCTACTTTGAAGAACCTAGAACAGTGATGGCGAACCTTTTAGAGACCGAGTGCCCAAACTGCAACCCAAAACCCACTAATTTATCGCAAAGTGCCAACACGGCAATTTAACCTTAAATTAACCAGGATCTGTTTTATAGTGACCGTGCAATGTTATTACAGCCTGTAATAATATCACACATCTGCTATAAAACAGATACTGTGTGATATAAATAGTGAAGGGCCCCCACATAGTACAATTCGATCTGAAGTGGCCCCCAGATAGTACTATATGCTCCAGAATAGCCCCCAGACAGTATTATATGCTTCAAAGTGGGCCCCCACATAGTAGTATATGCTTCACAGTGGGCCCCCACATAGCAGTATATGCTTCACAGTGGGCCCCCACATAGTAGTATATGCTTCACAGTGGGCCCCCACATAGTAGTATATGCTTCACAGTGGTTCCCCACATAGTAGTATATGCTTCGCAGTGGGCCCCCACATAGTAGTATATGCTTCACAGTGGGCCCCCACATAGTAGTATATGCTTCACAGTGGTCCCCCACTTAGTAGTATATGCTTCACAGTGGGCCCCCACACAGTAGTATATGCTTTACAGTGGGGCCCCACACAGCAGCATATGCTTCACAGTAGGCCCCTACACAGTAGTTTATATTACTTACCTAGTCCCATGAAGAGCTGCAGTCCCACGAAGAATATCCTCCTCCTCCTTCCGCTTGCGTGCGCTGATGACTTACGTCATCACGGCTGCGTTGGGGCAGAGGTTACACTCTGCAGTCAGTGTAGGCCGCAGTCCGGAGCGCGGCCTACACTGACAGCTCAGCCAAAAGACGCGATCGCTCACTAATAGGGAATCCTGTACCGGATTCCCCGTTAGTGAGCGATCATGGCGACGGCGTGCATGCCAACTGAGAGGGCTCTGCGTGCCCTCTCTGACACGCGTGCCATAGGTTCGCCATCACGGACCTAGAATATAAGACATATTTTCAGTTGTTTCACACTTTTTTGTTAAGTATATTATTCCACATGTGTTAATTCATAGTTTTGATGCCTTCAGTGTGAATCTACAATTTTTATAGTCATGAAAATACAGAAAACTCTTGGAATGAGAAGGTGTGCCCAAACTTTTGGTCTGTACTGTATGTTCTAAGACAAAAAGGAAATAATATAGGAGGAGACTAGATGGACCATGTGTCTTTTTCCGCTATCAATCTTCTATGTTTTTATGCTTCTGAGTATTCTGTCTATTTATAGTTTGTCATTATCTGCCTTCTCATTGACATCTTTTTGATTTATTACCTTTTAAGTGGGATTTGTTATATGACTATTATTAGTATATGACTACTATATGACTAGGTATTATTCTTATTTCTTTACTCCACCATGCTTTGTTACTAATTGTACTATTTCCTATAATAATGTATGCCCTAGACAGCTTTGGTGTCTTGGGCTTTTTCCATATCTAGACCCCTCTTTTTCTCTCTCTTTTTGTCTGATATACTTTATTATCATCTTTGATATTTTGTATGTGTTATTTCTTGCAATAAATTGGATATGTTTGTAGTGTTGGTGGGCATTGTTCCTTGTGTTTTATTGTACTGACATTATGTACTGAAGGAGCCTGAGCATTTATAGGGAGGACTAATATATGTTGTACACAGAGGTCTGTCTAGACTGGATACTTTTGTATTCAGTTCTCACTTAGCTACATTTGAACAAGTGTTCAGCCTTTAAATGTAAACAGAATGTGAAAACAAAGAGCCTAAAACTGGTGAAAAAGAAGATTGGAAACATAAAGTATATTATAAAATTACTCAACATTTCATGAAACTTTATTTTATTTTTATCTCACGTTAAACTCTTCACAAAATATTAGACAACAAATGCCATAAAGAAGTTAATCAAGTCACAAACAGAAGTATTCAGTATAACAGTTAAAAGGGACATCTCATTAGAGACAATCCCTTTCAGAATTAATCTGTTGCGGCAGTCACCTAGTCGTCCGTGTCTCACTCTTAGCTCCCCTGGCAAACAGCTGATTTTGCCAATGACCAACCAATTATTATCACTTGAGTAGCTGCTACTAGGGAAATTTAGTATTCTTGCATTAGTTACATTGTAGCTATTCAGATAAATGACCATCCATGTTATACAAATATATGGCCCTAATCCACCAGAATGAAAGAAGCTCTCACAGAAAGGGGTCTTGAGGGAGGGATAACATGATATTATATACCCTAATAGAGCATAGGAAATTTGTTTCACATAATGTTACTGAACTAAAAAATAAGACTCATAACCCCAAAATGCAACACAGCATGATGTATTAAAAAGGCATCCATATAACAATGCATTTTACACTTTATAGGTATTTTGAGTATTCATTAATTTTCCTTTCACATTATTATTGAGGTACTGTATTCCATTTAGAAATTGCTGCAAGATGACATGTAGACATACATGTAGACAAGATGACTATGCCTGTTACCATGATGAAGCAAGCAGGGTGATAAAATGTTTAACACCATTGACACTCAGCATTGACACAAAGGACAAATATTGTCTACAGAAGATAAAAAGCTCATCTCCTCAAAACAACTGCTTCAACTTGCAAAATCAATAAAAGCCAATTACATACATTGATTTAGGTTTAACAGAGGAAGAAATGTTGATATCAGGCATTACATTAAGCTTTATACGAATGATTTAGGGAAAACATTATAATTATACGATTGGTATAGGTACAGTATATTGGCTTTTCTACAGTATGTAGGTGGGAAAATAATTACACTTAAAGCCAAACTCCATGTACTGTATTCACACAATGTCACAGTTAAGATGAAAATAAAATTGCTTGTTGTTGTATCAATATTACTTTATGTTGTTGTATCCATTTACATCTTGTAAATACAGTTGGTGTTTTTTCAGCTTAATGCTGGTCAGTCAGGAGTTAATATGCCATTTCTGTGTTGTTGTGCAAAAATGAGTGGCGTCTTCTCTGGATTTCTAGAAGGTAGGTGGAGATCAGTGGTTACCTGGAGTTCAAGCCTTTAGCCAATAAATTACTTTACTGTTTCAGTCAGTTTTAGACCTACCGTGTTTCCCCGAAAATAAGACACCCCCGAAAGTAAGGCATAGGAGAGGTTTCGGAGAATTGCCTAATATAAGGCATCCCCCCGAAAGTAAGGCGTATGTTCCCGAATAGAACATACGGTATATACAATATGTGAGGCCGCGGGAGAACCCAACAATCTCTGCTATCATTATACTCCGGGGTCTTTTCAGACCCCGGAGTATAATAATCGGCGGCCCAGGGGAGGTGAGCGAACATAAAAAACTATGTGCTTACCTGTCCTTCTCCAGGCTTCGGGCCTGTTTGGTGACGTCGCAGACGTCAGCGGACGTCATTTTGCGTCGCGATGCCGGCCGGATCATGTGACGCGGCCTGGTCTAACAGTGAAGAAGGCCGGAGTAGCGCACGGGCATGCACCGAAGCGAGGAACGGGTAAGCAACGTTGTTTTTTTATGTTTCTATCCTCCCCTGGGTCTCCGATCATTATACTCTGGGGTCTGAAAAGACCCCACAGTATAATAATTGTTCATGGGTGGTCCACTATGGGGCAAACTACTGTGTGCAGGGGCCACTATGGGGAATGATACTGTTTGCAGGGGCCACTATGGGGAATGATACTGTGTGCAGGGGCCACTATGGGGAATGATACTGTGTGCAGGGGCCACTATGGGGAATGATACTGTGTGCAGGGGCCACTATGGGGCATGATACTGTGTGCAGGGGCCACTATGGGGAATGATACTGTGTGCAGGGGCCACTATGGGATATGATACTGTGTGCAGGGAAATTAATGGTTTGGATTGTTATGATGATGTCCTAGAAGATGATGACATAACTGTCATTGAATAAATTTTACTTTCTATTCGTACCGTAAATATTGGTAAATGTACCATACTGTTAATTGTTGTACATGGAAATAATGGTACGGTAGTAAGAAATTCTTGATAGGATTCACAGTTTGTCTGGTTATGCTGGTTTGTGATGACAAATACTGTACAGTACCGTATATAATAAATGTTCATTTTTTTGTTCAGCAATAAATGTGAATTCTTCTTCATTGAAAAAAAAATAAGACATCCCCTGAAAATAAGACACAGCACATCTTTGGGAGCAAAAATTAATATAAGACGCTGTCTTATTTTCGGGGAAACAGGGTAGCATCTTCAACTCTTCAGGCTAGTTAAGGACAGGGTTTAACTAACATGTCCAAAGCCAAAAAGTACCCTGCATTTCTCAAGAGTGGTTAATCCCTTAACAACCAAGGGCATAATAGTAGGTCCTTGGTCGCATGGGGATGTATGGAGAAGGCTCATAAGCTGAGCACTCTCCATATACGGCGGATGCAGGTTGTATAACACCGATCGCAGCTGTTAACACTTTAGATGCCGCAGTTAAACGTGACCACAGCATCTAAAGTGCACAGGCGGCGCAATCTTTGTCTGATTGGTTACGATGAAGGCCGGGAGCTATTGAAGGCTCTCAGGCTTGTCATTAGTATGGTTCTATTACACGCTGCCATAGGCAGAAGTCAATGGATTTTACTATTCACTGCAATACTACTGATAGTTTAAGTGATCAAAGCCCTTAGGGTTCAAGGTCCCTAGAGGGTATGATCATAAAAGTAAAAGAAGAAAAAAAAAGTTTAGAAAAGTACAAAAAAATCAAAAAACACAAAAGTTCAAATCACCCTCCTATCCCTAGAACACATATAAAAATAAATAAAGTAAACATAAACACTTTAGGTGTCCCAATGCTCAAAAATGCTCAAGCTATTAAAATATTGATCCCATAAAAAAATCAAAATAGCCAAATGGCGGTTTTTGCAAGACTTTGCCTCCTAAAAATAATTGAATAAAAAGTGATTGAACCATCAGACCTTTCCCCAAATGGTAACAACAAAAATGTAATCTTGTCCTGCATAATAAGACACCATACCTAGCTTCATACTTGTAAATATGAAAAAGTTACAGTTCTCAGAATGTGCGACAATTTTTTTTTTTTTTATTTTGAAAAGTTTTTCATTTTTTAGAAGGTGTCAAAACATTACAAATGCTACATAAATTAGTTATCGCCAAGATCATGCTGTCCTAAAGGATACAGGAACATGTCATTTTTACCACAGTGAATGCCATAAAAATTAAACCCATATGAAATTGGCGCAAATGCGTTTTTTTTTCCAATTCCACCTCATTCTGAATTTTTTTTCCAGCTTCCCAGTACATTGCACAGGATATTAAATGGTGCCATTGCAACGTACAATTTTTTTCGCAAACAATAAGCCATCATGTGAATCTGTGAACTGACAAATGAAAAAGTTATGGCTCTTGGAATGTGGAGAGGGAAAAACGGAAATGGAAAAACAAAAAATTGGCCCGGTCCTTAAGGGGTTAAAAAGGTGAATTAGATACCCTGAGTTGGGCAAATCTCACAAGATTCATTTTGCGAGGTTTCGATTTGGGCCGATATATACAGATGTAGCCAATGCCATACAAATTGGCAAAGCACACTCCTGTGCTAGAAGTGCGTCTTTCCAATTTGTTCCTTCTTCCTCTCCCCCCCACAGGCACCAGCTCTTTAAATAGAAACAGTACAGGGGGAGAGCAGGATAAGAAACCAACTGTTTTGCGAGTCTATATTATTTTGTAAACCAAGACCAAGTCAGTTAAATAATTTGACCAAGAGAAACCCTTATAACATACAATTGTGTCCACCCCATGCCCCTATATTGAATGTATTCTGAGATCACAATGAAAACCGCTACGGAAAAAAACATGATGCGTTTTCTGCAGCATTTTTTTGCTGTGGCTTGCAAGAGACTAAAAAGCTTCAGAATTTCTGCAGCAGAAAATCTGCAAAGATTCTTCTATTAAGCTGCAGCAGAAAAAAAAACCTTTTTTTTGTTGTGGATTTACCAGATATTTGACTACATTGCGATGTATTGCGATCAAAATAAAAATCTTTATTGTATTAATATACCCTAAAATTAAAAACAAAATATAAACAGTTTTGATCATATTATGAGTTCAACCAGCATCCTATTATGTATTTGTATTTCACAAGACTGCTTTTAAAGTTACTTTACAAGGTAAAGACAAACCGTGATGTTAGCATTAAATTGCGAAATGTATGTTCATTTCATAATGATAAGATGTCACTAAAATATATATATACAAAGAAGGGCAAGCATGAAAAAAGCAAATACAGTGGGGAAAAAAAGTATTTAGTCTATCACCAATTGTGCAAGTTCTCCCACTTAAAAAGATGAGGCCTGCCTGTAATTGACATCATAGGTAGACCTCAACTATGAGACACAAAATGAGAAAACATATCTAGAAAATCACATTGTCTGATTTTTTAAGAATTTATTTGCAAATTATGGTGGAAAATAAGTATTTGGTCACCTACAAACAAACAAGATTTCTGGCTCTCACAGACCTGTAACTTCTTCTTTAAGAGGCTCCTCTGTCCTCCACACATTACCTGTAGTAATGGTACCTGTTTGAAATTGTTATCAATATAAAAGACACCTGTCCACAACCTCAAACAGTCACACTCCAAACTCCACTATGGTGAAGACCAAAGAGCTGTGGAAGGACACCAGAAACAAAATTGTAGACCTGCACCAGGCTGGGAAGACTGAATCTGCAATAGGCAAGCAGCTTGGTGTGAAGAAATCAACTGTGGGAGCAATAATTAGAAAATGGAAGACATACAAGACCACTGATAATCTCCCTCGATCAGGGGCTCCACGCAAGATCTCACCCCATGGGGTCAAAATGATCACAAGAACGGTGAGAAAAAATCCCAGAACCACACGGGGGGACCTAGTGAATGACCTGCAGAAAGCTGAGACTAACGTAACAAAGGCTACCGTCAGTAACACACTACGCCGCCAGGGACTCAGATCCTGCAGTGCCAGACGTGTCCCTCTGCTTAAGCCAGTACATATCTGGGCCCATCTGAAGTTTGCTAGAGAGCATTTGGATGTTCCAGAAGAGTATTGGGAGAATGTCATATGGTCAGATGAAACCAAAGTAGAACTGTTTGGTAGAAACACAACTCGTCGTGTTTGAAGGAGAGTGAATGCTGAGTTGCATTCAAAGAACACCATACCTACTGTGAAGCATGGGGGTGGCAACATCATGTTTTGGGGCTGTTTCTCTGCAAAGGGACCAGGACGACTGATCCGTGTACATGAAAGAATGAATGGGGCCATGTATCGTGAGATTTTGAGTGCAAACCTCCTTCCATCAGCAAGGGCATTGAAGATGAAACGTGGCTGGGTCTTTCAGAATGACAATGAACCCAAGCACGCCGCCAGGGCAATGAAGGAGTGGCTTCGTAAGAAGCATTTCAAGGTCCTGGAGTGGCCTAGCCAGTCTCCAGATCTCAACCCCATAGAAAACCTTTGGAGGAAGTTGAAAATCCATGTTGCCCAGCAACAGCCCCAAAACATCACTGCTCTAGAGGAGATCTGCATGGAGGAATGGGCCAACATACCAGCAACAGTGTGTGCCAACCTTGTGAAGACTTACAGAAAACGTTTGACCTCTGTCATTGCCAACAAAGGATATATAACAAAGTATTGAGATGAACTTTTGTTATTGACCAAATACTTATTTTCCACCATAATTTTTCTTTAAAAATCAGACAATGTGATTTTCTGGATTTGTTTTCTCACTTGTCTCTCATTGTTGAGGTCTACCTATGATATCAATTACAGGCCGGCCTCATCTTTTAAAGTGGGAGAACTTGCACAATTGGTGGCTGACTAAATACTTTTTTCCCCCACTGTACAAGTATCAAGCAGCAACACAGGACAAAGACTTCATTCCTTAAATAATAGACCTGCACTATGTACTTCTCATTCTGTGTAATTATTTTTATTTCAAAACCAGAAACTCATAAAAAAAACCTTGACCACAAAATGCTGTAACAACCACTGGGCACTGAAACTGAAATACGCTTAAGAGAAAGTGCTGTGGCTTTACCTGAATGGAATTTTTATGGTATGATCATTCGTTTTTACAGATTTCTTACAATGTTCAAGCTTTTTTTCTCTCTTTATTCATTACACATTTTAATGACTCTTATTAAAGGCCCCTATACAGCACTTTTATTGGCTAGGGAAGCATTTTGGACCTGACAGACTCCCTTTATTCTAACTGAATAACTCGTATTTGGAAATGTGGATGCTTGCTTTATTTGGAGCTAATGAGAGAAGGCTATGAAATTTACAGTAGTAAATATATAAAAGCTTTATGCTCTTTGTTTCTTGATAGGTAATAGTTTTCACTGTTTTATTCTAGAGATATTTTCAATGAAAATAGTGCAATTACAGCCACATTACTATTCTCCCCTATTACCATAATTAGAAATAAATATGCTATTAAAACAGATATAGAAAATATGGCAGCAGCAGTTCCCAAGGCTGTTCTCCTGAGTACACAGATCATAATTACTACTGCACAAAAAATATTTTGACTCGATTTGGCACCATTGTCTCTGTGGTGATAATAATTGGAAGCATGAATAACATATTTTTTTTTACATTAGAACAGAAATCCTCACACATTTAGTGTTCACCAACCTACGACTTTACACCTCCTGTAAAAATACAACTCCCAGCATGAACACTTTGTAATATATCGTATCAGAGAAAAATGCTCACATGTATCCATAGACATTTATGGAGAGGGGAGGGGAAAGAGAATGCACACAGGCACACATGGTACTGCATCTAGTAGTAAAAATTTTTATGCCTCACCCCAAGTGCTTTATTTACTGCAATAATAATTCTTAGAAGTAAACAATTGTAGAGTAACTAATCGTGCTCAAGTATACTATCAAAGAGAAAAAACAAACTAGCACTAAAACCTAAAATATAACCTTTAATAATCTGATTAAAAAGTGTACAATGCACTACAAAAAAATGACGTCTGTAGTGTTGCTGCATGTGGCATTCAGCAGTCAACAGCACATAGGTAGCTTATCACAATGTCCATAAAGCCTCTGTTTGAATAAGGCTAAACTAAGTGCTCAATAATCAGCAACATGTGAGAGGCTTTATCACAATCTCAATAGAGCCCCTGTTTGAATAATGCTATCCTAAGAGGCTTATCACAATGTCAACAAAGCCCCTGTTTGTATATAGCTATCCTCTAAGAGGCTTATCACAATGTCAACAAAGCCCCTATTTGTATACAACTATCCTCGTTTGTATAAAGCTTCCTCTAAGAGGCTTATCACAATACTAGTGTAATAGATGTATTTGAATCCATGGTAGTACAGGCTCTATCTCAATTGTCAAGGGAGAAATTAGCCAGGGGACATAATTTAAGTGGTGGCAAACTCCATGCTTTACATGATCTTTCACGTGATGAGACGATTATTATTAAACCTTCAGATAAAGGGGGTAATCTGGTTATCATGGACAGATCACAATATGTAGCAATGTGTAATTCCCTTTTGTTGGATCCTGAGACATACAAAATTTTAGATCACGATCCTACCACTAAATTTAAGAGAGAACTTAATGTTATTCTATTGAGGGCCCATGAGGCGGGCCTAATTAGTAAGAAGGAATTAACATTCATGTCTACTCCATTTCCAACAACGGCTACTTTTTATAGCATACCCAAGATACATAAAGGGTTTCCCCCTTTAAGGGGTCGTCCTATTGTCTCGGGCATAGGAAGCTTAACCCAAGGAGCGGGTGTTTACATTGACAAAATATTGCGACCATTTGTCTTAACGCTCCCTTCCTATGCCCGAGACACTATGGATATCTTGAAACGGTTGGAAAATATAACACTACCACCAGGTTCATTTTTGGCATCCATTGATGTCGAGGCCTTATACAGTTCAATACCGCATGATAAGGGCTGCGAGGCCATTAGACATTTCCTTCAATTTCGTACCATTCAATTGGCCCCCCATGGCGAATTCATCTTAGAGCTTCTTGATTTCGTTTTAAAGAGGAATTTTTTTTCTGTTTGACGGGCGCTTCTTCCATCAGCAACGCGGGACGACTATGGGCAGTTCAGCTGCGCCCACGTATGCTAATTTATTTTTGGGCTGGTGGGAGGAACGTCTGGTTTTTTCGGATCTCTTTGAGAGGTGGACTGGGATGATTTCGCTATGGATAAGGTACATCGATGATGTGCTTATCCTTTGGACAGGCCCCAAAGAAGAGTTTTGGGGCTTTGTTGACGCCCTCAATAAAAATGACATCAATATGAAATTTACTGCGTCAATAGATTCTCACTCAATTACATTTTTGGACCTTCGCATCATTATTAACGAACAGGGGGATTTGGAAACCTCTTTATACCGTAAAGAGACAGCTACAAACAACTTATTAAAATGGGATAGTTTCCATCCAGCCCCCCCTCAGGCGGGGAATACCTAAGGGTCAATTCCTTCGTGTACGTAGGAATTGTTCTAATTTGGATGATTTTCATGTCAAAGCTAAAGAGCTAGAGGGTAGGTTTTACAAACGAGGATATCCAATGTCTGTCCTCAAAGAAGCCAAAGAGATGGCAGCTCTTAGTGATCGTACCACTTTACTTACCCCTAAAACTAAACCAAAGGATACACATGCTATCCGCCTGATAGGGAACTATGACCGTGGAGCTAAGGGTGTCATGGAAATACTCAAATCCCATTGGAACATATTAACAATTGATCCAGATGTAAGATAATTAATTAGTCAACATCCCTCTGTTACTTATCGCAGAGGTCAGAATTTGGGTAATTTGCTAACACATAGCCACTTCACACCCTGCTCTGCGGTTAGCACTTGGCTGGATAAAAGTGTCCCTGTTGGGACCTTCAAATGTGGTTCATGCAAGGCATGTGACTACATTTTGAAAGGAGACACTATTCCTATTGTCTCTACTGGTAAGAAACATTTTACTAAACAGTTCATCAACTGTAGGACCACTTGTGTGATCTATGTGGCCACATGCCCCTGTCCGTTAAATTACATAGGTAAAACTATACGAGAATTTAGACGCAGAATACTTGACCATGTAGGCTATATCACACGGAGAGAAGATCGCACCCTCTCTACCCATGTATGGGAATATCATGGAGGTGACCCTAAGTCTCTGACCTTTCAAGGTATAGAACGAGTACGTCCCCCAATGAGAGGTGGTAACTGGGATCAGTTGATCCTACAACATGAGACCAGGCGTATTTTTCAATTTCAGAGTGTGAAACCTAAAGGCCTGAATGATTCACTCTCTTTTGCATCATTTATATAATGCTAATAATAATAGTCCTTTAATAGTCCCACAATGGGGAAATTCAGTGTGTTACAGCAGCAAAGATAAGCAGATACAAATACAAATACAACATGTACAGGAATGTTCCAAGGTAAGAGGCATTACTTTGATAGCCGACAGACAGATAGGAAGTAGCGGGGGGGGGGGGGGGGTTTAACAGGCAGAGAGATATTTCAGTTCTCTGTGTGTAATGATCTCCGCTTAGGTCGGTGTTGGTTGTACAGCCTAACCGCGGTGGGGAGGAAAGACTTCCGATAGCGCTCCTTCTCACACCTAGGGTGGAGCAGTCGGTCACTGACAGTACTGCTCAGCGCGATCACAGTCTCATGCATAGGATGGGACTTCTTCTTCTGCATGGAGCTCACCACGGACAGTATCCTTCTGTCACCCACCACCTGCACTGGGTCCAGGGGGCTCCCCAGGACAGAGCTGGCCCTTCTAATCAGCTTGTCAAGTTTATTTCTGTCCCTGGTTGATATACTGCTCCCCCAGCAGGCCACTCCAAAGAAGATGGCTGATGCCACTACTGAGTTGAAGAAAGTTCTAAGAAGTGCCCCCCGGATTCCAAAGGCTCTCAGTTTCCTAAGCAGGTAGAGCCTGCTGTGGCCCTTCCTGTACAGGGCCTCCATATGATCTGCCCAGTCCAGCTTATTATTAAGGAGCAAACCCAGGTACTTATAGGTGTTCACAATCTCGATGCCCGTCCCCAGGATGTCCACTGGTTTAGGAGGGCTTCTGCCTTTGCGGAAGTCCACCACCATCTCCTTGGTCTTCCCCGCATTAATCTTCAGGTGGTTCCGGTGGCACCAGTCCACAAAATCCTGGTTCAGTTCTCTGTACTCCCTGTCATCATCATCTGTGATGAGACCCACTATTGCAGAGTCGTCAGAATACTTCTGTAGGTAGCAGCTGGATGAGTTGCACCTAAAATCAGCAGTGTACAGTGTGAAGAGGAAAGGGGCGAGAACCGTACCCTGAGGTGCCCCCGTATTACAGATCACGGTACCTGACACACAGTCTTGGGCTCTCACGTATTGAGGTCGATTATTATAATTATGGTTTCATCTGCATTTTACATCTATTTAGTCTGTTTATATAGCAATATTAGTTTTCATTCATTTTTATGGTTTATTACTATGCTTTACCCAAATATCTTTTGTTTATTTTTATTGATGTTTTACATCTTTGGGTATTTCTCTATATGGATGGGATATAACAGTTAAAGCAGTACATAATTGTATGCACTGCCATGGTGGGTGGTTTATCTTTGCCACTCTAGTACATATTAGTGTACATATCAGTGTTTCCCTAGTCCAGTCATCTATCCGTTCCTACAGACTTATACTTGTATTTTGCATTTGTTATCTTAAGTAAATCTGATTGTGAGCTTGAAAGGCTCTTTTCTATTTACTTTATTGCAGTCTTGTTTTCATTCACCATTTTCTCTTTTTTACATTTGTTGTTCAGCGTCTCCTCTCCATGGAAACCTGTTTTCCCCTGCATGACAAACCTCCGGACGAGGTGGGCGGAGCCTCGGACCGATGACGTCATGAGGGGGGGAGTATCATGGGGGCGGGGCTACGGGTTTATTAACCCGGCGGGACACAGTGAATGGCGTTGGCTCTCTTAGTACCAGTGTCCACCATCAGGACACTGGGAACTGCAGTTATTACTGCAAATTATCTCAGTAGGCTAGATATTATCTTTATCTTTACCTTCTCCTGATGAACCCTGCTTATCTCTGGGGGAAACGCGTTGAGGATAGTTTTATACAAATAGGGGCTTTGTTGACATTGTGATAAGCCCCTTAGAGGAAGCTTTATACAAACGAGGATAGTTGTATACAAACAGGGGCTATGTTGACATTGTGATAAGCCTCTTAGGATAGCATTATTCAAACAGGGGCTCTATTGAGATTGTGATAAAGCCTCTCACATGTTGCTGATTATTGAGCACTTAGTTTAGCCTTATTCAAACAGAGGCTTTATGGACATTGTGATAAGCTACCTATGTGCTGTTGACTGCTGAACGCCACATGCAGCAACCCTACAGATGTCATTTTTTTGTAGTGCATTGTACACTTTTTAATCAGATTATTAAAGGTTATATTTTAGGTTTTAGTGCTAGTTTGTTTTCTCTCTTTGATAATAATAATTCTTAGTTGTATTTCCCTATAATGTCCTCCTTGCTGCGTCTGAGTGAGAGAAAGAGAGAGAGTTAAAGAACACAATCTTCAATTTCCTTCATGCATTGTCTATAGGAGACATCATATCTGCTAGTCTCCTACCCCTAGCTTAGGGAAATCTCAGAATTCAAAATGGAGCTTGCAGAGGAGAGAAATGCTACAACATGCAAAATACAATTCATATAATGGACATAATTATAATTACGTCTCATGTACATCCACATGTACACATCCATATTGGTCTATAGTAAGAGTCTAGTAAAAGTCATATAGAAAACCACTACTTCAAGTTATTACTGCATAAAGGGGTATTTGCTTCTAAACTGTTATCTTATGTAAATGAAAGAGTTTTCTTAAATGCATACATTAGAAATGCATACCTGCTATGTGAGATTATTCCTCCCATTGTTTACACATCATTTCCTTGGTCCCTGACCTGGTATCTGATCTTAAGATAGGTGAAATCACTCACTGTTCTCTGGAGGGGAGGGTGGATGAGTTCTCGGGATCGTGCTTGCTCTCAGAACTGTTATTTCCTGCTCTTACAGTGGCTTGCAAAAGTATTCATACCCCTTTTTCATATTTTGTCACCTTACAACCACAGACTTAAATGTATTTTATTGAGATTTTAAGTGATAGACCAACAAAAAGTAGCACATAATTGTGAAGTGGAACAAAGATGATATATGGTTTTCAAAATTTTAATCAAATAAAAATCTGAAAAGTGTGACATGCAAAAGTATTCAGCCCCCTGTACTCTGATACCCCTAAATAAAATCCAGTGCAATCAGTTGCCTTCAGAAGTCACTTAATTAGTTAATAGAGTACAGCTGTGTGTAATTTAGTCTCAGTATAAATACACCTGTTCTGTGAAGGCCTAAGTGGTTTGTTAGAGAATACTAGTGAACAAACAGCATCATGAAGACCAAGGAACTCACCAGACAGGTCAGAGATAAAGTTGTGGAGAAGTTAAAAGCAGGGTTAGGTTATAAAAACATATCCCAAGCTTCAAGCATCGCAAGGAGCACTGTTCAATTCATCATCCAAAAATGGAAAAAGTATTCTACAACTGCAAACCTACCAAGACATGGCCGTCCACCTAAACTAATAGATCGAGCAAGGAGAACACTGGTCAGAGAAGCAGCCAAGAGGCCCATGGTCACTCTGGAGGAGCTGCAGAAATCCACAGCTCAGGTGAGAGAATCTGTCCACAGGACAACTATAAGTTGCGCACTCCACAAATCTGGCCTTTATGAAAGAGAGGCAAGAAGAAAACCATTGTTAAAAGAAAGACATAAGTAGTACCGTTTGCAGTTTGCCACAAGTTGTATAGGGGATACAGAAAACATGTGGAAGAAGGTGCTCTGGTCAGAAGTGACCAAAGTTGAACTCTTTGACCTAAATGCAAAGCGCTATGTGTGGTGGAAAAGTAACACTGCTCATCACCCTGAACACACCATCACCACTGTGAATTATGGTGGTGGCAGCATCATGCTGTGTGGAAGCTTTTCTTCAGCAGGGACAGGGAAGCTGGTCAGAGTTATTGGGAAGATGGATGGAGCTAAATACAGGGAAATCCTGGAAGAAAACCTGTTGGAGGTAGCAAAAGACTTGAGATGGGGAAGGAGATTCACCTTCCAGCAAGACAATAACCCTGGTATGTTAGGTATGTTAGTGGAATGGTTTAGATTAGAGATGAGTGAATTTCTCAAAAGTTCAATTTGGCACTTCAATTCGAAGTTCCAAAAAAATTCACTTTGATCCGAATTACTTTGTGGCGAATATCGCTAAAAAACACCTATTTCCTAGCTTCATAGAGCCTGTATAGTGGAGTAGAACACTGTGCCTTGCAGTAACACGCATAGGGAGCCTACTGTGGTAGTCAAACAATACTGTGAGTCCGAATGACACGCACATGACAGGCGTCGCTCTTAGAATAGATGCACACTTCACTTATATGGACAGTTACGGGGCCAAAACTGACCATCTAACTCAAGTGTGAACCCAGTCTTACAGGTCCATGTTAGTGCCAGGTAGAAATAACCATGCAGATACCCAACATCCTACTGTAGAATGAAAGCGCGCACTCCTTTTACGCCATCGTCTGTGATTCCACATATATGTCTACAGAGTGGCAAGGTGACATAATGTGGAGGTGGCAGCAGCATAAGGAGGCCATACAGTGACCCAGTGGTAGTGGAATTAGGAGGACATACAGTGACCCAGCAGTGACTGTGGCATGAGGAGGTCATACAGTGGCCCAGTGGCAGAGGTGAAGGTAGTAGCAGCCTTAGGAGGGCATACAGTGACCCAGTGGCTGCGGCATGAGGAGGGCATACAGTGACTCAGTGGCTGCAGCATGAGGAGGCCATACAGTGACCTGGTGGCAGCAGCATGAGAAGGACGCAGAGTGACCCAGTGGAAACAGCATGAGGCTGCCATACAGTGATCCAGTGGCAATGGCCTGAGGAGGCCATACAGTAACCCGGTGGCAGTGGCATGAGGAGGGCATACAGTGACCCAGTGGCAGCGGCATGAGGAGGCCATACAGTGACCCAGTGGCAGCAGCATGAGGAGGGCATACAGTGACCCGGTGGCTGCGGCATGAGGAGGGCATACAGTGACCCGGTGGCAGTGGCATGAGGAGGTCATACAGTGACTCAGTGACATTGTGGAGGTGTGAGCAGCCTTAGTAGGCCATACAGTGTCCCGGTAAGAGAGTGTGGAGGTGTCAGCAGCCTTAGTAGGCCATACAGTGACCCAGTGGCAGAGTGAGTAGGTGGCAGCAGTGTGAGGAGGCCATACAGCCACCCAGTGGCAGAGGGTTGAGGTGGCAGCAGCGTGAGGAGGCCATACAGTCACCCAGTGGCAGAGTGCAGAGGTGGCAGCAGAGTGAGGAGGCCACAGAGTGGCAAGGTGATATAATGTGTAGGTAGCAACAGCCTTAGGAGGCCATACAGTGACCAAGTGACAGAGTGAGGAGGTGGCAATAGCGTGAAGAGGCCATAGAGTCACCCAGTGGCAGAGTGCAGAGGTGGCAGCAGAGTGAGCAGGCCACAGAGTGGCAAGGTGATATAATATGTAGGTAGCAACAGCCTTAGGAGGCCATACAGTGAACCAGTGGCAGAGTGTGGTGAGGCAGCATGGATCATTTAATCTTCAGCATCAGGCATTGGTGGGTGGAAGTCCTGGATGATCCATGCCTGATTCATCTTCACAAAGGCCAGTCTCTCCAAATTTTGGGTGGACAGGCAAGTTCTCCTTGGGGTAACAAAACACCCGCTCTGATGCCACACTACTGGCCGGGCAGGACAGCTTTTCCAGGGCAAACTCGGCCAGTTGCAGCCACAAATCCAGTTTGGCTACCCAGTAGTCCAGCGGATCTTCGATGACGGGTGGAGGGGTGTACTCTAAGTATGCCACCACCTGCTGGTTCAACTTCTGCTCTGTGTCTAGCTGCTGATGAGCAGCTTCTTCACTATGTGGCTGAAGAAAGCTGCTCATCAACGACTCTAGGCTCAGGCTGCTGCTGATGGAGCCGATACTGCTCCTGCCACCCCCACTCCCACAGCTGCCATGCCAGTGCAAGTTGAGCGCTCAGGACCCCCCCGGTCGGACATGCGAGAGGATGGACAATGGCGCAGGTAGGCAGCAGCCAACTTGCTACATAGCATGTCTCTATTGTAGTTCAATTTGTCCTCCCTCTCAGTGGGTGTAAAAAAGGCCCCCATTTTTCCCAGGTAGCAAGGGTCCAATATGGTGGAGAGCCAGTAGTGATCCGTCTGTCACCATTCGGCTGTCACTGCGCAAGGAAGTCAGTATGCATTGGGTCATTTGCGCAAGTGACTCCGAGGGACTCCCTGCATCCATCTCCACTGCATACTGCCATGGTGTGTCTGGGTCATCTGCCTCATCCTCCTCATCTCCCTCTGGCTGTTCTGGTTGCTCCTGCTCCTCCTCTCCACCCATTTGACTACACTTTATTTGTACTCCAATGTCCTCCTCATCCTCCTCCTCCTCCAGTTCAGCCCCCACTTTGGCAGACAAAACAGGCTCAAGAAATGGCCCACCTTCTCTTCTACATATTTGTGCAGGGCTGGTACTGCCTTCTTGGCAAAGAAATGACGGCTTGGGACTCTCCACCTCGGCTTGGCGCAAGCCATCAGTTCTCTGAAAGGTGCAGAGTCCACCAAGTGCAAAGGGAGTGACTGCAGCACCAGCAACTTGGACAGGAGCACATTCAGCTTCTGCACTGTTGGATGAGTGCACGCATACGTGTTGTCTCTTAGATATAGATTCTGTGATCGATTGCTGACGCAATGACTGACTAGGAGGAGGAGGAGGAGCAGGAGCATCATGACCAGCAGATGATGGGAAGGACACACAGCTTCCTTCAGCTGACGTGGTGGAGCCTTGACTGCCTGAAATGGGGTGCGTGCCACTGGGTGCTGCAGCGGTTGCTGTGACAGGCTGGACCACCACATTGGAGCCACAGCTATCCCAGGCCACTTTATGGTGATGCTGCATATGTTGGCACAGGGCTGTGGTGCCAACATTGGCACCCTGGCCACGCTTCACCTTCTGCCCACAGATTTAACATATGGCCATGTTCACCTCCCCCGGTGGCTTTACAAGAAACTGCCACACCGCTGAGTAGGTGATTTTACCCCCAACACTCTGCAATAACTGACTGCTACCGCCACTGCCTCCATGAACCCCTGCACCACTGCTTTCCGGGCAGGTAGGCTGCTGCGAAGCGGGTGGTCTATCCCCGGTACGTTTAGCTCCCGACCTCACACTTCTGCCACCCTGCTGACTCCCCCGCTGCCTCATGCCTCATGCGCAAGCTGCAGCCATCTTCTCCTGATGACACTGAGTCACCCGGCTCCCAATTACGATCGGCTACATCGTCATCCACTACTGTCTGCAGGTCACTGATGTCCTCATCAACACCAGCTCCCATGCCACTCTCCTCATCACTACTTGCCCACCTACCGCAGGAAGCGGCGGATGTCTCCTCTACATCTTGGCTGAGCAGTAGCTGCTGACTGTCCTCTAGTACCTCCTCCTCACTGTACAGTGGATCTGAGCCCACAGCATAGAGTAGTTCTGTAGCTGAGGGAACAGAAAAGGACAGAGGCAGGTTGAGGACAGGTGAGGGCACAGGGCCTGCTGCTGGGCCATGCCAACTAAGGGTTGTGTCTGACGAACCCACCGACTCTTGGCTGGGGGTGTCTGATGTGACTTGGGATGAATTGGATGACCGAGTCAACCAGTCTACAACCGTTGGGTTGCTGGTCAAGACATGACTACTAATTGAAACTGGGAGCTCAGGCTTCTGTAACTGACCCCTGCTGCCACGCCCCCTTACTCTGCTGCGACCTGTGCCTGAGCCAGAAACATTTAGGCCTGTGGCCCTCCCCTGTGCATAGCCTCTTGCTTCTCTGTCTGACACAGGGTCGGACTGGCCCACCAGGGAGCCGGTGAATCCCCCAGTGGGCCCCGAGCCCCGACTATTAGTACTCATTTTGCCAATGTAAGGGTCAAGGGTCTGATCGGGACGGTCAGGGGCCCGACCGGCTCCTGACCATCCCGATTGGGCCCCTGACCAATGGACAGTGGCGTAACGATCGTGGCCAGAGGGGTGCGGGGCCCGCAGTCAGCTGGAAATGGCCGGGGCCCCGGACTATCATGATAGTGGTCGGGGAAGGCCTGGTTCCCCGACCGCTATACCTATTGTTAATGGAAAGAGGCCAGCCCAGGGGAAGTGACAAAAAAAAAAAAAATACTCACCTGGCTGTCCTGGACTCAGCATCGTCTCCGGCACTTTTCCGGCCTCACTGCAGGGGCCTGTGATTAGGCCCCAGCGGTGACATGGGGCGCGCCAGCGTAATGACATCATCGCGTCCCACGTGACCGCTGAGGTGCAATCACAGGCCCCAGCGGTGACGTCTGGGGCACTGGACGTGGAGACCAGAGGACCAAGGAAGATGGGAAAGACAGCAGGACGGAGCGAGGATACCCCGGAGAGGTAAGACAAGGTGAGTATAAGTGTTTGTTATTTTTAAACACTTCTCCTGGACCTGTACTTATTATATTCTGGGGTCTGAGGAGACCCCAGAGTATAATAATAGCACCGGCTCTGGGGGTGGGGGGGCCACTGTGGAGCACCTAATAGTGTGTGTGGGTCACTTTGGGCATATAATACTGTGTGGGGGCCACTGAGGGCATATAATGCTGTATGGGAGCTACTGCGGAGCATATAATGCTGTGTTGGGGCCACTGCGGAGCATATAATGCTGTGTTGGGGCCACTACGGAGCATATAATACTGTGTTGGGGCCACTGTGGGCATATAATACTGTGTGGGGGCCACTGTGGGCAGATAATACAGTGTGGGGACCACTGAGGGCATATAATACTGTGTGGGAGCCACTGCGGAGCATATAATGCTGTGTTGGGGCCACTGCGGAGCATATAATGCTGTGTTTGGGCCACTGCGGAGCATATAATGCTGTGTTGGGGCCACTGCGGAGCATATAATGCTGTGTTGGGGCCACTGCGGAGCATATAATGCTGTGTTGGGGCCACTACGGAGCATATAATACTGTGTGGGGGCCACTCAGGGCATATAATACTGTGTGGGAGCCACTGTGGGCATATAATACTGTGTGGGGGCCACTGTGGGCATATAATGTGTGAGGGCCACTGTGGGAATATAATACTGTGTGGGGGCCACTGTGGGCATATAATGTGTGGGGGCCACTGTGGGCATATAATGTGTGGGGGCCACTGTGGGCATATAATACTGTGTGGGGGCCACTGAGGGCATATAATACTGTGTGGGGGCCACTGAGGGCATATAATACTGTGTGGGGGCCACTGAGGGCATATAATACTGTGTTGGGGCCACTGAGGGCATATAATACTGTGCGGGGGCCACTGTGGGCATATAATACTGTGTGGGGGCCACTGAGGGCATACAATGTGTGGGAGCCACTGTGGGCATATAATACTGTGTTGGCGCCACTGCGGAGCATATAATGCTGTGTTGGGGCCACTGCGGAGCATATAATGCTGTGTTGGGGCCACTGCGGAGCAAATAATGCTGTGTTGGGGCCACTGCGGAGCAAATAATGCTGTGTTGGGGCCACTGCGGAGCATATAATGCTGTGTTGGGGCCACTGCGGAGCATATAATGCTGTGTTGGGGCCAGTGCGGAGCATATAATGCTGTGTTGGGGCCACTACGGAGCATATAATACTGTGTTGGGGCCACTGTGGGCATATAATACTGTGTGGGGGCCACTGTGGGCAGATAATGTGTGGGGGCCACTGTGGGCATATAATGTGTGGGGGCCACTGTGGGCATATAATACTGTGTGGGGGCCACTGAGGGCATATAATACTGTGTGGGGGCCACTGAGGGCATATAATACTGTGTGGGGGCCACTGAGGGCATATAATACTGTGTGGGGGCCACTGAGGGCATATAATACTGTGTTGGGGCCACTGAGGGCATATAATACTGTGCGGGGGCCACTGTGGGCATATAATACTGTGTGGGGGCCACTGAGGGCATACAATGTGTGGGAGCCACTGTGGGCATATAATACTGTGTTGGCGCCACTGCGGAGCATATAATGCTGTGTTGGGGCCACTGCGGAGCATATAATGCTGTGTTGGGGCCACTGCGGAGCAAATAATGCTGTGTTGGGGCCACTGCGGAGCAAATAATGCTGTGTTGGGGCCACTGCGGAGCATATAATGCTGTGTTGGGGCCACTGCGGAGCATATAATGCTGTGTTGGGGCCAGTGCGGAGCATATAATGCTGTGTTGGGGCCACTACGGAGCATATAATACTGTGTTGGGGCCACTGTGGGCATATAATACTGTGTGGGGGCCACTGTGGGCAGATAATGTGTGGGGGCCACTGTGGGCATATAATGTGTGGGGGCCACTGTGGGCATATAATACTGTGTGGGGGCCACTGAGGGCATATAATACTGTGTGGGGGCCACTGAGGGCATATAATACTGTGTGGGGGCCACTGAGGGCATATAATACTGTGTTGGGGCCACTGAGGGCATATAATACTGTGCGGGGGCCACTGTGGGCATATAATACTGTGTGGGGGCCACTGAGGGCATACAATGTGTGGGAGCCACTGTGGGCATATAATACTGTGTGGGGGCCACTGTGGGCATATAATGTGTGGGAGCCACTGTGGGCATATAATACTGTTTTGGGGCCACTGCGGAGCATATAATGCTGTGTTGGGGCCACTGCGGAGCATATAATGCTGTGTTGGGGCCACTGCGGAGCATATAATGCTGTGTGGGGGCCACTGCGGAGCATAGAATGCTGTGTTGGGGCCACTGCGGAGCATATAATGCTGTGTTGGGGCCACTGCGGAGCAAATAATGCTGTGTTGGGGCCACTGCGGAGCATATAATGCTGTGTTGGGGCCACTGCGGAGCATATAATGCTGTGTTGGGGCCAGTGCGGAGCATATAATGCTGTGTTGGGGACACTGCGGAACATATAATGCTGTGTTGGGGACACTGCGGAGCATATTATACTGTCCAAGTATTGTTTACATGCTGGGTGCTGCGCTGCTCATTCACCATGTTCTTGACAACTGCGGTTGTGGGTACTAAAGCTGTATCTCTTTCAAGTATCTGAGATATCACTGCAGCACCCATAACCGTCACTATCAAGAATTTACTCTAGGGAGGGGGTAGGGGGATCCTGATGGGCAGCCAATGGAACCAATCCAGTTGCAGCTTGTTGCAGTAAGCGTCACTGACGTACTGACGCTGTGCGCCGCGGCGGGTTTCTGCATAGGAGCCCAGACCAGCAGTGTGAAAGGTAAGTACAACTTAACCACGCAAACAAAAAAACTATTTTTCCCCCCTATTTTGCCCCCAAATCTTTCAACTTCACTGACAACTCTGATAACTAGAACCCCTAACAACTGCAGATGCTCTGGGTCTGTTGAGAGTTGTAATTCCCCCCTCCCACCCCAGCTAATTTCTCACCGTATTGTTATGCTGGTGCCTGCTCTAGGGCTCCAGCATAACAATACCTAAGTCGCAGAAACTCCAATACTGCTATAGGGGAGACCAGTGAAGGGGCCACTGTATGGGCATATAAACATCAATATTCCTCCCTGTTCAGTGGCCCCTTCACTGGTCCCCTATACTGTATGGGGACCATTGATGGGGTCATTGGAGGGGCAGTGATGGAGGCCAATAGCCTGGGGGACATTAAAGGAGTTGTGCAGGATAACATTTTTTTTTTTAATTACACTGGGGCAGGTAAAAAAAAACAACAAACTTTCTCTCCTGTCCCCAGTGTCTCCCAGCGCAGTTCAGCCTGCAGCTGTTTTCTTCCAGCGCAATTTCCCTCTGCACGTGACTACCTGTGACGTCACATGACCCCTGAAGCCAATCAGCGGCCTAAAGGAAGGGACCTGGGACGTCACAGCCAGTGAGGACTTCCGGCAAAAGAAGACAGAGGAGCAGCAGGACCAGACCGTGCTGGGACCTGCTGACACCGGAGCACCGGGGACAGGTGGGGGGATTAACTTCTCCTGGACTAATTATAAAAAAGACAAAAATTATACTGGACAACCTCTTTAAAGTGTGGCTCATTAGGGGGGTATAATAAAGGGGTTGTCCAGGCATAATTTGTTATGGTTTATCCTCAGGATAGGCCATAGATATCTTATCTGTACGGGGCTGACCCCGGACTGATCAGCTGTATGGAGCCACTTCTGGCGCCCGTCCTGTACACAATACGGGGCCAGAAGCAGAAAGCTCTGTCCACTGTGTATTAGCCGGGCACCTTCACTGCATCTCAACTCTTATTGAAGTCAGTAGGAGCTGAGCTGCAGTGAAGGCGCCGGGAAACTAAACAGCGAATGGATCTTTTTGCTTCCGGCCCTGTGTTGTGTACAGAACGGGCTCCGGAAGTGGCTCCGAACAGCTGATGGTGCCGTGTGTCAGCCCCATACTGATCAGGTATTTATGGCCTATCCTGACCTTAGGCCATAAAAAAGGTAACTCTGGACAACCCCTTTAATATGCCCCACACAGTTTAATGTCCCCTCCACAGGATGTTATCCCCCATCACTGCTCCCACACAATATAATGGCTCCATCACTGTTCCCCATACAGTATGGGGGACCAGTGAAGAGGCCACCGTATGGGGGACCAGTGAAGTGGCCATAAAAAAATTTGGCCCAGACAACCCCTTAAAAGAGGTTGTCCATAAACTAGAGCGACCACTGTGGCGGCCGCCTGGGAGGTGTAAAAATAAAAAAAATTTTTTCAAAAAAAAGCATACTCGCCTGTCCCCAGCACCCCATTGTCCCCTGCCTCTGTCTGTTCGGTCTCATGGTGGCCCCTCATTTCTGGAAATCCTGTACCTAATTGGTCTTAGCGGTCACATGAGGTGCAGGACTCCCAGCAAGGAGTCGCCACGAGACTGAAAGGACACTGGCAGCGGACAACGGAACGCCAGGGACAGGTGAGTATGATTTTTTTTTTTTTTTTTATTTTACACCTCCCGCAAGGGACATGGGTTGCGCCAATTCCTGGACAACCTCTTCAAAGGATTTATCCATATTTTTAATATTGATGGCCTGTCCTTAGGATAGGCCAGCAATATTACATATGCGATGATACAACAGCCAGGACCTCTGTAGATCAGCTTTTACAGGAAAGTGCGGCTACAGATAACAATTCTAAGAGCCACGCTGTTCACTTGCAATACAGGGTGTAGCAGTGGGTTTAGGTAGTGCAGTGGTGCACATGGTATGGTGGGTGAGCAGCATGGCTCCCGACATGTTATTACCTTTTGCCGCCCTGTCTCGGTACCGCTGATCTGCAGGGGTCCTGATGGCGGGCCCCTAGAAGCAATTCCACTGGTGGGCCCTAGACATCCCAGTCCGACACTGGTCTGACATACTGTTCTATGAAAAAACTTAATTGTAAAGAACTTTGAAAAGAACAGAAAATATGCCCCTTATTTCTTCACCCACTAATGAACACCAATAAAACAAGTGTGATAAAGGCAGAGATTTGTGGCTCAGAATTATTGAATTATTAACAATACTATCTATAAATGGCCAGCAACTTTAAAAAGGTAACAAAATGGTGAATATGGTCCTTTTTATGTGTTTTGACACTAATAAACACCTTTAAATAAGTGATAACCGCTAAGAATTATTGAATTATTGAATGAATATTGACAATACTATATTGAAAAATGACCTGCAACTTTATACTGGTAACAAAATGGCGATTATGGTCCTTTTTATGTGTTTTGACACTAAAAATGACCTTTAAATAAGTGATAACTGCTAAGAATGATTGAATTATTGAATTTTTATTGACAATACTGTTTTAAAATATTGGCTGCAACTTTATATTGGTAACAAAATGGCGAATATGGTCCTTTTTATGTGTTTTGACACTAATAAACACCTTTAAATAAGTGATAACTGCTAGGAATTATTGAATTTTGGAATTTGTATTGACAATACTGTTTTTAAATATTGCCTGCAACTTTATAGTGGTAACAAAATGGCAAATATGGTCGTTATGTCTTTCCCCTCGTTAAAGGCCTTTATTACAGATAAGTGCAGATATTATTGGATGATAATTCAGTTTTCTTCGGCACAATAGTACTGAATAAATGACTTTTTTTTACAGATACGTGCAGATATGGCTTTGGCACAATAGTACTGAATAATGTTATGCCTTGTAAGAACAGTGAATAAGCCCCTTATAATAAATGCCTATAAAAAGGCTTTTTTTTTACAGATACGTGCAGATATGGCTTTGGCACAATAGTACTGAATAATGTTATGCCTTGTAAGAACAGTGAATAAGCCCCTTATAATAAATGCCTATAAAAAGGCTTTTTTTTTACAGATACGTGCAGATATGGCTTTGGCACAATAGTACTGAATAATGTTATGCCTTGTAAGAACAGTGAATAAGCCCCTTATAATAAAGGCCTTTAAAAAGGCTTTTTTTTTACAGATACGTGCAGATATGGCTTTGGTACAATAGTACTGAATAATGTTATGACTTGTAAGAACAGTGAATAAGCCCCTTATAATAAAGGCCTTTAAAAAGGCTTCTTTTACAGATACGTGCAGATATTAGTGTATGATATTTCACTTTTTTTTTGCTGTATTGCACTGCAAAAGGTTTGTTGTGTTCCACCTTGAAGACACAGATATGAGTAATGAGCAGCAGTATAACGGCAATGAGTGCTGCAATGTGAATTATGCTGCAAATTCTTGCTGTAAATGAGCCTGCAACCACCCCAAATTCTTCTCTCAATTCCTCCCTATCCTTCCCCTACACTTTGTAATCCTTTTTCCCTGAACTTCTATCTGTTTTCTAAGTCTTTCCCTAGCTCCTGACGACGTCTGTCCCTACAGTAAGAGCGATGTGGAATGACTATACCTAAAATGGCTGAGGGTTTTTATAGGGCTGTAACATCACAGGTCCTGCTGGCTGCTGATTAGCTGCACGCTTGGCATTGTGGGTGATCCCGCGCTCCCAGAGTCCCTTCCCCCTTGTCCTAACATGTGCGGTGGCCATTTAAATTTTTTTTTTTTAAAATGCAATTCGATGCATCGAAGCATGAGGAAATTCGGAATCGTGGCGAATCAAAGATTTCCTGAAATTCGGATCGAATTCCACTTCTGCAGAATCGATTCGCTCATCTTTAGTTTAGATGAAAGAATATTCATGTGTTAGAATGGCCCAGTCAAAGGCTAGACCTAAATCCCATTGTGCATCTGTGGGAAGACATGAAAATTGCTGTTCACAGATGCTCTCCATCCAATCTGGCTGAGCTTGAGCTATTTTGCAAAGAAGAATGGGCAAAAATCTCAGTCTCAGTCTCTAGATATGCAAAGTTGGTAGAGACATATCCCAAAGACTTGCAGCTGTAATTGCAGCAAAAGGTGGCTCTACAAAGTATTGATATAGAGGGGCTGAATACTTTTGCACGTCACACTTTTCAGATTTTTATTTGATTAAAATTTTGTAAACCATGTATCATTTTCGTACCACATTTTCACAAAATGTTTAAAAGTTCAAGGAGTATTGCCGCAACCCAGTCGGATGAGACCGGAGGATGGGAGTAGTAGTGGCGGATGCTGTGCCACCTAGCAGGCCGAGCACGCTCCCAAATGGCTCCAGTCCCACTCCTAGGCCGGACAAGGTCAGGGGGGTCCTGCAGCACTACTGGATGGTGGTGGTAGTTGTTCTTTCACCCGGGGCACTTCCAGTTGAAGAGGGAGACCTCTCCTACCTGAGCCGGTGTGATGTTGGTCGGAAGAGCCCTGATGTTGAAGCAGGCACGACTCAGGAGTCAGCGTTGCAGGTAAACCAAACAGCCTTTTATTTAGGCAACTGGAACAAAAGACAACGGCAGCTTCCAGATGGGGGTAGTAGTCCTGCAGTGTCCTAACCCCAGCCTTGGTTCTAGAAGGGTGCCCAAAGACAGTATCGGCTCCACAAGATGGCTTCCTCTACTCCACCTCTGTACCTCTCCCAGCTTGCTATACTGGGGATAGAGTTACAGGGAGTCCTGACAGGGAAATGGATACCTGGATACTAGGCCCGAATGCGACTCTCCTGTCAGGGTCCTCTCCTGCTCCTCCGGGCACGACACGAATCAAGTTCAGCCACTTGGAAATCTCCACTCTCTAGCTCTGAGCTGTCTTGAGATGAGCCTGGGGCTGATGTAATCCCTCCTGAGGCTGTGGTAGCGGCGGTTGGCCTTCAGTCCAGCCTGGTGGCAGGTCAGCTCTGCACACCTTGTCTGGTCTACAGCATGCACTGAACTGAATCTCAACCGTCGCCGGGGAGATTATATCTCCTCACAACCCCGCCCAGTGGCCTGTGATAGGCCAGGGCTGAACCTAGTCTGGGTTTGAACACTGCAGGAGGAAAAATACAAAGGGAAAGCTGCACAAAAACACACTTAACACAGAACAGAACTTACAGACCTATAACCCAGAGGCACACAATACAAACACATAAATGCAGTAGCGCTCTGGGATGCTGCACACCCCCCCTATTTTTACCTGAGCCGCCCTCGGCGAATCTTTGTCCAGGCTAGGGAAGGCAATACTGCGGACAAGACAAAACAAACAACATAACAGATAAACACATAAAGTATATACAACGCATATATTTTGCCCTGTTGTTTCGTCTCACATAAAAGTCCACATTTACACCTGGTACCTGAGGCACAAAAATCAGGAGTGTCCCTTCTCAGGCACCAGCAAAATTCCAAGGGAAAAAGGGGAACACATATAAAGGTCCCTGAGGCACAGGTGCAGTAGTGTCCAATCCCAGGGCCTCCACAAGAAAATTAGGAATTCCAGGGCACAGGTATGGTAGTGTCCATCCTGGAGCATGGGGACAGGTGAATAAATAAGGAAAACTGGGGCAGTGTCCACAAGTCCCCACTGGTCAAACAGGGGAAGTGTCCAAAAGTTCGGCACAAAATGTAGAGGGGCAAAAACTTGGGACTATACACCAGTATAGGAGTACAAAGAATTCACTCCAGGGGGCGCCCTGGAGGGCAAAGAAACTTGATCTCCCCAGTCAGGTGTAGACTGGGAGGCACAAAACTTACGGTGGCTACCTCTTAATCCTCAGCTTCCGTGGAAGAAGATCCCGGTGTCTTGGGACGTGAAGCTGGTGCAGATGTCAGGGGTGCAGCCTTAGGCAATCTGGACAGGTGTCGGAAGTCCAGGCCCTTCTTCTCCATTTCTTTGTAGAAGGTGGTGACGGTGGCTGGATTCATGCTGCTTTTGTAGACAGGTGGCTCCACTTGCTGTGCAGCTGCAGGAGTTGCAGAGTGACCTCCGATACAGATGTGGTCACCCCCCGAGATGATTATAGTGCTCAGGACAGCAGGTGGTGATGCAGCAGGTGAAACGGGGGCCCCGGCCGGAGTCCCCGAAGTAGTCAGCACCGCAGCCACGGGAATCTCCTCCATAGCCTCCTCAACGTCCATCTCCTCTCCCCAAGTCCAGGCACTCGAATCAGGATTAATACCTCGGACAGATGGGGGACGTGACATAATGCAGCAGGACAAATTACTCTGCGTGCACAAGAGCCGACTAACGCACACTCTCTGGAACTTTCCAGGACTTCTCCTCAAGATGGATGCTGGTTGGCGGTACTACTACACATAGGACAGGTCTAGGGTTGGACTCACCCAAGATGGCGGCGCCCAGGAGGCTCCGATGACGCTGTTCTGTAGAGAGGGCTGTCCCGCTGACGTCAGCGGCTGCTGATTCGTCCTTTTCAAAGCAGGAGGGTGGAGCCTGGCTGATGCACTTCTGACGTCAGTCTTTCCTGCCTGAGCGCTGGTTTTGCCGGGCTGGCGGTTAACCTCTGCGGAGCTGTAGAAATTTTGAATGATGCAGCTCCGGTTGAGGCTGGAGTTAACCCCTCGTGGGCTGGGCTCACGTGCACCGGTGATGTCGCAGCACAGTATACAGTCCGGTAACGGCTGGCAGTCCTCTGGCATGCAATAAAGTGGCTTAAACACGCAAACAGTTGCAACAGTCCACAGTCTTTGCAAAATAATCCAGGGAGATAGCGACAAACAGCTCCGGGCACACAAACAGAGTCCTCAGTATAAATCCACAGGGCAAAAGTCTCTCAAACAGCCAATAAAGGTTTCAGCTCACCCGTTGTAGAGATGAAGAAATTAGGATCTTGACACCGTAGTCTGTAGATGGTATAAGGACACGGGAGTCACGATCCTGCTGACGACGCCAAAAATCGCCTTGCCGCAACCCAGTCGGATGAGACCGGAGGATGGGAGTAGTAGTGGCGGATGCTGTGCCACCTAGCAGGCCGAGCACGCTCCCAAATGGCTCCAGTCCCACTCCTAGGCCGGACAAGGTCAGGGGGGGTCCTGCAGCACTACCGGATGGTGGTGGTAGTTGTTCTTTCCCCCGGGGCACTTCCAGTTGAAGAGGGGGACCTCTCCTACCTGAGCCGGTGTGGTGTTGGTCGGAAGAGCCCTGATGTTGAAGCAGGCACGACTCAGGAGTCAGCGTTGCAGGTAAACCAAACAGCCTTTTATTTAGGCAACTGGAACAAAAGACAACGGCAGCTTCCAGATGGGGGTAGTAGTCCTGCAGTGTCCTAACCCCAGCCTTGGTTCTAGGAGGGTGCCCAAAGACAGTATCGGCTCCACAAAATGGCTTCCTCTACTTCACCTCTGTACCTCTCCCAGCTTGCTATGCTGGGGATAGAGTTACAGGGAGTCCTGACAGGGAAATGGATACCTGGATACTAGGCCCGAATGCGACTCTCCTGCCAGGGTCCTCTCCTGCTCCTCCGGGCACGACACAAATTAAGTTCAGCCACTTGGAAATCTCCACTCTCTAGCTCTGAGCTGTCTTGAGATGAGCCTGGGGCTGATGTTATCCCTCCTGAGGCTGTGGTAGCGGCTGTTGGCCTTCAGTCCAGTCTGGTGGCAGGTCAGCTCTGCACACCTTGTCTGGTCTACAGCATGCACTGAACTGAATCTCAACCGTCGCCGGGGAGATTATATCTCCTCACAGCGCCGCCCAGTGGCCTGTGATAGGCCAGGGCTGAACCTAGTCTGGGTTTGAACACTGCAGGGGGAAAAATACAAAGGGAAAGCTGCACAAAAATACACTTAACACAGAACAGAACTTACAGACATATAACCCAGAGGCACACAATACAAACACATAAATGCAGTAGCGCTCTGGGATGCTGCAGTATGAATACTTTTGTAAGGCACTGTAGGTTCTAGTCAATCAGGTCAGCTAATTGCATTTTGATGATAAGGGTTTGGGACAGGGGACTTGCTCAGTTCCTATTATCCGACGGAGATAAGTGTTGAGATTAATACAATCCCTCTCTCATTCCTGGCAGCATGTAAGATTTTTTTTTCTCTCCAAACCTGTGTAAGGTAATATACCTTTAATATGCAAATGATTTAATACGTATTTATAGTAGATTCCTAGCTATCATGATAATCTTTCATGATATAGACAATGTCTGTATCTACTGAGGTACTTCATAGCAGGAAATATTGGTGTTAAAGGGATTTTTTCAACAAAGACACGTATCCATATCCACAGCATAGGGGATAAGTATCAGATCCAAGCGATCTAACACTTATCCCCCATCGATCAGGAAAATGGGGGCCCAAAGTCCCTATGCATCCTCCATGTGAATGAAGAACCAGTGCACATGGAAGACCATAACTCTATTCACAGAGATTCTGAGACCGCAAACTCCAGTAGCCCCATAGAGGTTGATAGGGGGATAAGCATCTATAATGATTAAACCCCTTTAGAATTCATTTAGACTCTTTAACCACCCACCTGGCCCACCATTAGCATGGAAAATATTCACTGACTTTACAGTTTCACGTCCATTAGCTGTCTCATCAGTAGTAATGACGGAACTGTGACCAAACCCTTTGGGCCACTGCCTCCCGCCACTTTCCTTTCTTTCTTTCCCTTCAATACTGTCAGGCTGAGAAATGTTTTTTTAATGTTTAAAAAAACATTTTGGAACAAAAATTTCAATATATCTTAATAGCGTAAAGTGGCTTCAAGACAGAAATAGGGAGAAATTGCAACAGTAACTATCTCTCTTGGTGTCTGCGTGCTGTGAGAGGGGAAAAGAAATAGGAAAAATCATGCTAGTGTCTCCTCCTATGTGTGAATCTGCATGGAAATGGAAAGAGATAGAAGGATGGAGATATCTGACTGGTCAGAGGATACACCACAGCATTGATTTCACATAAGAAAACCTTGTCTACTAAATTATGTAGGGGGGAGTAAAACATAGGATATAAAGATTTGACACACCATTCTTGGTGCACTTCATCAAATATGCATCTAGAACTAAGAAGGGATTGTTGCTTTGTAACCAAAGATGAGTGGTGACACGAATTGTACCATACAGTAAAAAAGAACAGAAGGAAATGTAGAGTGTTTTAGGTTAATATTTGTACTATAAAGCTGTTATTTTAACATGTACCCCAATATGAGATGTTAATCTTAACAGCCTGCATTACATATCCACTTTCATGAAAGATCTCAGAAAAACTTTTACTGGAAACGTACCTGCACATTTCCCCTCAATTTAGTTATTTCACTATGCAGGCCCATAAAATTGTTTGTTTCTATTTGTTATTGATTTACACCATAAAATCCATTTTGGCAATGGAGTCTTTAAATAACCTTGCCCTTTCAGTATGAATGAGAAAAAATGATTTAAATAGCTTTTATCCATGCTGCTGCCTTGCAGCTGAAATTCAGCAAAAGACCCTTGATGAGAATTGAGTACTATACTGTAGGTATTTCGGTAATACACAGACTGCTGAATACAGAAGTACTGTATATATGATCAGCTCTGAAATATCACTGCCTTGAGCAAGACACTTGCTAGCATGATATGTAACCATGAGACCTCCTATCTGATTATGTCCATAAAATATGTGTAACCTTGGACTTGTGATATTCCATCACAATGTATTTTACTGACTTTGGTATGCTCTTTTTTCCTTACAACTGACATTGAAAGTGAATATACGCAGCAGCAGCAGTATATTCAGGCAGACATAAACATCAGGTCTAATTTAAGCTGCAAATAGAATTTTCTGTACATGTATAAAATCTGTATAAAAGCAAATCTATAGTAAGCACTAGAACGTGACCTAACTTAGATGATATTGTCCTGATTCTTGAGGATTTGTGATTCATATCCAACAAACTAAAACAGTCAACAGTATATGTAATATGAGGTAGGAGAGAATAGTAGAAGTATCACATGGTTTATGGAATGTAGCCTTCCTACACCTGTCAACCAAATCTTCTTTATCTTCACTGACACAGACCCATTCCCTAGTAGTCTGTGACATGTGATGACAGAGATATTCCTCATAGCCCAAGTCGTCTTCTTCTTCCTCTTCTTGATGAGTTGGATAAGAAAAGGCAGTGTTTTTTTGATGTAGAGAAGGCAGAGGTAGAAGACATGACTGTTAGTAAGGGTGGAGGTAGTAATGGTAGGGGGTATGATACTGGTAGTCATGCTAGTAGGGGCACTGGGAGAAATCTGGAGGTGATAATTGTGAGGGTATAGAGGAATCCCATTTTCATGATGAGTCAAAAGCAAAGTGGGGAGCATGATGGAATTATTGAATATAATAATGATTCTATTGCAGTTAAAATCTGAAAAACAAGTAAGGGTGACATAAGAGAAAGAGGGTGATGGCTGCTGTAGTAGTAGCAGTTCCATCCAATGTACAGCCCCAACATCCAAAGAAGCTGCCTGGGGTAGGTCTAAGGTAAACTTGGGTAGGGGTGGTACTTGCAAACAAATTTCCACGGCTGCTGGTGTTGGCAGCAGCAGCTACCTGTGATCATCTACCATATGGGAATTTTTTTGCACACTACCAAATGACAAATCCATGGCAAGGTGCAAAATCTGCAAGCAGAAAACTAGTCACAACCATGCATACACATGTGTAGGTTGTAGGTCTCCCCGTGCTCACATAAAATGGCATCAACAGCTCATTTGGCAAAATAGAATTGGCAGTGGCAGACAAAGTGAGAAAGACCATCCTACTCCTTCTTCCCAATATTCACCTTTGTAGGCAGGCTACATCCACAAGTAGCACAAGGACATCTTTGCTATCATTATCATCTCCATCTGCTTCTCCTCCTCCATACCAATATCAGTGATCCATAAGGGAATATGTGTCTAGGAAACAGCAATATACACCCAGTCATCCAGCTGGTCTACAGCTTTAATTTGCACCTGGTCAAATTATTGGCAGTACTTCGCTGCTGTGCCACTTAGTGGATTCAACTGCGTTTTCCCAACTGATTGTCTTGATGGAGAATACTTAACCGCCATTATTTCTATAGGAAAGCTGTCCCTGCTTGATAGTGCCAAGTGTAACTCTCCTTGGAAAGGTGTATGCCACCGTTAACATGTGGAGCAGAATTATGGGCAGGGAAAATACATAGCTTTCATGGCCCATTGAGTAAGTTTTTTGAGTGGCAGCAGTCAGTATCCAGAAGTGCTGCAAGGCCAGGTGTTACTAATCACACCACCCCATAGGTGTAGGCTTAGATTCAATACCAAGCGGGACCCATCTACCTCCTCTAGTTTCTCCTCACTGGACCATTTCCCATCTCCAACTTCCCAATAGGGCAAACTATTGTTTCCATTTCCACTCCTTCATTTCATGGCTGTAAGATGAAGTGCACATTGCGTGGCATGGTGGCAATTGCTGGAGCATCTGTTTAAGCAAGAGAAGGCAGTGCATGATTACTGCATGCATCAAACTTCGGCAACATGTTATTTTAAAATCCTCCATTTTAGTTTTGTGAGGGAAGTGTGTTGCCTTCTAAAGGCCTTTCAGGAGGCTCAGGCCACCAAATGTGTCAGCAACAGGGATAACTGCAGCATCAATGATGCCATGTCCTTTATATATATATATATATATATATATATATATCTTACAGGAATCATTCAACTTTAGACAAGGAGAGTTAAAAGAAGAATAACAACTCCTACATCTTGGTCACCCTTGGAAGATAGTTCAGTTTTTTCACCTGGCAGGTTAGGCACACTGACAGAAATTTTCTTAAAATTCTGTAAATTGGCACTCCACCAATGATATGTTGCTGTGGTATTTGCTCTCATAAAGGGATCGTGTGCAGGGGAGTCCTGTTTATCATTTGTCTGCTGTTTGCAATAGGGAAGATATTCCAGCTTTTTCAGCTGGTAAGCCAGGCATGCTGACCATGTACCAAATCAGGTTGCATCTGATGGGGAATCGACATTACATGAGTACATTTGGAATATATATATCATTGGTGCACAAATGCATCTGATGAGCAGCCAAGCGTTTCAGTTGCAGAGTGTGTAGTAGAATAGGTGTCATCCAATTTCTTGCTCGGGGAAAATTAGTGATGGTGTGGTATAGGCAGCATAAATTAAGTAAAACCACTTCTCCCTCCTTCTTTTATTCTACTCTTTTTTGTGATGCTATATAGTATGTCCTATTTAGATGAATAGTTTGAATTGGCTGAACATCAGCATGAAGAGGATGGATTGGATAATTACATTCTGTGAAACAGGTTTCTCCATAGATAGGTTTCTCCATAGATAGGTTTCTCCATATGTTTAGCAATGAAATGGTAGAGTAATATAGATTTTTTTATCCCCATAAAATTATAGAATTATCCCACCTACTTTGGACTATAGATTCTGAAATTAATATTACTTTATTCTATATTAAGTATAACATAAGAAATAAATAATAACAAGCACATCAAGAATGACTTAATCGGGTATTCCCATCTCAAGGATCCTATCTATACTGCTCGCTTATGTCGTTTCAAGAGTTTTCCTAAAAACATTGCTTTAGCAAGCTGCTTAGTTTGCCTGCTATGTGACATTATTCCTCCCATTGTTTACACATCGTTTCCATGGAGCATGACCTGAAAAGACAGAACGGATGACATGAGTCTCTTCTCTCGGAGGGGGGGGGGGGCTGAGTGCTCTCACTGTTATCTACAGCTCTGCCTGCAGGACGAACAGTTCACCTAATTGCAGTTTGCTGTTAAAGGCTTTGGGAGTCATGCCTGTTATCTTTCTTTGTAAACACTAAAATAACATTGAGTTCATTGTCTAGAAGCATGGTAAATCTATACAAACCTTTGTAATGTAATATACATTTACTGTGCATATTACTTGATCTGCATTTATATTAGATTTCTAGTAATCATAATAAATAATCTCTCATGCTAAAGGCAATGTCTGTATCTAGTGAGGTACTTCATAGTGTCCTATTCATCAGTCAAAACCGCCTCCCTCCCAGCTTGCTAAATAATACAAGAAGTGAGAAGAAGAGACTGCAGACAAAGCTGCTGAGAGAGGGAGATGGGAAAATCCCTTTAAAGGGAACCTGTCTGGTGACTTTCCCATCAGAAACTGGCTCCAGCATGTGTAGCATAAAGTAATAATCTTTCCTTTCATGTAAATGGTTAAGATAAATTTGCATATGCCGGTCTAAGGGTTTAAAAACTTATAAGTTGACTTCTCAGCAACAAAAACTTTAGTGAAGAGCACCATAGGAAAGGACATTAATTGATGCTGCAGACACTGGAAACAGTATAGGGTGGATAAGTAACTAAAAGTGCAGCCAGGGATTAGAATGAATCTTTATACACTTGTGCGCTGTATCTCTCCAAAACATAAGGGCTGTGTTACATATAAAGATTTTTTTTAAGAAGTGTAGATCAGCACTCATTCTGCAATCTTCTATTGCACAGGCAGATATAATGCTCCTGCAGGGGAAACAATCGCTAAAGCGATCGTTCTCCTGGCATATACTTTCATTATTTGATGGCAGCACAGCCACTATTACACAGGGTGATGTGCTGCTGGCAAACAATGATCTTTTTTCTCCTCCTGAAAACACTGACAGCTACAGTACAGTAGCTATCCAGCTGTTCAGGAGCTCACCGCACGGTATCTCACTATAAGGCTAGGGCTACACAGCGATGATGGCCGTGACTCCTTCACTTATGTTAGTTCACATTGCGAACATTGCTCGACTTTTTTGCAGCGGACACGGCACCCTTGGTTCACAATGTGACTCATCTCCGTGACATAAGTGAAGAAGTCGCAGGGCAAAATGGCAATTTTTTGTCAGGTGACAAGAGATTATTGCAGAGGCACATTGATTTATTTGCCGCTGAACAAAGCACCATGGTCTGTTCCTGACTGTATATCTGTGTTCAATATGATTGACTATTTTATTTATATTGTATATAAGTATGGATATGCACGGTGACTTATTAGATAGCACTGTTATCTTGCACCTCTGCATGAAGCCCTACTCACCATTTTGGTCTGGGCTTCCTAGCATAAACCATAAAACATACTGATAGGTTAAATGGCATAATTCTGGCAGTTTGGTATCCTCCTTTTTTGCTCCTGCTGCTTTTAGTGGCACTTATAGGGTGAGAAGGCCCGTTCTCTTGGTCTCTTAAGGTCCAAGTGCACCAGTAATTGTATCTCTAGCCACATTCCGCTGGCACTACCCTATATAGGTGTGTGTTCCTGACTACAGTATGTACCTGTTTGCTCTTCTTCTGCCAGATACCTATGTCTTTACTTTATTCTGACCTCTGCTACTTTGCCACCTGCCCTTGCTATCTGCTTGTACCTAACCAATTTTTAGCCTAAATCCTGGTGCATTGCACTGTTGTCTCGGGCTTCTGTGACCAATAACAAAAGCACCACTGAAGGTAGTAACCTGGCAGTCTCCCTGCAGCGAAGCTCTAATTCCTGTGCAGGGAATAAAGGTGAATACTGAGGAAGATGCATAGACAATGACCTTACTAGGGGTTCAAAGTCAGACTGGGTTGGTACCGCAGTTGGTATACCACCCAATGAATGTGATAATTGGCTTCATCTAGAATCACCACATATGTTTGTGATGCTGGACCAATGTGAATAATATTAATATCTGTGCAAAATTGCAGAATATGTTGGTACTATATGGGCGACAGAAATAAATTACTAGACAGCACTCTTAAGCCCTCTATTGGGTCAGGTATCTATCAATTTGATCAAATGTTTCATTTAGAGGATTTATCTAAGCTGAGTTTGGGAACTACCATGTCCAAGAGATGAGGTGGGAATGACATTGATGGACTTTTTCCGATATAACTTGGCTAATCTGGACTGCTATACACAGATGACACACTACTGACCTTCTAGCAGAAATGCAATGGATTTGGTTTATTTGATCGAGAACACTCCACCTTAAAATCTGTACACTAAGACAATGAGTGTCCATTTATAAATGTAGAATTGGTAAAAAATAAAGACTCCTTTGAATTTCATTTACATGAAAAATTATTATTTTACAAAAACAGCCTAGCCACATCTGTGACTAACTATCCATTAACTCTCTGCCTGGATGCGGCAGACACTTCACTAGGTAGGTCAGGGGATCACCACAAAGGTGAAGGTTCCAGTAGTAGGACCCACATCTAGCAGACATAAATGTATGAGTTTGGAACACCCCTTTAAAGGTATTATCCAGGGCAATGCCATCCATTGATTGCTGTGGCTTCTTCACTACTTACTAAGCACAGAACCGTACATTGTATAGTGACTGTGTTTGGAATCACAGCTCATTCACTTCAAAAGCACTGCAAGAACTGCAGTACGGCCATGTGAAAAATGGACGTGATGTCGCTGTCTGAGAAGAGGAACTGGCGCTCAACATCATGGACTCAGACAGTCCCTTCTACAACACACATTCAGATTAGTGTATTTTGCTGCAGAATATTGTTGCCATCTAATGGAGAAACTATTTCATTCTCTAGACTGTTTAGCATTCTCCACTTTGGGCAATTTGTTTATGTTAGAAGAGTGTTCAATAAGCTTACAGCACCACCACAGGAAAAATGAAGCATTACATATTAGTCCACAAGAAAATAAATGGTCTGTCTATGTAATTCATGTCCATACCAGGTCCTCCAGGGGGAGAGATGCTATTTGTAGTTGCTCTCCATACTATCAGATAAATGAAAGTCCTAAATGGTGGACCTCCTCTTTAAGCTCAGAATTTCTTAATACGGTATTTGATACTGTGTTTTCTAAATTAGACAACCCCTTTAATGGTGTTATGGTGTGTGAAGCAATATAGTGGCTAATGGTATAAAATGATATTTGTATAAGTGGAAATTATTTTCTGTGAGCCATTAAAACACCAGACCCTTAATTACATCAATGACCCCATATATTCTCTCTTGACTTTATATTGTAGAAGCCATGGTTTGTAAAACTGAGAACCAATATATACAATTAACCAAGTACTATATGATATTGGGAAATCAATTTCTAAAAACGATTTATTAAAAACAATTTTACCTAACCCTAAGCTATTGGTCCAGAAGAAGGCAAAAAACCTGGACACGTTCGGCCAATTTGTGTCACAGGGAAAAAAATTCCTTCTTGACCCCGAGAAAAGGCAATCAGTTCAAGAACCCTGGACCAAAGCTTTAACAAAACTAACTAATGATAATAAAATACAGAATACAGCAAGGACTGTTATTTTCTATGGACAGGTCTTCTATGTCCTGGTAGTGTACAGCGACTCTTCTTCACCAACCGACCATGGAACTTGATTCATGGATGACTCGACTGTTGACTGTGTTCATCTCCATTGTTCACTGTGTTCATCTGCGCTGTTGACTGGCTGATGACTGCGTTGATCTCCATCGCTGACTACATTGATCTCCACATTTGACTGCGTTGACCTCCACTGTTGACTGGCTTTATCTCCACTGCTGAAAGAGAAAACAAACACTACTCCCTGTGCAACAGATATAGGATCTTGCTTCAAGGCTGGATCCACTGTTGACTATGTTCATCTCCATTGCTGACCATGTTCATCTCCACAGTTAACTCTGTTCATGTCCACCATTGACTGTGTTCATCTCTACTGTTAAAAGAGAAAACAAACAAACACTACCCCCTATGGCAAAGTCATAGGCCAGTTGTATTATGCCAGGTCCCTTATGTGGCATACATCTAGCCAATAGAAGAACAGGAATTAGGCCTTTAGCCCTGCAGCTTCTGAAATCATGACACAGATATTCTAGGATTGCCTCTCTCCTCACTTCCCTTCAGTCCATTACCCAGTTTAGGAGACAATGATAACCTATGAGCCTCAATATACACCAAGCAAGTCCCAGTGGCTTGTAATAGACATCCCCAAATGTGCCATGTCATTACTGTTACAGTCAATGCAATTCAATGACTCATTTAACGTCTTCCTCCTCTTAGTTTATTTCTCCTCCCTGTAGGCCACATATAACACTCATTTATGTCCTTCCCACCTGGGGCTCTTCTCGCTGGAGCTTGCAGCATGAATGTCAGGGAAACCATTTTTCCCTCTTACCCTACATTAGGCCACCTCCTGTACAGACCACTACAGCCTGTTCAGCCTCTATGCAGACTAGACAAGGCCCAGGATCTTACAAAATACAAGAAAGAAGCCATGGGATAACATGCAGATTAAACTCTCAGCATTCTTAGGATCTTAGCATGTGTAACATGGAAGAGTAAAACTGAAGATGGAATATCTTCTTATATAAGAAGATATATATATTTACCAGAGTTTCATTGGATTTTCTAAATGACTGTTAGGATGCTATTTTTTGTGCCTAATAACACAACACAACAGCAAAAAAATAAAATAACAACAGGCAGCTTCTTTCTATCAGGTGCCCATTTATATTTCGGGATCACAACATGGGTCAAAGAGGAAGTGGAGGAGAAGAGTAATCCGCTCTACAGTCACGTCAGACAACAGTAGTACACACACATTGTTTAATATATGGCGGTTAATTAGGATTAAGAATCTCACAGCCCTTGTCATATTTTTGATCCCTCGCGTCCTTCCATGGTCCAGATGTCCTTCCTGAAATGACATAATGAAAACGATCAGGCAAAGAAAGTTTTCATGAATGGCCTTGACTTTGACACTTGCAAGAGATCATTGTGTCGCCCTGTAATATCACAGGTAATGTAAGTGAATGGGGACACTTTGTTGCACTCAGGTTGTTGCAACTGCAATCAATGCTACTATTATTTGTGACTGATATTCACACAAAACCTAATTTACTTACATTAGTTGCAATGTTGCAGGATCTCACAGCGATCTATGGACATGTGTCATCTGTCATGCCCAAAGTCCCCATGTAGCCCTGGCCTAAAATGCTGTAAAGTCCATATTTACCTGTATCCTCGGTCCTGCATCTTCCTCGCTCCTCTTCTTCTCCTGTAATGAGCATTTCCCCCCTGAACACCAGATTCCATAGAACCACAGTCATTGTGACATCATGCTGTGAGGTAACAATGGTCCTCTGTACCTGATATTGTCACAGGTATGATCAGAAGTGGCAACACTGACAACATCCCCTTCACTTTTGTAGTATTTCACCACTTCCATAGGAACAGTGTCCTCTCTTCTGAAACTATTAACAAAATGTAGCAGTTGCCCATAGCAACCAATCAGATTCCCACTATAGTTTTTACAATGAAGGTTAGAAAGTAAAGAAAGGAATGTGACTGTAGCTGCTACGAAAAACTACTCCACTGTCTGTAACCCATCGTGTACATGTGAATATTCATCTATATCACTCTCCCACCTCCTCACTGCCGCTATTTAGAGCATTCAGGATGTGAACATTGATGTGGATGGTTATTGGATTCCATAAAATATGGGGTTGAACCAGTGGCATAATTACCGCTGTAGCAGCCTTAGCAGCTGCTACGGGACCTGGGACCTTAGGGGGTCTGGTGGGCCCCTTTTGTTTTAAATAGGCCTTTACCTACTGGATTAATCCGAGCAGGTAACGAGCCCTATTTTCTTAGCGATCCTTTGTCCTGCTCATGACCATCTCCGCTTCTCCTTTTGCCCTCCAGACGTTCCCATGTGTCCCATATCAGGGGCCCCCTGGAGGAAAGAAGGGGAAGCAGAGGTGGCCGTGTGCAGGAGCAGGGATTGCTGTGGGCCTGCAGCAAGGTTATTTGTTGGCGATACCCGCAAAATTCATCTGGCGGTTCCATTTGGACCTAATACGTCCAAACTGAAACTGCTATTTTCTTTAGACCCCCGAGTACAATGATCAGAGGCCCATAAAAAAATTATATTGTGTGAAGGGGTCACTTTGTGACATTATACTGTGTGGAGGGGCTGCTATGAAACATTATACTGTGTGGAGGGGCCACTATGGGATATTATACTGTGTTCAGGGGCCACTATGTGACATTATACTGTGTGGAGGGGCCGCTATGGAATATTAGATTGTGTGGTGGGGCCGCTATGAGACATTATACTGTATGGAGGCCACTTTGGGACATTATACTGTGACAAGGGGCCACTATGGGACATTATATCTTGTAAAGGGGCCACTATGGGACATTATACTGTGAGAATGGGCCACTATGTGACATTATATCTTGTAAAGAGGCCACTATGGGACATTATACTGTGTGGAGGGGGTCACTATTGGACATTATACTGTGTGGAGGAGCCGCTAGGGGACATTATACTGTATGTAGGGGCCACTATGGGACATTATGCTGTGTGCAGGGGCCACTATGGGACAATATACTGTGTGGGAGGGCCACTATGGGACATAATTCTGTATGGAGGGGCCTCTAGGGGACTTTTATAGTGTGTGGACGGGCCGATATTAGACAATATAATGTATGAAGGGGACACTATACTGGGAGGAGGGGCTACTATGGCACATTATACTGTGTGAAGGAGCCAGTATGGGACATTATACTTGTTGAAGGGGTCACTATGGGACATTATAGTGTCATCAAATGTCGTGTTATATTGTGTGGGGGCCAGGAAAGTGGGCACTATGCCGTGTGGGGGTGGGAGCGCCCAAGTCAAAAGTTTGCTATGGGGCCCAGTCTTTGCTAGTTGTTCCCCTGCTTGGCATTTAAGAATCAGATAAATCTAGGAGACAATCACTATTCCCCAAGAAATACTTTTTATGGCATTTCAAAGTTTAAACTTACAAAACCTAACATGTTGACCAAACTCCTGGTTTATTATGATGTACCTGTTCTTCTGATTCACATTATAAAATATTTTTCTAACATTCTTGGCTAATATCCAAGCCATCTTGAAATTTAATAAAGTCAAGGTGGAAGGAAAATGAACTGAGTAAATGATCCAATTATTAATTTTGTTTTGCTGCTTCGCACAATTATAGTTACGCAAATACAAAACTAAAGGAAAAAAATCCCAGCAGTAAATGATTTAGTCAGCACAATCTGTAAAAGTTACTCTAATAAAGTTTTTGTTTGTGTTTTTTTTGTTTGTTTTTTTTAACAAAATTGCTTCACCTAGATATTGTTATTAAAACCAAATTATCTTTCTTGGAATACATCCATGATTTTTTTTTAATGTCTCAGCCTAGTATTAAACTTTGTTCCTCAGCTTTTGCATTTTAAGACAGAATTTGCAAACTAGTAGTCTAGAGAATAAACTTGTTCATCATTGACTTGTTTATTTCTTCTGTCGGCTTCCTAGGTAGGCTTACAGCAAAAATTTTTGGAACTGCTCCATTCATCTCAACGAAACTTACAGAAATGCATGCACATGTTGCAGAAACCACCTCATTTAGTTACATTTTCAGGCACAGAAATGTCTGCAAACACGTTCAGCCTAAAGAAAGTGTGAATATTACTCCATGACTCACTGGAAACATGGTGACAACTAAAAGTACAACTCATCACGTAAAAATTGAGCCCTCATATGGCTATGTCCACAGAAAAATAAAAAAAAAAAGTCATGTATTTTAGAAAACAGACGGAAAATTTGAAAATAGTTGTCCATCCTAAACACCCAACCAACCCTGTATCCTTAAAGGGTTAATGACAGTACTGTATAATGCTAGGTTCACACCTGCGTTTGGGTTTCCTAATCTGCTTAAAAAAGCGGTTACTCGTGGAAACCCACGGACCCCATAGATTATAATAGGGTCTGTAGGGTTTCCGCCCAGTTTCCGCCCGAAAAGGGTGAAAAGTGTAAAGAGCATGCAGCGCTTTTCTCTCCGCATTTTTTAAACGGGTTTGGGAACGGAAACCCCAAACGGACTACATGTGCAGGTATGAACCCAGCCTTACTCTGTTTCTAAATGAACGTTAGTGAGTGATGGTGGGGGTCAATCTTCCTAAACTTCTGCTTTGGGTTCCAAGATAAGTTGTCACTCCTTGTCAGATCCTGCAGAAGCTGTTCATAGCTATATAAAAGTCAAAATCAAAAGACTTTCAAAACTGCAGAAGACATTTTACATACAGTACTATATGAGATACTGCTTTATCTTATAAACTGATGTTGTTCCACTTTGGATTTCACAAGACATTTATTTCAGACATAGTTAATTGGTAGACATGGCCAACAACTCATTCCCCACGTTCTCATCATTTAAAAAGTCAGGCAAATGGCTAAGTAATTAATAAAAGACAGGGAAAAGTTATAGCCGTCCTCCGGGCACCATTCTGCAGTAACTGAGTATTAACACGCTAAAATATTTTCTTTTTAAATTATTCTTATTAGCACTTTCTATTCAATTGAGAAAACTGCAAAATGAGTCAGTAACACAATGGCATTACTGTAATCATAGTAATCTAGTGACACTAGTAGTGATCTAATCATCCTTAGTGATTTACTAAGGGCCAACTTAAAAAAGAAATCTAGACAATGTTTCAAAATTAGATTTTGCTAGCCATTGGAAGAGGATTACTAATCAAAATGTTTTAGCATATTCAAAGGCCAGTTCAAAGGCATACATCCCAATATTTAGAGGATGTAAAGAGGTACTAATCTGGCAGTGCATCATGACAATTTTTATTGTTATGCCATGCTCCTAACCCCATGCCCCTTTTGATCTTCTCCCATTTCCGTCTAGTCCCTTTGTGTCTCCAAACAGTTATAGTGCCTTTCTATGTGTAACATAGTGACGATGACTAATTGCGTCCCTCATACATTTTAGCATCTCTTAATGCCCCTAAAAAGTATAATGTTACTATTGCCCTCACACAGTATAATGACCTTTAATGTTTCCCAAACAGTTTATTGACCCCTTAGCGTCTCTCACATAATATAATGCTCGCTTAGTTACACCTGCACAGTATGACGCCCCATTAGTGCCCCCACAAGTATAATGCTCCCTTAGTGACATTCAAACAGTGTAATGATTTCTTTGCTCCCTCACACAGTATAATGCTCCTTTAGTGGTTCCTACACAGAGTAATGCCTCCTCAGTGGCCACTACACAATATAATACCCCCTCAGTGGCCCCCACACAGTATAATGTCCCTTTAGTTTCCTCACACATTATGATGCCCCTCAGGTATAATTCCCCTTTAGTGGCCCTTACAGTATAAGTGAAGTTTTAACTATATTATTTAATAATAAGAGGATCCACAATACCACCAATGGTTCACCACCCCCAGCTCATCAGACTTGCTCTCTCTTGTCATGTGTGTCACACTTTCCACCGAGCTAAAAATGGTGAGCCACTCCAAGTAACATGAGTCCTCTTATTATTCTAAAATATACTTTGACAACCTTCAGACTGTACTGCTGTTGTATATGACATTGACTAATAGACAATCAACTAGGTAATATTTTGATTGTGAGTGATATACCTACTAGTATTTTACCCCTGACATATTGATGCAGTATCTCCTACTATAAAATGTGGTGGAGCACCTAAAAAGAATATAAATTCCTTAGACATAGTACATAATGAATATTGAGCAGATTTGCTAATGCTGTCATTTGATAGAATAAATAGAGACAGGGCTGACATTTTTGGTGGTAGAATTTAAACCAGTATTTTGTGCAGGTAACAATTCTGGCCCATTTTATAACTCATGTTTTAAACAGTGTCCAGTAAAATGCAAACATCTGTTCTTTTTGTGCAAATCTATAATAAATTGATTTTTTTTTAATTATGGCACAAGTAATAGATACATTGACGGAGTTGTTTTCTGAAGGCAACACCTGTTGATGAGCTTTAATAGCTTTACACCATTTACAGCAGTATTTGAGCTAACTAGCTGGGTTGAAAAGAGACAACTGTTTCTCCAAAGAGTGAGGCAAAATTGTAGCTACAAAACATGCTGAAGTCTGAATGACTAACTAAAGCCAAATTCAGCTTTTACGGCATGCTGGGATTTCTAGTTTCATAGCATCTGGAGACTTAGAAGTTTTAAACCACTGATCTAAATACATAGAACACATGGTGTGAATTCATATTTATGGTAACTTGCACTGGAACACACACTGAATTTGTTTGATGGAATAAGAAGAAATTAGTAGAGACTATACTCAGGGGTGGATTAAGGGTACCATGGCCCCAGATACGCAGCCCTTTTTAAACCAAAGATGTTTCATAGTGGCGTCTCCACACAGTATAATGTCACATAGTGGCCCCTTCACACAGTATAATGTCCCATAGCAGCCCCTCCACACAGTATAATGTCCCACAGCAGCCCTCCATGCAGTATAATGTCCTATAGTTGCACTCCATGTAGTATAATGTCCCATAGTGACTCCTCACATACATAGGATTGACCAAACCAGTACCCATAACGAATTTACCAAATATTTCAGCCAATCACGAAATATTCGGGTTCACCACCCTTGAACTATCTCTTCAGACCTCAGAGTATAATAAGTGGAGGCCCAAGGGAGGTGAGTAAACATACTGTAACAAACAGTAGTACTGACCTCCCCTGGGCTCCGGCAGATGCAGATAGGATTGATTACAAGGTCAGTTTATAATGGGGGCAGATGTGCAATTTCTTGCTGGTGGGCCTCCTTGCAGCCTTGGGTCTCAGACAATCACATATTTCACTTGCATTATAATCTGCCCCTGACTATACTGTATTATATGTAAAGAAGAAGGCTACCCCAGTGATGAGTTCCCAGAGTGAGATAATGGAGGGAGTGGGCAGGAGAAGGCAGGAGCAACTATATACAGACTTTTATAGACTCTTTGGTTGAACATTTGAGATGAGCCCGATGCTAATAGGGAGTAGATATACTTATTATCGATTTAGAGGAACACAAAACCTAGAGAAAAATGATGAACACAAGCAAGTAATAATCGTGTTCACTTTTTTATGTTTCTGAAAAAAGAACTCTCCTATCTCACAGAGGTGAGTCTAAGTAGGGTACCCTTTTATAGCATCCATATGAGTATGGTTATCTGCATTTTTCTGAAACAAAAAACTCTCCTCTCTGGTACACAGAAGCAGCCAATCAGAACCCTCTATACACAGATATGCAACCCTTATCTGTCCTCTTGATTGGATATGTCCAAATACACAAGTGGACAAAATTGTTGGTACCCCTGGTTTAATGAAAGTAAAACCCACAATGGTTACAGAAATAACTTGAATCTGACAAAAGTAATAATATATAAAAATTCTATGAAAATGAACAATTGAAAGTCAGACGTTGCTTTTCAACCTTGCTTGAACAGAATTTTTAAAAAAAGAAAACTCATGAAGCAGGCCTGGACAGAAATGATGGTACCCTTAACTTAATATTTTGTTGCACAACCTTTTGAGGCAATCACTGCAATCAAACAATTCCTGTAACTGTCAATGAGACTTCTGCACCTCTCAAGAGGTATTTTGGTCCACTCCTCATGAGCAAACTGCTCCAGTTGTCTCGAGTTTGAAGGGTGCCTTTTCCAGACGGCATGTTTCAGCTCCTTCCAAAGATGCTCAATAGGATTTAGGTCAGGGCTCATAGAAGGCCACTTGAAAATAGTCCAATGTCCGGTACACAAAAAACAGTAGTACAGAAACAAGGTTTAGGAAGTACATAAGACAAGACAAAGGCAAGGAACAATAAGGAGAAAAAAAAAAGGGGGGGGTCGGATCTCAGACACCTTGTGTGGCACAGTAGGTATCCCAGTTGGACCAAATTGCTTCGAAATGCCTCTACTGTATGGTTAAGGGAGACGGTCAAGTACTCCAGGCTGCGGATATCCTTCAATCGGGCGATCAGTTCTGAAATCGCTGGAGGAAGAACTTCCCTCCAATGGCAGGCGGTGCACAGGGAATAGAGGAATAGCTTAGATGTATTTTTACTAAGACCTTTTGGGGGGGAGATTCAGCAGATAAACCATGGGATCCAGGGGTATGCCCTGGATGAAAAGAATGTTAGTCAGCTTCCTAAGCTCGAACCAGAAAGGGCGGACTAAGGGGCATTCCCAAAAGATATGGAACAGTGTTTCTGGTGCTGTTTGGCAACTGGGAGGAATAGTGGGATTGAGAGTATGAAGTAAAGCCGGAGTATGATACCAGTGCATAAGAATTTTGTATTGCGTTTCCTAGACAAAAGCCTATAAATATTAGAAATCAGGCCTCTAGTGGAGGTACCCGCCCGACATAGTCGTTCAAAGGCCGTAGGGAGGGAGACTCGGGTGGACCCAAACTGAGAGACAACAAAATGAACTATCTGTTGATAGAGTAAAACCACTCTGAAGTAGGCAAGTGTTGTGTGGAGGTGAGGTAGTAAAGGGGAGACCAAGCTTTCTGACACTGGGCAGCACATTTCTCTTTAGAATCCCTTGATAGTCTTGAGATTTCATTTTACCCTGCACAGATTCAAGACACCCTGTGCCAGATGCAGCAAAGCAGCCCCAGAACATAACAGAGCCTCCTCCATGTTTCACAGTAGGGACAGTGTTCTTTTCAAGATATGCTTCATTTTTCCATCTGTGAACATAGAGCTGATGTGCCTTGCCAAAAATTTCAATTTTTGTCTCATCTGTCCATAGAACATTCTCCCAGAAGCTTTGTGGCTTGTCAACATGTAGTCTGGCAAATTCCAGTTTTGTCAGATTCAAGTTATTTCTGTGACCATTGTGGGTTTTTCTTTCATTAAACGAGAGGTACCAACAATTTTGTCCACGTGTGTATGTGTCACATGTTAAGCTATTTCTCTAAATACATCATGGTTTTATGGTAAGTTATCACAAGTGATAAACTAACTATCATATTTTATTGATGTGTGAGCACCCAGTATGAGAGGGTAATTTACAGTCATCCAAGGCTTTTATTACCATGTCAAGATATTGTATTGAACTGGTTTCAAGACACAGTAGATTTCTTAACTGCGTTGGAAATCAGTTAAGTGTGGACACCTTTCACCTTCAGAAATACTCCAGAGAACAGGAGATGTTAATTTCCTGCTTATTTGAGCTATTGTTTCCTGGTGATATGATACATTTTTATTTTTTAATTTGCTGTGTTTAGTGTTCCTTTAACATGTAAAGGTTCCAATACGTATTAGATGTAAGGCTGCAAAACCTCATCATTTCAACAGAATCAGCCATCTAATGTGTATAGGGTTTTCTCAACTCACATAGATAGATAGATAGATAGATAGATAGATAGATAGATAGATAGATAGATAGATAGATCTACACATATACTCCCAGGTGTGCATATGTATGAGGGAATAGGGAGAAACTGCTTACTGATATATAGTCATGCTTTAAAACACCTGCAAATGTTATTAAACAAAAAATAATCAGTACTCACCACTTCTTTCTCTTTGATATCCTGCTGCCCTCCAAGTCTTTGTTTAAAGATGCCCAACATGTGACCACTGCAGTCAATCAATGGCTAAATCAGTCTTTTGCCATACTACTAGCATCATGGCCCACATTGTCACCTGGTAAAGTCAGTAGAACAGAATGTGACAACTGTGACCACTGATTTGCTGCATCTGTTACACTCAAGCTATCTGTGAACAAACACTAGGAAGGCAACCAGAGTGCTAGCGCTGGATTGCTGGAAAATTAAAAGTACCTTGAGTGCAGTTTTTTGTTTTGCAAACATTTGCAAGTGTTTTAATTTTTGAACCCTTTTAAGAATCTGAAGACTATAAACGTTTGAAGCATATATATGCTCCACATGGGTACCATACTGTATGAATTCAGAAGTATTCCTAAGTTTACCTGTTTGACAGGTAAGCTTTAAATAATGCTTTCAAGAAACTGACTTACAAGCCTGTAAAAATGATTTTTTTTTCCCCACAATGTTATATAAAGTAGTTTTGTTGCAATGATGAACAAGATTTTAAGGAAAACTTCTTATATATTGCAGCCTTATATTTCAAAAGAATGCTTCCAAAATGACTCTGTAATAGAAACACTGTTTTACCAATTTCTACAATATTGATTCACACAATGATTGCAGTTCCTGTACAAAGAGGGCAATCACTACTGTAATTCTAAGAGATAGATTCATTCTACCACCAGGAGTACGACCATTTTCACAGGAAGATGAGAAAAAAATATTCCTCTTAACACTATTCTTGTACTTGCTATATTGTCTTTAGTTTGAGAGCCATTTAGCCCCACAATATCTTACAGATTTACAAAGGAAAAATTATGAAGTAAGAGAAAAATCCTGTAAACCTCTAAGTTGTCCGCTTGATGGACCTGTAAGGCTAGGTTCACATGGAGGAAAATGAAGAGAAAGTCCTCTTCATTTTCCGCCACTGTATTCAGCCGCGGGATTGCCACAATGGAATGCCAATGCTCCTACATCAGCATTCCATTGAAGATTTCCTCTGCTGATTAGGCCCAAATCAATGGGTCTAATTGGCAGGTTCTCCTGACTCGTGGATTCCACGGCAAGGTCAAGCCATGTGCTGATTTTTTCCTCATCCTGCTGCAATCTCTGCCTCCTATTGAAAGCAATGGGAGGCAGATTTGGGGCAGAATGCACTCCCAAATCCATGCAGATTCCTCTGTGTGAACCTAGTCTTAAAGGTGTTGTCCAGTTTCAGATGGGAGGTACTGAGATCAACTAAAATTAGGAAGAGCCATTATTTGCTGTTTGCAGCACAGTAATTAAACAGAAATTAGCCTGTCCCCTTAACCCCTTCTCATCACAGCCATTTTTTAGTTTTTGACTTTACGACTTTTCAACTTTTTTTTTAGACTATCCACCTTCCAAAAGCTAACTTTTTATTTTTTCATTATTATTATTATTATTATTATTATTATTATTGTTTATTTATATAGCACCATTAATTCCATGGTGCTTTACATTTGCGGATTTACATACGGTACACCAGATATACAAAACAGATAATGCTAACAGAGACCAACTGGCACAGTGGGATAGAGGGCCCTGCCCGCAAGGGCTTAAAATCTATGAGGGAAGAGGGCTACAGACAGAAGGTGAAGGGAGAGGCTGTACAGATGGTGGTGTGTTGACAGTAGCGTTATTGGCGGTTGTAGGCCTTCCTGAATAGGTGGGTCTTCAGGGCCTTCTTGAAGCTTGTGATTGTGGGGGAAAGTCTTATGTGTCTTGTTAATGAGTTCCAGAGTATGGGGGATGCACAGGAGAAGTCTTGGAGACGTTTGTGTGAGGAGCGGATAAGAGCAGAGCGGAGTAGGAGGTCTTTGGAGGATCGGAGGTTATGTGCGGGAAGGTAGCGGGAGATTAGGTCGGAGATATATGGAGGGGACAGTTTGTGGATGGCTTTGTATGTCAGCATTAGTAATTTGAACTCTATTTGCTGGGCAACGGGTAGCCAGTGAAGGGATTGGCAGAGGGGGGCGGCCGATGAAGAACGGGGGAAGAGGTGTATTAGGCGAGCAGCACAATTTAAGGTGGACTGGAGGGGGGCGAGAGTGTTAGTTGGGAGGCCATGGAGAAGGATGTTTCAGTAGTCTAGCTGGGAGATTATGAGGTTGTGGATTAGCATCTTTGTAGTTTCAGGGGTGAGGAAGGAGAAGATTCGATGGATGTTCTTGAGTTGGAGGCGGCAGGAGGTGTTGAGGGTTTGAATATGCAGCTTGAAGGATAGGTCAGAGTCTAAGGTTATCCCAAGGCAGCAGGCTTGTGGGACTGGGGTGAGAGTGGTTCCATTAATTTTGATAGATGGGTCAGGTAGGGGGGTCGTGCATTGAGGGGTGAAGATTATGAACTCCGTTTTCTTCATGTTGAGTTTGAGAAAGCGGGAGTAGAGAAAGGAGGCTACGGCTGCTAGGCATTCTGGGACTCTGGACAACAGAGAGGTAATGTCTGGTCCAGAGAGATATATTTGGGTGTCATCAGCATAGCAATAATGGAAACCATTCACAGAGACATATGAGCACTTAATTTCTATGGGACATATTGTACTTTATAATGGTACCATTTAATATTCTGTATGATGTAAAAAAAAAAAAAATTCAGATTGGGGTGGAATTGGAGAAAAACTATGAAATTCTTACAGGCTTCATATTTATGATGTTCACTGTGCAGCCAAAACGATATGTCATCTGTAATCTATGGGTCGGTACGATTCTGGGAATACCAAGTTTATATAGTTTTTTCTACGTTTTAACCCCTTTAAAAAATTGCCATATTCTGAAACCCATAACTTTTTTTATTTTCATGTATGGGGCTGCATAAGGCATCTTTTTTGAGGAGCCAGATGTACTTTTTATTTATACCAGTTTGGGAAAAGTCTATTGTTTTAATAGTTTTTTATCCAAATTTTTATGGGAGGCAAAAAAACTGCTGTACAGCTCTTTTGATTTTTTTTTTCCCACTATGGAAAAAAAAAATATTTTTAGAAGTTTATAGATCAGGCATTTTTGGACACAGGGATGCCTAATGTATATGTGTTTTACTTTATTTTTTTACTTTTATATATGTTCTAGGGAAATTGGGGTGATTTGAATTTTTAGTTCTTGTTTATTTATTTTTTTTTTGTTTATGTATTTTTTCCTTTTTTTTTTATACTTTTATTTTTAGACCCTAGGTGGTTTTATCACTAATTCAACACACTGAAATGTTAATGCATTTTAATGTATTGAGAAATGCCTAGTCTTCTATTATAAGCAGCCTAACGTCACCCTAAAATGGCGCTTCAGTCAGTTTTGCCTGAGGCAGTGGGGGATTAATGCCCACAATTAGTGTGGGCACTGATTGTGGGCATTGCTGCTGTGTATCCGCTGTATATTACAGTGGAGACCGGCTAGCTATGGCGACCACTCAGCTCCTGAGTGGCCACAATATTTAAATAGTAATAGTACGGTGCATGTTGGGAAAGGGTTAATATTCTATTGGGAATTTTCTAAATGATCCACATTTCCCAGTTGGAGAACCAGATGCTGAATGACAACTATGAATGTCAACCACTGGACATATTAACTATCACCTAACTACTTTACAGCACAGAGCATAGGGAGAGCAGTCCTGGCAGTGTGGGAGTAGACAGGTAAGGGTGGGTTAACACTTGCGGCGGCACTCCGTCCACCATGAATCCAACCTAAATGTTGAAAAACTGGATAGGGAAAGGTTTGCGATACTTTGCTTTAAAACCCAGTTTTTTTCGTCGGAAACAAAGGCGGACATGCAGGACTTTGTGTCCGACGAAAAAAAAACGGCTTCGTGGCGCAGAGGGTGTAAGCGCACACCCGCGCATTGCTTTAAAAACCCATTCAAGTGAATGGGTTTTTAAGCAAAGCGTCGCAAACCTTTCCCTATCCCGTGCCTATCCAGTTTTCCGACATTTAGGTCGGATTCGCGGCGGACGGAGCTGTCAAAAAGATGTTTGTTTCAGTATTCATCTTTCGCAATATTCAATACCATGCTAAGGTTTTACAGTCAAAGGCAAATATAGACAACTATACTAAACTATTTATTTTCATAAAATTGAGCATCCAATATTTTGTGAAGAAAAAGAAAAATATACCACAAATATATCTCCTGAATTTGGTGTGGTGTATGTGAGTCTTAGTACATTGGAATAGCCCATTTAAGTCAGAATTGCCAATAAATTTGCACATGGTAAATATATTTTTCTACATTATTCCTTAAACTTGTATTAGAATGGTTGTACTACCTTAGGGTGTCCTAGAATAGCTATATAATTCACATATGTTTATCATCTTGTAAAAGTTATAAAAGAGGTTGTAAATGTATAGAAATGCAAATTTTCAGACCTATTATGTGTTCTTACACTGCTACCCCATGCAAAATGACAGGATTTTGAATATAGTTCACAGTTAATAGAACATTTATCATCTGCGCAATGTAACTTAATCCACAATTTTACACATCTTGGGAGTTTATGATAAGCCATGAAACAGCACTTACAAGACAGATCAATAAGAAATGTGAGGGACTACTAGTATTTCTGTGTGAACTCAACCACAGTTTTATATTATCTTCTTCAGAAGATTTACTTTCATATATAAATAATATGCTATATTGTGAAGGAGAAGGTAAAATCAAATTTGTGAAATATCATTTTATCTTTTTGTTCAAAAAAGAAAAAGAAAAATGTAGATTGTAGAATAAGGACAGTTTTAAGCACACACACTGCTATTGGATTTATCAGTAAAGCAGAGGTGCTACAATTGAGAAGCCACCAGTCCACAAACTTTTCACAGATCCAGCAGATACTGCCCAAAAGCACCAGACTGCGTGGCTAACATTGGCTCTCTCAATCAGACCAGCTCACCCCAAAGGAGGACAGCAATTTACCGCCCCCACATTGGTATAGTGACATCTAATGCGTTTCTAATGTCAGTACCACAATAGTACCGACATAGTCATCAGAGGCTTGTGTCTCAAAGTGCAGAGCTAGGGTAAGTATGTTATAGTATCATTTGATAGGATTAGTGCCTTTCCCAGCACACCTCCCCATTCCCCCATTGGCACTAGTATGCCAACCGCTGCATACTAGTGCCGATTTGGGAGCAGGGAGGTGTGCTGAGAAAGGCGCTAATCCTGTCAAATGATACTATAACATACTTACCCAAAGTATTTGTGACCTGTGCCACCGAAAATTGTCACATTGATTTCAAATGGCACACAGTTTTAGTTCAAATGATGCTTATGTAACGTCTCTGCCTGTTCGGGTCTCTGCACCATCCTCCGCCTGCACACTGCGGTGCAGGATGCGTGTTCAGTTTGATTCCTTGTTTAAGATTCTTGTTGCTCAGTCTGAACACTGTCCTAGACTATGTAATTGAATTTCAGCCACATCCGTCTCCTGTACCTTTGTTTCTCTCTGCTCCTCAAATAGTTAATCTCAGCCTTGCCTGTGTGATTGGCAGCCTGTCGTCCTATCAAGTCTGGGGCTTCTTTTCTTCCTATTTATTCTTTGCTCACATTCACTTTGGCAATTGCTATTGCTTCTTGCGTACTGGCCTTTACTCCTTGCTGTTTTGTTACCTATATTCCTATTCCTGACCTCTGGCTTTGACTTGGACTATTCTCTTGGATTTTGATTCTGTACTGCATTGCTCGACTGTTACTGACCCGTTGGTTAGCTGACCTCCCTTTTTGTTGTTCGTCCTGTCTGCATTCTGTGTTGCGAATTATATTAAGAAGGGACTGTCGACCAGTTGCTGACTGTCGCCTAGGACAGATCAGGCAAGTTAGTGAGGGACATTGGGGGGGGGGGTGGGTCAGCTTTAGGGCTCACTGTCTTGTTGTGGCCCTCATTACAAAATAAATCTCATATCCTTACAGAATGAGGTATTAACCTTACAACTCCCTTACAATTCCCTTACAACTTATTTTTGCAGGCAATAAAGTGACATCACTTGTATCAGTGGAAAGCAGTCAAACAAAAAAAGAAAACATGCTGAAAATCAAACATGTGTTTCTCTTAAAAATAAAACATAAAAATATGGCATAATTTATGTTGTGCTAATATACGATTTTAATGAAAATCAGATGTGTATTTCTCTTAAGACATGTCATGAAATAATGCTTACTGTAGTGCTCTTAGATGTGACATCCTTATATGTGTTTTTGCTTTCAGCAGACTATTTAAAACTGCATACTATATAATCCTTTGGTGGATTAAATGCTAATCTATCTCCAGCATGCATGACATTTTAATACTGACTTTCGTCTAAATAACTTGATTTGTCTGACGCCCAAACCTTGCTATTTTTAGGTTACCTTAGTATGGCTATTTCTTTCTGACTATGCACCCATTTGCCACTCTGTACTTCCTTGTTAGACACCTGGTCCCCAATCTTAACTTGTTTACCAAGACTTTTGCCATGTCATCTGATGCTAGCTACAACCATAGGAGGCCATTCTACAACTAGGAGACTTAAATACTCTGTGCATTCATTTTCACTAGTTCAAAAACGCTTGGTCAAATAAGAATCACTCTCTGCTGCATTGTACATGTATTCACAGCTTCAATGAAAAATTGTGTACTGAATAACCAAGCTTGGTATAGTCAGTGAACAGAACATTGGTGTCTGGAAGTTATATCATTCAATACTAGTTAATATATTTGTGCTATGATGCACATAAAGATACAAGCACTGTAAATTTGAGGGTTTGTTCCTAGTGACTCGGTTATGCTACATTCACAGGACCAGAAGATCTGAAATACGGTCTATCAAATAATGGGCAGCAATGGATCACGTGGGACCCCCTTGATTATACTGGGGTCTGTAAGGTGTCCCTTATTTTAAAACAGACATCTCTAGATGAAAAATACAGTCTTGCAGGACTACAACAAAGATGTAAACATAGCCTTAGGTTACCTGCTTTATGATGTCTACTAAAATATTTGTGGGACTACCTAATAAAACATGATCATAGCAGAAATACCTGATAAAACATATCATAGTAGAAATACCTATACCCTTGATGACCATCCCACTTGTAAAGAGTATTGAAATGCTCATTGAATGGGAAGAGAGGATGAGAATATTTCTGTCTGACCTTAACAGGGGGGTTATAGACAGTACTTATATTAAGTATGTAGAGTAAATTGCGCAATGCAATAAAGTGTCCTTATCTAAACCATTGGGCAAAGAATATTAGTGACATAAATGGCAGATTTACTAGCAAGATCTCCTTACTAGTAATATCTTGTCTGAAGCTGGAGATATATGTTAAAGAGGAAGTGGGGAGGTACCCATAAAAAGAGTAACACCTCTATAGCCCATCAAATATAATAAGTAATAAATTGAGTAGACTATGTACATTAAACTGAAGATTTCAAGGTTTTAGAAATAAGATACATGAATGTAGCTTTGAACAAGATGGAATTACTGCTGGAAGCAGCATTAACAATAAAATGGAAAATAAATCTACAAAGGACAGAGTTGAAAATGATGGCAGTAAATAAGACACAGTATTGTAGAGAATATAGACACTAAATGGGGTAGGATTTTATAGATTACCTTTTGAGGGACATGATGGAATCATCCTTAGAGTCATTGTTGCCAGATTCTGTAATTGTATAGACACAAAACTGACAAGGTAATTTCTTTTAATGATGGTCATGTAATGTCATGTCTAGTATAAAGAGGATGCAGCAATGTCTGCCTTATAGCTATCTTTATAGCTTTTGTCTGGCGACTATGAGTGGGGATATCCATCTGTAGTGGGCTACACATATCTACAACTGATTCTTCAGGATATAAATGCATAAATGCTTTGCAAATAGTTTTGATTATATATAGTTGCTATATGTATGTCTTTCATTATTATCACAAGAATAGTTGTCTTTTTTATTAAACCACAGAATATTCTGACTCTAATATTACAAGTTACAAATATTAAGTACAAATAAACATCATCTATAGATATAAACAGGGAGGACCCCTAGCTATTTGATGTTACTGTCTAAAAGGGGTTGGCAAAAAGTATTAAAAAAATAATCTAGCAGAACACAATGTTAGAAAACATAAAAACTACAGTACTCAGATCTTATATCTCCCACAGCTCTGGCACTGATGCTTTCATAGCCTTTGTTTACATTCCGTATTGTACTGGTGTATAATGCCAGTAAGAATTATGGCGGATGTCACAGGTGAGCACTAATTTTTTTTTTAACAAAACACAGAATGAAGCACCTACCTAGAATACTTTGACATGACTATCATGAGGGCACGGTGGTCGGTGGTCTTGGGCTGGAGGGAAATTATAGTTAATACTGCAGGGGAAGTTGTACTATGAAGCTCTTGGGCCCCAGGGCAAAATATGTAACAGGTTCTCTCACCTGACATGTGCCATTTATAATATTGATGTCTTCTTATGTTGCAAAGGAGCATTTAGCCACCTCAAACACACGGTCCTCGGTGCAGCTGCTACCTCTGCAGTGGTGATGGAGAAATTGTGGAGAATAGCACTGAAGGGGCACTGTGACATGGTACTGATGGGGACACCTTAATTTATAGTAACAATGAGAAGAGAAATGAGTAATGCATTTTGCTCTAGCAGAATTGGTAGCCAGTGGCAGTATTACCAACTGCAATGTTAATATAACTATTGGTCAAAGAGCTATATGTGACTGCTACATTCAGAATGTACTAAACAGGGGAAGAGTGAAGAAATCAGGCGATACCTTTTAGAGGCTAACTGAGTATATTATGTACTAAACAGGGGCAGTTTGATTAACAGAATAATAATTGATATTGAATTATAGTAGGTGAGAAATGATTAGGGCCTATATTAGTCTGAGCAAAGCCAATAGTGAAGTAAGGACAGATGCATTAGACATCCCTAAGGTAAAGGTGACATATTATAGTTTGACAATGAAGTGAATGAAAGCAATAAAAGTCAGAAGTCCAAGGCAGTGAGCCAAAGAAGCCAAGGAAAGGCTGCACATAGAAATTTTAAGAAAAAGATTTTGCTACATTCACATCTGTTATTTTTTTTTTTTAGTTTTTATCTTTCATTTTATAGACTGAAAAGAAAAAAATGTCAGTGCAAGATTTGTCATGTGATAATGTGCCCCATTATATATAATGTGGTTGTGGGTTCCTGTTATTTTCCATGAAAAATAGAGCAGCACGATTTTTGATGGAATCTGTGATAGAGGCTTCTAAGCGGAACTTGAGTTACAGGTGTAAACTAGAAAGTGAAAAGTGGAAATGCTGTAGGCAAGTGACAAAGTTAAAGGGTTATTTCATAGAAAGACAACCACCACCCCATTATAGACAATGGGGCATGTTACCTGTCCGCACGTAACCTCCGATCCTCCAAAGACCTCCTACTCTGCTCTGCTCTTATCCGCTCTTCACACAATCGTCTCCAAGACTTCTCCCGTGCATCCCCCATACTCTAGAACTCATTACCAAGACACATAAGACTTTCCCACACTATCACAAGCTTCAAGAAGGCCCTGAAGACTCACCTATTCAGATAGGCCTACAACCTCCAATAACACTACTGTCACCACACCACCACCTGAGCAGCCTCTACCCCCACCTTCTGTCTCTATCCCTCTTCCCTCATAGATTTTAAGCCCTTGTGGGCAGGGCCCTCTATCCCACTGTACCAGTTGGTCACTGTTAGCATTATCTGTTTTGTACATCTTGTGTACCGTATGTAAATCCTCAAATGTAAAGCACCATGGAATTAATGGTGCTAAATAAATAAACAATAATTATTATTATTATTTACACTTGTACTACCCTCACCATTGTAAAAAAAAAGTATATATATATATATATATATATATATATATATATATATATACAGTACAGACCAAAAGTTTGGACACACTTTCTCATTCCAAGAGTTTTCTCTATTTTCATGTCTATAAAAATTGTAGATTCACACTGAAGGCATCAAAACTATGAATTAACACATGTGGAATTATATACTTAACAAAAAAGTGTGAAACAACTGAAAATGTGTCTTATATTCTAGGTTCTTCAAAGTAGCCACCTTTTGCTTTGATTACTGCTTTGCACACTCTTGGCATTCTCTTGATGAGCTTCAAGAGGTAGTCACCTGAAATGGTTTTCACTTCACAGGTGTGCCCTGTCAGGTTTAATGAGTGGGATTTCTTGCCTTATAAATGGGGTTGGGACCATCAGTTGTGTTGTTCAGAAGTCAGGTGGATACACAGCTGATAGTCCTACTGAATGGAGTGTTAGAATTTGTATTATGGCAAAAAAAAAAGCAGCTAAGTAAATAAAAACGAATGGCCATCATCACTTTAAGAAATGAAGGTCAGTCAGTGCGAAAAATTGGGAAAACTTTGAAAGTGTCCCCAAGTGCAGTGGCCAAAACCATCAAGCGCTACAAAGAAACTGGCTCACATGAGGACCGCCCCAGGAAAGGAAGACCAAGAGTCACCTCTGCTGCGGAGGACCAAGAGTCACCAGCCTCAGAAATCGCAGGTTAACAGCAGCTCAGATTAGAGACCAGGTCAATGCCACACAGAGTTCTAGCAGCAAACACATCTCTACAACAACTGTTAAGAGGAGACTGTGTGCAGCAGGCCTTCATGGTAAAATAGCTGCTAGGAAACCACTGACTTGTTTGGGCTAAAGAACACACGGAATGGACATTAGACCTGTGGAAATCTGCGCTTTGGTCTGATGAGTCCAAATTTGAGATCTTTGGTTCCAACCACCGTGTCTTTGTGCGACACAGAAAAGGTGAACGAATGGACTCTACATGCCTGGTTCCCAACGTGAAGCATGGAGGAGGAGGTGTGATGGTGTGGGGGTGCTTTGCTGGTGACACTGTTGGGGATTTATTCAAAATTGAAGGAATACTGAACCAGCATGGTTACCACAGCATCTTGCAGCAGCATGCTATTCCATCCAGTTTGCGTTTAGTTGGACCATCATTTATTTTTCAACAGGACAATGACCCCAAACACACCTCCAGATTGTTTAAGGGCTATTTGACCAAGAAGGAGAGTGATGGGGTGCTACGCCAGATGACCTGGCCTCCACAGTCACCAGACCTGAACCCAATCGAGATGGTTTGGGGTGAGCTAGACCGCAGAGTGAAGGCAAAAGGGCCAACAAGTGCTAAGCATCTCTGGGAACTCCTTCAAGACTGTTGGAAGACCATTTCAGGTGACTACCTCTTGAAGCTCATCAAGAGAATGCCAAGAGTGTGCAAAGCAGTAATCAAAGCAAAAGGTGGCTACTTTGAAGAACCTAGAATATAAGACATATTTTCAGTTGTTTCACACTTTTTTGTTAAGTATATAATTCCACATGTGTTAATTCATAGTTTTGATGTCTTCAGTGTGAATCTACAATTTTTATATTCATGAAAATACAGAAAACTTTTGGAATGAGAAGGTGTGTCCAAACTTTTGGTCTGTACTGTATATATTATCTTTACGAAGTCATGTGGGTACATTCCAGTTGAACAGTTGTCATCTGGGGCAGCACGGTTGCTCAGTGGTTAGCACTGCAGTCTTGCAGCTCTGGAGTCCTGGTTTCGAATCCTGCCAAGGAAAACATCTGCAAGGAGTTTGTATGGTGTTTGTGTGAGTGTACTCCAGTTTCCTCCCACATGCCATAGACATACTGATAGGGAAATGTAGATTGTGAGCCCTATATGGGACTGTGACTGACAATGTCTATAAAGCACTGCAGAATATGATGGCGCTATATAAGTAAGCATTAAAAAAAAAAAAAAACCTGGGTGTAGAAAAATTATGAATGCACTTTAAATGACTGTCACCTGTTGGAATACTGAAAAGTATCTACTCAATTTATATGAAAGTTTGCAAGTTTGTTGATGACACAAAAATGTGAAATAGGGTTGATACTCCTGGAGGGGTTTGTAACATGCAAAAAGATTTAGTTATATTAGATAAGAGGCCCAAACAACAGAAACTGCAATTCAATATTTCCAAATGAAAATAATGCACTTGGGAGAAGGAACTCTGTATCTGAGTATCGTATTGGCAGTTCTGTAGACAGGACTACAGAAGCTTGAAATTACATATTAGCCTAAAAATGAGTCGACAGTGCAGACAGGCATTAGGGAAAGCAGTTAGGATACTCAATTGTATAGCTAAAGGTGTAACCAGTAGGAAGAGAGATTGTGATCCTGCTCTATAACACACTAGTGAGAACACATTTAGAATACTGTGTCCAGTTCTCGACACCCCACCTCCAAAAATAATTTAGATAAAATGGAAAGAATGCAAAAGAGGGCTACAAAATGGGGTGTCTAAAGCATAAAACATATGAAGAGAGGCTTTAAATCTGCTAAAGGTATAAAAAAGGTTCAGAGTGGAAGTGATTTTAATAAAAAAAAAAAAACATGCCTGGGATAAACACGTCTATTCTAAGATAAAGTGGAAATAATGTCAGGGCAGACTAGATGGAACATGTGGTCTTTTACTGCTGTCAATCTTCTATTTTTCTATATATTGCTAGGTTCATACCTGCGTTCGGGTTTCCATTTGTAGGGTCTGTTCCCCACCAACGGAAACCTAATCCACTTAAAAAAGTGGTTACCCAGGGAAACCCGCGGACCCCATAGACTATAATGGGGTCCGCTGGGTTTCCACTCGATTTCCACCCGAAAAATGTGGAGAGAAAAGCACTGCTTGCAGGACTTTTGGAAAAATAAATTAAGGAAAGCTTCCAAGAGAAAGTTATACACAAAATAAAAAAAACTATTACAATGAAAAAGGTATTATTCTGTTACTATTAAGCCTGTATTTTGTTGTTTTCTAGTTTATAAGCAGTAAAGTAACATTTGAAGCATTCATGAGTCAAAACCAATACAAGTTCAAGGCCCAAAGGATATAGCCAGTGAGGTGATTTAAATGTTCTTCAGTTTTTCTAATACACAACATACTGGATGTCTCACACGAGCCACCTGAGAAACAGAAAACAATGTTCTCTCAGCATATTATATAAGACACAGTAAAGAAACTCACAAAAGTTTTGTTTTATTTTTTTTTATAAATAGCTGTAAAAAAAAAGTTTACTAACTTAAAATGATTTTGTTGTCATTGTGGATGTTTAATCCTTTCTTGCTGCAAGATTTTGCATTTCCCTCTGGCAACAAATAGGAGATAATATGTCAGGGAGATGTTCCACCGTATTTATTGCATATTAGTACTTTTTTTAGTCAGTAGCTGAAATGTGAGTAAATTTAATATAGTCATTTTTTAAGACTATTGGGGCTGCTTGAAGTACACAACACACAGAACATTTCTTGAGATGATTTCTCAATGTCTGTATTGTATTACTAGATAGGAGGTGGACAAATGATGGTATATCAACAAATGACTACAGTGAATAAAGAAACTCCCTGCTGCAGATGCTAAAAGTCTCTAGTATACAGTATTTCACAGATATAAAATAATTCAAGATAATCCAAATTTCACCTAATAACTCATGTCAAAATACATTTGTTGACTGCATTCTGATGTGTGGGGCTCTAATATAGCTCTTCAGCTCACAGAATCCCGAAAATGATGTATAAACTTGTTCCATGACACAAGGTAATTTTGTAATGAAGATGAAAACTGTTCATAGGATATGCATCCTTTTAGGCACTATCTTAAAGGAAAGAAGGCTTTAGGACACCAGCGCATTCTTATAAACTGATGGTTTTAGTACCCAAGCATGCCTATGCTATGTCTATCTTCCCCAAGAGTGTTTAGTTAAGCTTTTAATAGTTACCAGGAGATGAGTCTGTGGTGCTCTGACTACAGTCACATTTCACCGATAATGCGGAGGTCAGTGCACTATCGACTCATCTCCTGGTAATTATTACAGAGTGTACCCCTACATAGTCTGACACTATCTGCACTGACTGGATATGAAGAAACATACCCCAACTAGTAGCACCCTGTGTAGTAGGATTAATAGAGGAACGGTATAGCATAGATTTCTACAAGAAGCTGCTCCAGAATTATTTTATTATGGGGAATAAAATTTTTACTAAAGCTGATAGGTCAATTTTAAGTACCCCATACAACGCCATTAGTTTTCTCTACTAATATATATTTTTATAATTATGGATGTAGCAAAGTTTATCTTCATAGCTAAAGGTGTTTATTGGACTATGATATTCAGCTCCACTTCCTCTTGTATAGCAGTGACATCTTGTCCATTGGTCACATGACGATGCTGTATCTCATTCTTACTATACAATGTATGTTACTGTGCTTGGTAAGTAGTGAAGAGGCCACATCAATCAATATCATAGTCCTGGACAAACCTTTTAACTTGTTAACCCCATTGTGACACAAAGTGTTAACTTAACTCCTTCAATGGCATGTTAATGGCTTAATTAAAGAGGTCCTCACTGGCTGTGACATCCCATGTCCCTTTCCTTAGGCCACTGATTGGCCTCAGCAGTCACGTGTGGCAGGGACTTCCACAGAAGAAAGCACGGGAGCTGCAGGAATGGACCGCACAGGGAGACACCAGAGCAGCAGGGACAGGTGACTATGTTTTTTTTTTTTTTTTTTTCACCTTCCCCAACCTAAAATAAAAAAATATATATATATCCTGGACAACCCCTTTAATAATAATTTATACAATGTGTTCCAAATTATTATGCAAATAATATTTTCTCATATTTTCCAAAATTACCTATATGAATTGCAGTCATTGTAATTTTCCAGTCATCAACTATTCGAGTATAATTGAAAGGTTTTTGAACAAACTGCCTATGATAACAGTATATTTTAAAAAAAAAATAAACACTCAAAATGCATGTTTTAAATTATTATGCACTGCAGAATTTGCAACCTTTTCATTTTTATTAAGAACAAAAAAATGGTCATTGTGAAATTATAAGCATTAGCAGGTTATTACAAACTGAAATCAAACAGTTTTCAAGCCAAAACTTTATTCGAGGTGATGTTACATTTGCACATAGGACCCCTTGTTCGAAAGAAGCTTCTGAACTCTCTCGTCCATTGAATTTGTCAGTTTTTGGATGGTTTCTGCTTCAATTGTTTTGCATGAGGACAGAATACCCTCCCAGAGCTGTTGCTTTGATGTGAACTGCCTCCCGCCATCATAGTCACTCCTTTTGATGATGCTCCAGAGGTTCTCAATGGGGTTGAGGTCAGGGGAGCATGGGGGCCACACCATAAGTTTGTCCCCTTTTATGCCCATAGCAGCCAGAGATGCAGATGTGTTATTTGCAGCATGAGACGGTGCATTATCATGCATGAAAATGATCTTTCTGCGGAATGCATGGTTCTTCTTCTTGAACCATGGCAGGAAGTGCTGTTTGAGAAACTCCTCATACATTATGGAGTTCATCTTTACCCCTTCAGGGATCCTAAAGGGGCCGACAATCTCTCTCCCCATGATTCCAGCCCAAAACATTACTCCACCTCCTCCTTGTTGGCGCCGTAGCCGTGTTTGCATGGGGTGTCCATCAACAAGCCATCCTCCACTCCATCCATCTGGACCATCGAGCGTTGCACGGCAGTCATCGGTGACCAAAACAGTTTTGAAGTCAGTCTTCATGTATTGTTTGGCCCACTGGAGCCGTTTCTTCTTGTGTGCAGTGGATAGAGGAGGTCGACAGGATGGCTTACACACAGCTGCAAACCTCTGAAGGACCCTGCATCTTGTTGTTCGGGGGACATTGGAGGCACCAGCAACTTCAAAAACTTGTCTGCTGCTATGACAAGGCATTTTTGAAGCTGCTCTTTTAACCTGACGTAATTGCCTGTTGGAAAGAGTCCTCAATTTTCCCTTATCAGCACGCACACGTGTGTGCTGTGAATCAGCTACATACTACTGGATTGTGCGATGATCACGATGAAGTGTCTTGGCAATGTTGATTGTAGTCATGCCTTGACCTAAACACTCCACAATTTGTTGCTTCTCAGCAGCCGACACATCCTTTTTCTTTCCCATTTTGGCTGAAAATGTAGGCTGCTTAATAATGTGGGACAGCCTTCTTAAGTAGTCTTGCCTTTAATTGGACACACCTGCCAAACTAATTAGCACAAGTGTCTGCAATTGCTTTCAGTGATACACATCACCATCAATGAGTTTAACTGACAAACAAAAAAATTCTTACCTTATCACTCCTAAACACTTTTTGCATAATAATTTGGAACACAGTGTATAGCTTCACAAATCAGAGGGTACTTGAACAATATGAGACATTACAGTGTAACAAAATAATTAACATATCAAACAATAGGAGTGAGGGGCCTCTTCACAAGAGCTTACAATCTATGGCTTTTGTTGTCAAAACTTTGCTATATCTGTATATAGAATATAAATACTGTACATTTTGTCAGGATTTGATCCCTGAAATTCACCTGTTCCAGATAGTAGCACTATTCAGATTATTTTACTTTACCTCTAATCTAATGGTGTGCTGCATTGTTCTCCAAACTGTTGTTGCTTAGTTATGTACTTAACTATGACTGTTACTTACAGGGGTGAACCTATCCTATCTGCAAAATACCTGACTCTGCGATCTTTCCCTAATTAAAATTGTAGACCATGCCCTCCATTTGAAGATCAAAAAAAAAAATACCCTTATTTGGCCCTCACACTTTATAATACCCCCACAGTATATTATTCCCTTTACTTACCCCCTCACAGTATATTGCCCCTTCACTAGCCCCCACACAGTATAACACCCACTTTACTGACAGCCACATAGTACATTGCCCCCTTTACTGGTTCCCACACAGTATATTTCCCTCTTCTTTTTGGCCCCCACACAGTATACTGCCCCCTTTTTGGGTTCAGATACTTAATAAAATTGAATAACATTAAACTTTAAATTGCTGAGGGATCTACCGGCAACATCCTTATTAATATTGACTGCAATGATGTGATGTCATACTGTAGTGAATACTAATGAGTCGGCAGCCGGTTGATAGATCTATTGATCGGGTGAAGGAGTGAGGGAACCAGAAAACTGGTAGACTCCTGGCAATCCCTCGCCAAACAAGCTTACTTCACCTCTCTCATCTCTTCTCTTTCCAATGACCCTAAACGACTCTTTGACACCTTTCACTCCCTCCTCAAGCCAAAGATGCGGGTACCTGTCACAGACCTCAGTGCTCAAGACATGGCCACATACTTTAAAGACAAAATCGACAACATCCGTCAGTAAATAACCCATTCTCCAAGCGGCATCAGTCCCCTTCCCTCCCTTGCTCCTCAATGTGAACTCTCATTATTTGACCCAGTAACAGAAGAAGAATTCTCCCAGCTCCTTTCTTCTTCTCGCCCCACTGCTTGCACAAGTGATCCTATCCCGTCACACCTCCTCCGGTCTCTGTCCCCTATTGTTACAACTCACCTTACTAAAATTTTTAACCTATCTTTTCTTCTGGAATCTTCCCCTCCTCCTTTAAACATGCTGTCATAACCCCACTAATGAAAAAACCCTCCCTTGACCCATCCTGTGCTGCTAACTACCGAACTGTCTCTAACCTCCCCTTCATCTCTAAACTCCTGGAACGCTTGGTCTACTCCCCGCCTAATCCACTATCTCTCGGCTAACTCTCTTCTGGACCCCTTACAGTCAAATTTTCGTGCGCTGCACTCTACAGAAACGGCCCTCACAAAGGTCTCCAGTGATTTCTTGACTGCTAAATCTAAAGGGAACTATTCACTACTTATTCTTCTGGATCTCTCAGCAGCATTTGACACTGTAGACCACAAACTCCTCCTCACTATGCTCCATTCTATTGGCCTCAGGGATACCACTCTCTCTTGGTTTTTCTCCTATCTCTCTGACCGCTCATTTAGTGTATCATTCGCTGGTGCTATTTCTTCTCCTCTGCCCCTTGCGGTTGGGGTTCTTCAAGGCTCAGTCCTAGTTCCCCTCCTCTTCTCTCTGTACACAGCCCCAGTTGGACAAACCATTCGCAAATTTGGCTTTCAATACCAACTATATACCTCATCCCGTGACATCACCTCTGCACTACTACAGAACACCAGTGACTGTCTCTTTGCTGTCTCTAACATTATGTCTTCTCTTTATCTGAAATTGAATCTTTCAAAAACTGAACTTCTTGTATTCCCTCCATCTACTAACTGACCTAACCCTGATATCTCCATTTCTGTCTGTGGCCTTACTATTACACCGAGGCAGCATGCCCGCTGTCTGGAGGTTGTATTTGATTCAGATCTCACCTTTACCGCACATATTCAGACACTTGCACGCTCTTGTCACCTGAACCTTAAAAACATCTCTAGAATTTGCCCTTTTCTCACCGTGGAAACATCAAAAACCCTCATTGTCGCTCTGATTCTCGTCTTCACTATTGCAATTCTCTTCTAATTGGGCTTCCTCTTACTAAACTCTCCCCACTACAATCTGTCCTGAATGCAGCCGCCAGACTCATCTTTCTGTCAAACCGGTACACAGAGACATCTACCTGGTGTCAGTTGCTGTGTCAGCTTCCTGTGTGAGACATCATACATTTGCTGGCTGATCCAAGCCCAGCATATATGCAGTACTGTATTGTCACTGAAGTGTCCAGTCCAGCACAACAAATTTGTCGGATCAGTCGATCAGAGATTTCACACATGAAGCCAATGGATGCTAGCTCCAGGCATGGCAGTATGAATCTGAATGGGTGGTGCAGGTGTAGTGATGAGCAACATTAAAAACTGAAAACGGGTGCACCAGCAAACAAGGTTACCCACCTAGATCACCAAGAAGCTAATTTACATAAAGATAAAAACTCTTTTTTGCTAGAGAATAGAATGGAGGGCAAAGCAATGACAGGCCTGTAAACCTTATCAAGTTCCCTACAGAACGTAATTTCTACTTTAGGGGTAATTTAGTAGAATCTACTTAACGATACCATATATTATAGTACTGTTGTGTGAATGATTAAAACATACAGTATAGCAGGAAAAAAAAGATGTGCCATCTGTTCTCAGGTGAATGAGAAGGATGCTGAAAATAGCACATCTTCATTCCCAGCACTGCTCATTGGATTAAGATTTTATGAGACTGAATGAATATAATTTCACGTTGATTTACTTATAAGACAACTACAGAACTATTCGCGATTTTGCATAGCAGAAAAAAAAATGTGATTTCTTCTGTAATGAAACTCATTAGCAGTCTCAACAAAGCCTGAGGGGGCCTGAGGACATGATTTTGTTAAATGTGATATAATTGCTGGCATGTCGGAGAACATAGCACAATTTATTTAATGTTAATGGTCTCAAACGAGATAAAAATACATCAGCATCTCCTTGTTTCTCCATTCTTCAGCACCTGTAGTACAGTATGTAGACATGTTTCTGACTATAGCATCTCCATTTATTTAGTCTTCGTTTAATTAAAATGAAAAATGTTAAGCAAGTAGTGTTAATGTTATGGCTATATACATAGTGTGAATATTGTATGTATACAGTGTATATATTTACAGTGTATATGTGTGTGTGTTTGTGTGTGTGTGTGTGTGTGTGTATACAGTGGGTACGGAAAGTATTCAGACCCCTTTAAATTTTTCACTCTTTGTTTCATTGCAGCCATTTGCTAAAAGCAAAAAGTTCATTTTATTTCTCATTAAGGTACACTCAGCATCCCATCTTGACAGAAAAAACAGAAATGTAGATATTTTTGCAAATTTATTAAAAAAGAAAAACTGAAATATCATATGGTCATAAGTATTCAGACCCTTTGCTGTGACACTCATATTTAACTCACATGCTGTCCATTTCCTTCTGATCCTCCTTGAGATGGTTCTACTCCTTCATTGGAGTCCAGTTGTGTTTAATTAAACTGATTGGACTTGATTAGGAAAGGCACACACCTGTCTATATAAGACCTCACAGCTCACAGTGCATGTCAGAGCAAATGAGAATCATGAGGTCAAAGGAACTGCCCAAGGAGCTTAGAGACAGAATTGTGGCAAGGAACAGATCTGGCCAAGGTTACAAAAGAATTTCTGCAGCACGCAAGGTTCCTAAGAGGCTACAGTGGCCTCCATAATCCTTAAATGGAAGAAGTTTGGGACGACCAGAACTCTTCCTAGACCTGGCCGTCCAGCCAAACTGAGCAATCATGGGAGAAGATCCTTGATGAGAGAGGTAAAGAAGAACCCAAAGATCACTGTGGCTGAGCTCCAGAGATGCAGTAGGGAGATGGGAGAAAGTTCCACAAAGTCAACTATCACTGCAGCCCTCCACCAGTCGGGGCTTTATGGCAGAGTGGCCCGAAGGAAGCGTCTCCTCAGTGCAAGACATATGAAAGCCCGCATAGAGTTTGCCAAAAAACACATGAAGGACTCCCAGACTATGAGAAATAAGATTCTCTGGTCTGATGAGACGAAGATTGAACTTTTGACGTTAATTCTAAGCGGTATGTGTGAAGAAAACCTGGCACTACTCATCACCTGCCCAATACAATCCCAACAGTGAAACATGGTGGTGGCAGCATCATCCTATGGGGGTGTTTTTCAGCTGCAGGGAGAGGACGACTGGTTGCAATTGAAGGAAAGATGAATGCGGCAAAGTACAGAGATATCCTGGAAGAAAACCTCTTCAAGAGTGCTCTGGACCTCAGACTGGGCCGAAGGTTCACCTTCCAACAAGACAATGACCCTAAGCACACAGCTAAAATAACAAAGGAGTGGCTTTGGAGCAACTCTGTGACCATTCTTGACTGGCCCAGCCAGAGCCCTGACCTCAACCCAATTGAGCATCTCTGGAGAGACCTGAAAATGGCTGTCCACCAACGTTCACCATCCAACCTGACGGAACTGGAGAGGATCTGCAAGGAAGAATGGCAAAGGATCCCCAAATCCAGATGTGAAAAACTTGTTGCATCATTCCCAAGAAGACTCATGGCTGTACTAGCTCAAAAGGGGGCTTCTACTCAATACTGAGCAAAGGTTCTGAATACTTACGACCATGTGATATTTCAGTTTTTCTTTTTTAATTAATTTGCAAAAATATCTACATTTCTGTTTTTTGCTGTCAAGATGAGGTGCTGAGTGTACATTAATGAGAAATAAAATGAACTTTTTTGCTTTTAGCAAATGGCTGAAACAAAGAGTGAAAAATTTAAAGGGGTCTGAATACTTTCCATACCCACTGTATATATATATATATATATATATATATATATATATATATATATATCCTTACAGGTGCCATTGAAGCAAAATAATTGCTCTCCTCTGCTGCATTACTCTCTGCCTAATGTCTCTGGAAAGTAATAAAGAATAAAAGAATACAAAGACTCAGCTCTCCTGTATGTATGTCGCTCTGTGCAGTTTATTTAGTACATAAGCAATCCTAAGGGAAGTTTCAAACTGAAGACCGTCATCATACACGATTGCTGGTAGAAGTGGCTCTATCACAACATGGCTGGCCACTGAAGTATAACGCTCTTTGTATTCTACTATATGTGTTGGGAACCTACTCTGGCATCCTGGATCCTGACATACAGAATGCTGTCAACATCCAGCTATTACTGGAAATTGGAAGTTGGAAATTAATATAAAAACTTCTCATCACTCCGCAGTCTCAAATACCAGACTGAAATCCATGATGAGAAAGCCCCCTCCCTTCTCTCCATCTGAAGAAAATACTCTAGCATTGCTCCTTTTAGTGTAATAACCCTTCAGTTTGTATATTTACTTCAAACATGCCCCCCAGTGAGGCACACCTCCGACTCTTCCCGAATCAACAGGCAATTAAATGGTAAACTTGTAACCAATGTCACTGATGAATTGCTGACCCCTCTCTATACGTCACTTCTTCTTAAGAGAACATGCCTATTGAAAATCTCCAGTCAGGGCATCACATATGTGCTTCCAAGAAAACCATAGCAGCAATATTCATGGCACAATCTAAGCTCACTAATAAAACACTACCCCTCACTATTGCATGGCTAGTGAGTATACTCACTGAGATTTTAAATCAGGACATCATGTATGCTCTGCAAACTATATCATATCAGTGGCAAACAGTAGCGAATATAGATGTATATATTTAATCTATAAAGTAAGATTTATTAAAAAAGACACTAATAACATCAGGGCACCCTGTAAGCAAATACATTATTATAGATCCTAAGGAATTATAATGCCAGGGCTCTGTCTCACCTGGAGAAACCAGGGAACACAGTGAGAATAATGTTCTTTGATTTCTCCAGTGCTTTTAACACCATACAGTCCAGGTTACTGAGAGACAAGCTGGGCCTTGCTGGAGTGGACCACCACCTCTCCAACTGGATCCTAGACTACCTCACAAATCGACCTAAATACGTGAGAGCCCAAGACTGTGTGTCAGGTACCGTGATCTGTAATACGGGGGCACCTCAGGGTATGGTTCTTGCCCCTTTCCTCTTCACACTGTACACTGCAGATTTTAGGTGCAACTCATCTAGCTGCTACCTACAGAAGTATTCTGACGACTCTGCAATAGTAGGTCTCTTCACAGATGATGATAACAGGGGGTACAGAGAACTGAACCGGGATTTTGTGGACTGGTGCCAGCGGAACCACCTGAAGATTAACGCGGGGAAGACCAAGGAGATGGTGGTGGACTTCCGTAAATGCAGATGCCCTCCTAAACCAGGGGACATCCTGGGGACGGGCATCGAGATTGTGAACACCTATAAGTACCAGGGTTTGCTCCTTAATAATAAGCTGGACTGGGCAGATCATATGGAGGTCCTGTACAGGAAGGGCCACAGCAGGCTCTTCTTAGCAGGCACTTCTTAGGAATTTCTTCAACTTGGTAGTGGCATCAGCCATCTTCTTTGGAGTGGCCTGCTGGGGGAGCAGTATATCAACCAGGGACAGAAATATACTTGACAAGGTAATTAGAAGGCCCAGCTCTGTCCTGGGGAGCCCACTAGACCCAGTGCATGTGGTGGGTGACAAAAGGATACTGTCCGTGGTGAGCTCCATGCAGAAGAAGAAGTCCCATCCCATGCATGAGACTGTGATCGCACTGGGCAGTACTGTCAGTGACCGACTGCTCCACCCTAAGTGTGAGAAGGAGCGCTATCGGAAGTCTTTCCTCCCCACCGCGGTTAGGCTGTACAACCAACACCGACCTAAGCGGAGATCATTACACACAGAGAACTGAAATATCTTTCTGCCTGTTAAATCCCCCCCCCCCCTCCTCTGCTACATCCTATCTGTCTGTCTACTATCAATGTAATGCTTCTAACCTTGGAACATTCCTGTACATGTTGTATTTGTATTTGTATCTGCTTATCTTTGCTGCTGTAACACACTGAATTTCCCCATTGTGGGACTATTAAAGGACTATTATTATTATTATTATTAATGCAGGGAGTACCGACAAGCAGCCCCATAAAAGGTAACAAATATAGCAAAAAAATATAAAATTCAAGGCAAAGACCCTACCAATATTATTATTACGACTGTGCAGTAATGTCTATAAGAGAGATGAATATTTATTTAGGAATGCATCCATCCTATTACCTAGACTCATAGGTTGAAAATATATTAAAATCTCCATATGGTTACATTGCTAATTCTCCACTCCTTCTATTGACCAGGAGTTCCCCGTAGTGCCTAGCTCCCAATTGTAGAATTCAAAATGCCTCCCTATCAAGAAGGATATGGCATGGACCCCCTCCCTGAGGTATATTGTTAATCCTCTCAATATAAAAAATTCTGACTGAAGCCACAGATCTGTTGTGATACATAATAAAATGTTTGGCGGCACTCAAAAGATCATAAAGCAGGTGCATTTCTCCCATATACAGGTTTTAAAGCTTCTAGTGGTACACAGAAGCATAACGGATTTCCTCTTTGTCTGCTCCATTACCTGACTGTCACCACCATTATCTGTTTGATCCCTCATCCATTATCATCTCCATACAGTTCTGCTTCTATTGGTGAGTTCCCATTTCCTTGCATTACCTGTTATTTGATGTCTTGATACATACTTCTGTTTCTACATTGTACTCAGGACTGGGATCTTTGCAACATGTCTGTTTTATAACCCCTCTTCATGAATATATTCATAATACCCGATCTCTCATTTTGGTAATCCACCTCTCTAGTGCAGTTTGTTTTTGCTCTAAACATTTCACCCATCTGTATCATGGAAATGGTGTGGATTGTTATATCATTAGCATGGAGAATTGCATTCCCCATGATATCTTTCAAAATGTTTTTGTGTTTACAGCACATCCTATCTCCAATGTGAGTTCCAAACCCACAAAATATATTATCGGATTGTATTGATGGATAAAGCTGAGATTCAGTAGATTGTAATTAATGCAATCCATAAATGTCGATATAGCACACATTTCCCCCAATATAAGGATAATATCTCTAATGTATCTGTTGAACCAGCAAATGCTCCCCACAAAGGGATTACTTGAACTACTAGCAGAACCACTGAAAAGATGCAGGTAAAGCAAACAATGTGTATCCACACACGGATATTACTTTATTATATGACAGAATAAGGCCCCACATTGCGGAAAAGCTGCTTTTATTGTTGCAGATTTTGCTGTGTTTTTTTGAGCCAAAGCCAGGAGTGGATTGAGCAGAAGGCAGAAGTGAAAGTGTTCCCTTTGTATTTCCCATTCTTTTTGTAGCCACTCAAAAAGAATTTGTGATAAAAAAGCAGCTTTTCAGCAATGTGTGGTCTTAGCCTAACATGCTTTGTACCACATTTACCAAGTGCTTTAGACAACTTTTAGACACTTTTACAACTTGTACAAAAAGAGACATGACTTAGAAGATAGTGGACGTGGTATAAGTTGCAACAACATTTGTCAAACATGCACCAAAGTCTTGTTTTGTAACATAAACTAAGCCAATTCATACGATTTGTAATATTAAACTAGACTATCTAATAATGCAACAGATTTATCATCCAGCATCAGATACTATTGTAAATCATTTATGACAGCTTTGTCTATATTTGCACTGTTTCAAGTGTGCAGAGGACACACAGAGGGGATGTTCGCTAAAGTGATTATTTCCCTGGCAAATACTTTCATTATCTGTTGGCAGCCGAGCCCTTATGAGACAGGGTGATAGGTTGCCGATGGACAATGATACAAGCGCTTGTTCATGGGGTGATTGTTGTCACTATTAGATAGATCAATTGTCTGGAACAATCAGTTGTACAAGCATTTGTTCCAGACAATTAGCTGTTAAATCATCCTATTTAATAGAGCCTTAACTTTTACGTAGCATTAGTAAATCTGCCCCATTTTCATAAAACAGCATTGTTCTGAAAATCTAACTGTCCCATGACATCGATGACACCTCTGTATGAAAGCTATTTCTTTAAAATAGTAAAATGCACAAATTTGTTAAATTTACTGTATTTTGCTGTTTAGCACCAAAGATGTCTGACTTACCCTATGTCTTTGATTGTGTGTGAAATATTAAGTCTATTTCATCTATTGATATGTATTTGAAGCGGAATATTACATGAAAAGGGCACAATCTCTTGAATGAACCTTCAATGACAAATCTAATACTCTGTAGTACTACATAAGAAAGCTCTATGACAAACTTGCAATTAACTGTATAAAAGACTTTTCAAACCTTAAAACTGCTCAGACTGAAAACTGCATAATTTAAATCAAAATAATGGAACAGCACATGAAACACTCCAAGATCGATATATCATTTACCAAGATTATATTTCCAAATAAATGCCACTTTGAAAAATGTCAGTTTCTGATTTTTATCTTATTTTTTCTCAGCAGTTTCCAAAACTTGATAGGGACGATAAGAATTTAAAAAGGAAATAGGATATGTCATGTGAAAGCCAAAGAAGTAGACCCCAAAGAATAACTCATCAATCATTCCCTGACAAAACCATACGTTGCTAAAAGGAAAGACAGAGACTGACTGTAATTTGTCCAATTATGACTGCTAGGACATTTCCTTTACACTTTCCAACTATTTTTCTTGTGCTCCTGGACAATTTCTTAACTCTCATACATTCAATACAAAAACAAAAATTAAGAATTTTATTTAAGGGGAACCTTACTCACATTATTGAGTTTTGTTTGATTGATTTGTGTTTTTTCACACCTAAGTCAACTGGGAAAATTACAGTGCAGAAATTCCATTAATAGAACAAAGCCTTGGAAAGCCCTGCTGCATAGTTTTAGAAGGAATCGAGCACTTCAAGTTGGAAGCATGGCAGGACCCCCAACTGGCATTTTTCTGCAGGAAAATGCTCACCCACACACAGGGTTTCCCAAGAATGTCTCCGGCAGATTGCAACACTTCCTTGGCCTGTTCAGTTGCCAGATTTATCATTAATCAAGAATTTTTGGGATTAATATAGGTCCAGATGGGATACCAGCTTAAGTAACCTACAAGTCTGCATGAGGCTCAGCTGCAACATATGTGGGCAAAGATACCATATGGAACCTGTATGGCTCCATGCATAACTGTGTCTCACTTTGAATCCAGGCTAGAGGTCACCCAACAGGGTACACAGTAGAGTCTCCTTTTGATTGTACAGTTTTCCTACAATTAACCTACACTTTCACTCATATGAGTAACTTGAGGGAGTGCAGAGGGTACAGTCACACCTTGGCCCAGGAGCCTTAGGAGGCTCATAAGAACTGGTATCACTATAGTGGTCACATATACCAAGTGGACCCACCGGTTATTCTAACCACACTAAAGTCAATTAAACTTCTTTGATCTCTTTTCTGATTTCCATTGGTGTAGCTAAAGGAGATGTAGCAGTAGCAGTTGCTACCAGCCCTGAACCCTGGGGTGCCCCAAAAGTCCGTCTGCCACATAAAATATACAACTATTCTAAAAGGCACAATGTAGGAATGGGGCCCATTACAATTTTTTTTTTAATACGCCTCTGCTTTCGTACATAGTATATATCATTATTATATACGAACATATAAAATTTAATTCCAAAAATTTCTTCTTGCTCCATTATTTTTTATTTCAATGACTATATATAGATATATAGTGATGATACCTATGTGTTTACATTAGTATACAGAAGTATCTTACAAGTACACATATTTCTATATTATAACAAATAAGCGTGCGTATATGTACAGTATATATATATATGTACATTACGTATCTATAGTATATATAGTATATACAGTAAGTATATATATATATAGTATGTTAGATAGACAGACATAGTAGTCAATCATGGACCTCTATATACTGAAAATCTATCCTCTAAAATGTATATTTATCTTAGAAACTTATCAGTAAACGCCAAAATCTTTCAGGACTTATAATAATAATAATAATAATAATAGTCCTTTAATAGTCCCACAGTGGGGAAATTCAGTATATCCTATTAGTCAGTATCTTTTGGCAAGAATCCTATAGTATCAACATTCACAGTGGTCTTGAAAAAGAACATGCATTTTTTCCAAACAACTTTACTTTGTTTTCTAAAGCTTTTCTTATTTAGACCATACTAGAAATCTGCAACCTTGGAAAAGCACATTTGCGTTTACCTCATTTATTTTTGTAGTAGCAAATAAATGAAAGTGTGACCTTGCGGACAGAATCACATGCAGAATCTTTGTGGTACTTTCTAGCTCAATCATTTTTGGAATATCATTCATACACTAGTTGACATTTATTAATTATTTAGTGGCACTTCTGTATCTTTGGTGGTGCTCATATGCCCTACATTAACCAACATAAGTAAGGATTAATTTATAGTCAAGATGCCAGAAAATTTGAGCAACATCAGCTTCCCACAGTGAGACAATTACTCCATCAAAGGAATCATGTTGTGCTCAGTACGCCAGTAATTTCAGCACAGTTTAAATATGCACTTACAAGTTATTATTATGCACACTGCTTTGACAAACCAGGTGTAATTTTCAGAACAGCTAATGCCATTCATTACCGGAAAGTTTCAGCAGCTATTTTTCAAGTTACTTGCAAAATTACAAAACAGGAAGTCGGCATTCCATGCTTGTCATGTATATTAGCATTACCGCCTAGATTTATCAAGCAGTGACATATATTCTCTAGTGAGAGAATGCTACAAACTCCATTTTATCTTGAGAATTTGATTTATTTAGTAGTATAAATTGCAGACACTTTGATAAATCTCAGAAACTGGAGAATTTAGAGGGTTTTTAAGTTTCCAAAAGTGCATAGCATTCAAACTTTTAGGTATTTGTGAATTCATTCTGTTTAAAGACTTAAATATAGAGACGTTGACAATTTAAAGAAATACTCCAGCAACATTTTCATGCCTATATAGTGCAACATAAACTATTATTAAAGAATACTGTAAAGGATCTTGTGTATGCTATGTTTTATTTCTTGAGCATTGTTTTGGTTGTCTACCATCTTGGCTTCTTCTTGTCCTCTAATATGAGTTCCCTAATGCAGCCTACATTTCCCATTATGCCTCTGGCTTTGCAAAGGAAAAACAAGAGTTTCATCACATTGCACCTGCTTTGTTCTGAGTCCTATTGAAGAGCAGAAAGTAATAGATTAGTGGCATACAACTGCTGTCCCATAACTTTTTTTTTTAACTCTCTTTATCGGAAGATCCATAAACAAAGAACTTCATACTTAACAATTACATATTCAATATAGACATCATATTACATCATACGTTACAGAGTGAAACATCTTGTTATAATGACATAGTAAATATTCTGCAATCAAATATAGTGAATATTTATCAAGCAGTACATATATTCTAGGAGTCGTGACTTGTAAGTCCTAGCTATAGATAGCCTGTGGGACAGTACTATATCTGACTGGGAGGTGATAGCAGGTTGCACCCTCACGGAGCCCTGATCCAACTACATCAAACCAGCCAGGCAGACTGGAATCATAGTTGTAGATACATAGTCAATACATTGTGAGAGGCCTGGATGAGTGAGAAGTGAGAAGTTATGATTCAGAAGTATTACTAAGTTGGTTGCATAGAGTGGTTCAGAAATATGGGTGAGAGTAGTTAGTGTGTGCAGAGTCACATCACAGCCCCCATACTTGTTCAGTGTTAGCAGAGAAACCGTGATGTTTGTAAACCAAATTTTCATAAGGAATAATTTGATTAACATGGATTCCACATGGGTAATGCAGGGGTAGCAGGGTTGTACCACCTAAGGGTAATGCAATTGCATGCAAGAAACAGAGTTTCTCGCAAAAAGACTCTTATATGGAAGGTCCAGGTCTCTTTCATGAGTAGCCCCAATAGGCAAGTTTTGTGATCTCTTGACACTTGGATAGAAATAAGTCTGGATAAAAAGTCAGTAACACTTGTCCAGAACTAGGCAATAGGGGGACAGGTCCAATAAATGTGCCTCTAAGGTGTGACACCTGGATGTACAGTACAGACCAAAAGTTTGGACACACCTTCTCATTCCAAGAGTTTTCTGTATTTTCATGACTATAAAAATTGTAGATTCACACTGAAGGCATCAAAACTATGAATTAACACATGTGGAATTATATACTTAACAAAAAAGTGTGAAACAACTGAAAATATGTCTTATATTCTAGGTTCTTCAAAGTAGCCACCTTTTGCTTTGATAACTGCTTTGCACACTCTTGGCATTCTCTTGATGAGCTTCAAGAGGTAGTCAACTGAAATGGTTTTCACTTCACAGGTGTGCCCTGTCAGGTTTAATAAGTGGGATTTCTTGCCTTATAAATGGGGTTGGGACCATCAGTTGTGTTGTTCAGAAGTCAGGTAGATACACAGCTGATAGTCCTACTGAATGGAGTGTTAGAATTTGTATTATGGAAAGAAAAAAGCAGTTAAGTAAAGAAAAACGAGTGGCCATCATTACTTTAAGAAATGAAGGTCAGTCAGTCCGAAAAATTGGGAAAACTTTGAAAGTGTCCCCAAGTGCAGTGGCCAAAACCATCAAGCGCTACAAAGAAACTGGCTCACATGAGGACCGCCCCAGGAAAGGAAGACCAAGAGTCACCTCTGCTGCGGAGGATAAGTTCATCTGAGTCACCAGCCTCAGAAATCGCAGGTTAACAGCAGCTCAGATTAGAGACCAGGTCAATGCCACACAGAGTTCTAGCAGCAGACATATCTCTAAAACAACTGTTAAAAGGAGACTGTGTGCAGCAGGCCTTCATGGTAAAATAGCTGCTAGGAAACCACTGCTAAGGACAGGCAACAAGCAGAAGAGACTTGTTTGGGCTAAAGAACACAAGGAATGGACATTAGACCTGTGGAAATCTGTGCTTTGGTCTGATGAGTCCAAATTTGAGATCTTTGGTTCCAACCACCGTGTCTTTGTGCGACGCAGAAAAGGTGAACAAATGGCCTCGACATGCCTGGTTCCCACCGTGAAGCATGGAGGAGGAGGTGTGATGGTGTGGGGGTGCTTTGCTTGTGACACTGTTGGGGATTTATTCAAAATTGAAGGAATACTGAACCAGCATGGTTACCACAGCATCTTGCAGCGGCATGCAATTCCATCCGGTTTGCGTTTAGTTGGACCATCATTTATTTTTCAACAGGACAATGACCCCAAACACACCTCCAGACTGTGTAAGGGCTATTTGACCAAGAAGGAGAGCGATGGGGTACTACGCCAGATGACCTGGCCTCCACAGTCACCAGACCTGAACCCAATCGAGATGGTTTGGGGTGAGCTGGACCACAGAGTGAAGGCAAAAGGGCCAACAAGTGCTAAGCATCTCTGGGAACTCCTTCAAGACTGTTGGAAGACCATTTCAGGTGACTACCTCTTGAAGCTCATCAAGAGAATGCCAAGAGTGTGCAAAGCAGTAATCAAAGCAAAAGGTGGCTACTTTGAAGAACTTAGAATATAAGACATATTTTCAGTTGTTTCACACTTTTTTGTTAAGTATATAATTCCACATGTGTTAATTCATAGTTTTCATGCCTTCAGTGTGAATCTACAATTTTTATAGTCATGAAAATACAGAAAACTCTTGGAATGAGAAGGTGTGTCCAAACTTTTGGTCTGTACTGTAAATGGAGGATTGATTGATTTCCAACTCCCTAGCAGCACTTTTTTGTAACATAGACTGCAATCTTATTGTATTCTATTAGATGTAGCTTTGTCCTGTCTCTCCTGTTATCTACTTGTAATATAATTCAGTCAACTTTTTCAAGCAAGAGGAATGTTATAGAATACACTGGGGATTCTGCACACAGCACACAGATAATATAGACCTCCAGTGATCAGGAGAATGGGGTCTGAAAGATCACCATGTCCCCTCCATGTAAATGAAATGCAAGTGTGAACTATGACCTGTGCTCCATTCACTTCTGTGTGGCTTCTGGGACTGAACTCTCCAGAAGCTTCATAGAAGTGAATAGAGCACAGGTCATGCAAGCGCACTGGCACTTCATTCACATGCAAGAGGCATGGGGGACTTTAAGGCACTGGTTCTCCTGAGAATAGGGTATAAATATCTTTAATAACAACACACTTTTAAGGCTAAAACAGCCAAGTCCTTAAGGGGTTAATTAATTAATGCCCCCAATCCCTACCCTCTGTTATGCAGTGATGGCTCTAGTGTTCTTCTGGTTGGCTAGAGTCTTCACTCAAAAGTCAAGGGATGGGATTAGATAGAAATCTCTGAATGCAAAGGACCCAGAACACTATATAGTTGAAGAATACCCAAGGGATACTTTAGAATGTGGTGTGAAGCATAGTAAAAACATTTTCCATTCTCATATTTATACTTTAACAGTTTTTATGAATAGGTGAGTAGAAGTCTGACAGAGCAGTAGCTGTGGAAATAGTTGTTTTGGACTTTGCAAAGGCATTTGACACTGTCCTTCATAAATGCTTAAAAGGGCTTTCCACATTCAACCTGACCTCAGCCAGGCTGATTCAGGGTGGGACTGGAGATGGTCGGTGCTCCCCTTCACTTCCATGGGAGCACCTACGTCACCAGTCCCACTCAACCCTGCCCACCCTCAGCCTGGCTGCGGTCCAGTTGAATGTGAAGCGCGAGAAAGGTCCTTTCACTTTACTTCATGGGACAGCCCTTTTAAGCATTCATGAAAGGCAGTGTCAAATGCCTTTGCAAAGTCCAAAACAACTATTTCCACAGCTACTGCTCTGTCCAGGCTTCTACTCACCTATTCATAAAAACAGTTAAAGTATAAATATTACTCTGTGGGACAACCCATTTAATGGTCAAAATAAGGTCTATTGGAATAGAAAAAAATCGTTTGTACTTGGATGGAAAACTGGCTAAAGCCTTGAGTTGCGATCAATGCCTGCTACTTGGACCTGTCTCAGGTAATAAATGGTTCAGTGCTGGGTCTGAGGTTATTCAATTTACTTATGAAAGATTTTGAAGATGGGATTAATAGCACTATCTCTATCTTTGCAGATGCCACCAAGCTGTGTAGTACTGTACAGCCTATGGAGGAAGTGCATTGGTTACATGCAGATTTAAAGAGACTGACTGTTTGGGTAACCACTTGGCAAATAAGGTTTAATGTGGATAAATATTATGCATATGGGTTATAATAATCTAATGCAAAATTTGTCATGGTGGAGTAAAATTGGGAGACCTTGGTGTACTTGTAGATCATAGGCTAGACAACAGCAGGCAATGTCAATCAGCTGCTTCTAAGTGCAGCAGAATAGTGTTGTATAGGGATATGGCGAGATAGGGATATAGTGTTATAACTTTTTAGCACTGATACAGACATACTCATCTAGAATATACAGTTCAGTCCTGGACTCCTGTTCATAGAAATTATGCCTTGAAGATAGAAAAGATGAAAGTTTAGCCACAAAATTGTTAATGGACATAGCTCATACAAAAAATATGGTAAAAAGCTATTCATGTAAAATCCCATTAAAAAATCAAGAGGGTACTCCCTCTGTCTGGAGAAAAAAAGGCTTCTCCACCATAACAACTCTGAATCTGTGGAATAGCCCACCCCAGGAGCTGGTCACAGTAGCAACTGACAGCTCCAGAAAAAGCTTAGATGCCTTTTTCCAGTAAAATAGCTTTATCTCCTATATAAATGAATACAATGTTTGCATTCTTCACCCCTCTTACTCAGCCACATCCCTTTCCCTCATGTAATTGAACTTGATGTACGTATGTCTTTTCCAACCATACTATGTAGCTATATTTGTATGTAACAGCTTTAAACCTCACATATCTGGCACTATCAGCCGTTTTTAAGGTGTCAAAACTGCTGAGAGACTCCCTGCAAATCATCTTACTCTATTCTACCACTTCCATAGATTCCTCTTTTAAGTCCTTTGCTTCTTTAATTCGTAGAGTTTCTTAGCTGTTAAATAGTGTTCTTTTATCTAAAAAAAATACTTCTTGTACCAAAATATGCAATAACAACTTCCTTTGAGGGTTTCTTGCTTCTAGGAATAAACCTACTTCAATGAATGGCGACAAAATAGACAGCATATTAGTATCATTGTATCTTTTGGACACAGAAAATGCAAATGTGTTTTGTATAACAAGATTATATTGTATGGTACAACATGGTGGGAATTGAGAGAATGACAAGCAGTGCAGTACAGAGGGTTTTGTGCATGTAGGCAATTAAAATAGACAAAGGAGCCAGTTACATTCAGTCTTTCCTCTTGACAAACTATTGATTCTGTATTTTACAGACTTTCTTAAAGCCCATGATTCAAAGGAGAAGGAGAGCAATTAAATGAGGATACAGCTGTCGTCCTTCACTAGTTTGCCAAGTGTTCATTGCTAAGGGTTGGATGCCACAAACATAAAAACATAAAAACAAAGCATATTTTCTCTTTGTTAAGTCAATAAGGTTAATTTACAAAGAGCAAAACCAGTCCAGTATGAGTGCATATGTTATCTACTGTAATGTTGTTTAAAATGTATCCAAAAAGTCCATATTTTCAAATAAAAATAGAGCTACGGCAACAAATGGTATTGTACAGGTCCTATAGCCATATTTTTTTCCATACAGCATTGTATTGGTATTCTTTAGTAATAAATTTTAACATTCCTTTATATTTTATGATTGCCCAACAATCTTTACCCCAAATATCTTGGATCTAGCAAAATAGTAAAAGAATTCAGGTTCTCATAGTCACAGCTATCCTTTCCTTTTCCTATGAAGTCTGGACCTTTGCCAAACAGGACCCAGCATCATGATGTCGGTGACCTCGGGATACGTGACATCAGCCAGAGGCCAGAAGAGACATGAAGAGGTCACCGGGGGACCGTGGAACATCCAGAAGAGTTGAGGCAAAATGAGTATACATGTTTGTTAATTTTAGTCACCTCCCTTGGGCCAGCTATTATACTCTGGGGTCTGAAGTTCAGCCCAAAATAAACTGGTTGGCCAAACCTCCTGAATATTTGTCAAAATGAATCTTGTGAGGTTCACCCATTTCTAATTACCAACAATTCTTAAAAATATGTTTAAAGCAAAAATTTGGCGACACATTCCCTTTAAGTGGCACATGACCCATGAATGGTTCCCATTCCCTGCCATAGTATTCACCGGCATACGTGGATAGAGCTAAAAATGGAAGATCTATCCCATCAGGATATAGATGGCACAGGGCAAAAAATCCATAGCATGTATCCTGGATACCCACTGTTAGTAATGCCACTGCCTTCGAATGCATTGAGTTTGCAACACAAGGAAAACTGTTTTAAAGAAACATTCCAATCATGGGAAGGCAAAGCATATCAGCATATGACCTCCACTAATCCTCAGAATAAAGAAAAAGCAGTGGAAGCTATAGGGATTGTCCAAACTAAAACTTACAGAATTATATTACATGCAACATAAGGTCCCACTTGCATTTATACTGGCTGCATTCCAGTTTCATCAATAAGGATCTTTTCAAAGGACTGCTTCTCCTTGGAGTAGAGCACGGTCAGTCACATGACCATAAGTCAGTTTGTCATAAGGGGAAGCCGAAATGCTAGACCTCCAGCATCCAGGCAGTCCTTTAAAAATCTTAGTATCAGTGCGACGGGGATGGAGCAAATTTATATGTAAGTGTGACCTTTGGCTGCATGCAACATAATGCTACAAGTTTTGGTTTTGTGGATAATACTTTTATGCTCATTCTGCTGCTCTTTCACAATACTTCCCTGTACAGAGGAGCTTCCAGTAATTACAACTGAACTACAGCACATGGTAACATAACATGGTTACTGAGAGACAAGCTGGGCCTTGCTGGAGTGGACCACCACCTCTCCAACTGGATCCTAGACTACCTCACAAATCGACCTCAATACGTGAGAGCCCAAGACTGTGTGTCAGGTACCGTGATCTGTAATACGGGGGCACCTCAGGGTACGGTTCTCGCCCCTTTCCTCTTCACACTGTACACTGCTGATTTTAGGTGCAACTCATCTAGCTGCTACCTACAGAAGTATTCTGACGACTCTGCAATAGTAGGCCTCATCACAGACGATGATGACAGGGAGTACAGAGAACTGAACTGTTTTTTTGTGGACTGGTGCCACCGGAACCACCTGAAGATTAACGCGGGGAAGACCAAGGAGAAGGTGGTGGACTTCCGTAAAGGCAGATGCCCTCCAAAACCAGTGGACATCCTGGGGACGGGCATCGAGATTGTGAACACCTATAAGTACCTGGGTTTGCTCCTTAATAATAAGCTGGACTGGACAGATCATATGGAGGCCCTGTACAGGAAGAGCCACAGCAGGCTCTACCTGCTTAGGAAGCTGAGAGCCTTCGGAATCCGGGGGGCACTTCTTAGGACTTTCTTCAACTCGGTAGTGGCATCAGCCATCTTCTTTGGAGTGGCCTGCTGGGGGAGCAGCAAATCAACCAGGGACAGAAATAAACTTGACAAGCTGATTAGAAGGGCCAGCTCTGTCCTGGGGAGCCCACTGGACCCAGTGCAGGTGGTGGGTGACAGAAGGATACTGTCCATGGTGAGCTCCATGCAGAAGAAGAAGTCCCATCCCATGCATGAGACTGTGATTGCGCTGGGCAGTACTGTCAGTGACCGACTGCTCCACCCTAGGAGCGCTATCGGAAGTCTTTCCTCCCCACCGCGGTTAGGCTGTACAACCAACACCGACCTAAGCGGAGATCATTACATACAGAGAACTGAAATATCTCTCTGCCTGTTAAATCCCCCCCACCCCCCTCTGCTACGTCCTATCTGTCTGTCTGCTATTAATGTAATGCCTCTCACCTTGGAACATTCCTGTACATGTGTATTTGTATTTGTATCTGCTTATCTTATCTTATCTTTGCTGCTGTAACACACTGAATTTCCCCATTGTGGGACTATTAAAGGACTATTATTATTATTATTATTATTGTATTATAGTTGCCTTAATAAAGTATATTAAGAAATTGTATAACTTTTCATCATAGAAACAATTACATTTATTTATTGAAACTGGACAACCCCTTTCACTTAAGTTAAAGCCTGGATTATGGCATTTCCCTCCACTGATACATAGACTTGCACTCTTCAATAATACCACATTCTGTGGATGCTGACTATGGCTTGGGAGGTTATACAAACTTTTAAGGCATCACATTCTTTTAAATCCATTCTTATCGTAGATATTTCTTAGAATCTTATCTTAGACATTCCTGCAGCACTGACAACTTCTACTGCTTCAAATATTATCTTGGAATAAGGGCACAAATCATACATCAAGGTCTGGCCTTTTTCTATATATTCAGCATTACAGACATTTTTCTTTCAGGAGAAATGTTCTCATCACATGAAAACTAGAATCTTTAGAGTTTTTGCTTCTTTTTATTTTTGCAAGAGGAAAGTAGCAATTTATTTCCACTTTTTGTGCCTGAGTAGCTAAACCAAATGACTATAATCCTCAACGGTATACGAACCTGTAGTTCACTGTGTTCCCAGGTGACGTACCTCACAAGTGGAATTACTTTAATTGCAAAGGGTGCAGTGCTGTGACACTTGCAGAAAATCTTTATCTAGTACAATTTCTTTACTGTAGGATTACACCCTTTGAGCTTGCAAAGACATATTGTAAATTGCATGATATAAAAACAATTTAAAACATCCACCTTCTTAGAAAATGACTTATCAGCCAAGGGAAAAGTAGCAATTAGACAAGCACTCTGTAATTCTGGAAGCTGATTAAATCTGCCCAAAGCACAATAGCTGCATTGTTTAGCTGAAATTGAAAAATAGTACATACTATATATAGTCTACATACAAATTACTGGAAGGAAATGAATTTCTGCAAATTTCACAAAGAAAAAAAATTCTGTTAACTTATTATTGTGAAAAAATGTACCATTTTGACATAACAGCACCATGTGGCTTCTGCAAATGAGATGGTAATGTAGACATACATCAACCCTTCAGCTTCATATCACAGATTCTCAATAGGGTTGAAATCTGGGAATTGTTTACCTGAAAAAGTAACCTTGTTACATTTCTGTTATGTGTGTTTGGACAGTAGCAAGCCATAAATAAGTTACCCTTGTCAGCAGTAACATTAAAGGAGCTTGTGTCCATCAAAGTATCAGGAGAACATTCACCACTCCATTGCACGACTGCTACAAATTTCATGCTTCACAGGATAGGTCTATGGTGTTATGTTGGTTGTGCCAAATTCAAACCATTCCATAACATCATACATAAGAAAACATGAATCACCAGATCAAGTATTTGGTTTTCAACCCTTTTTCTTGTTGTTCAAGTGTGCTCTTAGGCTATGGTCGCATCTGCATTTGGTGACCGTTCGGGGATTCCATCCCCCATTCTTCTTGAAAAATGCAAGCAGGACTTTTCTCTCCACATTTTTGGGGCAGAAAACCAGTGGACAACATTATAGTCTATGGGATCCACGGGTTTCTGCGGGTAGCCGCTTTTTAAGTGGATTGGGTTTCCAATACAGGTGTGAACCTAGCGTTACAAGTATTATATTTTTGTTCGGCAACACCAGAACATGACATAGTCATTGATAATTCTACTCATCCTTGATAGAAGATAATAGCTTAAACATCACTATTTTATTCAGTGTATGCTCTAAATTGCTATAATTTTGGTTGCCTTAATAATCTTATGATTATGCTCTCCTCCCCTTTGGACATTTGCCACTTGATAAGATGGTTACTTGATAATAAACTGATCGAAGAGTGTCCACCTATTGGGACTTCCAGCTATCAGTTGTTATATATGGAGAAGCCTGGCCGTAAATGTTCCATGTCCATGCAGTGTCACCACAGGTAAAATTGAGCATTATATAGTGTGCAATGCAGGACAAGACAGGTCCTCCAAAGAGAAATATCCTTTTTGGCTCTATAGTCAAGAGTTCAGGATTCTGAACAGGGGATCAATCTCCTTCTATCAGCTCAGAACTCTCCAAAGGGTTACATGAAAATGGACATACCCTTCAACAAATAGCTTTCAATCAACCCATGTATTTTATTTGAACTACAAAGTTTATAGTATTGATCAAAACCCAAATGCCTGACAGATTCTTATATACTGAGGATAATCTTGCAAACACCCATACAGAAGGAGAATACATTTTAATAAATATTGTTATTATTTTAATAAAAGTATTCATTGGTTATTAAAAAGTAATACATGTTTATTGCATTTATTTTTGTTATGGATATGCTAACCAAAATGTGCCACTGGGTTTTGACTTATTGTTTATATATCAAATTGTTGATAAAATTTATTAACTTTATTGTCTATGAAAAGTGCCAAGAAATGAGTTTAAGGTCCTCTCTCTTCTTTGTTTCATTCCTTTATATTTGAGATGTACAAAACCAAGAGATTTTATTTATATTGAAGAACATAGTCATGAAGTTTACAGACTATTACAAAATTTATATGTTGACTTTATAAATCCTTTTAAAATGTTTTCTTTTCAGAGGATTTAATGTACAATTTGTAATTTCCCCAGCCAGTGTTCTAATAAATCCACTGTTTTTTTATGTCGACTTGTTTCATAAACTAGTGATGTGTTTTTGTGGTTCCATACTTAAAAAAAAAAAAGTAAATTTATACTGGTCAATGAGGGGCAAGGAAGAAAGATTGTAATTATAGGACTATAATGTTTCATAGTGCGTAGATCTAATGACATATCTGATTTTGTGCTTAAAGATGTGTAATGTGAATTATCAGGCACAAAAAAAGAAAATTAATGCCTCAAATTCCTGCAGGGATAACACCTATGAAAGATTTAATTAGTGACATTCCATGAAATATTGAAAGATATATTTTCCATCGACATGTACTATCTACATAAAAGTTAACAGATTCAGCTGAGTCTGTTTACTTATAAGCTGTTTTCCAGATATTTTTGCAAAATACATGAAGTACAGTGCCTTGCGAAAGTATTCGGCCCCCTTGAACTTTTCAACCTTTTGCCACATTTCAGGCTTCAAACATAAGGATATAAAATTTCAATTTTTTGGTGAAGAATCAACAACAAGTGGGACACAATTGTGAAGTGGAACGAAATTTATTGGATATTTTAAACTTTTGTAAAAAATAAAAAACTGAAAAGTGGGGCGTGCCAAATTATTCGGCCCCCTTAAGTTAATACTTTTGCTGCGATTACAGCTGCAAGTCGCTTTGTGTATGTATATCAGTTTTGCACATCGAGAGACTGAAATTCTTGCCCATTCTTCCTTGGAAAACAGCTGGAGCTCAGTGAGGTTGGATGGAGAGCGTTTGTGAACAGCAGTTTTCAGCTCTTTCCACAGATTCTCGATTGGACTCAGGTCTGGACTTTGACTTGGCCATTCTAACACCTGGATACGTTTATTTGTGAACCATTCCATTGTAGATTTTGCTTTATGTTTGGGATCATTGTATTGTTGGAAGATAAATCTCCCTTCCAGTCTCAGGTCTTTTGCAGACTCCAACAGGTTTTCTTCCAGAATGGTCCTGTATTTGGCTCCATCCATCTTCCCATCAATTTTAACCATCTTCCCTGTCCCTGCTGAAGAAAAGCAGGCCCAAACCATGATGCTGCCACCACCATGTTTGACAGGGGCGATGGTGTGTTCAGGGTGATGAGCTGTGTTGCTTTTACGCCAAACGTATCGTTTTGCATTGTGGCCAAAAAGTTGGATTTTGGTTTCATCTGACCAGAGCACCTTCTTCCACATGTTTGGTGTGTCTTCCAGGTGGCTTGTGGCAAACTTTAAATGAGACTTTTTATGGATATCTTTGAGAAATGGCTTTCTTCTTGCCACTCTTCCATAAAGGCCAGATTTGTGCAGTGTACGACTGATTGTTGTCCTATGGACAGACTCTCCCACCTCAGCTGTAGATCTCTGCAGTTCATCCAGAGTGATCATGGGCCTCTTGGCTGCATCTCTGATCAGTCTTCTCCTTGTTTGAGATGAAAGTTTAGAGGGACGGCCGGGTCTTGGTAGATTTGCAGTGGTCTGATACTCCTTCCATTTCAATATGATCACTTGCACAGTGCTCCTTGGGATGTTTAAAGTTTGGGAAATCTTTTTGTATCCAAATCTGGCTTTAAACTTCTCCACAACAGTATCACGGACCTGCCTGGTGTGTTCCTTGGTCTTCATGATGCTCTCTGCGCTTTAAACAGAACCCTGAGTCTATCACAGAGCAGGTGCATTTATACGGAGACTTGATTACACTGGTGGATTATATTTATCATCATCAGTCATTTAGGACAACATTGGATCATTCAGAGATGCTCACTGAACTTCTGGAGTGAGTTTGCTGCACTGAAAGTAAAGGGGCCGAATAATATTGCACGCCCACTTTTCAGTTTTTTATTTTTTACAAAAGTTTAAAATAACCAATAAATTTCGTTCCACTTCACAATTGTGTCCCACTTGTTGTTGATTCTTCACCAAAAAATTTACATTTTATATCCTTATGTTTGAAGCCTGAAATGTGGCAAAAGGTTGAAAAGTTCAAGGGGGCCAAATAATTTCGCAAGGCACTGTATACAGGAAACTAGATCTCAGTGTTCCTACACAGTGGTAACACATTGTAATTCTTTTCTAATGTTGTCTAGGCAAAGAGGTAACTCTAGAGTCATATTGTCATTAACACAAATATTAACTCTACACCTACTTCGTGGAATAATCCATCATAGTGTGACAGCCACATGGCAGTGTGCACAAAAACCTTCCGATCACATAACAGTGGTTATAGTGTATTGTAGTCACTGCTACAACAATATCCCTATAAACACAGGCCAAGTACAAAAGTTCCTGCATAAAGATTAGCATTCAAATGTTATGCCAACTGCAGTCCCTCACTTCCAAGTGAATTATAATTATTTTGATAGAATGCAAGATAAATTCTTGCTGTGCTTTCTATCCTCAGACTAAGGCCCCCACATTGCGGAAATGCTGCTTTTTTTGTTGCAGATTTTGTTGAGTTTTTTTGAGCCAAAGCCAGGAGAGGATTGAGCAGAAGGTAGAAGTATAAGAACTTCCTATATATTTCCCATTCCTTTTATGCACAAGAAAAAAAAAGGGTTGAAATCTTCAGCTCACCATATCCACATATAGATAGATTCCATGTTAGAAATGCCAAGGAACGCTCACTGGACTCTTCTGAGCAAGGTATGTTGAAAATGATGAAAATAAAAAGGTTCCAGCATCCAGCAATTATGGCGCCATGATTAAGGGGCTATTCGCCCTGAAACGCGTAGGATGTTTTATGGATCTTGCTTTCGTGTAACTGTTGTTACTTTTTTAAACTACATGGATTAAAAGTTATATTTTATTCATTGATTATAATTGCTGGATGCTGGAACCTTTTTATTTTCATAATTTTCAACATTCCTTTTATAGCCACTCTTGGCTTTGGCTCAAAACAATGCAACAAAATCTGCAACAAAAAAAGCTTTTTTTTTGTTGCAGATTTTGCTTCCTGCAGTTTTTGAGCCAAAACCAAGAGTGGATTGAGTAGAAGGGAGACATATAAATGCTTCCTTTATATTTGCCATTCTTTCTGTAGCCACTCCTGGGTTTGGCTCTAAAAACCACAGCAAAATCTGCAACAAAATCACTGCATTTCTGTAATGAGGGGGCTTAGCCTTTCATGGTATATTGCAATACAATGATGTTACATCTTAAAAAAACCCTACAATTATCCATAAAAATACTTCCATTGAAGTTGACAGTCAAAATAATCACATTTGCCAGTAAGGGATCCACCACTGCAGCCATTGGTCTTCCTTGGGGATACATTAAAAACTTGCCAATTTTTGACAAAAAGTAAAGATCTGTAGAAATTATGAAGCAAAATATAATTTCTTGTTTTTTCATTAAACATCCTAGTAAATACAAACAAAGCTAAGACCCCCACGTAGCGAAAAAGCGCTGCGGGAAAGACCAAGGCTGCATTTCCTCTGCAAACTCTTCTTCAGTTATACCTATAGGGAAATTGCTGGCATTTCCATAGGTATAATTGACCGCAAAGGTTTTGGAAATCGCAGCATTTCCGCTGCATGTATTTTTCTGGAATGTGTAGTTGGGATTCGCTAGAATCCCATCGACTTTGCAGGGACTGTAAAGCACAGCATTTTTTGCCGTGGCATTTACACCACATGGGATCCCGGCCTCAATCTATAGCCTATAAAAGTAAATGACAGGACATGGTGCCTTTGCTCTGACATAGTTTTATTTTTCCAGGGGTTTGGTACTTCTGACCTTGTCCCTAAATCCCTTCAAATGGCACCAACTCTAGTATGTAGTGTCAGTGTGCATATACATGTAAGTAATAAATGTGTGTGCATATATGCCTGTACATAAATTGTGTATGCACTTATGTGTCATTTGTTCTTATTCGAAGTCCAGACTTGAGTAGAAAAATATTGTAATGTATTTATTTATTTAGCTTACTTATATAGTGCATATATAACTCATATTCCGTAGAGCTTTTACAGACATTGTCAATCACTGTCCCATATTGTGCTCACAATCTACATTCCCTATCAGTATGTCTTTGTATCCAGTATACACAGTTTTCTCATTTACAAGACGTTTCCTGACCAGTTTAAAACATACTGTAGCTTTCCTGCTGTGATCTCCTGCTGTGATCTCCTAGTTCTGAGCTTACTAACTATTTATGCAGATGCAATGCTATATGGTTTATGTCTTACTAGTAATCCAATGTGTTCTCTTGGAATATCCTTGACAGGTTAAAGGAGTTTCTGAATTATTTTTAAAAAATTACCCAAGGCAGTAAATGTGATTTTAGAAAAAAGCTACTGCATCAGTTTAGTCTACTCTACATGCAGTGGCACTGCTTTGGTCGTCACCATTAGGCTTTGTTGAGCTGGCTGCAGAGATGATGTGCTGTATACCCAACACCACAGCAACAGCCAAGCGTCAGCAGGCACTTGTTGTATAGTACCGAGGTCAGTGCTTGGCTGCAGTGGTGTTGTGGGGTATGCGGCACTGAAATAAAACCAGCAGAGGCAATCAGTGCAGCTGAATGACGAGAGGTTTAAACTAGTGAATGTAGCTTTATTTTTATTTTATTAGGTTTGCTACGTTTGGAAAAAAAATTACATAACTCAGACAAATCATTTGGATTAACCACAATTAAACATGAATGAATTTTAACACATTTTAAAGTTGAAGACACTTTTTGCACCCATTAGAACAAACAGACCTCAACTATATGCCATAAATACGTGTGACTAAAACCTTAAAGGGAGTCTGTCACCAGAACCCAGCATATGAACCCAGTCCTGCAGTCATCTGAATCAAAAAGTGCTTTCATTTTGTGAATTGTGCAGTTTTTGTCAATATGCAAATGATTTCTTTGGAGCAATGAGAGTGTTTCCACCTACCTCTTTGTAGCAATGGCAATGCTCTCCTTGTTCCAAAGAGCTTATTTGCATATTCATAAAAAAGGTGATATCTCAACAGAGGCACCGATTCACCAGTGGAAAACACAATCTGATTCGGGTTACTCTAACCTATCTATCTGCATAGCTGGGTTCGTATGCTGGCATTTGGCAACAGACTCCTTTGAAATTGCATTGTGAGTCCCTCTAGGTCTGCACTATGGAGCCATAAACACTCCATCTGCTGCTATACGGTTGTTCTGTAGACCATCATATTATCCAATAATTTTCTCCTAGAAAAATATCTCTGTAAATATGGAATTTATGAAGCATTGCATCATTTTTATGGTGATTTCCATATGAATCCAAAAAAAAGTTCTCCTTATGTCTTTGTATGAATTCAGATTTGATATGAGACCATAGAGTTATATGGGCTTTATTAATGGCCATTCATCTTGCCATGAAAAATGAGTATTGATTTTGCATGAGGAAATATTAAAAAAAAGATGTAAAACCGCTAGTAAATTTGATGTTCTAATGTGGTATATAATATATGATTATTTTCAGTAATTCTTAAAACATCATTGAACAGTTGTAGAATATCATTAGAAATGTTCTGATTAATAGCCCTGGTGAGGAGGAGGATACTTTCTGCAGGCAGTCTCTTTTATCAGCCAAAGTAAGTCATGATTCGCCCTTCCTGATAGCAGAACACAATTTCAAAGAGTCACGGTTTTCCACAGCAATCGCCAATTTGTGACGCTGTCATAGCTCAGCCATATGCCCTAATTAACATGTTGCTTCAGTCAATGAATTCTCTAGTAAGCTTCTTTGTATAGTTTGTCAGCATGCTATTCATATTCTCTGGTGTGCTTGTGAATGTTGCTCTTTACTGTTAATGATTATTAGACGACATTGTCAGTCACATAATAATTGTAGTAATTGCTGCATTTGGAGAAAACAAACAACAGTTTTCACAAAAGATTCATTATTCAACTCCACAATAAATGATGAATCTCATATAACCTTTGTTTCCTAATATTGAAGATATATCAAAACTAAAGTGAACATGTACATTGTAATGAGCAAAAAGAAATGCCTACAGGGAGCTCTATTACTATTACTGAACATTGATGGTCGTCCTATCCTGTTGGGGGTTTCGCACCTGTAGTTGAGATCTCAGTCATTGGACTTTCACATGAATCTTTCAGGCTCCTTACAGTTGAAACCAGGAGTTTACATACACTATATAACAAGACACATATGCATGTTTTTCTCACTATCTGACATGAAATCAGAATAAACCTTTCCTGTTTTAGGTCAATTAGGATTACCAAAATTATTTATATTTGCTAAATGCCAGAATAATGAGAGAGAGAATTTTTAAGGCATTTTTATTATTTTCTGCAAAGTCAACAGTTTACATACATGTCATTAGTATTTGGTACCATTGCCCTTAAACTGTATGACTTGGGTCAATCATTTTGGATATCCTTCCACAAGCTTCTCACAATAGTTGGTAGGAATTTGGGCCCATTCCTCCTGAAAGAACTGGTGTAACTGAGCCATGTTTGTAGGCCACCTTGCTCGCACCTGCCGCTTCAGCTTTGACCATAAATTTTCAATAGGATTGAGATCAGGGCTTTGTGATGCCCATTCCAAAACATTGACTTTGTTAACCTTAAGTCACTTTGTAACCAGTTTGGCAGTATGCTTCGTGTCACTGTCCATTTGGAAGACCCATTTGCGCCCAAACTTTAACTTCCTGGCTGATGTCTTGAGATGTTGCTTCAGTATTGTCACATAATGTTCTTTCCTCATGATGGCATCTATTTTGTGAAGTGCACCAGTCCCTCCTGCAGCAAAACAACCCCACAACATGATGCTGCCACCCCTGTGTTTCACAGTTGGGATGGTGTTCTTAGGCTTGCAAGCTTCTCTCTTTTTCCTTCAAATATAACAATGGTCACTATGGCCAAGCTTGAGAACAGCATCCTAACTGTACACCATTTAGGCTAAAGCCCCACATACAGCCAAAAAGCTGTGTTTTCCTTTGCACACTTTCTGCCTCTATTATGCCTCTATTATTTCGTAGATATTATTATCCCATTATTAACCCATTATTATCTTTGACATGCGCTTATTCAAGGCAGATCCACTCTTTATAATGGGTCCATAGCATTTCTTTTGATGCACTGTGTGTAAAACAATCACTTTCAGTTAGGTATAACACAGTTTTGTGAATTTTTTACTGTAAAGACTGTAAGTTGTCCTGACCTACACATGATTAAACTTGAAATGATATATCCATCCACATTTTATTACAGTATTCTTATTTTCTTGAATAACTTTGATCTAACTTTATAGCACAGAAGAAATGTTTCTATATATTCATTAAAAGTTCTCACTAATTGCGTGTAAAACATAAAAAATATGTCCAAATTTTATTTTAAAGATTACTGCATTCTACAAAGCTAAAAATAATTCACAGAATAATATTACAAGAGGAACTAGCATGAGATCATTTACATCCTTTGATGAATATATGCCTTTGAAAAAAATACTTTTTGATTTTATAACTATTAAAATAGAAGCTAGAATAAAATAGTCATTACACAGATATAATAAGGTCATCTACCTGGTTATGTAACAAGATGTTGATAACTTATTTGAAAGAAACTATTGGTAATTTAATAGCTCTTCATACTAGCTTGACTTCTGTAGGAGGTAACTTATAAATCTACTGTTGAATGGCACTTCTCTATTTGTCCAAATGTAGCCCTGTATATAGGAAAGCACATACCTGCTTTCTAGAATTTAGCCTACAAACAGATTCAGACTGGCTCACCAGTAAATCCACTTGTGGGCCCCTGAGTCAGGTGGGCCCTCAGCTTACCTGGTATGGCACAGAACACTCAATGTACTTCAGTCAGATACTCCTGCACATCTCAACCAGGCTATGAATCAATATAACATATTGGGTAAATTATTTATGAAATTACCCAGTTTACTTTTATATATTGTAGCCACATTGGCTGGCTGACATGACATCTAGGTGCAGACTCCAGTCAATCAGTATCCTTCCTCCCCCAAACCCCGTCTTCTCACTCACATTGCAGGAACCCTAATCACCAATCATCTTGCAGAGTCTTTCTGCTATTTGAACCCTGCTGCTTTGTGAGCACATATACCTGGCTCACTGAGCTAAAAGTGGGCCCATCTGACTCTTATTCAAGGCAAGAGCCAAGCAGCACGCTGCTGACAGGATCCTAGGACATAAACATTCAGAGGCAAGGGGCTAGGCCTCAAGAGACTACTGAAGAATAAATGGAAATCCTTGGAAATCCTTTGGTCTCTGTTACAAACGAGGGACTCTATACAAACCCTGCAGCACCTCACGACTGTGTATATATACATACAGTGAGGAAAAATAGTATTTAGTCAGCCACCAATTGTGCAAGTTCTCCCACTTAAAAAGATGAGAAAGGCCTGTAATTGACATCATAGGTAGACCTCAACTATGAGAGACAAAATGAGAAAACAAATCCAGAAAATCAAATTGTCTGATTTTTAAAGAATTTATTTGCAAATTATGGTGGAAAATAAGTATTTGGTCAATAACAAACGTTCATCTCAATACTTTGTTATATATCCTTTGTTGGCAATGACAGAGGTCAAACGTTTTCTTTAAGTCTTCACAAGGATGGCACACACTGTTGCTGGTATGTTGGCCCATTCCTCCATGCAGATCTCCTCTAGAGCAGTGATGTTTTGGGGCTGTCGCTGGGCAACACGGACTTTCAACTCTCTCCAAAGGTTTTCTATGGGGTTGAGATCTGGAGACTGGCTAGGCCACTCCAGGACCTTGAAATGCTTCTTACGAAGCCACTCCTTCGTTGCCCTGGCGGTGTGCTTGGGATCATTGTCATGCTGAAAGACCCAGCCATGTTTCATCTTCAATGCCCTTGCTGATGGAAGGAGGTTTGCACTCAAAATCTCATGATACATGGCCCCATTCATTCTTTCATGTACACGGATCAGTCGTCCCACCCAAATACTTCACAGTAGGTATGATGTTCTTTGGAAGCAACTCAGCATTCACTCTCCTCCAAACACGACGAGTTGTGTTTCTACCAAACAGTTCTACTTTGGTTTCATCTGACCATATGACATTCTCTCAATACTCTTCTGGAACATCCAAATGCTCTCTAGCAAACTTCAGACGAACCCAGATATGTACTGGTTTAAGCAGGGGGACACGTCTGGCACTGCAGGATCTGAATACCTGGCGGCGTAGTGTGTTACTGACGGTAGCCTTTGTTACATTAGTCCCAGCTTTCTGCAGGTCATTCACTAGGTCCCCCCGTGTGGTTCTGGGGGGTGAGATCTTGCGTGGAGCCCCTGATGGAGGGAGATTATCAGTGGTCTTGTATGTCTTCCATTTTCTAATTATTGCTCCCACACTTGATTTCTTCACACGAAGCTGCTTGCCTATTGCAGATTCAGTCTTCCCAGCCTGGTGCAGATCTACAATTTTGTTTCTAGTGTCCTTCCACAGCTCTTTGGTCTTCACCATAGTGGAGTTTGGAGTGTGACTGTTTGAGGTTGTGGACAGGTGTCTTTTATACTGATAACAATGTCAAACAGGTGCCATTACTACAGGTAATGAGTGGAGGACAGAGGAGCCTCTTAAAGAAGAAGTTACAGGTCTGTGAGAGCCAGAAATTTAGCTTGTTTGTAGGTGACCAAATACTTATTTTCCGCCATAATTTTCAAATAAATTCTTTAAAAAATCAGACAATGTGATTTTCTAGATATGTTTTCTCATTTTGTCTCTCATAGTTGAGGTCTACCTATGATGTCAATTACAGGCCTCTCTCATCTTTTTAAGTGGGAGAACTTGCACAATTGGTGGCTGACTAAATACTTTTTTTCCCCACTGTACATATTGAAATTTGTGAAGGAGTGTCAGGCGATATTTTCATGTAACTGTATAGTGGGCCTCCACAACACACTTTTCTGGTAGGCCCTAGGCACTATAATCAGCGACACATTGTGATGAAAAACACCTTACTTATATGTATTATCAATTAAATATATTGCTTATGCATATACATATGTGGTGTTTAAGACTATGAGTGGGATTATAATCTTCATAGGATCCCTTGTGGTTTAGTCACCTATTATTTGTGCAAGGAATTTCCCTTTGAAGTAGTACAAGACAGAGGACATTTATGGTTTTAACAGATGTTACCAGTGAAGCCAGTCAGGCGTAAGAGAGGGTGGTTATAGCACAGGAACTTCATCATTACAAAAATTGTTGATTCCAGAAAAACTTTGTCACATCTTAGGAGCAGCTAACCGCTAGGTGCTGGCCTTCTCATATTCTCCAAGCTCCAAAGATACAAAACAAAAATAAACTATAACTTACAACATCTTTCTGTTATTTCTCCCTTTTATTTTACAACTGTTTTGCTTGTTTTGTCAACTTTGTGTTTTATATAAGCGCTGGATCCTTTTGGTATTAAATCATTCAATTTAATGTTGGTATGTGTATGCTCTATGAATCCATAGACTTTTAAAGTGTGTTTGCATCTGAGTGTTAGAGACGTGTGAATATGTGAATGGGGTTCCTACTATCCCAAATCAGTAGGTGGTGGTGGCCAGGGCTGGTGTTGGGGGAGGGCAGACTAGACAATTACCCAGGGCCCCCGTCCCCAAAAGGGCCCCCAAGATCCAGAGCATCAGGCTTCCGAATCCAGGGAGCTCCACAACTGTATCGGCGTGGAGTGCTGACAGGCCTGCATTAGCACCTGGCAAACCCAGTAAAATACTGGTGCCCCAAGCTCCTGAGGGGGCCCACTTGGCTATCAGGTGCTGACTGTCTGCTGACAGCTCCTCCTCCTCCTGCTCCTGGAGTCTTGCACTGTAGGGGATGCTTGATTACTGCTGCAGCCCAGTGTAATTAATCCCTGACTCGGCTCCAGGTATGTGCTGTGTCTTCTATGTGTGTGTGTGTGTGTGTTTGTACATTTGTGTGTGTGCATGTGTATATGTACATGTGTGTGTATGTACATGTGTTTTGTGTGTACATGTGGTGTGTGTGTGGCATCCCAGAGCTGGCTATGGCTGGGCTGAGGGTGATCTCTGTGCATTGTATTATTTCCTGTTGCTTCATAGCCTGTGTGACATAGCAGGGGGTCCTGAGTCTCACACAACACAGCGCCACCTAGTGAGCCTCACACATGCATTACACCTCCCATAGGATTGAATAGTAACCAAATGTCCAATGGGAGGACATCGCCTGGGAAAAGGGGAGGAGTCAGCTGATCACTGGGTCCCCATGGTAACACCCCTGCAGGAAGGTCCTGGTGTGAGGAGTTAGAAGTGTGGAGTGTTAGGAGGAGGAGGTGAGGAGATAAGTGTGATGTCCTGTGAAGAAAGCAGTGAGTTTAGTGCAGGAATCTCAAGTCCTAGACAGGCCCAGGAAGGTTGGAGAGCTGACATACTCCAGCTCTTCAGAAGATCCTGTCCCCTGTCTGCCTAGCCATCGCCCTGAAGGAAGTCAAGCATCATCATCTTGTCAGCATGAGACTGTGGAGAGAACATTCTGGAACACGTGCTCCATAGCAAGTATCACAGGATCCAGGGGCCAAGGCCAGACCTGTGGAATATCCTGCCACCCTGACTATTGCACCCCGAAACTCTGAGCTATCAGGACCACATAACGTGAGTGGGGAATATTATGTACTAGTATCATGGTGGGCATCCTCCTATGAGCCAAATAGGAACCCAGACGCACCTTAGGGCTGTAACACTGAAGTATAAGGGCTAGGAACACCTTTCATCAAGTCTACCCTGCACCCCAGGACTTTGCTGTGTCACCAGGCGTACCCCGTTGTTTTGTATTGAAGAAACTGTTTAAGCATTTGTGCCTCCACACCCATGGAAGTAAAAGTTCAACTTTACAACCGTTTCTGTGTCTGACTCTGCACCGACAACATCAGGGAGCCCCAAACACCACCAGTCGGCACAGTATAGGGGAAGCGCCCCGGGGGGAACAATCACCACCAACATTTGTGCAGCCCCCTCATCACCGGTACCAGTGGTGGTAACGTGGGACAGCACCAGCGCTGCGCCCTCGTGCCCAGAGACCGTGACAAGTCTGCGCTGTTTGCACCCCGCAATCCCAACTGCAGCGTTACCTTCCATCTGGTCACCGCATGTGCATGTTGTGTGTTTGTGTGTACATATTCTGTCATGTGTGCGTGTACATTTGTGTGTGTGTACATGGTGTGTGTGTGTGTGTACATGTTCTGTTGTGTGTGTGTGCATGTGGAATGTGTGTGTATACATGTTCTGTCTTGTGTGTGTGTACATGTTATGTGTGTGTACATGTTCTGTCTTATGTCTATGTGTGTGTGTGTGTGTGTGTAGTATTCACTAATACATATTTCCTATGGTATCCAAAACTTGAAACAGAGTTTCATATAATTTTGCTTTGCTATGCTGTCAGTATTTACTGCAGTTTTGCATTATATTTATCAGGATGTTCAGCACTATATTTCCTAAGATTCTTGCTATATACTGTATGTAAATGATGAAGGCCAGATAAAATGAATTTGAAAACTTCTAGGCTAGGTTCACATCTGCATCAGACTCTCTGCACCGAACTATAGCGGTTTGTGGAGACACCGTCACAGATGTGAACTTAGTCTTAGTTATACATGGCTGCAACATATGGTAGACTACATGACCTGATTCTGCTTTGGTTGGACAGGCTGGCCATCTTCTAACCAATCATATCCTTTCCTCAAATGTCTCATCTACATACCCACTGACATAACTCAGCGCATTGTTTTCAATTGGAGCAGGACATTGAAAATCTTGCAGTGGATTCTACAGCTGATTCAGACATGGAGCCCACGGCTTGAGACTCCCCACTGGTTAGACTCATTCATTTGGGCCTAGTCAGTGGTGGAAAGGCACAACAGAATGCTAATGTTTTGCATCCATCACCATAAGCCATGGCAGAAAATAAAGAGGAATCGGAAGCAAATGTCCGCCTCAAATTCCTCTTTACTTTCCGACGATTGAACAGGTTCTATGTACTTGTATGCAGGGCCGGTTTTAGACAAAGTGGGGCCCTGGGCAAAATTAAAAGCGGGGCCCCAAATGCTGATATGCAAACAACACCGTCTTCCAGTGGCAACCCCTATAATAACGCCTCCTTTCTGCCAACAAAAAAGTAAAAAGCCCCATTTTACCACACACAATTCAAATGAACACCTTTGTACCCCCTAATAGATTTTTGCACCCAGTCATCAGTTATTATACTGCCTCCTTATAAATAATAGTCCCTGATTATAAATAATATTACACATTATCAGTAATAGCACCCTTATAAATGATAAATAGTGCCCTGTATAAGTAATATTCCCCCTTATCAGTAACAGACACCCCGTAAAAATAATACTGCTCCCTTATAAATAATAGCCTCCTCATAAATAAGTTACCCTTATAAATAATAGTCCCCATTATCACTAATAGCCCCCTTTATAAATAAGCCCACTTAACAATTATACCCCCCTTATAAAAAGTTCCTCTCTTATAAATAATAGTTCCCCCCTTATAATGGATGACTTATATATAATAGTTCCCCCCTTATAAATAATAGCCCATCTTATAAATAATAGTTCCCCCTTATAATAGCCCCCTCATACTTAAGTTTCCCAATTATATATAGTAACCCATCCTTATATATAATAGTTCTCCGTTATACAGTGTCGGACTGAAGGGCCTTAGGCCCACCAGAGGATCTTGTTCTGGGGCCCCACCCAACAACTTCCTGCTAATAGCCTACACCACGGCTCCTTCACTGAAGTCTTACATATGTTCTAACTATCTTGTGTTACTGAGTATGTTCCCAGTATAGTCAGCCCCTATAATACTGTGCAGGCCCCAATAACTCCATGGCCAATTCATGCACAGTACTGTATGGGGAATGACATGGCCATGGGGCACTACACGTATGTGCAAGATTATAGTGAGGGAGCTGTGATGCAGACATAGCACACAGGGTTGCCAGCAGGAATTGTGAGCCCCCCCCCCACAGTATAATGCTCCACATGGTATATAATGCTCCACTGTATAAAATGCTCTCCTGAGCCCTCCAGTTTCCCCACATGGTATATAATGCTCCACAGTGACCCCACACAGTATAAAATGCTCCCCTGAGTCCCCCATAGTGGGCCCACATGGTATGTAAGGCTCCACACAGTATAATACTCCACAGTGGCCCACACAGTATACTACTCCTTAGTGGCCCCAGACAGTGCAATATGCTCCCCAGCAGCCCCACACAATATAATATGCTCCATACAGTATAATATGCACCCCACAATGCCTCCCCAGTATAATGCTCCAGTGGCCTAACACAGTATAACATGCTCCATAATGACCTCCACACAGTATAATATACTCCCCAGAGGGGTTCCCCAGTATAATGCTCCACAGTGGTCCCCCACAGTATAATATGTTCCCCACAGTCCCCCCCAGTATAATGCTCTACAATGGCCCCACAGAGTATCATATGCTCCCGAAAAGCCCCACACAATATAATACACTCCACAGTGGCCCCACACAGTATATCAGGTTCCCCACACTGTCCCTTCCCCCATTATAAAGCTCCACAGTGGCCCATAGTATAATATGCTCCCCAGAGGGCCCCCGCTAGTATAATGCTCCACAGTGCCCCCTCCAGTATTTTGCTCCACAGTGGCCCCACGCAATATATTATGCTCCCCAGAGCGTCCCTCCAGTATAATGTTCCACAGTAGGCCCCACGCAGTATAATATGCTCCCCAGAGGGCCCCCTAGTATAATGCTCATTAGTCCCCCCCGAATAATGCCCCACAATGGCGCCACGCAATATAATATGCTCTGCTGATCGCCCCCCGAGAATAATGCTCCACAGTGACCCCACTCAGTATAACATGCTCCAGAAATGGTCTCCACACAGTATAATATACTGCCCAGAGAGGTTTCCCCAGTATAATACTCCACAGCGGCCCAAAACAGTATAATATGCTCTCCAGAGCCCCCCCCAGTATAATGCTCCACAGTGGCCCAAAACAGTATAACATGCTCTCCAGAGCCGCCCCCCCCCCCCAGTATAATGCTCCACAGTGGCCCCGCACAGTATAATATACTGGGGGCCCCTCTGGAGAGCATATTATACTGTGCGGGGAAACCGTGGAGCATTATACTAGGGGGGGCTCTGGAGAGCATATTATACTGTGTGGGGCCACTGTGGAGCATTATACTGGGGAGGGGGCCCTCTGGAGAACATGTTATATTCTGTGGGGCCTCTATTGAGTATTATAAAGTGGGGGGGCTCTGGAGAGCATGTTATATTCTGTGGGGCCACTTTGGAGCATTATACTGGGGGGCCCCTCTGGAGAGCATATTATACTGTGTGGGGCCTCTGTGGAGCATTATACTGGGGGGCCCCTCTGGAGAGCATAATGCTCCAAAGTGGCCCCACATAATATAACATTATCTCCAGAGCCCCCCCCCCACATTATAATTTTCCACAGAGGCACCACAGAATATAACATGCTATCCAGAGGGCCCCTTCCCCAGTATAATATGCTATCCAGAGGGGCCCTACAGTGCTATTATTATATTATATTCTGGGGTCTCTTCAGACCCCAGAGTATAATAAGCGAAGGCCCTGGGGAGGTGAGAGAAAATAACAAACAGTTATACTCACCTTGCCTTACCTCTGCTGGGCCTCCTCGCGCTGCTCCGCTATCCCCGCCGGCGCTGGCTTCTTCTTCTCTGCGGCTGACGTCACGCGTTGTGGACGTCACTGCTGAGGCCTGTGATTGGGCCTCAGCGATTACGTGCGGCAAGCTGTCAGCAAACCCCACGTGATCGCTAAGGCTGAGGCCTGGCCTCAGCGGTGATGTCCGGAACGCCAGAAGATGACGTCGGATGCCAGGACAGGTGAGTAAAAATGTTTGTTATTTTTACTCACCAAGGAAAGGGGCCCTGCGGTCCCTTTCTGTTATTGATTTGTCCCGGCCTGACTCCGGGATCCAGAGTCATCAGGTTCCGGATCCCGGGGGCCCCTTTGAGGACGGGGCCCTGGGCAATTGCCCAGTTTGCCTCCCCCTAACGCCGGCCCTGCTTGTATGGAATGGACTCCAGTAGTATCGGTGTGCCCAGCACACAGGGCTGGCTTCAGGTTTGTGTGAGCCCTTTATTGGCAGAGTCTCAGTAGGCCCCTTTTGGAGCAACTCGTGCACCGCAGCAAAAAAAAAAAAAAAAAAACACTCAAAATTAGGTGTTTTTTGCTAAGGCAGACCTGTTTAAGCCTATGACCATGCAGGGAGATGAAATGTTCTTGCTTTGCCATAGACTGATAGTAACGCACAGGACATCATTGCATCGCGACACCTGTGCGAGTCCTGCAGGGAGAGACTTCAGCTGCTTCGATCATCAGAGGATCGCGGTAAAGTGAGTAAAAAATGTATTGTTTTCTGGGAAAAGGGAAAGGGGATCTGACAAGGCGGCCTTTACAAGGGGGCAAACTATTATTTATAAGGGAAACTATTAAATATAATGGGGTTATTATAAGAGATTATTATATATGGGGGGGCCATTGTATATGAATGTTCTCCCTTATAATAATCCTCATATATTATAGGTCCTCACTTATAAATAACAGCACTTCTATAAATAATAACTTCCCCCTTATAATAGCCCCCCTTATAAAAGGAGAACCATTATAAATAATAGGGGGTTATTATAAGGTCAAAACTATTTTATGCAAGGAATGAAATATTATATGTAAGGGGGGCCATTATAATGGGGAGACTGTTATATATAAGCGGGCTATTATAAGGGGGAACTATTATATAAGGGGGCTATTATAAGAGAGGAATTAATAGAAGTGGACTATGATAAGGGGGGACTGTTATATATATGGGACTATTACAAGGGGGTAATTATTACAGTGTTGGCCAAAAGTATTGGCACCCCTGCAATTCTGTCAGATAATACTCAATTTCTTCCAGAAAATGATTGCAATCACAAATGCTTTGGTAATAATATCTTCATATATTTTGCTTGCAATGAAAAAACACAAAAGAGAATGAAAAAAAAAGTCAAATCATTGATCATTTTACACAAAACTCCAAAAATGGGCCAGACAAAAGTATTGGTACCCTCAGCCTAATACTTGGTAGCACAACCTTTAGACAAAATAACTGCGAACAACCGCTTCCAGTAACCATCAATGAGTTTCTTACAATGCTCTGCTGGAATTTTAGACCATTCTTCTTTGGCAAATTTCTCCAGGTCCCTGAGATTTGAAGGGTGCCTTCTCCAAACTGCCATTTTGAGATCTCTCCACAGGTGTTCTATGGGATTCAGGTCTGGACTCATTGCTGGCCACTCTCAAACCATTTTCTAGTGCTTTTTGAAGTGTGTTTTGGGTCATTGTCCTGCTGGAAGACCCATGACCTCTGAGGGAGACCCAGCTTTCTCACACTGGGCCCTACATTATGCTGCAAAATTTGTTGGTAGTCTTCAGACTTCATAATGCCATGCACACGGTCAAGCAGTCCAGTGCCAGAGGCAGCAAAGCAACCCCAAAACATCAGGGAACCTCCGCCATGTTTGACTGTAGGGACCGTGTTCTTTTCTTTGAAGGCCTCTTTTTTTTTCCTGTAAACTCTATGTTGATGCCTTTTCCCAAAAAGCTCTACTTTTGTCTCATCTGACCAGAGAACATTCTTCCAAAAAGTTTTTGGCTTTCTCAGGTAAGTTTTGGCAAACTCCAGCCTGGCTTTTTTATGTCTCTGGGTCAGAAATGGGGTCTTCCTGGGAATCCTACCATAGAGTCCCTTTTCATTCAGACGCCGACGGATAGTACGGGTTGACACTGTTGTACCCTCGGACTGCAGGGCAGCTAGAACTTGTTTGGATGTTAGTCGAGGTCCTTTAGCCACCATCCGCACAATCTTTCGTTGAAATCTCTCGTCAATTTTTCTTTTCCGTCCACATCTAGGGAGTTAGCCACAGTGCCATGGGCTTTAAACTTCTTGATGACACTGCGCATGGTAGACACAGGAACATTCAGGTCTTTGGAGATGGACTTGTAGCCTTGAGATTGCTCATGCTTCCTCACAATTTTGCTTCTCAAGTCCTCAGACAGTTCTTTGGTCTTCTTTCTTTTCTCCATGCTCAATGTGGTACACACAAGGACACAGGACAGAGGTTGAGTCAACTTTAATCCATTTCAACTGGCTGCAAGTGTGATTTAGTTATTGCCACCACCTGTTATGTGCCACAGGTAAGTAACAGGTGCTGTTAATTACACAAATTAGAGAAGCATCACCTGATTTTTCAAAGGGTGCCAATACTTTTGTCCACCCCCTTTTTTATGTTTGGTGTGGAATTATATCCAATTTGGCTTTTTGACAATTCTTTTTGTGGTTTTCCATTGAAGACAAATTAAATGAAGATATTATTACCAAAGCATTTGTGATTGCAATCATTTTCTGGAAGAAATTGAGTATTATCTGACAGAATTACAGGGGTGCCAATACTTTTGGCCAGCACTGTATATATAAGGGGGGGCGATTATAAGGGGTGACTTATATGTAAGGGGGCTATTATGTATAAGAGAGAAACTATTATATATAAGAGGGGCTATTATAAGGGGGAGACTTTTATATATAAGGTGGATCTATTACAGCTGCATCTCAATAAATTAGAATATCTTTGAAACGTTCATTCATTTCAGTAATTCAGTAATACAATTCATAATCAGCATAACCAGACTGAGGGACCATTTAAAGACTTAGGAAACCTTGGCTATTATTTATACAGGCGGCTGTTACTGATAATGGGGACCATTATTTATAAGGGGAACTATTATTTGTGAAAGGGCTATTATTAATAAGGGGGAACTATTTATAAGGGAGCAGTATTATTTATAAGGGGGGGGCTACAACCAGTGGTGAACCTATCCTCTTTGCTGCCTGAGGCGGACTATAGAAAGACGTCCCCCCCCCCCAAAAAAAAAAAAAAAATTAGTTTCCATGCTACTAGTTTAACACACTGTTATCGTCGCACAATATACACAATACACAAAGTTATAAAACAGTTTTTAAGAATTCTTCTTCCTGTATTACTTCAGTATCAGATCAACAACATGGCATTAACAATGAAAGTAACTTCACACATCTTCTGCTTGGTGAATGGACGAGCCCACATGGCCCCCATTCTCTATAATAGGAGAACCGCAGATAGCTGAGTACTGGACTTAGGCTATCTTTGGCACTCCCATCGAAGTGATGGTTCATCCATCCAACAAGTGACACACCTATATATATGGCTGCAGTCAGGCTGAATTCCCACCCAGTGGGGGGAAAAAAACCCAATTCTCAGGCTCAGTGGGGGTCTCAGCAGACAGACCCCCATCACTCAGGTACTGTATTTATCCTCTATCATTTAGGTGAATACAGGGCAGTAACATTTTGTGACTTACCGGTGACGTCTCTGACTAATCCTTCACATTTCCCTTCTCTTCCCTTTGCGCCGCCATGACCACTTCTTCCAGCTGTGACTTGTCTCTGTAAAGTTTGCAACACAGACATCTTTGGCTCCTCACTTTTACAGGCATCCAACCCACATTGTCCTCACCTACACAAAGCCCCCATTCTGCTGCTACCCCCAATTATAAAATATATGATATAACCCCCCATAATGAAAAATACCTCCAAGTGCATCTTTATATTAATAATGTCCGTGTGTACCCTGTATAAATAGTGCCCCTTATTAATAATGCCACAGGTGTTAACTAATTAAAAGGTTTTCCAGGTCATTAATAAACTAATCAGTGGGGCTCAAAAACCCAGGACCCCCACTGATCAGCTGTTTGAATGGTACCTGTGTAAGCGCCATGACAGCTTCTCTGTTTACATAGTGTCATTCATCTCATAGCGGCCATGTAATGTAACTACAGCCTCGTTCTGTACATGTCTACAGTATGTGACAAGGCTAGAATTACATCCCACTATAAACAGACAGCATATAATATAAACAGGTGCCATAGCCGCTGTTTATAGCACCCCATTTACACACACTATAATGGCCCGCAGCGGCCCCTGTACACGGTATTATGCTCCATAGTGGCCCCTGCACACGGTATTATGCCCCGCAGTGGTCACTGCACACGGTATTATGTTCCACAGCAACTCCTGCAAACAGTTTTATGCTCCCTAGTGACCCCTGCACACGGTATTATGCCCCATATTGGTCCCTGCACACGGTATTATGCTCCATATTGGCCCCTGCACACGGTATTATGCTCCACAGTGGCCCCTGCACACGGTGTTATGCTCCATAGTGGCCCCTGCACTGGTATTATGCTCCATAGTGGCCCCTGCACTGGTATTATGCTCCAAAGTGGCCCCTGTACTTCTATTATGCTCCATAGTGGCCCCTGCACCCAGTATTATGCTCTATAGTGGCCCCTGCACCCGGTATTATGCTCTATAGTGGCCCCTGCACTGGTATTATGCTTCATAGTGGCCCCTGCACTTGTATTATGCTCCATAGTGGCCCCTGCACCCGGTATTATGCTCTATAGTGGCCCCGGAGTATAATAATAGTAGTATTTGAGGCCCGCGGCCTCACTTACCGATCCCCGTGGCCGCTCACAGCGGCATCCACTTCCCTTTCTGCGTCCCATAGCAGAAGGGGAAGCAGAGGCGGCCACGAGCAGATGCGGGGTAGGTAAATAAATAGGCCGTGACCTGCTGGGGATACTCCAGTAGGTTATGGCCTATTTATATATAAAAAAAAAAGTTATATTCACCTTCACCTGCGATGCCTTGATGGAGCCGCCGCCACCTCTTCTTGTCCGCAATGTCTGTGTCTCAGCGTAGGCGGCGTGATGACGTCATTGTATCGCCGCCTGCGCTGAGATGCGACGTCTCGTAAACCAGCCCAGGACAGGCCCCTCTCAGCTCTGTTTTTTTTTTTTTTTAAAGCGTCCTGTCCTGGGCTGGTTTACATTGAATAGTAAAAATGCCGCCCCCCAGACAGTGATGGACAGTGCCGTCTTGAGGCGGCCGCCTCACTTCGCCTCATTAGCGGTGCGCCCCTGACTACAACTGATAAGGGGGAACTATTACAGATAAGGGGAACTATTACAGATAAGGAGGTGTTATTAAAGGGACTGCCACTGAAATGCTGCAACTGTCTTCTGAATTCACTGAATAAGATGGCGTTGTTGATATATCAGCACTTGAGGTCCCACTTTTAATTTTGCCCAGGGTCACAGTTTGTCTAAAATCGGCCCTGGTGGCAGCATGTATTTGGGTATGCATGGACTGTGTTGGGGTATGATTTATTCTCAATTTGCAGCCTGAGTGAAGGGTGAGTTCAAGATTGAGTGAGTGGAGTGAATTAACCCCTGATAGCTGCTTCAACATCGTATGCTAGGAAAGGTCCATTAACATGATACATACTCTGGAAGTTATGTGCTGGAAAACTATTTAGGAATTGTGGTCTCCAACACCAATTTATCAAATTAGCAATGACAATCTGTTTTGCTCCTGTTTGTGCACATTTACTTTTTTGCCTAATTTCATTACTTTACAAATCAATGAAAGGAAAAGGAAAAGGCTTTCAGTGAAGAGTGTGGAGTGTGAAAGGTTTGTCCTATACAGATTGCTATACCTAGGGATTGAGCATCAAAGGTGTGTCAGTGAGCTGGAAGCCACAGGGGACACTCATGACCACCATGTTACAAGTGGTTACAGTACTTTGTAGGTATCTTTTACCTTAACTGAATCCTGCTAATACTTAATGTGGATCTTAATGTTGTCTATTGAATAAACTAATAAGAAATCTCAATATATGACGTACAAACACCACCAACATGAATACATGCTGTGCTTGATTTTTTTTAACCCATATGGCATCATTTCCATTTACAGTTTCTGAATATATACCATGCTGTCTTTAGTTGGAATATAACTATGTATGCTGCCATTAGATATCAGCTAGGTGGAAGAGATCAATGAAGGAAAGCGAGAACATTTCAGACTCATAAAAGTGTTAAGCAATAAATCTTTGCTAATAAGTACAGTACACAGCCTGTAAAGCACATTTTTCTTTAAACCAGTTACAAGGAAGCTATTGAGCCTGTATGGTTTCAATCAATAATTGTTAACTATAATACTGTCAATGTCTGCAGACTATGACACAATACCACTAATGTAGCCATTCTTTAAAGATTTCTCCATGATCGTTGAAATTACATTTAAATAACTTATTCATAAAGATGCAAATGTATTCATTTAAGAGATTGCTAATCTGAGTCATCAGCATGGGTTTACATCATTGTACAGTATACATAATTTATATTTAGGACATAAAAATTAATTATTAATGAGCCTAGATTTTCTATTTAAAGTGTAGATCCACTTGCATACATTATGTTTTGTTGTTCGAACAAAAGCTGTTACATAGTTACATAGTTAATAAGGTTGAAAAAAGACACAGGTCCATCAATCCCAACCTAAAATCATATTGTGTTAATCCATTTCTTATCTGAAATCTCAAATTTGAAAGTACGTCTTTTGACTCTAATCCACCCATTCCCATAAAAAGAACCTTTCACCAACTCCCCCAAATCCAACTCTTTTCATTTTTAAAAGGTGCTGGTCTGCTGAATCTGATGCAGTCAGACTTTTTTTCTGTAGCCCCCACCATTCCTAATCAATTAGTGCAGCTAGTTTTGGTGTCTACTATGCTAATTAGGCACTGTACTGTCAAGTGGGTGGTCTTTAGCAGGAACAGGCAAAGGTGTGTGACACAGTATTTATCATTTCTTCATTGATCCTCAGTCAACAAACTACTTTTAAAGGGAATCTGTCACTAGGTTTATGCTGCTCTGTATAAAGAAACATAAAGAAGTGACAAAAACCCTGGTTCCAGCACTGGGTCACTTACATTTTTTCATACAGCATTTTTCATAAAATCACAGTTTGGTAGGTACAGCTGAGCAACAGAGTCCTCTCAATGATATGCAGTCAATCTAGAGTTCTCAATATTTATGAGCTGAAGACTCCCTTTGCTCATTGACAGCATTCTCTCTATGCAGAGTATAGGGAGAAAGCTATCTATCAGTGTCTCATGCACTCAGTTTGACTTGCATGATTTTATGAAAGTTATGGAAAGAAAAAAACTAACTGATTTACGGCAGAAAAACCTGGTAACAGATTCCTATTAAAGCAGTTGTACAGGATTAGAAAAATATGGCTCCTATTCTTCCTGCAACATAACATATCTGTCTATGGGTTGTGTCTGGTATTGCAGCTCAGATTTACTGAACTGAATGGAGTTGTATTGTTGAAATAAAAAAAACATCCATATTCTTCTAATACCAGACAACTCCTTTAACACAGTCCTTGTACTAGGTAAATGATAAACATGTCACATTCAGAATACTAACACTTAGAAAAAAGAGGTTAAAGAAGAGGTATAGTGACATTACTGTAGTCTTATAAACTGAACTGACAGAAGCTATCATGGGAAGTTCTTTGATCTCAGGGACTAACAAGTCTTAATAACACATTGTATGTTTCAAGATTATTATGATTGCTGACACAAACTAAAATGAAGACAAGTCAGAGAACCTGATGGCAATATAGAGCAGAGGAGGTGTTTGATGTGGGTCATCATTCTGTAGAAATACACTTTGTTCTTGGTACTGCCTAGAAAATAGAATCCCGAACACAATTACTCACCAAGAGAAAGTGAGCAAATAAAAGGTTAGGTTTACTAAATCTCCTGCTGACCTTTTCCTATATACCTTATACAATTTAATGCTTTTAGCAATGAGCTGATAGGCCGCTCTTTCATCCTTAGGGGTTAATAACATCCCTGAGAAATGAGTGTCACTTTCCGGTTTTCGGTCACAGTTTGACAGCCAGTAAAAAGATAAATAACTTCATTTTATTATTTTGCCTCCAAAAGGTCAGATACATTTATTTGATTTATGCTTGACAACAAGGTAACATTGCTGCTTTCAGAGCTTTCCAAATATATGTTTCTGTAGTATATATTATGCTGGGAAACTACAGTATGTGTGACTATAATTGACAATGAACAAAACAGGGTATTTTTCTATATTTTATGAAAGTAGCTATTCCCCAAAATGAAGAACACAGCATACTGTATGAACCTGGTTTATTTATTATTAGAGACGAGTGTTTGAACTGGATTCGACCCAATTTTTCCAAAGGTTTTGGGCTCTACCTGAACCCAAAATATTCATGGCTGGTCACACATGAATCATTATACTCTGGGAACTGTTGCATGTGAATGTCCTTCTTCTTCCTCTTCTTGTCTTTTCTGGCACCCTGGGGTCACTGCTGAAGCTTGTGCGTCTAAGCAACATGACGTCAGTAAGCCCCACATGACCGCTGAGGTCCAATCACAGGCATTAGCGGTGACCTGGTGTGTGAGATCAGCCAGTAGATCAGACAGGGCCACCGATGGATGCCCAGTAACGTTGAGGCAAGGTGAGTATAACAGTTTATTATGTTTCCGCACTTCCCCAGGGCCTCCACTTACTATACTCTGGGAGGCCAGAATATAATAATAGCAAGTTCAGTCCAAAACGAACTGTACAGACGATCCTCACAAATCTTATAATGAAGATGTATTAGCATTTTTAAATAAGTTACTCTCTCTAGTTTGGTCTGTCTAATAGACCGTTCTCTTCTATTACGGTGTATCTTCAATGCCTGCTCATATGTTAAAATTCTGGCTAAAAGTAAACCAACTTCATAATAGGTGGTATAAACTTAAACTAGACAGTTTACACAAGATTTACCATCTAGCATCAGCCACGCTGGCAAATCTGGAGCATTGTCAGACTGCTATCTAAGTTTACACTGGGTAATGGATTCAAAGACAACATCTGCAAGGATTTTGTATGTTCTCCCCATGTTGTGTGGGTTTCCTCCCACATTCCAAAGATATATTGATAGTGCTGCGGAATATGATACAAATAAACTAAATAAATGAGTTTACACTGTCTATCTATTAGTCAGTATAGACCATTGTATGTACTTTTTCCTTAGATTAAGATGATTGCTGCCAAAAGAAGAAATGAAGTCTGATAACCTGATTGCAATATAGAAAAGTATAATACTCTACTGCTATAATACTTTAATACTACACTGATACAAACATATCTTTACATTGCATTATGTACCTGAGTTTTACTCCGTTTTTGCTGTTGGTAGTGCAAATCTTAAAATTTAGACCCATGTAAACATCAGCTCTGTTTTGGAAAAGTAATAATGTATTGCAGGACAATTGTAGGATAATACATTTACTGCATGTTATAAATGAGATCAGAATTGTCCTACACCAGGAGGAATCCAAGGCCTACTGCACCAGCATAAGGTCTGACAATGGCTTCTAGGATTACATTCTAGTGCCTAATAGCAGTACCACTGGCTATCGTGTGGATGTTTGTGTAACCCTCCAAGGAAGTGCCTCCCCAATGTAACAAAAAAAAAGGTCTGTCATCACTAAGATGGTTAGATAAAATCTCTCAAACTCTGCAATTAATTATTTATATTTGCAAAATTGTCTACAAATTTAAGTATAATTTTTTTATTTGTATTTAAATGGTGCCAACTTCTTTAACTACTTCCGGACCGTCCATTGGGTTTTTACGACCGGAGAGTGGGTGTCTAGATCTGCAAGGACATACCGGTATGTCCAAGCAGTTTTCAGCAGCTGCCCGAAAGCCTATGTGTCGCTGAAAAAAGACACAGAAATTAGTTGAATAACCCAAATGATAAAAATGTTATAGCTCTCAAAACAGAACATACAAAAAAACCCGAAAATGTGTATGGTCCTGAACCACAAATTGGCCCGGTACGGAAGTGGTTAAAGAGATTTTAGTAACTACTTGTATTCTCTATGAAATAACAATTCTGGAGCATCTTTCCTGTGAATCCTGTTTTATACAATTCCTTTGTTATTCCTCCTGAATATTTATGAATGAACTAATAACTGTGTGTTGTTTGTCCCTACATAGTCTGACAATGAATTCATCTCTGTTTGCTAGGTTCTCCAAGATTCAAACCAGATCACTGAAAAAAAATGTGGAAATCCTAATAAAATGTAACTTTTATTACGAGTAAGAAAATAAAACATCATCTACCTGTTGTGAATTCCCAGGTATAAGAAAATATGCTCCAAAAATGTATTTTAATGAAGAACAAAAGTATTTACTAAAACAAACATGTCAGGAGCGCTGAAAGGTTCACTTCATATGACACTGTTATCACAGCTTTGGCCAAGGATCTCCCAGAAGTTTTATATGGGCTGTGCAAGATTTTAAGTCAACTTTTTCCACAGAAACAGCATCACTGATGTCCAGAGGTGTTGCTTGAAGCTCCTGGTTCTGATGCAAAATCTGCAATTGGGCCTCTCTTTACCCTGTGCCATTTAGAAGAGTTGTATATTTTATGTGTCATGGGTCTCCATCAGGGTTTGGGGCCTGGTAGAGAGTACTACCGCTGCATTCCCTATAGCTATGTCCCTGCTAATGTCCATCGTCTGTGTATGATATTGCAGTTTAGCTTGATTTATGGCTTTCACCAATATCATGAGTTTACAAACCTAGGACTGGATTTTAATACAGTATATGTAAATATATATATATATATATATATATATATACTCCACTGGCCATGCTATTTTAGCTTTCCTTCTACAACAGTCTAAGGCTTTAGTCACACCTGCGTTGAGTGACCATTCGGGGACTCCGCCCCGATTCCACTTGAAATATGCGAAGATAAAAGTCCTGCAAGCAGGACTTTTGTCTATGCCAATTTCAGGCGGAAACCCGGCGGATCCCATTATACTAACCACTTTTTAAGCGGTTTGGGGTTCTGTTTTTCGGGTTCCCAAGCAGACCCAAAGAACGGAAACCCCAACGCTAGTGTGAACCCAGCGTAAGCAACAATTATTATCACCTTTATGTTAAATACAAAAATATGATGTATCGTATGACGTAGATTTTGGCTCATCGTCTATAAATCATCAATAACAGTTTGGCAGCTGCAATGCTTATATCTGTTGTGTTATCACTTTGGTAGGGTCAGTCTATATTTTTTATTTCATTAGTACATTAATTCGTTGCATCAATCTATCCATTTTGGCTATATAATTCAGTCCAAGGCCAAAACAAGGAATATGGTTATTGTGAAACTGTGTTTTAGTAGACATATGATGATTTGCACTGTACGTTTCTCCATGTGGCAGCAGATAATTGAATATAGTCTTACATCTTCATTATTACCTACTGAAGGTTCTTTCCAAGTTTTCTACATTTTAACAAATAATATTCTCAAAAAGTGGAAGAATGAATACAACACATCAGATCATTACATTACTTGTAGCCTAAAAGCATAAGGCATCAGGTTCAATATCATCAATCATTTAAAGGGGAAAGCAATGTGGTAGATTCAATAATGTATTTCCAGTACAGTAAACCCATTTTTTACCCATTGCACTGAGCGACTGTGGGCTAGTAATAATAAATCTCCCCTATTCCCTTCTGCTAGACATAAGAAAATAACACTCCATATAACACATAAGATATGATATGAATATCTCACCATTGATAGGAATTTAATAAATATATTTACCCATCAGATGCCTTCTCAAAGTATAAAAACATGGAAGTGGATACATTTCATTGTCTTACTGCATAAAAGTCTCAAGGCTAAATCTCCTTTTAAAAACAATGGGGGAGATTTATGAAGTCTGTCTTTTTTAATGCCAGTCTTCATATCACCTCCCCCAACTTCCTCATAAATCAGGCGAAGGTACCCATCTCTCCCGAGGGTTCTGCAAAGGAGGGAGAAGGAGGGCTGCCTGGGTGGAAGGGGTGGGTGGGGCACTAGCCATATGCTGTGGGGAGACCTGGATTCTTTGGTCATTCAGCAAAGAGGCAGTAAGGAGCTCTATTCTGGGAGAAATGAGAGAGCTTGCCCTACTTAGGAATGCATCGAGGGCCTAGCATTGAGGCCTGAAGCCTTTCCCTTTGTTCTGGACAACATGTTGAAGAATTGTTTTATGCAACTAGCTTAAGCTTGCGCCCTAGGCCCAAAACCCTGCTGTGGCCTAGAGAAACGGACTACGAGCCTATGCCGGTATTTTCTCTATCTTTTATTTCCCTTTTTATTTTGTGTGCTGTATCATCAAATTTTTGCTCGTATATTTATGCTTGATCATATTAATATTGCATATTTCTGTATATGCTATTAATTAGTACCGACCCACTTGGGTTATTAAATATATAAAATTTATACAGCTCGTTTCATTCTATCCTACGAACTCGGTCTGCTCACGGGTTGTGAGTGGAAAGTTAAGAAGGGTGATAGAAGGTAGGCCAAGGGGCTTGGCAAGGCGATATTCTTCACAGTGGTGGCAGCGGTTGTATTGAAATCTCTGCCAGCTTCTATATGTCACTCTTTGTGCCCTTTTTTTTTTAGGAAAGTAGCGAGGGCGTTGCGGAAACGCCCAAAAAAAAAAAACCACAGCATTTTACAGTCACTGCAAAGTGGATGGGATTCTACCGTAGATAATCCCATCCCCACTTTGTGGGAAAATACGGATACAGCATCTCAATTATATCTACAGAAATGCCGGCAGTTTCCCTATAGATATAATTGAAGCAGAAAGTCCGCAGAGAAAACCTCTGCAAACTTTCTGTACAAAGTGTTGCAGGTAGATCCGCAATGCATTGCCGCTGTGGCTTTTCCCACAGTGCTTTTTTGCTTCAGGACGCCACGTGGGCCTTAGCCTTAAAGAGTAAAAAAGTTGCAAACCTTTGCACAAAAACCCAACTTCCACAGAATAGAGGGACTAAAAAATAAAACTCAACTACTATGCTGAACTAACAAGAAAGGTCAGTGGGAAGAGGTAGCTACATACTTCCTTGAGCATAAGCATAACCAAAGCCCAGAACAATCCAAGTAACTCAACTTTCTTTGTGATTTGTACACCTTGGCTGCTTGATGCACATTTCGTCACTGGCTTTGTCAGGAGGCATGGACTATAACCATAGCTGAGAAGCTCTAAATATTATACATTCCTACAAAAACCAAGCCTGAGTCCATTGCCTTTAACAATTGCTAGAGAGCCAAGAAGTCTAGACCCTGTGAAGTTATTCACACTTTATTCACACATGGGGTTTCTAGCTTGATATTCCCATGTGCTAAAGATGCAGCTCAAGACGGGCCCTTGCACTGCATAAAACTTATACTTCTCCCTTGGACGCCCATGGTGTCTGCTTCTTGGCCTCACTTGACATACAGGAATTGCATGCTCAGCCAATGACTGGTCACAATGGTGACTTGCCTCAGCCAGTGATTAACTGAGTGAAGATTTCCCCTAAGATGCGGAAAGTAGCAGGGACCCAAAATGCTTGCCTGGAGCAGGAGTGGGGGATCAGTGAAGTTGAGAATGACTTGAGTATGACATATATGTTTTTTTACATTAAATTTTCAGCTAGTCATTTTTCGTTTTGTTTTGTTCAGAGACTACAACGATGACTTTTATGCTACTGTTTATGGAGAGAATAAATATCAATCTGTCCTTTATGTTTTCTACTTTTCCACTTCTGACTTTGACCCCTGGTGATATTGTCCAAATTATTGACTGATGATGGTGTTGGTGGATTCAGATCTGTGGAAGCAAGGATATATTAATGTAACTTCAGATTATTATAATAGAAATGACTAATAAGATTAATATGGGGTGAATAACAACACACACAATTGGTCAGGGATATAGCCTCATATGGCCTATTACCTGGTGACTAAACAGATATGCAACAACATATCAGAACCTTTATTGGGTCAAAGCACAATACCTGCTTCATTTGCAGATATGCACCATATCCACCACTACTACTAGGAGCATTTCCTGTACAGTGTTTATGGTAAAATGTAAGCAGCAGACATATCAACATTAACATATCAACTCTATTTTTACAGGGAGCCTCCCAGTTTTTTGGGATCCCCCATCTATTTATATATTAATTATATCTATTTTTTCCATACACCCAGGGCCTTGTGTATGAGAGACGGGCACCCTAATAGTTGAGCCACAGCCTTACCTATTCTCAATGAGTATCATGTGATAGACACATAGGTGCACAGCTCATCGCCGTCACAGCACAGTAAACAGAGCTCTGCCTTGTAACGAGCCGTGTACCTGTGTGCCCATCACATGACCATGAACTGTCCATCACATGATCATGGACTGTATAATCCCTATATTTTATAGATTATGTTTTCATTCTTTCCAGCATAAAAAAAACAGATTACTGTATGTGCGTGTAGACCACTGGTTGGGTCTCAGGGGTCACGTTGGCATCATTAAGTGTCATGACGACGATGTAATCTCTGAGGCCCTATCAGTCGGCTCTGACATCAAGCAGAGGTGCCAAAGAGAACAGGGAGCCGCGCCATAGTCCAGGGATGGTGAGTAACATTGTTTTTTTTATGTTTGATTACCTCTCCTGGGCCTCCACTTATTATACTCTGGGGTTTGAAGAGCAGTTTTGTTTCTGACGTATTTGGTCCAGATGAAACTGCTGGGTGAGTTCGCCCAAGTTCTGCCCCCCCAGGGACTCGGGCCGCCATGCCAGGGTAATATGCCTCTTGTGTCACTCTTGACACGTGTGCCAGGGGTTGCTGACCCCTTCCCTAGACCCACAAAAGCACCTTTTTGCCATGCTTCAAATAATGCATACGGAACAAAACACTGCCAAAGTGATCTATAAATTCCTGTGAAAGGTTGCTGCTTTGACCTTGGGTGATAGTCCTCATGGTTTGTCCTTCATGTGCCCAGTTAATGCTGTGAATACATACTGAATTTTACTACTTTGGATACAAAACCTTCTGCACTGTACGTCCCTGTAAAACATATTAAAAGCATAAATGGCAGTTTTTACTACAAAGAGTTCACAATGACCTTTTCAGAGAGCAGTTTCAGGTACAACAAACTGCAAACGGTGACAAGTCTTCATGTTCTATTGAGATTTAATTAAGGCATAAATAGTTGTTCACTATATAAAGCACAAACACATCTACATATAATAGACTCCTTGGCAGATGAATGATACAAATGCAAAAGACTTTAACTGCATCACAAGGTGTCAGATGGAAGTTGATGGCCGTACTTATTCTGAAAAATGATTCACGTTAGTGTTTCAAGAAGTTACCGTGCATGACAATGATATTGCTTAACCTAGAACCTCATGTTGTGAATATTTGTATTCAACTACTTCACCTGATTATGAACTTCATGCAGATATGGTAGACTAGCGATAATTCATTTATTATTTGTCTAATGAAGTTCAGTGGCAGTTCTAAGATGACAATAGTCGTAATTTGTGGCGTATTTATATGAAAGCATATGCAGCAGCATGGAAAGTATAATACTGAGGCTCAGATACTTATTTTGCCAAACAATTCACATAACTTTCATCTCATTTTGATATTTTTGGTTGAATTTCATTTTCCTAACTAAATTTAAATTTTAGAATGCTGTAGTTTTATACTGACAACACATGTAATTGTACAGATCAATTAACCATGTAGAGACCATTAAATGTATGTATGTATGATGTATATACATTATTATTGTTATTGCAGCATCCCAGAGGCTGCTGCTTTTATGTGTTTGTTTCTGTGCCTCTGGGTTTTATGTTAGTACGTCCCGTTCTGTGTTGTGTTCTATGTCATTGTTATGCAGCTTTTTCCTCAGCATTTGTCCCCCTGCAGTGTTCAAAACCCAGACTTGGTTAAGCCCTGGCCTATCACAGGCCACTGGTCGGGGTTGTAGGGAGATCTCATCTCCCCGGCGACAGTTGGTCTCCTCAGTCTAGTGCATGCAGCTAACCAGAGAAGGTGTGCAGAGCCTTCCTCTCACAGCCTCCGGACTGAAGGCCAACCGCCGCTTTCGCAGGAGGGATATCATCAGCCCCAGGTTCATCTGAAGACAGCCCAGAGCAAGGGAGAAGTGCTGTCAGGACTTTTGAACACTTTCGGTGCTGTGCCAGGAGGAGCAGGAGAGGACCCTGACAGGAGAACTATATTTGGGACTAGTTTCCAGGTAACCAGATCCCTGTCAGGGCTCCATGTAACTCTATCCCTGGGATACCTAGCTGGGAGAGGCACAGAGGAGGAGTAGAGAAAGCCATCCTGTGGAGCCTATACCACCTTTGGGCGCCCTCCTAGAACCAAGGCTTGGTGTTGGACACTGTAGGACTACTACCCCCATTCAAAAGCTGCTGTTGCCTTGTTGTTCCTGTTGCCAAATAAAGGCTGTTCTGGTTTACCTGCACCGCTGACTCCTGAGTGGTGCCTGCATCACCATCAGGGCCCTTCCGATCAACACCACACCGGCTCAGAGAGAAGAGGTCCCCTCTTCAACTGGAAGTGCCCCGGGGGAAATAACTACTACCACCACATCCGATACTGTTGCAGGACCCCCCTTGACTTTGTCCGGCCTAGGAGTGCGACTGGAATGGTTGGTGAGCGTGCTCGGCCTGCTAGTTGGCACAGCGTCCGCCACTATTACTCCCATCCTCCGGTCTCCTCCATCTGGGTTGCGTCATTATTTATTTTATTTTTTTTAATCAACAGAAATAAAGCTGGTCAGGGTTGACATGTGCCCTTGGTACTGAGTGTGGAAGCACCAACAGTAAGAGTTATAGGGAACCTGTCACAAGGAAAATGGTGTTCAATCTGCAGGTAGAATTTTATAGAGCAGGGAGCTGAGCAGATTGATATGTAGTTTGTGGGAGAAGATTTGATATAATCTGTCATTTATCCAATAAAATTTCTGCTCTTTGTATACTAAGAAGTCAATGAGGATGTCCTATCAGTGATTGACAGTCTCCACTCAATGACACTGAAAGAGCAGATGTTTCAAAGGATAAACTTTGGCAGTTCATCACACCCAGTCATATGTGTCAGCGGTGACCCTGGGCACATGATGTCACCCAGGAGGCCAGAAGAGAACGCCAAACACTGCAGGGAGGCCCAGAAGAGGTGAGGGAAGATGAGCGTAACTGTTTCTTATTTTTTTACACCTCTCCTGGCCTTGAACCTATTATACTCTTGGTCCTGAAGAGACCCTAGAGTATAATCACTTAACTTCTGACTCTATCCATACAAGTTCAGAATGAAATAAACTTGAGGGTTGATCCGTACGAACCATAAACAAAATGAATCTTCAGAGGTTTTCCCATCTCTAGTCACAAAACAGAGTTTAAATTGGCTTACAACATAGTGTACGATAGTGTTATGGCTCCTAAGAATCTATGTAGACCATTTCTAGCTCTCTAAGGAAAAAGTGACAGTGACATGTATGTCTATGGGAAAACAGATGGTAATCAGTGGATAGAGACTGCAAGTTTAACCATATAATGTGCTGCCACTTTCTTTTATTTATTTAATTATTTATTTATTTAGTTTACTTATATAGCGCCATCATATTCCGCAGCGCTTTATGCTTTTTAACATGTAAAACACTCCAAAAAATATCCATTATTGGTGGAACTTGTAAATACAATGGATTTGTTATTTTAACCCCTTCCCTCCGCAAGCATTTTTCTATTTTTTGCTTTCGACTACCCACTTTTTTTTTCTATTCACAGAGCCATATGAGAGCTTAATGTTTTGTGGGAAAAATTTTACTTCATAAAAGTACCATTTAATATTCTGTACAATATACTGGGAAGCTGGAAAAAAATTTCAATGGGGTGGCATTGAAGAAAAACTGTGTTAGTGTGAATTTCTTACGGGCTTTGTTTTTACAGCGTTCACTGTGCAGCCAAAATGACATGTCATTTGTATGCTGTTGTATGCACATGCTCAGTCAGTTCTGGCATTTCACGTTGGGCAGAGCCGACTGTGACTGTGCATTTGAATCCCGAACAAAGACTCAGCGGCTGATGATGCAGCGGAGAGGCGTCAGCAGAAGAAGAGAGAGGCGGCGCTGGATCTTTGGACTCCCCCTGTGCTTTCTGAAGACTCATTTGCATAAAAAGAAAAACGAAAATTCTCAGAAATGGCGGCGTGTAGCAGAAAAATAAAGGTAGGAGAAGAATTGCCTTTCTAAAGGCTATTCCAACATGGTGTTAGTGAAAAATGGGTTTCCCAATGATAGAACACCTTTAAATACCTAAAATCCTCTGTACTATTATGACAGATGTCAGAAATGGGTTTAAGAAAAAATTGTGGCAGTGTGACTGGTTGAAAAGTGATGAAGTTTGGTTCATCTAGGTCAGGGGTCCCCAAACTACGGCCTGTGGGCCGCATCCGGCTCCCGGAGGCCATTTACCCGGCCCGCGTCGCAATTTCCTTGTGTTATTTCAATTGTGAGCGCACAGGCGCTTACAATTGGAATAACCCACCGAGCGCTATACGGGAAGTCTCGTTCTTGTGTAGACGCTCGGCGCTCGTCGTCCAGACCTAGAATGATCACGTCATGACGCACGACGTGCTCATCTAGGCCTTACAGCTGAAGACAGAGGAGCCGGGACCACAGCGCGGGAGCAGCTGCAGTGCTAGGTAAAGTATATATTTTTTTTTTTTTTTTTTTACTGGGCATGGAGGGGGATCAGAGAGCTGGATCTATATGGGGGAGAGCATGGGACCTATATGGGGGGGGCATGGGACCTATATGGGGGAAAGAGCTGGCCCTATATGAGGGAGACTGCATGGGACCTATATGGGAGAAGAGCATGGGACCTATATGGGGGAAAGAGCTGGCCCTATATGAGGGAGACTGCATGGGACCTATATGGGGGAGACTGCATGGGACCTATATGGGGGAGCAGGGTCAGACTGGCCCACCGGGGAACCGGTGAATCCACCGGTGGGCCCCGAGCCCCGACTATTAGTCCTCATCTCATGGGGGCCCGATTGGGATCATGACCATCCCGATCGGGCCCCTGACCAGTGGCATTACGATCGCGGTCGCAGGGGGAGCGACCGCGACCGGACCCGGCAGGGTACGGGGCCCGCGGCCAGCTGGAGATGGCCGGGGCCCCGGGCCACTATGATAGCAGGCGGGGAAAGCCTGGTTCCCCGACCGCTATACATACTGTTATTGGAAAGGGGCCCTGGCATATTGCAGGCCCCTTTCCAATAGATTGCAGGGCACCCAGGGGAGGTGACTGAAAATAATAAATACATATTCTCACCTCTCCTGGGCGCAGCGTCCTCTCCGGCGCTCTTCTGTCATGTGACTGAGGCCTGTGATTAGGCCCCAGCGGTCACATGGGGCGCGACCGCGTAATGACGTCAGTGCGCCCCCACGTGACCGCTGAGGCCCAATCACAGGCCTCAGCAGCGTCGTGGAAAAGGTCCTGAAGACGCTGAAGACGGCAGGATGGAGCGAGGATGCCAAGGAAAGGTAAAGCAAGGTGAATATGAATGTTTGTTATTTTTAATCACTTCCCCTGGGCCTCCGATTATTATACTCTGGGGTCTGAGGGAGACCCCAAAGTATAATAATAGCACCGGAGCGGAGGGGGCTATTGGGCGCATATAATACTGGGTGGGGGCCACTGTGGAGCTTATAATACTGGGTGGGGGCCACTGTGGAGCTTATAATACAGAGTGGGGGCCACTGTGGAGCTTATAATACTGGGTGGGGGCCACTGTGGAGCTTATAATACTGGGTGGGGGCCACTGTGGAGCTTATAATACTGGGTGGGGGCCACTGTGGAGCTTATAATACTGGGTGGGGGCCACTGTGGAGCTTATAATATTATAATACAGGGTGGGGGCCACTGTGGAGCTTATAATACTGGGTGGGGGCCACTGTGGAGCTTATAATACTGGATGGGGGCCACTGTGGAGCTTATAATACTGTGTGGGGGCCACTGTGGAGCTTATAATACTGGGTGGGGGCCACTGTGGAGCTTATAATACAGGGTGGGGGCCACTGTGGAGCTTATACTCCATACAGTGGCTCCTTCATTTTTTTTTTAATTACGCAGGGGCAGGTAAAAAAAACAAAACAAAAAAACCCCCACAAACTTTCTTTCCTGTCCCCAGTGTCTCCCAGCGCGGTTCGGTCCTGCAGTTCTGTTGTTTTCTTCCAGCTGACGTTCCCCCTGCACGTGACTACCTGTGACGTTATGTGACCCCTGAGGCCAATCAGTGGCCTAAGGGAGGGACCTGGGACGTCACAGCCAGTGAGGAATTCCGGCAAAAAGACAACAGCGGAGCTGCAGGACCGGACCGTGCTGGGAGGACACCAGAGCACCGGAGACAGGTGAGTATGTTTAGCATGTTTTTTTTTTGTTTTTTTTTGGGGGGGGTAGGGGGGATTCACCTCCCCCGGACTAATTATAAAAAAGAAAAAAATTATACTGGACAATCTCTTTAAAGTGTGGTGCATTAGGGAGGCCCTGGGGGGTATATTAAAGGGGTTGTCCAGGCATAATTTGTTATGGTTTATCTTCAGGATAGGCCACAGATACCTGTTCTGTAGGGGGGCTGACCCCGGACCGATCAGCTGTATGGAGCCACTTCTGATGCCCGTACTGTACACAATACAGGGCCAGAAGCAGAAAGCTCTGTCCACTCAATAGGGGCCAGGCACCTTCACTGTATTTCAGCACTTATTGAAGTCAGTAGGAGCTGAGCTGCAGTGAAGGCGCTGTGCTGCTATACAGCGGATGGAGCTTTCTGCTTCCGGCCCTGTGTTGTGTATAGAACAGGTGCCGGAAGTGGCTCTGAACAGCTGATGGGGCCGATCAGGTATTTATGGCCTATCCAGAGCATAGGCCATAAAAAAGATTAACCCTAGACAACCCCTTTAATATGCCCCACACAGTTTAATGTCCCCCCCACAGGATGTTAGCCCCCATCACTGCTCCCACACAATATAATAACCCCATCACTATTCCCCATACAGTATGGGGGACCAGTGAAGAGGCCACTATGTGGGGGGACTAGTGAAGTGACCATAGAAAAATTTGGCCCAGACAACCCCTTAAAAGAGGTTGTCCATAAACTGGAGCGACCACTGTGTCGGACACCAGGGAGGTGTAAAAATAAGAAAATTTTTAAAAAAGCATACTCACCTGTCCCCAGCACCCCGTTGTCCCCTGCCTGTGTCTGTTCGGTCTCATGGCGGCGCCTCATTTCTGGAAATCCTGTACCTAATTGGTCTTAGCGATCACATGAGGTGCAGGACTCCCAGCAAGGAGTCGCCGGCATGAGACTGAATGGACACTGGCAGCAGACAACGGAGCACCGGGGACAGGTGAGTATGCTTTTTAATTTACTTATTTTTTACTTTACACCTCCTGCCAGCTACATGGGTTGCTCCAATTCCTTCGACAACCTCTTTAAAGGATTTGTCCATCTTCCTAATATTGATGGCCTCTCCTTAAGAGAGGCCATCAATATTACATCTACGATGATACAACAGCCAGGACCTCTGCAGATCAGCTTTTCCAGGACAGTGCGGCTACAGGTAAAGGTAACAATTCTAGGAGCCACGCTGTTCACTTGCCATACAAGGTGTAGCAGTAGGTTTAGGTAGTGCAGTGGTGCACATGGTATAGTGGGTGAGCAGTTATTACCTTTAGCCGCCCTGTCTCGGTACCGCTGATCTGCAGAGGTTCTGATGGTGGGCCCCTAGAAACAATTCCACTGGTGGGCCCTAGACATCCCAGTCCGACACTGTGGGGGAGACTGCATGGGACCTATATGGGGGAGACTGCATGGGACCTATATGGGGGAGAGAGCTGGACTTATATGGGGGCAGAGTGCTGGACCTATTTGCGGGAAGAGAGAAGCACATTTCAGAGGTGCACTGTGCTGTATTTGAATGTTGTATTTGTTCCCTTTTTGTTTTACTTTAAAATGAGATACGTGTAGTGTGCATAGGGATTTTCATAGTTTTTCTTATAGTCCGGCCCTCCAACGGTCTGAGGGACAGTGAACTGGTCCCCTGTGTAAAAAGTTTGGTGTTACAAGTATATCAGCAGCACAGAACTCCCTCTCAGCCATTATGCTTGAGACTGGACAAGCTAAAACTCTGATTGCAAACTGGGCCAGCTCCTTCCGCTGTTTTAATCTAGTAACCCAGAATTCCATTTGGATAGAGTTATCTGCTGAAATATAGGAGCACTCTAGGTATAACTGCACCTGCTTCTTTTGCTATTGACTTTGCTAAAGTCAACAATATTAGATTTTTGGCAATGAAAAGTTGTCTTGGCCATTGTGCGTAACACAGTGAACACACGCAGCATAATGCAATGCTCCCCCTATGATTTTTCTGCACAGTATCTTATATATTGATTTGACATCAGCACAGTAACCTCTCCACCTACCACTCATCATTGCGATACCAGAAGCCTGCCTATCTCACAGAGATCATATGATCCTCCTCCTCTGCTTTTGTACCTCATGCTACATGTGGCCACAGACATTTTAGTTCATCCAAGATGAACCACAAAAGTTTTGGCTTTGTTAAAAAAAAACGAAACTTTTACAGTCCTCAGCAACATATATTTGGTTTTTCATTTGCGCTACATCAGTGACACTGTGTAACACTTATACCTTTTGTTCACTCTTTTTATTCATTCAGTTATAGAATTATTACATGTAACATTTCTTTTATTATAGCTATGTGCTGCTTTTTTTCCTCCTTCAGAATTGTACATTATATTACGTGCCTGTTAATGGGATTGTATAATGATTGAGCCTCCCTCACATACAACAGTTGGACATTATCTGGGAAGGATTTACTACCTCTATATCTAAACAAAAAGGCTTAAATTCTCTAACCACAAACTCTAGAGATCTAAAATAATAAATTTAAACACAATAATTAACATAAGGCAATACAAAGTTTTGGGGGCGTCTTGGGAATTATAAAAATCCTTCACATTGCTTTGGAAAACATTCCTTAGTCATCTTGCAAATCCTGTAGAACCGTGTTCACAAGAGAGCTCTGCATTTAAAACAATAATTATAATGTCCCTGATTAAACATTAATATTGCTATATTATGATCAACATGGCTAGCTATAAGGCTAGTTTCCATTTTTTTTATTTCTTTTTTTAATATGTCCTCCAGTTCAAAAGATATGACGATATAACCCCTGGAAGTTTATATGTAAAGTGGTTCATATGTTTATATGTAAAGGTTTTTCTTTCCTCTGAGAAAATAAAGGTTTCCATCCTCTTGGCGAAGCAGAGCTAGCTTACATATAACCTTCCAGGGGGGCATATCTTTTGCATGGACATATATAAAAATACAAAATAAATGCCAAATTGTCCAAGGGCACCATGGCAATAAAATGAGGTATGGCAGTTAGCATTTTGTGCATGGTAACAGGTCCTTTTAAATTAGGGAATGTTATAGCCCGCCTGAAAAGTTGTATTTTTAGGATATGCTTAAAACTGTGGATTTTGGAAATTAGACTGCTTTCACACTAGCTACACGTGGGTGCTAGGAAACAACAAATCAATTCATGTGACATCAGTAGATGCCAAAAAAAATTGTTGCTGATGTAGCAGAAGTTTGATCACAGGTAGATCATACTAGCGCAATTTTCCCGTGATGGTACCAGAGATGGAGACATAAGAAAAAAAAAAATTCCCCCAGACATCCCTCTTTGACCATTTTATTTAAAAACAATTAAGAAAAACACAGATGAAATCCAAGAAATCGAATGTAATCCAAGCAATTCAGCAAAACCTGAAAAAGAAAACTTAAAAAAACACAGCTGTGTGGAGATTTTTTTAAAAATATACCCTTCTTTCTCCTGTCTTCTGTGATTCAGAGTTCAGTGAACTCTGGTTTCTATTCTGGCACAGAGGACCTGGAGATGTGACAGAAATCTGTCTCATCTCAAAGGTCCATGCGCCAGAATGAACTAGTGCAGGGAGTTCTAAGATACATAAGAGTCCATGCACTAGTTATGTGGGTTACTCTAGGTCACATTGAAATTAAGCCACCAAAGTGACCTACTATCAATGTGATGACTAGCAGGGTAGCTGCTGCAATCACAGCAAGTACTGCCTAGCAATTCATTTAAATTGACAGGCAGCTTATGCAAGGGGGAAGCAATTCAGGCATATGTAGCAATGTATGTGAGAAAAACGGAGAGCACGGGGATGATGTCCATTTTTTTTTCACAGTCCCATAGACATGAATGGCTTAGAAAAGTAGAGAAATGAGAATAAAACAGGGCAAGTCACTATCAGAGCAGAAGAACAATTAGTAGGGAATTACAGTAGCCAAGATGAGAATGAATCAGGGTCTGTTAGAGTTTGGTCCATTTCCACAGTCAGAAAAGGGGCAAATAGTTCAAATGTGCACAAAAGGAAAATTGGCACAACCTGACTAAAAGGTTCTCTTAGGAGGATAAACTCTGCTTTGAGAGACAATTTTTTTTTATAACAAAGATATGTAAATTCAAAGACTATTGATTTAATTTAATTACAGTAAATTGATTTCAGTTAATTATAGTCCACCCAGGCCTAACCTTAACAGTACTTCAATATGAAATGCAATAAACTAATTAAAATGTTTCTTAAAAAATTACTGAAATATTCCAAGATTCATAATATCATTTTATTTGGCTTTTGGATTGCAATTAAATCTCATAAAGTATTGGACAGTTCAAGAGAATACTTTTAAACAGTCAACTGTTGTGAATAATAAAGCTCATCATATAATACATGGTGAAACTAGGTCCCACAGAGCTAACAGAACATACACTACATGGATAACAGTTTTGGGACACACCTCTTAACCTGTTAAGGGCACGGCCAAAAACCACCTTTGCTAAGGCCCCACGTTGCAGAAACGCATTTTTTGTTGCAAATTGTGTTGTATTTTTTTAGTCAAAATCAAGAATGGCTACAAAAGGAATGAGAAATATATAGGAAGTACTTACACTTCTACCTTTTGCTCAGTCCACTCCGGGCTTTGGCTCTAAAAAACAAAAAAGGTGCGTTTCTGCAACATGGGGCCTCAGCCTTTGAGATGCTTTAACTTACCCAAGTGATTTTGAGATTATTTTTTCGTGTCACATTGTATTTCATGTTAGTGGTAAACGTGGATCAATATTCTACACATTTATTTATGAAAAAATAGGAAATGTGCAATTTTCAAAATGTGAAATGCTCTGCTTTTCAGGCAGATAGTCATACCAGGCAAAAATGCTAATAAATATTGTCTACAATATCTCTGCTTTATGTTGGTATCATCTTTTAATCGTGGCATTTTACAGTCCCTGCAAAGTGATTCTAGCGAATTCCAGCCACACATTGCGGAAAAATACATGCAGCGAACGCACTGTGATTTCCAAAACTGTTGCAGTTTTGGAAATCGCAGCTTGTCAATTATACCTACAAAATACCAGCGGTTACTCTACAAGTATAATGGAAGCAGAAAGTCCACAGAGGAAACCTCTGCGGACTTTCTGTGAAAAGCGCTGCAGGAAAAAAGACGTGATTTTCCAAATTTACATGAAAATTTCCCAAACCCATTTTCCAGGGACCACACTCTTTATTTATCTAAAATTACAGACCTTTTTGCCGTGCATTAGTAGCAAAAAAAAAAGGATTGTTATCCTTTAATCTCCGCAGTTATCTGTCATGTGCGTGTCATGCTGACTCACAGTATTGTTTCACTACCACAGCAGGCTTCCTGTAATGTCTCTGCCTGTTCGGGTCTCGGTGCCACCATCCACTCGCACACTGTGGTGCAGGAGGCGTGTTCAGTTTGATTCCGTGCTTAAGGTTCTTGTTGCTCAGTCTGAACACTATCCTAGTACTTTATCTCTGTAATTGAATTTCAGCCACACCCGTCTCCTGCACCTTGTTTCTTTTTGCTCCTCTAACAGTTAATCTTAGCCTTGCCTGTGTGATTGACAGCATGTCACCAATCAAGTCTGGGGCAGATTCTGGACTTCCTATAAACAGGTCATCAGCCCACACAGGTTTGCTGGCTATTGCGATTCTGTCCTGAGACTTTGTCCCTGCTAGCTCCTGTTCTGTTATTATTATTCTGACTTCTGACCTTTGGCTTTTCTTGTGACTACTCTTTTGGATTGCGATTTGGTACTGCTTTGTCTCTCTGGCTTTGACCCTTGGCTTGCTGACTCCTTTTCTGTGTTGTTTGTCTTGTCTTGTTCTGTGTTTCACTTATTCAGACTAGGGATCGCTGCCAAGTTGTTCCTGTCATTAGGCAGTGAGACAAGTAGGCAGGAACAGGGGCTGGGTTAAGTTTAGAGTACACTGTCTGTCATTCCCTTCTTCCCTTGTTTCTGCAGCAGCACTGGGGAATTGCTCAACTGGCAATTCCCTTACACTTCCTATGTGTGTTAATGCAGGGCATTGTTCTACACCACTATACAGGATCTCTGCAGCTAGGAAATAGCTGTTTTCTAACGCAATTCGCCGCAAATTAATTCTAATCGAGTCGTTAAGGAAAATTTGGCAAACCAGTCGAATCGAATTTTTGAAAAATTCGCTCATCTCTAGTGGCAATGAAGAACAACATGATGGAACAAGGAGAAGAAGCTCAGTGTCTGCTATGGGTCACTGACCTGTTGCAGTGAAGATGATTTATATCCAGCACTGGTATCTAAGAACTTAGGTTATCTGCGTATAGAGTTGAGACTGTGGGTTGTAATCTGAGGCTGTGAGGAAGTGGGAATAACTAGTGTACAGTAGTATATAGTATATTAATATATCTCTTTCTGTGTTCCTCATGGGATGGCATATTTTTACATTTTGCACTCAGTTTTCTATGCCACACAAAGGTGCTGATGTTCCATGCTCAAGCCCTCAACAGCCAGAGTTTCCCAACTGTTTGGAGTACCTCCATAATGGCACAGCAAGTTACCTTCTATTCACAGGATAGGTGATAATTTTCTGAACTCCACAATCACGCAAATTTTATACCCCAGCTTGAATGGAGTGACTGCTCAGACAGCACACTCCGTTCCATTAATTTCAGTGGGACCACCAGCGATAGCTCTTGGCAATCACCAGCGGTCCCATTGAAATTAATGGAGCAGTGCTTTCTGTACAACCAGCTGTTCCATTCAAAACTGGTCCCAGATTGCCATTGCCATTTAATATTAACATAATGGCTATGATATTAATATAAGGGTCTGGTCTGGAGTCTAATATTAATATAGGGAGTCTGAATATATCTAGCCACGCCCTTTAATATAACCCACACTCCACAAAAGGCCACTCACACTTTTGCCCTAACCCACTGCTCCCATATCACCCTGTGAATGGCTCCCCCGGGTTGACATCTCTATTTGCATGTAGACACAGGCATAAGTGTATAAACTCTGCACTTCTCAAACTTTTACTTTTGTGCATCTCAAGCTTGTATGAAGGTGTCCATGAGTGCTGGGTGGCATTTTCACATTTTGCTGCCTACTTTTAGTATATATATATATATGGGTTATGGATTATAATATAATTTGTTTTGCTTTATTTTATTTTATATTTCAGGTTTTCAGTATATGTCAACAGTATGAAAATGTCAAAAACAGCAAAAGTTACAATAAAAGTTACAATAAAACTGAAGAGAATACTATAACTGATATAATTATTACAGCACCTTTACTTTCTGACCATTTCACATATAAGAACTGATTCTCCTTTTCTTGTTTTAAAGTTTAATAGTCCAGATTAGAGACGTCTGAAAGTCATAAAGACTTCCAGTCACTATCTTTTAGCTCTGTCATTTTTTAACTACTCAGAACTTTTTAGGGAGGAAGAAAATACCCATGCATAGATCCCTGTGGCTAAGCTATTATCAAAGCCATTCTTATAGAACAAAATCAATGGCAAGTAGGAAATATAAACCTTCCAGGCAGTGTGGAAACATGGCAGTCAGAAAATGACAGTTTCTCCTTGTTGGGAGGATATATTGAACCGTGTTTTAGAAAACATGAAGGGATATTGAATTATTTTTTTATTTGGTGCCATTGAAAAAAGAATAATAAACTGTAGAATTATTGATACAAAATAAATTTTGTAAAACTAGGATGCATTTTTTAATGTAACCTATACTGCATTTATATTGAACCTGCCAGGTCTCTTAACATGTCCGTTTTAGTGTATGCTAATAGCATGCCTCATACATAACAGCTAGGAAACTTATTTTCTTAGAACTAATTTTGTGCTGTCTCTTTCTAATTCCTCCTGAAAATGTATGACTAAACTGACAACTGTGTGCTAGCATTTCAATGGGGCATTTGCCATGCTTTGATACTGTCTAACCACTGTTGGCACACTATAAAGAAATGTGCCTTATTAAATAGAGAAATTGTAACATCTCAGTTGTAAAGTTATTATAAATTTCCAGGAGAAACAACAGAGGAACTGTACAATGCTGACATGTAATGCAAGATGCCTTAGCACTGTATTTAAGGGGGAATATAAGTATTTTGTAAAACAGTGGAAAAGTCCTCCTTTAGGCTAAGGCCCCACGTGGCGTCCCGCAGCAAAAAAGCGCTGTGGGAAAATCTTATATAAATGCTGATCAAATAATATGCACATGCTTCTAGAGAACAGACTCAGTGTTATCTATGTGATAACAGACAGGCTTTATCAGCAAACTGCAATTAGCTGAATGGCAGAGCTGTAGATAACAGTGTCTGGCTCTATGGAAACGCTGTGTAAACAATAAGAGATATAATTTCCCATAGCAGGAAAACAAAGCAGCATTGCTAAAGCAATATATTTAGGAAAACTCTTCAATTTACATAAACTAGCAGTATAGATTAGATCCTTGAGATGGGAATAACCCTTTAAGGCTAAGACCCATATTGTGGAAACACAGCATTTTTGGCATCTGTGGAAATGCAGCAGAAAAAAAAATTGCTGCATTTTACTGTGCCAGCTAAGTGAATGAGATTCTGATTAATCGCATGCACACATTGCAGAAAAATTTCAAGCATTTTCCCTATATATTGAATAGAGGAAGATAAAAAGCCAAAACGCAGCAAAAACCCAAAAAATACTGTAGAAAAAATGTGTGTTTTCACTGTGTTTTTTCCACAGCTTTTTTAGCAGCGATTCGTTATGTGGGGCCTTAGCCTAATGCTGGGACCATACTGAATAAACATGATGCAGAATTTCCATTTGGGAATTTATGTTTGTCTGCAAGCTACCATAACAAAACTGCCTGAAACTGGTTGTTTTTGGTACAGTTCACCTGCAGGTTTGTCTACAGAAGCACCAAAGCTTTCATTCTTTGAAGCTTTCATAATTGACATGCTGTGGGCTTCGTCCTCATGCACACAACAGTGAAAAAAAGGACATTGGGTCACATACTTTTCAGCCATTTTCTGACCATGTGTCTGTTTTTAATGTCCATTTTGCATCATCTTGCCATCCATTTTTTAACTGTCAACTTATTTTATTTTTATGGCCAAACCCACTCATCCCTTATAAAACTTCAGTGAAACGCATGCATTAACCAATGGAAGGCCGTTAAAAACTAACCCATAGACATGTACTGGTCTGTCAGGCTGGAAAAACTATCCTATTTTTTACCAGTCGTTAATTGATGTCCTTATAATATTTTTCAGATCAGTCTTCGCTAAACCAAAAAGCATTCATATTAATACAACTATATTAATATAACTATAATTTACAGCCAACCCACCCTGATTTAGTTTTCACTGTTAAAATAATTTGTAAGCCTAATGTTCGTCAACTCACACAATGCTAGCTTTGTGAAATTAACAAGACTTCTAATTATCTATTAAGTGGTAGCGCTATATTTATTTTATACCTTCAGGAAAACATTATTGAATTAATGAATTGCAGTATAAAAGCCAATTAATAACAGTAAAATGATTTGCTGTTTCATTGATAACAGGCAATAAAATTAATGTTTTGTTTAGTTTCTATAATAGGCTACTAAACCATTTATGCAGATTTCAACCTTGCATAAAATAAAATAGGTATCAGCCTGAAACAAGTGAATATCTATTATTAAAAGCATCTGACTTTATTAACATCCAAGGGCTATGTTTAATACTTTAGTGTTATGTTGTGTCCATAAAACAGCACATACTGGCAACCCATTGTAATAAGTAATAAGAGCAGCAATAAAAATCACAATAGAAATGTAAAAACTTCATATACTGGTGATATGTTGACTAACAATCCGCAACAGTGTACAAATAAAATTTTCCTATAAAATAAAGCTCAACATTGATACATTCTGGTTCTACAGTCAGAAAATGTAAAACTTAATATGGTAAAATACCTTCACTTATTGTTAGTTTGCTCCTCTGTGAACTATAGAAAAAAAAATTTATAATTGAAATAAATGGCTATTTAAAGATATTTTACTACTATTACTATTGGTATCATAATGCCTTTCCATCTAGCAGAGATGGGCAAATTGGCTTGTAATGAGCTGGGTTCGTCCCAAATATTCCAAATTGTTCGGTTTCAAAAGAGATTCGTCTCGGCAAACTAAAATGGCAGTCGCATTATTCTCTGGGGTCTCTTCTTAAAAGGTGGAGGCCCAGGGGAGGTGACAAAAATAAGAAAAACACATACTCACTTTCCGTTCCCTCTCTTAGGCTCCCTTGCGGCGTCCAGTGCTCTTCTGTGACGTAATCGACACGGGTTCAGCGTTGAGGCCTGTGATTGGGCCTCATAGGTGACAAAGGCACGCCGAACATCATTAATATGGCCGGCATCAGCACCCAGCTTACCCGGGCAAGTGCTGGGTCCCCAAGCTCCTGAGGGGGCCCATTCGGCAGTGGCAATGCTTGAGAAAGGTTCCAGATTGAGGACCAAAACCCGAAACATTGCTTTGAAATAAAAACACTGGTTATTTGAATTTGTTGGAGTGCTACCATTTTGATCCATTTTTATGTCTGGAAGGAGCCACCTTCATTTGGATATGCACCCACCTTTGTTTAGTCACTGTGCTGCTTTGAACTTTTCTGTATACATATATATATATATATATATATATATATATATATTAGGGTGACAGTGAAAATATTTTTGTGCAAATTTTTAAGTCTCACAACTGGGAACTATTTCTTTTGGTTTGATTGTAACATACACAAAATTTCGTATCATTGCAACATTGTTTACTGGTGGCTCAATCATCACAAAACTAACATTTATTTGTAATGAATGTCTTGTAGGAAAGTAAATGAACAATTTTAAAGCGGTTTCACAGTTTCTTTTTGCGAAACACGCTTTATTTGGTTCAGGATAGTCATGGCGATGTTTCTCTACACACTGGAGAATAAACTTTCTGGTCTTCTTGATTGCTCAGTGACGAACTGAATGTACTCATGAGTGCATTAGAGCGTTCTGCAGCATCATTCACAATTTTCAATCCAGCGACTTTTGAGGATGTATCGATATAACTTGCATTAGTGTGTCACAGACAAGGATCTTCATGAAGAAAATCTTGGTTTATTTCTAGTGTAAAGAACAGTTTTTTTGTGTTGGACAATATGAAGTGATGAAGCTTCTTGTGTGACACAAGGTCTCCGGCAAGCTGCACGCGAGTTGAGCAGTTATTGTTGCCTTCCTTCTGCAGAGCCAGTACCATCTCAACCTTTTCTGCGGTTGGAACCTCACTGTCAAAAAACGTCAGACCCACCATAATCTCACTGAGGTACCACAAGTGTCTGCTGAAAGCCGATGCTGTCGATTTCTGACCTTGCTCAGTTTCCTTTTTTATTCATTTCTCTGCCTGTAATTCTCTCATAAATTTTCTTTCCTCAACCTTGGCCAGTTTTCTGTCTAATGGTCCCATGTTTCCACGACGGCCTTTTTCTCTTTGAGCCATCAAGAAATCACGGTATTCCTGATGTTTTATAAGTTGCATGGCATCAGCATGAGCGACATCAAAGAAATCTTCAAGTTTATTAACAAATTCCTTCTCCTTGGATTCTTGGGTTTTGGTTCGCCATTTAGCATTCTTCTTGAGACTCTTCCATTGACCAAACAGACTCTTCACCTTACTGATCACGTGATATTGTTGCCTTGTTGGGATTCTCCCTTTTTCCAAAACCGAAGTACTTCATTGGCTGTGACAGCAGCACTAGTACATATTGGTTGCGATTCTGTACAGAGCAGGAAATAAAACCGGGCCAGCACCTGCCGATTTGACGGCAGCTCACAACCGGTAACACTGTCTGCTGTCCCTCCAATTAACCACATTCCTCTAACGCTGCAATTCGAAGACGCCATTTTTTCTGACAACGGTGACTAAACTTGTGGACGGCCTAAATAGCAGCCATAAACCAACATTTCAATAAATTTTGATACATTGCTGCAAATCACCCTAATATCGCCCATCAAAACTATTATAAATTAAAGTAAGTGAATTTAAGGCAAACATTTAAATAGACAGTAAAAGACACATAGTGGGAGTGATGTAGGCTGCTGCGTAAATGTTTAGAGATTAGTGTTACCTAAAACAGTGAATAATACTGAATGTTTTCTGTAATGTAGCAAGTTTACGTTGAAACAGGAAAAATAAACTGATATTAATAATATTAAATATTCTTTACACATTACAAATAAGTAAATTGGAGAGAGTTTCAAGGAGCGGTGGGGCCCTTATTGCTGCTCAATATTAAAACTACCCAAATCCTATTTTAACGGCTATTACATGTACAAAGGCTGACATTGAGCCACCACCTAAACACAACCAAAAGAAACGATCTTTTAAAGGATATTGCAGATCATTATTTGTAACAATTATAGAGGGTGAGACTTTGAATAAAACTAATTTTAATTTTTCTATAGAACGCATTGTCACCCTAATATATATATACATATCACTACGTCATTGGTAATGTCATGTCGGACACTTCGGTCAAATCCATCAGCAAAGATCAAAACCAATCGAGATGCAGTATAAGTGGTACCTTACTTTTTTATCATTCATACTTTTTTATGTTTCTTAATTCTTAAAATGTGTTTTTACAACCTCACTTCTAAATAAACCTTCCACCAGTTTATTTACCTGTGTGACAGTGTTTTTTGAGTTCTATAACAATTTAAAAAAGCAAAATATTTTGAGTGCTGAAAAATGGCACAGGCCTATGAAATGTCTTTTGTACCGTATATACTCCTTGGATCCAACTAAACGAGAGGAGATGGCATGCACATCCATCATTGGCTGAAACTGGGAATAAGTATAGCACCCAATACTAGAGAACAAGGATCGGAATGAGCACAGATAAGTCTTGATTTTTTTGGTACAGTTGGGCTTTAAAGAAGTCATTGTTAGTGCAAACATAATGGTAATACAGTAAGACAGTAAGTGGGCCGATGCACAGAGCCTGTATGGCAGCATACAAAAACTTTACTGCTCCTTAGTCACTTGGACACTATTTGTATACAGTAAATAGATATTGTGAAGATAAATAGACAATATCTCCATATATACTGAAACATGAAAACAATAGATTATTACAATTGTAATACAATAAAGAACCTTGGTATACCTGTGTATGAAATAGGGAATCATTCGGAGGGTACAGCAGAAATGTGAAACTTTATGGCAGCCCTATTACAACACTATACAAAACTCAACAATGTGTTCAAGAGCCCTTAAACATAAATTTCTATTATAATCCGAGGTGTAGCTAGTGGGGGGCAAAGGGGGCATCGGCCCTGGGCCCACTGACTTTGGGGGGCCCACCCCGGGGCCACCACAAAGTAGCAATTTCAATTGTATCGGCATCTGCACTGTCAGAGGGGCGGGAATTACAGCTCAGCATCATCAATGAACAGTGAGGAACGGCGCCCTGACAGTATAAGAATATAAAAGTGTACCATCAAGGGGTCACCCTCAACGCCCAGCCACGACGCTGAGCTGTAAGGTCCTCCCCCTGACAGTGCAGGTATATCTCTGCAACTGAGGAAGATACCAGCAAAACTGACAGTGTGCTGAATTCAGATCAATGTCAGCTTTGCAGTGGTATATACAGTCATATGAAAAAGTTTGGGCACCCCTATTAATCTTAATCATTTTTAGTTCTAAATATTTGCGTGTTTGCAACAGCCATTTCAATTTGATATATCTAATAACTGATGGACACAGTAATATTTCAGGATTGAAATGAGGTTTATTGTACTAACAGAAATGTGCAATATGCATTAAACCAAAATTTGACCGGTGCAAAAATTTGGGTACCCTTATCATTTTATTGATTTGAATACTCCTAACTACTTTTTACTGACTTACTGAAGCACAAAATTGGTTTTGTAACCTCACTGAGCTTTGAACTTCATAGCCAGGTGTATCCAATCATGAGAAAAGGTATTTAAGGTGGCCAATTGCAAGTTGTTCTCCTATTTGAATCTCCTCTGAAGAGTGGCATCATGGGCTCCTCAAAACAACTCTCAAATGATCTGAAAACAAAGATTGTTCAACATAGTTCTTCAGGGGAAGGATACAAAAAGTTGTCTCAGAGATTCAACCTGTCAGTTTCCACTGTGAGGAACATAGTAAGGAAATGGAAGACCACAGGGACAGTTCTTGTTAAGCCCAGAAGTGGCAGGCCAAGAAAAATATCAGAAAGGCAGAGAAGAAGAATGGTGAGAACAGTCAAGGACAATCCACAGACCCCCTCCAAAGAGCTGCAGCATCATCTTGCTGCAGATGGTGTCACTGTGCATCGGTCAACAATACAGCACACTTTGCACAAGGAGAAGCTGTATGGGAGAGTGATGCGAAAGAAGCCGTTTTTGAAAGCACGCCACAAACAGAGTCGCCTGAGGTATGCAAAAGTACATTTGGACAAGCCAGCCTCATTTTGGAAGAAGGTCCTGTGGACTGATGAAACAAAGATTGAGTTGTTTGGTCATACAAAAAGGCGTTATGCATGGCGTCAAAAAAACACAGCATTCCAAGAAAAACACTTGCTACCCACTGTAAAATTTGGTGGAGGTTCCATCATGCTTTGGGTCTGTGTGGGCAATGCCGGCACCGGGAATCTTGTTAAAGTTGACGGTCGCATGGATTCAACTCAGTATCAGCAGATTCTTGAGAATAATGTACAAGAATCAGTGACGAATTTGAAGTTACGCCGGGGATGGATATTTCAGCAAGACAATGATCCAAAACACAGCTCCAAATCTACTCAGGCATTCATGCAGAGGAACAATTACAATGTTCTGGAATGGCCATCCCAGTCCCCAGACCTGAATATCATTGAACATCTGTGGGATAATTTGAAGCGGGCTGTCCATGCTCAGTGACCATCAAACTTAACTGAACTGGAATTGTTTTGTAAAGAGGAATGGTCAAAAATACCTTCATCCAGGATCCAGGAACTGATTAAAAGCTACAGGAAGCGACTAGAGGCTGTTATTTTTGCAAAAGGAGGATCTACTAAATATTAATGTCACTTTTCTGTTGAGGTGCCCATACTTTTGCACCGGTCAAAGTTTGGTTTAATGCATATTGCACATTTTCTGTTAGTACAATAAACCTCATTTCAATCCTGAAATATTACTGTGTCCATCAGTTATTAGATATATCAAATTGAAATGGCTGTTGCAAACACCCAAATATTTAGAACTAAAAATGATTAAGATTAATAGGGGTGCCCAAACTTTTTCATATGACTGTATATCCTTTGTTGGCAATGACAAAGGTCAAACGTTTTCTGTAAGTCTTCACAAGGTTGGCACACACTGTTGCTGGTATGTTGGCCTATTCCTCCATGCAGATCTCTAGAGCAGTGATGTTTTGGGGCTGTCGCTGGGCAACACGGACTTTCAACTCCCTACAATCGCAGTCGTAGTACCATTGGGATTGCAATGCAACTTTTCACTAACACGAGTGAAAAATTTGCAAGGCAACCCAGCGATCTTGAACCAGAGTTGTGGCCAAAGTTGCAATGTAGCCATAGCCTTATACTTTTTAATGGTGATACATAAACAGTCATATATAAAATTCAGTAGAACTTGCAAACTGTTATTGCCAAGATCAGAACAGTGAACTTCAGCACAAAAAGTGCCCATTTTTTCAACATGAACTTGCCTTGCCCTTTAATTTTCCAAGTCTCCATTTTCTTTTAATTAACACAAATATGTTCAGTATGCACACTGCTACTCTAAAGTAAATACATGCAATGTGTAGCAGCGAGATAGATGCATTAATATAAATTATACATTGAAGCTGGTTTTTAATTAAATTAAAGGAATGTAGATAAGATTCTGTGAAGGGAAATATTTATTTCACCTATTTCTTTTTGGGAAAGACAGTAAATTTTAAAGAAGAGTAAACTATAAATGTGTGGAAATAATGATTGCAATGTCTCCATCTGCACTGAAGGGGCCAGGAAAAGGTCATGAAAACAATATGGATGTGCAGTAAACCGATACCAGCTGTCCAATCAGTATAATTAATATTTTACCATAATTAAACCACAATGTTCTCGCAAATCAACTAATTATATGATTGGAGATGATGTTCCCTGTTTATGGAAATATAAAAATAGACACTAACTCACAATTAAAGGCAAAGTAAAAGGTTCACTAATTAGAACGAAACCTCATAGGCCAATGGACCATACAGTGTCTTATGGTAGAGCTGAAACTTGTAAATTTGATTCAAAGTAACTGTAATGATTATTAGGATTTACAGCAGACGTTAGATCATAAGCTTATTATTTTGAGAATTTTGTCTAGCGTGCTAATTTAGTTGGCAAGGATGTACGATCTGGCGAATTAATACGGAAAACAACAGCAGATTTTTCCAGAGTGGAACTAATCTTCAAAGCCTGAGGTTCAGCTGGTTGCTAGATAGGCTGGTACTAATATTTCATTCATTTAACTTAAATAAAGTAATAAAGTAATTGTCTTTACTAAAAATGGTTGCTTAGAGACATAACTTCACTTGTCTAACTTAGGCTAGTTACAGACGATCGTGTGCTTTTCCGCAGCCGTGAATTAAGGCATGGGCAGCGCACGGGGGACACGCGGATGTAACCCATGTGCCGCCCGTGCACGAGCTGTGCTTCCCCCGCCTCTTTCATTAAATGAATATGTTCCACGGAAGCAAGGGCCGCAAAATAGGACAGGAATAGGACCTGTTCTATATTTTGCTGGACTGTCGGCACGCACACGGCACCGTGTAATTCACGGTCATGTGTACGGACCCATAGAAATGAGTGGGTCAGTGTGCTAGCCATGAAATACACGCATAGCACACTGATCACGGTCACGATCGTCTGCCAGGGGCCTTAGGCATATGTTCAAGACTGCTCAGAACCTTTCTGCAGGAGTAAGGAAAAAAACATAAAGCTGACCATTCATTTTTAACTAAACTCACCTGACAGCTATTCCCCTGAGCCTCCCTATGCATTTGCATGCTTGGCCAAGTGTTCATGTGTTCTGAATAGGTAGAGGTGAGTAAGCCGCTACCAGACTCCCCTGGCAGTATCTTAACTCCCCTGAAAGTAAAAGGTTCCAGTATGGGAGTAACTGAAGTAAATAATACTGGGGCAGGGACATGACATGTGGGGGCAAGAGTAAATAATACTGGGGCAGGGATATGATATGTGGGGGGGAGAGTAAATAATACTGGGGCAGGGACATGATATGTGGGGGGGAGAGTAAACAATACTGGGGCAGGAACATGATATGTGGGGGAGGGAGAGTAAATAATACTGGGGCAGGGACATGATATGTGGGGGGGAGAGAAAATAATACTGGGGCAGGGACATGATATGTGGGGGAAAGAGTAAACAATACTGGGGCAGGAACATGATATGTGGGGGAAAGAGTAAACAATACTGGGGCAGGGACATGATATGTGGGGGGAAGAATAAATAATACTGGGGCAGGGACATGATATGTGGGGCAAGAGTAAATAACACTGGGGCAGGGACATGATATGTGGGGGGAAGAGTAAATAATACTGGATCAGGGACATGATATGTGTAGGGGGGAGAGTAAATAATACTGGGGCAGGGACATGATATGTGGGGGTGGAGAGTAAATAATACAGGGGCAGGGACATGATATGTGGGGGTTAAGAGTAAATAATACTGGGGCAGGGACATGATATGTGGGGGGGAGTAAATAATACTGGGGCAGGGATATGATATGTGGGTGAGAGAGTAAATAATACTGGGACAGGGACATGATATGTGGGGGGTAAGAATAAATAATACTGGGGCAGGGACATGATATGTGGGGGAGAGAGTAAATAATACTGGGGCAGGGACATGATATGTGGGGGAAAGAGTAAATAATATTGGGGTAGGGACATGATATGTTGGGGAAAGAGTAAATAATACTGGGGCAGGGACATGATATGTGGGGGAGAGAGTAAATAATACTGGGGCAGGGACATGATATGTGGGGGAAAGAGTAAATAATATTGGGGTAGGGACATGATATGTGGGGGAAAGAGTAAATAATACTGGAGCAGGGACATGATATGTGGGGGGGAGAGTAAATAATACTGGGGCAGGGACATGATATGTGGGGGGGAGAGTAAACAATACTGGGGCAGGAACATGATATGTGGGGGAAAGAGTAAACAATACTGGGGCAGGGACATGATATGTGGGGGGAAGAATAAATAATACTGGGGCAGGGACATGATATGTGGGGGGAAGACTAAATAATACTGGGGAAGTGACATGATATGTGGGGGGAAAGAGTAAATAATACTGGGGCAGGGACATGATATGTGGGGGAAAGAGTAAATAATACTGGGGCAGGGACATGATATGTGGGGGGAAGAGTAAATAATACTGGGGCAGGGACATGGTATGTGGGGTGGGAGAGTAAATAATACTGGGGCAGGAACATGATATGTGGGGGAAAGAGTAAATAATACTGGGGCAAGGACATGATATGTGGAGGGAGAGTAAATAATACTGGGACAGGGACATGATATGTGGAGGAAGAATAAATAATACTGGGGCAGGGACATGATATGTGGGGGAAAGAGTAAATAATACTGGGGCAGGGACATGATATGTGGGGGAAGACTAAATAATACTGGGGAAGGGACATGATATGTGGGGGAAAGAGTAAATAATACTGGGGCAGGGACATGATATGTGGAGGGAGAGTAAATAATACTGGGACAGGGACATGATATGTGGGGGAAGAATAAATAATACTGGGACAAGGACATGATATGTGGGGGAAAGAGTAAATAATACTGGGGCAGGGACATGATATGTGGGGGGGGAGAATAAATAATACTGGGACAGGGACATGATACGTGGGGGGAAGAGTAAATAATACTGGGGCAGGGACATGAAATGTGGGGGAGAGAGTAAATAATACTGGAGCAGGGACATGATTTGTGGGGGAAAGAGTAAATAATACTGGGGCAGGAACATGATATGTGAGAGAGAGGGGTAAATAATACTGGGGTAGGGACATGATATGTGAGAGAGAGGGGTAAATAATACTGGGGCAGAGAGATGATATGTGGAGGGAAGAGTAAATAATACTGGGGCAAGGAGATGATATGTGGAGGGAAAAGTAAATAATACTGGGGCAAGGAGATGATATGTGGAGGGAAGAGTAAATAATACTGGGGCAGTGAGATGATATGTGGAGTAGGTATAAATAAAACTGGGAGAGAAAGTTAGGTAGGTAGGAGGAGTAAATGCTATTGGAGACAGACAAGACAGAAAGGGAAAGAAAATATTGAGGGGTTATGATATAATGGGGATATACCTGGGGTGTGGGGTGTGGGAAAGATAGTACCTGAGCCCCATCCATATGCACTGGGTGCTGACAGCCACATGCAGTGAGTATGTCCACTGTAGGTGTTTAACCTCTTAGATGACATGGTTAAAATCAACCATGGTGTCTATGCTGTTACATTACGTGGGTGACACCATCTTTTGAGCAATCAGTGACCCATTGATGTCATAGAAGGTGCTAATCAGTTGTCGTTTCAACCACAAGCTCCCAGGCTTGTCTTTATAGAATTTCTATTACACCCTGCCATAGATAGAATGCAATAGAAGTGCAACGATCTGACAGTAAACTCCAGCACAGATGTATTGCAATATATTGCTTGAACAATCAAACCCAGTAGTGGTTCTAAAAATAAATAAAAAAATATAAAAAAGTAAATAAATTTTTTTTTTAAATATGTAAAAAAAAGTAAATAATTTTCACCTCAAGTATCAGAAAAGCTAGATTCAGCGCTGGCTCAAATGTACAGATGTGACAAGCACAAGCAGCTGACAGTTGTGAGATGAAGTTGCGCAGGGTGACCCAAGCTGATTTCTTGCACCAGGGCACATGAGAATTTAATTTCTCCCCTTGGATCAAGCACTTGGAAGTCCAACAGTCAGTAATTATTTCCTCCCAACATCTGCCATTGAGAGAATGACAGGAAAGGCACATACACATCATCTTCCACCAAAATCACTTGCTTGCATCTGTAGTATTCTCAGCCAATACAGGAAGTATCAGACAACTACAATTATTGTATATGTAGGTGGCTAACACTGTAAAACACTTAACAAACTCTTTAGATACACAGTCATGGCCGTAAGTGTTGACACCTCTGAAATTTTTCCAGAAAATGAAGTATTTCTCCCCGAAAATTATTGCAATTACACATGTTTTGTTATACACATGTTTATTTACTTTGTGTGTATCCTTTGTGTGTATTGGAACAACACAAAAAAACTGATGAACAAAAGGCAAATTGGACAAAATTTCACACAAAAATCCAAAAACTGGTGGGACAAAATTGTTTGCACCTTTTCAAAATTGTGGGTAAATAACTTTGTTTCAAGCATGTGATGCTCATTCAAACACACCAGTGGCAAGTAACAGGTGTGGGCAATAAAAAAAATTAGACCTGAAACCAGATAAAAAGGAGAGAAGTTGGCTCAATCGTTACATTGTGTGTCTGGGTGTGCCACACTAAGCATGGAGAACAGAAAGAAGAAAAGGAAGAAAGTCTGAGGACTTGAGAACCAAAATTGTGGAAAAATATCAACAATTTCAAGGTTACAAGTCAATTTTCAGAGATCTTGATGTTGTCCACGGTGTGCAACATAATCAAGAAGATTACAACCCATGGCACTGTATCTAATCTCCCTGGATGTGGTTCTAAAGAAGAAAGATTGCAACGCAGGATAGTCCGGATGGTGGATAAGCAGCCCCAATCTAGTTCCAAAGAAATTCAAGCTGTTTTACAAGCTCAGGGTGCATCAGTGTCAGCGAAAACAATCCATCTACATTTGAATTAAATTAAACGCTATGGCAGGAAACCCAGGAGGACCCCACGGCTGATGCAGAGACATACAAAAGGCAGACTGCAGTTTGACAAAATGTACTAGAGTAAGCCAAAATCCTTCAGGGAAAAAAAATTCTAAAGACATCTGGAAAGATCCAGAGAATGAAGTTTATACTCTTCAGCAGAATTGGGACTAGGAAAAAATATAGGTAGAGAAACTACTTTATTGGTGTTAATCTCAGAAGCCTCTTTAGGGATAAAACCTGGAAGAAATCTTAACTGAACTCTGTCAGAAATGAAAGAGATATAATGTTCTTCAGAAGAGAAGGTCTGAAGCTCTCCAACTCTTTTTGCCGAAGTAACAGCCAATAGAAAGGTTACCTTCAGCAGAAGAAATTTAAGGTCTAAATCATCCAAGGATTCAAAGGACATATCACAAAAACCTGTTAGGACTGTGGATAAGTGCCACTGAGGAATGGGAGCTGAGATGATAGGTCTGCTCCTTACTGCTAACTTCAAGAACCTCTTGATTAGGATCTTTTGAGATAGGTGCCTATTCAAGGCAGAAGACAGAGCTGTTATTTGAACCCTAAGAGAAGGGCTTGTCCAGACCATCCTGAAGGAAATTTAAAATGTCAGCAATAGAGGGAGTGGATCCCTTGGTTCCTCTGCTGCAACACCAGGAATTGAAGATGGAGCAGATTCTGGTGTAATATCTGTTTGTAGACTCTGCTCTGGATAGAGCGAGTGTATTTAATATCACTTCAGAAAGTCCACTAGATCTTAATAGGGACTGGTCAACCTCCAGGCTGTCAGGTTGAACCTCTTCAGATCCAGGCACCTCTGGGATCCTTGAGAAACCAGGTTCTAATTTGAGGGAAGCCTCCAGTAATTCCCTCGTCTCATCTGAATGCGTTGGAAAAACCAAGCTCTTTTCGTCCAGAACAGTATGATGGCTATTACCGTGGCTTGTTCCTGTCTGATTTTCATCAATACCCTCGGTATCATGGAAATTGGAGGGAATATGTATGTTAGCCTGAACCTCCAAGGGATGGACAGGGCATCCACTATCAAGGGATAGTCCTCCTGATATAGAGAGCAGAACATCTCCACCTTGGCATTCAGTCTAGTCGACATGAGATCCATTTTTGGGGATCCCCATATTCATCCCCAGAAGTGTCCTGATACAGAGACCACTCTCTGACTCAATTGGCCCACTATTACATTCATAGAGCCTCTGATGTGTGCAGCTGATAAATGGGACAGATTGTGTTCTACCCAAGACAAAATCCTCCCCATTTCCCTGAGGAGTGGTTGGGATCTGGTGCCTCCCTGACTGTTGATATAGAGGACGGTCGTCATGATGTCTGAACGGATTCTCACAGCTTTCCTTCTGAGCTAAGGGGAGAAGTGGAGTAATGCCAGATAAACCATTCTGAGTTCTCTCATACTGGATGACATACTCCTCTCTAGAGCACTCTAAATTCCTTGGACTGGAATTCCATCCAGATGGGAACCCCAACCCAAGAGGGACGCATCTGTGGTCAACAGGGTCCAACGAAGTTGGATTGTGGATTTCCCGTCTTTCAGATGGATCCACCATGAGAGGTAGCAATGGGTATTCAGAGATAGGGAGATCTTCTTGTCTAACCCTTGAGGCGTGCGATTCCAGACTTGGAGGACCTCTCTTTGAAGAGGCTGTAGGTGCCATAAGGCTCAAGGAACTGCATTCACGACTGCTGACATTAGGCCAAGAACTTTCATAAGCTGCATAGGTAAAAAATTGTATTCAGCACCAAATCCAAGGCATATTAATATAAAAAATAACTTTTATTTTTCCAATAAAAAATCACTCCATAGGTTCAGTGGTTAGTAACAGCCTACGCGTTTCGGAACGATGTCCCTTACTCATGGTATGAGTAAGGGACATCGTTCCGAAACGCGTAGGCTGTTACTAACCACTGAACCTATGGAGTGATTTTTTATTGGAAAAATAAAAGTTATTTTTTATATTAATATGCCTTGGATTTGGTGCTGAATACAATTTTTTACCTATGCAGCTTATTACTATTGGGTCCAGACGTCCAGGACCTTCTGTCTTCGTGCACCATTTCTACTACTTACATGGACTGCTGAATATATCTACGGGTGGTGAGCTTTATATTTTGTTTGACTGTTATTGTACACAAGAACTTTCATGGCTGCCCAACAGTCGTCCAATGAGGAATGGATAAAAATCTTGCGGTCTCAATAACTCTTAACTTTTGGGCTGGAGGTAAGGAAATTGTCATTTCCCTTGAATTGAAAATGAAGTCCAGAAACTTCTTGCAAGTTGAGGGGGTAACATCTGATTTTTTTTTCAGTTCACGATCCAGCCTAGACATTGCAAAAACTCGATGGCCACCAGAATATCTCAATGAAGGCCAGCCTCTGAAGAGGCTTTTGTTAGCCAATCATCTAGGTACGGCACGATGAACAACCCTTGGACTCTGAGTGCAGCTGCCACCGGAGCTATCACCTTCATGAAGCTGTGGGGGGCAGAAGAGATCCTGAAGGGCAGAGCCGAAAACTGGAGATCTTTCTTCCTATGCAAAGGCTGGATTGGCACATGAAGATAGGTGTCTCTCAGGTCCAAGGTTACCATAAAGTCTCCTGGTTGCATAAACACTGTGACAGAATGGATTGTCTCCATCCAGAAACATCTTTTTTGAATGTATTGAATGAGAAATCTTAGGGCTATAATCATCCTCCAGTTTCCCAAGGGTTTTGGAACGAGGAAGACTGAAGAATAGACCCCTAGATCAAATGGCCTGATTGGATAATGTTTATCTGAAATGATGGTCTCACAGCCCGGAAAAAAAAAAAAGACAGATAACCTCCCACGGGAATATCTCCTCGGGGAGGAACTAACCTGGCGTCAAAAGTCAGGCTTCTTTCTCTCAAATTCCATGGTGTTCTTAGGTCCAGGTCCTGTGTTCTGTAATCTGGAACCACTCTGAAATATGACGAAATCTCTGAGGCCTTCTACCCCTTCTAGCTTGCCTGGGTCTTCCTCGGAAGTATTGTGGAAGACACTTCAACTTCTTCCCTGCTAACCGTTCCATAATATTATCCAACTCTTTCCCAAAGAGATTACTGGGTTCAAAGGGTAGAGCACTGATGTTATACTTGGAGGTGTTATCAGCTCTCCAAGGTTTCAGCCAGAGGGGTTTATGGGCAGTCATAGTTAAGGCCAGATTTTGCAGCCAATTTACCTGCGGAACAGAGGCTTCAGAAATGTAGTCAGCTGCCAGAGAGATGGATTTCATAGATGACAATAAGTCGTCTTTAGAGACACCAGAGTCAATTTCCCTTTCAAGATGGAGAAGATCCGCTCGAAGTTTGAGGACACTGACTTGGTAGCCACTCCTACAGAGCATTGGGCAGAAGCAGCGAAATACTCTCTGTGAGCGAACATTCTGCCCGTCTATCCATAAGGTTCTGGAGATTGGACCCATCTTCTGAAGGGACTACCGTGCACTGGGACAATTTAGCCATCGCCATAACCACTTTAGGTGGTGGACCCGTGTTGTTAAATTGGTCCTCCCTAATCGCATAAAGCGTTTTGAACCATCTTGAGAGGATGAAGGCTTTCTCGGGATGTTTGCATTCAGCCATCATAGCTTTTTCCAAGCTATTATCCCCTCGAGGGCCCTAGACTCACAAGAGGTGGACCCAGAGGTTTCCTCAGTGTCAACATCACGGTCACCTAACCGGATGGACTTGAGCAACTTTTGAATCTTCTCTACAAGGAAGATGGGTGTGACAGGCCCTTCCACATCATCATCAGAAGAAGACACTGTCTCATCCAAGACACGAAATTCCTCGTGGGATATCATGACAGACCTAGAAAGTCTGGCTTTCTTGGAAATATGGGAGATGGATTCATAGATTTCCTTTATAGAGTCCTCCACATACTCTTTCACCCAAACCACTACATCTCGAATGGAGGGTTCTTCAAAGGGGGTACTACGACACTGGTGACAGTGATAGTAGTCATAGCCATGAGGGAGAGGATTGTCGCACTCCCTGCAGGCAAGATGCTGTTTTTTAGAGGAAGACTTTCTCTTAAATGAGTCGCCACCACAAGAGGTAGAAGAGGACATCTATGGAGATAAAAAAAATAAAATAATTATATTTTTTTTTATTACATTTTTTTTTTTGCAAAAGGTCACCTTAGAAAGTATAGTCAAAAACCTAAATAGTAAGGTGAAGAAATTTGCGATGCAAATGGTAGAAAGCTCTTAGTTTTAGCAGATAGCCACCTGAACAAAGAGGCAGCTGCTCAGAACTGAAAAAAAATTTATAGAACTCTCCAAGGGGGGACACACCCCTGGGACTAACCTTTCCCTCCTAACTCCCATAGCCTGCAGGCAAGATGCTGAAAGATGGGAGGAACAAAACTTAGTATAAAAATAGTATAATACTGTGAACTGATAAAGATAGAAGCAGACAGGAAACTTAATTCACTTAAAAAATTAACGCGAATCTGAAGATAACCTTATCCAGCATCAGCATAGTGACGGAACTTACGCCCCTAGAGTAGGGGGCCACATTCCGGCACACGCGAGAACGAGGGGTGGGGCATACTGGCGCTAAATGTAGTGATGTCAGAAGAGGAAAGGATGCTGCAAGAACAAGGCGACCTGACAACTCCTGCGTAACGCCAGCAAAGACAATGGGCAAGCTGCAGCGTCACATACCCATCAAGCCTTAAAGGAAAAAAATGAAAATGGAAGGAAGGACTAAAAAAGAATAGGAGAGCTAGAAGGAAGAGAAAACAAAAAATCTTCTCCTGAGGTAGGTACAAGAAAAAGAAAGAAGAGGTCAAAAAAGACCTCTCACCACCTGTCCCTCCGCACATGACATAAAAAAAAAACATGTGGGCGGAGGTCTCTTTTGCCCTCTTATAGGGTGGGGTAGTTGATTTGATTAGTTTAATTAAACTAAATATTCTGCCTGTCCTACCAACACACAGGGGCAGAAATACCCCCTTCATTGCGCCGCTACAAGCTCCATCCTGTGAATAGAGTATAACTTGGGCCTTACCCTTTAAAGGGGTTATTCAGGTTGTTAAAACAAATGGCGATGAATTTGAGGGATTGATGGGGTCCAAATCCAGGCACCCCCGTCACTTAGCTGTTTAGAGGGGCCATGGAATTCTTGTTTATTTACCTTTGGTGCTGGAGACATTTTACACAGCATGTCATATTTTTCATAATGATGCAATGCTCAGAACAGTTGCTATGAAAAATACAGCATACTGAATATGGACAGCGCTGCCGGAGGAAAACAATGAAGAGGCCACAGTGAAAATAGTGGATTCCTTAGGATAGGTCATCAATTTTAATAACACGAATAATCCTTTTAAGCAAAAACAAATCTTGTACTGGGGCTCCCTGCTCTCAGTGTCTGCACCTGCACACACATATGCAATATTTTTTTTTCTAATAATATAATTTGGATATATTTAGTGTGTGTGTGTAATGTATATAAGTCTATATAGTGTGTATACAATATTAATATATTTATACACAATGTATGGACATGTCTGCAAGCAGTGTCCTACATACAGTATGTGTTAATTGCGTGTACTATACATATATATATATATATATATATATATATATATATAGTATGGACATGTCTGTAAATAGTGTCCATTTATGTAGCAAGGATCTTTATGTTTTTATGTAGTGTTTACCAGTTGCATGTATTGCATATATATATATATATATATATATATATATATATATTTAGGCATATCTGTAAGTATCATCATCTTGTGTAGTTAAAGGGGTTGTCCAGGCTAAATTTTTAAAGCTTAAATACGTTGGTGGCAGTGAAAAAAAAAAAAAAAAAAAAATACATACCTCTCCCAGTTGTTCCGTTGTCATCCCTTGCCTCCCGGTTCATTTGCTCTCCCGGCTTCATCACAACGTCAGTAGCAGATGACACAGGAGGACAATGGAGCAACGGGGACAGGTGAGTATGTATTTTTTTTATTTTTTTCACTGCCCCCAGCTTATTTAAACTTTTTGCCTGGACAACACCTTTAACTCTATATACAGTAATATATACAGTATATAGAGTATACAGTATTATGTAACATGTCTATAGTACAGTAAGTATAAGGTGTATGTTCAGTGTATATATAAATATATATGTATTTATGAATACATATATACATAGCCCCAACAGGCAAGTTTTGTGATCTCTTGACACTTGGATAGAAATAAGTCTGGATAAAAAGTCAGTAACACTTGTCCAGAACTAGGCAATAGGGGGACAGGTCCAATAAATGTGCCTCTAAGGTGTGACACCTGGATGTACAGTACAGACCAAAAGTTTGGACACACCTTCTCATTCCAAGAGTTTTCTCTATTTTCATGACTATAAAAATTGTAGATTCACACTGAAGGCATCAAAACTATGAATTAACACATGTGGAATTATATACTTAACAAAAAAGTGTGAAACAACTGAAAATATGTCTTATATTCTAGGTTCTTCAAAGTAGCCACCTTTTGCTTTGATAACTGCTTTGCACACTCTTGGCATTCTCTTGATGAGCTTCAAGAGGTAGTCAACTGAAATGGTTTTCACTTCACAGGTGTGCCCTGTCAGGTTTAATAAGTGGGATTTCTTGCCTTATAAATGGGGTTGGGACCATCAGTTGTGTTGTTCAGAAGTCAGGTGGATACACATCTGATAGTCCTACTGAATGGAGTATTAGAATTTGTATTATGGCAAGAAAAAAGCAGCTAAGTAAAGAAAAATGAGTGGCCATCATTACTTTAAGAAATGAAGGTCAGTCAGTCCGAAAAATTGGGAAAACTTTGAAAGTGTCCCCAAGTGCAGTGGCCAAAACCATCAAGCGCTACAAAGAAACTGGCTCACATGAGGACCGCCCCAGGAAAGGAAGACCAAGAGTCACCTCTGCTGCGGAGGATAAGTTCATCCGAGTCACCAGCCTCAGAAATTGCAGGTTAACAGCAGCTCAGATTAGAGACCAGGTCAATGCCACACAGAGTTCTAGCAGCAGACACATCTCTACAACAACTGTTAAGAGGAGACTGTGTGCAGCAGGCCTTCATGGTAAAATAGCTGCTAGGAAACCACTGCTAAGGACAGGCAACAAGCAGAAGAGACTTGTTTGGGCTAAAGAACACAAGGAATGGACATTAGACCTGTGGAAATCTGTGCTTTGGACTGATGAGTCCAAATTTGAGATCTTTGGTTCCAACCACCGTGTCTTTGTGCGATGCAGAAAAGGTGAACGAATGGACTCTACATGCCTGGTTCCCACCGTGAAGCATGGAGGAGCAGGTGTGATGGTGTGGGGGTGCTTTGCTGGTGACACTGTTGGGGATTTATTCAAAATTGAAGGAATATTGAACCAGCATGGTTACCACAGCATCTTGCAGCGGCATGCAATTCCATCCGGTTTGCGTTTAGTTGGACCATCATTTATTTTTCAACAGGACAATGACCCCAAACACACCTCCAGACTGTGTAAGGGCTATTTGACCAAGAAGGAGAGTGATGGGGTGCTACGCCAGATGACCTGGCCTCCACAGTCACCAGACCTGAACCAAATCGAGATGGTTTGGGGTGAGCTGGACCGCAGAGTGAAGGCAAAAGGGCCAACAAGTGCTAAGCATCTCTGGGAACTCCTTCAAGACTGTTGGAAGACCATTTCAGGTGACTACCTCTTAAGGCTCATCAAGAGAATGCCAAGAGTGTGCAAAGCAGCAATCAAAGCAAAAGGTGGCTACTTTGAAGAACCTAGAATATAAGACATATTTTCAGTTGTTTCACACTTTTTTGTTAAGTATATAATTCCACATGTGTTAATTCATAGTTTTGATGCCTTTAGTGTGAATCTACAATTTTTATAGTCATGAAAATACAGAAAACTCTTGGAATGAGAAGGTGTGTCCAAACTTTTGGTCTGTACTGTATGTACAGTGCCTTGCGAAAGTATTCAGCCCACTTGAACTTTTCAACCTTTTGCCACATTTCAGGCTTCAAACATAAAGGTATAAAATTTTAATTTTTTGGTAAAGAATCAACAACAAGTAGGACACAATCGTGAAGTGGAACGAAATTTATTGGATATTTTAAACTTTTGTAAAAAATAAAAAACTGAAAAGTGGGGCGCGCTAAATTATTCGGCCCCCTTAAGTTAATACTTTGTAGCGCCACATTTTGCTGCGATTACAGCTGCAAGTCACTTGGGGTATGTCTCCAATTTTAACCATCTTCCCTGTCCCTGCTGAAGAAAAGCAAGCCCAAACCATGATGCTGCCACCACCATGTTTGACAGTGGGGATGGTGTGTTCAGGGTGAAGAGCTGTGTTGCTTTTACGCCAAACATATCATTTTGCATTGTGGCCAAAAAGTTCGATTTTGGTTTCATCTGACCAGAGCACCTTCTTCCACATGTTTGGTGTGTCTCCCAGGTGGCTTGTGGCAAACTTTAAACGAGACTTTTTATGGATATCTTTGAGAAATGGCTTTCTTCTTGCCACTCTTCCATAAAGGCCAGATTTGTGCAGTGTACGACTGATTGTTATCCTATGGACAGACTCTCCCACCTCAGCTGTAGATCTCTGCAGTTCATCCAGAGTGATCATGGGCCTCTTGGCTGCATCTCTGATCAGTCTTCTCCTTGTTTGAGATGAAAGTTTAGAGGGACGGCCGGGTCTTGGTAGATTTGCAGTGGTCTGATACTCCTTCCATTTCAATATGATCGCTTGCACAGTGCTCCTTGGGATGTTTAAAGTTTGGGAAATCTTTTTGTATCAAAATCCGACTTTAAACTTCTCCACAACAGTATCACGGACCTGCCTGGTGTGTTCCTTGGTCTTCATGATGCTCTCTGTGCTTTAAACAGAACCCTGAGACTATCACAGAGCAGGTGCATTTATACGGAGACTTGATTACACACAGGTTGATTATATTTATCATCATCAGTCATTTAGGACAACATTGGATCATTCAGAGATCCTCACTGAACTTCTGGAGTGAGTTTGCTGCACTGAAAGTAAAGGGGCCGAATAATATTGCACGCCCCACTTTTCAGTTTTTTATTTTTTAGAAAAGTTTAAAATAACCAATAAATTTAGTTCCACTACACAATTGTGTCCCACTTGTTGTTGATTTTTCACCAAAAAAATTAAAATTTTATATCTTTATGTTTGAAGCCTGAAATGTGGCAAAAGGTTGAAAAGTTCAAGGGGGCGAATACTTTCACAAGGCACTGTATATACAGTTAGATATGTCTGTACATAGAGTCCACTTATATAGTATCTCTGTTTACAATATGCATATCTATATGGTTAGACACGTACATATATTTACTTACATACATGTCTGAGTAATGTTGGTTACTATGATAATTATCTCTAGTGTAGATATCTGTAAAGTGTAGATATATATATATATATATATATATATATATATATATATATATAAGTACCAACTGAGTGCTGAGATATTAATTTTTTCCAAGATGGCGCCGCTGGAGTGGCTGCCAGCTACAGCAGCTCTGAGACTCTCTATCTTATTTTTCTTTCTATGTCTCGTTTTGTACCTCTCTACTTAAGGACTTTGCACTATGAAGAAACACACACAAAGACTTGGACCCTTGTGTTACTTTTTTTTGTTTTTTATCTGTCTTTTTGTTCTGCTTGAAAATGGGATCTTTTGTGTATGCAGACAATTCCTTTGTCTATACAAGAGAGGAAATTCTGCAGCTCAGAGGCACAGCAGGGCGGCATACCATCTGGTCACACATCCCCCGCGAGCTTTGGAGAAAGAAAAAGCGGGTGAGGGGATGCAGAGCTGGTACTCTTCAGAGGATTAAAAAGAGGCGTTACCGACCAGCTGTTCCCTCCATCATCATGGGCAATGTGAGATCTCTTGCAAACAAGATGGATGAACTAACAGCGCTCACCAGGCATCATCAGGAGTTTCGGGCGTGCAGCATGATGCTACTTACAGAGACTTGGCTCACTGAAGTTACTCCTGACCCTCTGGTCTCCTTGGATGGTTTTAAACTCCTTCGGGCAGACAGGACAAGGGAGAGCGGTAAGAGGAAAGGAGGAGGGCTGGCAATGTTTGTGAATAATAGATGGTGTAATCCTAGGCACATTGTGATTAAGGAGCAAACTTGCTGTAAGGACATTGAACTATTAGCTGTGAGCATGAGACCTTTCTACCTACCAAGGGAACTATCACATGTCATCGTGATAGCTGCATATGTCCCCCCCTCTGCGAAAGCTGACACTGCCTGCGAGGTCCTACAAGCCACGCTGAGCCAGTTACAGTTAAAACATCCCCAGGCCCTCTTTCTTCTGTCGGGTGATTTCAACCATGCCTCTCCATCATCCACACTGCCCAGTTTCACACAGTATGTAACCTGCCACACAAGAGACAACAAAACACTGGACTTGTTCTTTGCCAACGTGAGGGAGGCATATAACTCATCAGCCCTACCGCCCCTGGGGAGATCGGATCACAACCTAGTACATCTCCGACCTGTGTACAAGCCACTTGTACGTAGAGAACCAGCTGTCACCCGCACAATGAGGATATGGTCCGAGGAGAGTGATGAGGCTCTGAGGGATTGTTTTGACACAACCGCATGGGAAGTGCTGCAGGATTCTTATGGAGAAGATATAGAAGGACTCACACACTGCATAACAGACTACATTAATTTTTGTGTGGACAACACAGTACCCACAAAAGTGGTGAGGTGCTTCTCCAATAACAAACCATGGATTAACTCTGATATAAAAACACTACTTAAGGAGAAAAAGATGGCATTCAGGACAAGAGATAAGGAGGGGTTGAGGGAAGTACAAAAGGAGCTGAGGCATCAAATCAGGCAGGGAAAAGCCAGTTATAAAGAAAAAATGGAAAAGCAAATGGAAAGAAAAGACATAAGGGGGGTCTGGGAGGGGCTTAAGTCAATTTTGGGTTATAAACAGTCTGTCTGCCAGATTGAGGCAGATGTTAATTGGCTTAATGAACTAAACCTATTCTTCAACAGATTTGATCAAACACCAGCTCCTCCCACCCCAGCATGTCCTTCAGCTCCCCCCACCACAATGACTTCTCCCCATGCGGCCACTTCCCAACAGACCAGTAAATCCAGAAATCCGTCTTTATCTGGCCACAGTCTGACCTTCACACGGGCCCAGGTGAGGAAGGAGATGAAAAAGATCAAGGCGAGGAAAGCCGCAGGGCCAGATGACATCAGTGCAAGGCTAATTAAGACTTGCGGGGACCAGCTGTGTGGTATAATTACATATATGTATAATATGAGCCTGAGGCAGGAAATAGTCCCTGAATTATGGAAATCTTCTTGTGTGGTACCAGTTCCAAAGAAACCCCACCCTATGGACCTCAACGACTACAGACCTGTAGCACTGACATCCCACCTGATGAAGATCTTGGAGAGATTGGTTCTCACACATCTCCGCCCTCTAGTGAGCCCCGCTATGGACCCCCTCCAGTTTGCTTATCGGCCGGGCATTGGGGTAGATGATGCCATCATCCATCTTCTGCACAGGGCTCTGTCTCACCTGGAGAAACCAGGGAACACAGTGAGAATAATGTTCTTTGACTTCTCCAGTGCTTTTAACACCATACAGCCCAGGTTATTGAGGGACAAGCTGGGCCTTGCTGGAGTGGACCACCCCCTCTCCAACTGGATCCTAGACTACCTCACAAATCGACCTCAATACGTGAGAGCCCAAGACTGTGTGTCAGGTACCGTGATCTGTAATACGGGGGCACTTCAGGGTACGGTTCTCGCCCCTTTCCTCTTCACACTGTACACTGCAGATTTTAGGTGCAACTCATCCAGCTGCTACCTACAGAAGTATTCTGACGACTCTGCAATAGTGGGTCTCATCACAGATGATGATGACAGGGAGTACAGAGAACTGAACCAGGATTTTGTGGACTGGTGCCACCGGAACCACATGAAGATTAACGCGGGGAAGACCAAGGAGATGGTGGTGGACTTCCGCAAAGGCAGAAGCCCTCCTAAACCAGTGGACATCCTGGGGACGGGCATCGAGATTGTGAACACCTATAAGTACCTGGGTTTGCTCCTTAATAATAAGCTGGACTGGGCAGATCATATGGAGGCCCTGTACAGGAAGGGCCACAGCAGGCTCTACCTGCTTAGGAAACTGAGAGCCTTTGGAATCCGGGGGGCACTTCTTAGAACTTTCTTCAACTCGGTAGTGGCATCAGCCATCTTCTTTGGAGTGGCCTGCTGGGGGAGCAGTATATCAACCAGGGACAGAAATAAACTTGACAAGCTGATTAGAAGGGCCAGCTCTGTCCTGGGGAGCCCACTGGACCCAGTGCAGGTGGTGGGTGACAGAAGGATACTGTCCGTGGTGAGCTCCATGCAGAAGAAGAAGTGCCATCCCATGCATGAGACTGTGATCGCGCTGAGCAGTACTGTCAGTGACCGACTGCTCCACCCTAGGTGTGAGAAGGAGCGCTATCGGAAGTCTTTCCTCCCCACCGCGGTTAGGCTGTACAACCAACACCGACCTAAGCGGAGATCATTACACACAGAGAACTGAAATATCTCTCTGCCTGTTAAATCCCCCCCCCCCTCTGCTACATCCTATCTGTCTGTCTGCTATTAATGTAATGCCTCTCACCTTGGAACATTCCTGTACATGTTGTATTTGTATTTGTATCTGCTTATCTTTGCTGCTGTAACACACTGAATTTCCCCATTGTGGGACTATTAAAGGACTATTATTATTATTATTATTATTATTATTATTATTATTATATGCGAATGAGCAGTCTGCAGCACCAAGGATATGCTCTTGCTGTGTCCTACACTGTTCTAATATGCTGGCTCAAATGGGAGAACACAGGGCAAGGCGAGATTTCAGAATAGCTCCCTGGCCCTGTCACTCAAAGAAGGAAGATGAGAAGGAGGACATATGTATTAAAGCAGTGTGGGGCATATTAGTTTGGAGCAATGGAGTCATCCTCGGTGCATATGATAATTTAAATTTATACCCCCGCAATTGAGGCACACATTTTCATGGGGAAAAAAGCATTACATTCAGGTGCGCGTGAGAGCCTGACCTATCTAACACTGTTGCTGGTTTAACATGTGTCACCCTATTTACAGATTCACTTAAACATTAGTAAAAACAGATAATTAAGTATTTAACATATTCATTCTCTATATATTATATTAGCCTCATTAGTAAAAAGTAAGTTAGATCTAACATTGTAAACACAAATCTAGTGCACACATCAAAGCGAATGACTGGTGTTTTCTATGTGAAACCTTGTGTCATGCACTATATGCTATCCTTGTGTCTATGCATATAACGCAGCCTATTCCATTCCCCAAAGGGTTCCTTTACAGGAGTATTCCTATCTGAGACATTTCTGCATATACTGTATCCTTATTGACACTCCAGAGATGAGGGGATAAGATGATGATGCGGCTGTGTATTCATGCTGCTCTCTCCATTGTAGTTTATGGGAGTTTTTATACACTTTCTCCTTTTCTCCCACAATAGGTGGGATGTCCTATAGTGGTACCACCACGTATCACACATTTATAACATAAACTGTCTATTTGCTATAATTTTTCCAGATGGGGATGCCCCTTTGCATTTTATTATGGCCCTTGGGAGTGGTACAATCTGGATATATGGCCATCGTCCAAAAAAGGTTGTGCATCCCTGTTCTAGAAAAGTTCTAAATAAATAGTGCTGAACATTAAAAAAAGAAAATGTTTGTTTTTTTTCACAGAAAACAGCGTTAATTTGTAGTATTTAGTGTATATGTGCTATTATAGGTTGTAACATTCAATATGGTGCCGTACAAAAGTTTAGTGATGTTTTATCCATTGTAACAACTTGGGGGAATTAGACTCAAAATAGCGGCTTTTCCTGGTCCGGACAGCGGTGGTTCATGGTACTGGGCGGCGGAAAGATAGCTTTCAGACGGTCCAAGTGTAAAATAAAAGTGGCTTTATTCAGCTTAACTGCAACATAACAAAACAACAAAAAAACCTATGCCACAGTTAGGGCCTAACTCACTCCTTGAGCCCCTAACTAGCCTGACTATTGCTCAGCTCCAGCAACAGACCCCAGTGGACCCCAGCCCTTCTGTGACAGAGCATCTCTCTCTGTCCTTAGCTGGTCCACCATCTCCTAGTCTGACTCCTGCTCAACTCTAGCAAAAGTCCCCGGTGGACCTCAGCCCTCCTGGCACAGACCGTCTATCTGTCCAGCTGGGTCCACCATCTCCTGCTCCAAGCAGGATACTCCAGTCCTCTGGAGTTACACGCCACCCCCATAAAGGCGTGGCTGAGAGCCTTTTCTGGCCTGGGTCTGGGTCGCTCAACAGCGCCCTCTAGTTCACATACTCACACCATATTGATGTTATATCACACATTTTACATTTAAGCCCATTGACCACATTAGTTGCCTTATTATGATGGGTCCCTACACTAACACATACTATACAGGAGATAATCTTCTTATATACTCACTGTTACAGTGCAGTTTCTAAGAATTTGATCTCTGGGATCTCTGGGGAGGACATGATTTTTTCTACAAGCAAAGTCTTAGTGTAGGGACTCATCTGAAAGAGGTCGCCGTGACGTGGCAGATGGGCTCGCACAATTTATCAAACTGTGTGCCAAGAACCTCACATTTATAACAGTAGTCAGTAATACATGAAAGTGTAGCCAAAAAATGTTATCATTTAAAGCTCCGCACCAGAAGTATCAACTCCCTTGTCAGAACTGGGTCTAGTGTCTGAATGGCTTCTCTAAAAACTAAGCTGGGTGCATTAGTCCTCATATAATGTACCTGGTCTTTTACTTTCTCTCCATTTAAATAACCCATGATTTAAAGGGTTATTCTAGCAAAGAAATATTTATCCCCTGTGCAGGTGGCAAATATTCATTTATTAGAGTTTTGTTTTAGCTGCAATTTTTTCTGTGATTAGTAACAAGGGAAAGAATAAAGGTTTCACGGTAAGGAAATACAATTTGTTAATAAAGTATAATACAAAATGTCTTAATTATGTAAAATTAAAAGTTGTTTGAAAGGTGTAAAAATTAAAGATAGGCTTTTGTTATAGAGCATCCCATTTAAACAAGGTCCTTTCAATAGACTTTTTACATGATAACCAATGGGTCTTTACATGCTCCAGAAGTTTTCTAACACTAGTGTTGCAAAATTTCATGTTTTCCTGCAAGGTGTTCACGTTTTTCACACTTTTTTGAAAATGGAATACAGACAAAGGTTTTGCTGCATGTTCGGCCATTCTGGATTCACACTATACTTTTTATCACATTATATTTTCCCTGCGTATTAGCTGCATTATCAGCTGAATACATAGCACGCTTATTTCAGTCTACATTGTTTTTTTTTAACATGGTGTCAACTGCAGCAAAAAGATCTTGGGCCTTAGCAGATGGACATGAGACCATGTCTAAAAATTCAGTAACAATTAAACCTGTTGATGGATGTTCATATGTGAAAGGTACAAGTACATTTCAAATACATCAAAACTATCATCCAGTAAGATGCCAAAGTATTTTCTCTGGTCTTAGATGACATCTCTGACATTGTGATGTGCCTCTGGAGGTATAGTGTGGTTACAGTCACTATGTGACCAGTGTATACAAAAAAAACAACAACACATAATTCTACTATCCATAGCAGGTCTACTCTACAGCACATGGGCAGCAGGCACAACAATAGAGTATTAAAGAGTCATACATACAGTATATCACGTTACACGTGACACCACATATAAATCTGTAGCCCAGAAAAAGACCTCAAAAACTCGCAATTTACGCCAAAAAAAGGTGTAAGTAGCTGTGTCCAGTCAATATTCAAGGTGTTTTTTTTACATAAAATCATTTTGAGCAGCAGGACTATGGTGGGACACACCAGAGCATTGGGGACAGTTTTTTAGTTTTTTTCACCTTCCCCTGCCTCCTTTAGGAAAACTGTATATCCTGGACCTTTCATGTCCTCATGCATATGCGGTTTTATATACCGCTAGAAAGTCCACTGGGCGGTAAGGAATGCTCCCTCTGACAGTACAGGGCTGTGGAAGAGTAATGTCAGGGGGAAAGAGTTCCTTACAGTCCAGCTAGACCGTCAGGAACGCCCTTCTGACAGTGGGGAGATATCGGTGCCGAAAATTAATGACACCGATATCTCCAGCCCCAGAGCACATACTGGGAAAGCCGACAAGTACGCTGAATTCAGCTCACTGTCTGCTTTCTAGCAGTATATAAAACCGCATGTGCCTGAGGACATGAAAGGTCCTCTTTAAGTTGACAGAGTTGGAGCATTTTCTGACCCCTGCAGCTAGTCTTGGGTCCTGGCTGTATAATATGGCCCAAATCCAGAAGTTATGTAGCAAACACAAACTCCCATTTAACACCAAGCCCTCATAATAAAAATGTACTTTTATTTTAATAAGATTTCCATATTTCATGTATATACAAAACCAAATAAAAACTCAGTGGATTTGGAGATATTATAATGCTAATACAGTGCCTTGCGAAAGTATTCGGCCCCCTTGAACTTTTCAACCTTTTGCCACATTTCAGGCTTCAAACATAAGAATATAAAATTTTAATTTTTTGGTGAAGAATCAACAACAAGTGGGACACAATCGTGAAGTGGAACGAAATTTATTGGATATTTTAAACTTTTGTAAAAAATAAAAAACTGAAAAGTGGGGAGTGTCAAATTATTCGGCCCCCTTAAATTAATACTTTGTAGCGCCAGCTTTTGCTGCGATTACAGCTGCAAGTCACTTGGGGTATGTCTCTATCAGTTTTGCACATCGAGAGACTGAAATTCTTGCCCATTCTTCCTTGGAAAACAGCTGGAGCTCAGTGAGGTTGGATGGAGAGCATTTGTGAACAGCAGTTTTCAGCTCTTTCCACAGATTCTCCATTGGATTCAGGTCTGGACTTTGACTTGGCCATTCTACCACCTGGATACGTTTATTTGTGAACCATTCCATTGTAGATTTTGCTTTATGTTTGGGATCATTGTCTTGTTGGAAGATAAATCTCCGTCCCAGTCTCAGGTCTTTTGCAGACTCCAGGTTTTCTTCCAGAATGGTCCTGTATTTGGCTCCATCCATCTTCCCATCAATTTTAACCATCTTCCCTGTCCCTGCTGAAGAAAAGCAGGCCCAAACCATGAAAGTTTAGAGGGACGGCCGGGTCTTGGTAGATTTGCAGTGGTCTGATACTCCTTCCATTTCAATATGACCGCTTGCACAGTGCTCCTTGGGATGTTTAAAGTTTGGGAAATCTTTTTGTATCCAGATCTGGCTTTAAACTTCTCCACAACAGTATCACGGACCTGCCTGGTGTGTTCCTTGGTCTTCATGATGCTCTCTGCGCTTTAAACAGAACCCTGAGACTATCACAGAGCAGGTGCATTTATACGGAGACTTGATTACACACAGGTGGATTATATTTATCATCATCAGTCATTTAGGACAACATTGGATCATTCAGAGATCCTCACTGAACTTCTGGAGTGAGTTTGCTGCACTGAAATTAAAGGGGCCGAATAATATTGCACGCCCCACTTTTCAGTTTTTTTTTTTTTTACAAAAGTTTAAAATAACCAATAAATTTCGTTCCACTTCACAATTGTGTCCCACTTGTTGTTGATTCTTCACCAAAAAATTAAAATTTTATATCCTTATGTTTGAGCCTGAAATGTGGCAAAAGGTTGAAAAGTTCAAGGGGGCCGAATACTTTGGCAAGGCACTGTATATGAATAAAAGTTCATTTTTATAACAGGGGTTTGGTGTTAAGTGTGAATTTGTGCCTTGGTTGGCAAATTAAAAAAAACAGATACTAGACTGGGCAACTTCTGTGCCTACTAAAGAACAGCGCCGTACTATCACAGTGCTGAGCGTTATATACATACATACATATATACTCAGCGAAACGTAATAGCACTGTACTGCACAGGAAGGGGTTAAACAATAAGATCCAATAAGATTCCTTGTTTACAAAATATGGCAATGATACCTTATATTACTGGTGATTTGTTCTAAAATGAGATATTTTATTTTTTATGTGTCAGATGTATGTGGCATGATAGTGCTTCATTATAGCGTTATTAATATTAAACCTGCTCTTAGCAAATCTAATGTGGATATTCAGTGCAGTAAGACCGATACACTGGGGGTGGCCTTGGCAGTGAATCAAAAAACACTACAAAAGATAAATTAGAAACAAGTTACTCACTAATCTGAAAAACTTTCTTCTGGTGGAGTAACTTTTACCTACAGAAATGCTGGCATTTTCCGTATAGGTATAATAGGGGCAGAAAGTTTGCAGAGGATAACTCAGACTTTCTGTGAAAAATGCTGTGGAAAAAAACACAATGTACTTTCCGCAGTGTCTTTTGGCTGCGGCTCGCTATGTGGGGCCTTAGCCTTATAATGGACCTCCTGAGTCTGATGGACCTGGAGTTGCTTTTACAGAGCAGCTCCCCATTCTGGCTCATGAAGGGGGCTCTCGAGTGATGCAACCCCCCTCATTATAACCCCCCTTTGCCTTTAAAAGACAATCTCTTTTGGATCACTCCATGAAAAATGAGGTGTCCAAATCAGGAATATTGGGAAGTACTGATATAACAAATGGTTTTCATGGTGCAGGTGATGGGATGATTGTGATTTGGTAGAAGCAGGCTATCTGAGATCTGCACCCATAAATGCAAATGGTGTTTTGCTAAAAATCATAACATATACCAATGTGCTTTACAAACAAGTGACTTTAAACAAAAAGGATATTTTTTTTGTTTACTGTATATGCAAATGTAAGGAATAGCACAAGATATATCATTTTATATTTTCCTGTAATAATGTTTGCATGTTTTACAGAGTTCAATATCAGAAAATAAAGATATTTCAAGAGTCTATGGCGAAGAAAATCAGATGTCTATTTCAATGGAAATATAATATATAAAAGCTAATAAGAAAATCTTTACATTCTCCACCATTCTAGTGAAACTTATATAGAAAAGTGGAAATATTCTATACTATGAAAAGAAAGAGATGTTAAAAAACCTCAAAGTACTGTACATCTGTAAACCTAACACAAAGAGACGAACAAAAGAGCAGCATACTGAGTGATAAGCAGGTGGAAAATCAATAGGACCTTTCCCCTTAGGGAGCAAATATCAAGAAAAGGAAACAAGAGTTTTTGTCAAAGTCAGATTTAAGATTTTATTTTAAAGTGGCATAAGAAAAATATTAAATTCAACAAATTCCTTGTTAGAGTTATTTATTTTATTCTAAATAAATTTTTATAACCAATAGTTTGGTAATAACCAGTGGATAAGAAGTAACTGCCAGATTAGTAGGGGTCCAACCAGTGTACTCAGTTTTTCTTCAGCAGCCCCATGTAAAATCTCCTACCAATCTCATAGTTACCACTTTACCACATTAGACTGAGGCCACACGTTGCAGAAACGCAGCTCTTTTTGTTGCAAAATTTGCTGTGGTTTTTTGAGCCAAAGCCAGGAGTGAATTGAGCAGAAGGTAGACGTATAAGAACGTCCTATATATTAACCATTCCTTTTGTAGCCATTCTTGGCTTTGGCTCAAAAAACCTCAGCATAATCTGCAACAAAAAGCTGCCTTTCCACAATGTGGGCCTCAGCCTAAATATATATTCCAAATACATTAGTCTGGACTGGAGCTTTCCAGAAACAATCTTGGATACAAATTATAATTACTATGGATAAAAAATTTAGTGTACAGTGCCATATGCAGACATAAAAGTATGAATGAACCTTTAACTCCACAGCCAATTTGTATGCAGACATTCCCTTAAGGATTTCAATCGGAATTGACATAAAAAAAAAAAAAAAATGACTGACTGTTCACATTTCACACCAAATGCCTGTTACACTAATTATTCAAATTACTAAAATTGTGCAGATACCTAATGCTATAGGTACAGGTGCATCTCAATAAATTAGAATATCTTTGAAACGTTCATTCATTTCAGCAATTCAGTAATACAATTCATAGTCAGCATCTTCCATGATTGTGTGTCCTACTGAACCAGACTGAGGGGCCATTTAAAGGCTTAGGAAACCTTGGCAGGTGACACACTGAATTTACAATACTGAACTTTTTTACAATATTCTAATTTTCTTAGATTTGGGTTTTCATTACCTGTAATCCATAATCAACATTTACAGAAATAAAACACTTGAAATAGAACACTCAATTTAATTACTGAAAGAAATAAATGTTTGAAAGATATTCTAATTTATTGAGATGCACCTGTATATCCTTTATGTTTTTATGTAATGTACTATATACATAGTAACATAAACAATTTCTAAAACATTTTTATGAACGTTTTCAAAAAAAGTTTATATATCTATTTTTTTTTCCATCATAATAAATGGTTAGGATTTTGCCCCTTTATTTTACACTTATATGTATTAGCATGCTCCTGTATGCCAATCAGTGGTGTAATTAGGAATGGCTGGGTTACAAAGCGAATATTTGGCATGCCCCCCCCCCCAGAACCAGCGCCCCCCAGATCTCGTGTGAGTAAGTCCTGCGTCGCGACACATAATGACATTGGCTGACGTCTGGGATGTCACCAAACAGGCCTGAAGTCTGCTGGAGCACAGGAGAGGTAAGTAACGTTGTTTTTTATGTTCCCTCACCTCCCCAGGGCCTCCGATCATTATACTCAGCGGTCTGAAAAGACCCCAGAATATAATGATAGCAGTGTTTGTGGAGTTCGGGGTAGTGGCTGCCACAGGGTTCCGGGCCCCCTAATGTCCCAGGCCCTGTGGCAGCCGCTACCGCGGCTATCCCGGTATTAATGCCCCTGATGCCAATATATTATGTGCTGTGTCTCTATGAGAAAGGCTTATCATAGGGCAAGAATTACTGAACAGAAAGACTTGGGGTTGTTTTTACCCCGACACTGTACTTCCTTTTCTCACACTACAGACATGTGACTGCTGCTGTCAATCACTGCCCATAGTGGTGACTTCAGTGATATTAGAAGGTCACTGCTGCAGCCAGCCATTGGTTGAAGTGGTTACACATGTTGGGACATCATTGCAGGATCAGAGGCTGGTGGGGAACCAGGAAGTTGCAGAATGGAATAGGCGGGGATTGGTAAGGTGTTGTCTTCTTTCATCGTTTTATAACAGAGTAAGCAGTTTAAAATAATTATATGGCCAAAACCACTTTAATATTAGGCTATAGCTTGGGGTTAATATTAATTAAAACATTAGAATTTTCTTAATAGAGTTCCATCACAAATGTGTGTAGCATTTATAGGTTAATGATAATGTTAATGGTACAGAATGATGGAAATGTTCCATCAGTGTACTGTTCACATGCTGGTAGAATTGGCTTTGTCTTATAGTCCTTATAGGATCACTAAATCCATAATTTAAACAAATAAAAAAAAAAATTCCTATATGACGTCTCACATCATCTCCCGATTTTTCTTGCTCTTCTTTTCTCTTATATCATAATTACAATGCATGAAAATAAATTAGAAAAGCAATATATTGGCAGCAGCCATGTTCCCCCCCTCTCTCCCTCTAATGCTAGTGTACGTGACCTAGGAAGTTTAGGGAGAGAGGGCAGAGTTTAGGCTGCAAACTTTTAGTCTATACAATTAGTGTAGCCATTTTGTTGGAAGGAATCCTCCAAGTAACTGACAGTTTGAAATAGATACGAACAGTAGTGCTACTAGTACCGGCAGTAATGCTGCCAGCAGTACCGTATACGCACTGGCACTAGTTGGCTGTATCTCACTAATTCACAGTGACAACAATACAACACAGTACAGCCACCTAGGGAGAGTCACCCAACTTTTCCAAACTGCTGAATGGCAAATAAGTATAGTTATGCTTTTATAATTTCCCTCTTTCATATATCCCTGCAATAATATGCATGTGCATCTTTCAGGAACATTGGAAAGCTGTGTAACAATCGATGGATAGGTATACTGAATACCAGACCTCACTGTTGCCCTGATACTATATGTATACTTGTTATCATTTCTTTATTTATTTTGCTTACTTATATGTCATATCATGCCAGATTTGCTTTTCAGCTTACTGGGAAAGCTGGGCAGCATACCAGGTAATGCTGAAATAAGGATTGCCGTATAATAAATTAAGTAATATAATATAAAATAAATCTCCTTCATATTATTCTTTCGGAATTCTGAAAAAGCTGGGTAACATAACATGTGAAGCTGTAATATACCATGAATACCATGTACTAATAGGGACTGCTGATACCAACTATGCCTAAATAAATCCCTCTGCTTGCTCCCAAATCGTGGCAAAGCTTACTAGAGTTGACTTTCAGGGTTATAGGAAAGCTGGATAGCATTGCATGTGGACCTGTGATGGGGAATTCTGAATACTACATTTATCTAAATAAATCCCACCCCTTGCCACATAATTGTGCTATATCTTGTCAGGTGTTCTTTTCAGGGCCCTGTGAAACTTGGGTAGCATGCCAGGTAATGCTGTATTAAGGACTACTGAATACTGAGTTTAGTAATATAACATAAAATAAGTCTCCCTCATTGATCCAAAATAATGCAAAAACTGGTCAGATTTGTCTTTCAGGGTCCTAAGAAAGCTGGGTAATATATGAAGTAATAGGGACTGATGAGTACTAAATATACTTCAGGAAACCTTCTTCCACGCTAATTGTTCCTCAGCTTGACAGATGTATCATTCAGGGTCCCAAGAAAGCTGGGTAACATACCAGTCAGTGCTGTAATACAGACTGCTGCTGATGCAAAATCTACCTACATAAACCTTTTTCTAAGTTATGACACAGTTAGCAAGTTTTGCCTTTCAGGAATCTGGGAAAACTAGTAGATGAAAAACACACACATGTAATTCACCCTTCTCCCTAGTGTAATTCATGCTCTGGAGCTGCACTGTCTCCATAACTCTCAATAGCACTCCATTACAGCATTAGACTAAATGGAAGCTAAGTCCCACCTCCTCCGCAATAAGCCCAAACTTCCCAAATTTCCTCTGATGTCATGCTAGTGCATATAGCCGGTCTCCAGTTGGTAATGGCATTGTACAGAGGCAGGATGCACTCTGCTAAACTGCTCAGAGCAACCGTTTACAGGTTAATCCTGCAGACATAACTAGAGATGATCTATATCATGCATATTTGCATTTTTATTCTTGGTTTTCAGGGTTTAGTGTCCCTTTTGGGTGGGATGTTCACAGAAAATGTCTCTTACCTGTAACCTTACATGCAATAGCAGAGAAGGGGAAGGGGCAATGACCCTTTTATTTTAATTTTGGTTAGAATATTCTGAATATACTGATTGCAGTAAACACATTTCCTAAATTTCTTTTTAGAGTTTGAAAAAAAATAAGAGAAAACAAGAAAAATATTAGTCAGGGGGGCTATGTCGATTTGCTTGATGTTTAAAGGGAGGCTACTTTGCATTTTTATAGTATTTCTTAAACAGTGCTAAAGTCATCGCTATTAAAGTCATGTATTGATTTTCTTTTATGAATTATACTGCTAAGTTCTTTATTGTGCTTGTTCAACTCTCAAGGTGCAAGGCTGTGAGGCTTTCAGAAAAGATAATAGGAAAGGTCCCTACTGGCTGAATGGGGGGTTATTGTCATGGCTACTTTTCCGCACTTTTCTCATTAACATGTCTAAACTTTAACTTTAACTTCTCGCAAAAGCATAACATTGAATTTACATGAGCTTAAAAAGTTATACTTTACTGATCACCAGTTTTTCTGTTTTAATGTTAAGATTCTGTAAACTTTAAATTTACATTTAAAAGGCACTTGTGAATGGGACAGATATAACTTAAAATATATCATCAGAAAACTGCCTATAATTTAAATCAACTTTGTATTATAAATATAATTGTAATTTTTTTTTTTAAATTGTATGTGACTTTCCATATAAAATACAAAATCTTGAAATTTTTCAGCTTTTATGCTTCTTATTTTTATAGCTCCAACTAACTATGCCCTGCAATAGGCGCTGCTCCACTGATTCTGAAACATTTGGAGTTTTTCTTCTACCATTGCCAAGTAATCACTTCTGTTAGTTTCAGTTCAATTATATTCTCTACTGTCAGGTGGGCGGTCCTGGGTTTGAGCAGACAGGCAGGGACCGCCAACTGGAAAGTAGACAGCCTAATTGTGCTAAAATTAATAGTAATGTTAGCTCAGGAATGGTGGGGGCCACAGAAAAAAAAATCCAACTGTGCCAGAATCAGTGGATCTTTACCTATTGGTTGGTTGAGGTGGTGAAAGGTCCTCTTTCAGGCAGGATAGTAACACTATACACACACAGAAAAGACTGTTTACATCACCTCTTTCACTCCTTGATCTGAACTCTTGACTGTAAGGTATAAATTCACAGCACAAGGTAGTCTTCGGTAATGCAATTATGGTTAACCTTTTTTCAAAAATCCAATAATGAGTTTATCAAAAGATCAGTATATGTGACCAGAATATTAGACATTTTAGCTCTCCTGAGCCTGGCTCACAAAATCAGAATGAGTAAGTAGAGCTGAGCACTTAAAGCAGACCTGTCACTAAATACAAAATACTATATTCTATACATGATTTGATTGCTGATGTGCCCCTGAACAATTTGGCATTTTCTTTTTAACCCATCCACCCATTCAAAAGATATATCCCCTGCAAAGTTATATGTAGGTTAGCTCTTATTCTCCAAGTGGGTGGGAACCTTTTATTTTCAACAATACAAAAGATTACTACCCACTTGGAGAATCAGAACTAGTTTCCAGGTGCCATATCTTTTGAATGGGCGGATAGATTAAAAAAATAAATAACCACCAAATTGTTCAGAGGCACAGCGGCAATCACATGATATATGGCATTTAGCATTTTCTACTTGGTCACTGGTCCTCTTTAAAGGGAGTCTGTCACCAGGAAGCTTGATATGAAACAAGCCCCAGTGCATTGTAATGTACATTATGCTGGACGCCATTTCCATAAAAAAGCTGTTTTTCTAAATATGCAAAACTGAATACAGAGCCCTTGGAGGCTATGGCATGTCCCATTGCACTGGATTCTCATATGCATATTCATAAAATTGTCTTTTCATGAGAATGGTGCATCCATTGGAAAATTTAAAGGTATGTTGGGGCTCACTCAGCATAATGTACCTTGCAGTGCATTGTGGCTGGCTTGATATTGTTGATGTTTCCTGATAACAGACTAACTTTAGGTTCCATGCACACAACCATGAGTGCATTCGAACTGGGGGCTGAGTTTATCACGGAACGCAGTTGGATGACATCCGATGACATTCCGTGATGCATTCTCATCTGTGGGGCTTACGGATCCATTCCGTTCTGATAACACAACTGATTATACAGTAGAGCAGGTCCTTCTCTGCTCTGTGTTATCGGAATAGAATGGATCCGGGAGCCCCATAGATGTGAATGTATCACAGAAAGTACTTGGATGACAATCACATGTCACTCCAGGAGTCATCCAACTGCACTCCATGATAAACTTGGTCCCCAATTCAGATGCACACTTGGTCCTGTGCATGGACACTAAAAGTGCTGAATCTAAATTCTCAAGGTGTGCTATATATGCCTTTCGTAGACACCATACAGAGCTAAGTGCTCTGCTCATTGCATAGAACTGTGAGTTGGTACTTATAATACGCATCACTACTTGTGTAAATGTAATAAACCACACAGTTTATTATGATATAGTTTCATAGGCTGACTGAAATGACATTTTATTTATTTATTTTGCTTATTTATTTAGCGCCATCATATTCCGCAGCGCTTTACTGATATTGTCAACACTATCCCATATAGAGTTCAGAAATCTAAATATCTAAGCACTGCAGCAGACCCGGCCAATATCCTGAGCTCCACCTTCTTAACTTAACTGCGGTGGATCCATCATAAACCATTTTGCAGCTTCACAATGCTACCTGAGATCTTCTGCTGCCTGCGGCCTACCACTCCATGTGGGACCAATCCTCAACTGAACAATAAATTGTTTATAAGTTTCTAAGAAGAATAACAGAGGAATGACACAACACAAAGTACTAAGAAAACGTGCCCTAGAATAATTTCCTAAGAAATACAAGTATTGACTAAAAAACATGTCAGAAGCAATGACAGGTAATGTTTAAGTTTTATCGCGACAACTCGTTTACCACCTCCAATAACTTTTCTCCTGAACATAAAAGTACAACATGGCCTATATACTCACTCACTGATTCAGTCATTGGTTTTGCTTTAGTAAGACATTACATAAAAATTAATTTCTTTCTTTCCCATTACTCCACTAATCAGTCGGACGTCCGCATTTTACAGAAATCTATTAAAGAACATTAGCATCTTTATGACTTATCAGCTGAATTGCAGATAAAAAAATGTACCATCAAGTTTCAGCCTAGAATATTACATTGATACTAATAATATAAATCAGACTTTTTAGTTCAACAAACTTGTATTAGGTAAGGATTTCTACTATTTCTTTAAAATAAGCTTTGACTTGTTTGTTGTCAGAGGTACGTCAAGGGCTTGTGTCATGTAATAAGGTATCTATAGTGCTAGATCATCATTTATGCTGCTAAAGATCCTGCTCTAGACACTTTTGAATCCCTGAGCCCTCTTAACCACATACAGAAAACTCAGGTAGCTAAGGAAGCAAGGATGACCCGAACCAGAAATGTGGTACATTTAGGTTCGAACTGGCAAAAAAAGCCCCACAGCTGGTGGTGACATGATGCTCTGTGACGTCACAAGGGAACTACAGTTTGAACATTTGAAGCTACTAGACAGCCATGACTAGTGACCCCAGAAACAGGGGTAATGGTGCTGCATGTGTAAGATCACTGAGGACTGAGATCACTACCTTGAGTATCTTAGCACTAAGTCAACTAAGCAATGTCAAGGGGTTCTTGGGGGCATCACTAGTACATGTGACGTGATGACGTCATAGTAAACAAATCATGATATTGGTGTTATATCCAGCAGGTTTTTCTTTCCTAACTCTACACCAACTGGTTTCTAAATTTCTTAATTCTTCTTTCCTGCTTTTGTGATTACATCCTTTTTTTTTCCTTTACTATCCTAAATGTCTTTCCTTCTCTGAACACACCTATCACACATATAGAACATACACACCATTAACATTCAGCAACTTACACTTTGAAGTCATCATTTTCACCCATCTCTACCCTCTCATTTCTTGATCTGGCTACCAAACACTAAATAAAAATAAAAATCTGAATGAGACAGCACCCCTCAAATCTTCCAATACGTACAGGGTGGTTGGCAGCACAGTGGCTCAGTGGTTAGCACTAATGCCTTGTAGCACTGCAGTCCTGGGTTCTGCATCTGTATAAAGTGTGAATAATCCTCCTATGTTTGTGTGGGTTTCCTCCCACACTCCAAAGACATACTGATAGGGAATTTAGATTGTGACCCAATTGTCTCTATGGCCCTATACACATGCCTGTGTATGTGGCAGTGAGCCCAGGGCAAACTTAGAACAGGTCCTTTATCTGTCCATTTTGCCGCCTGGACTCACTAAATCAAGTGAAAGGGTCTGTAAAGGAATGGGCCCCACATGGATGTCATCCAGGTCCCGTCCCGCCATTTTATCACGGACCTGGCACATGCACAAAGTCAGGTGCATGTAGCTTTATACTGTAGGGAATTTCATGTTAGAATAAATGGCTGGACCAGTATACTATCAAGCACTTCTACCTTTTGTATGACCTGGTAAAGAAAAATCTTTACTCAATTGCTATTATATTTCAATAGTATGGTATATATGTATACTGCTAATTCCTTTATTGCTGACATTTTCACATGTGGCCTTGTTATGTGAAGAAGACTGTTCACCTATGATCTAGTTACTTGGAACCTAGTGAGTCCAGAAACATTGTTTCGGATACATTAGTCAAAATACTGAGATAAGTGCTACCTTGAAGGGAGACAAGCCTAATGTTTACTCCACATAATGTTCTTTAGAGTTTACTATATGTCACAAGTTCAGTCCCTGACAGAAGTTCTGTCGCTTATCCATGCTGTGGAATCAAAAGCTTATAACCTGACTTTAAATTCATCCATTGGTTTTAGCAATGACTCATATGAAAGCTGAAACCCTCCCAAATGATTTTTTAGTTAAGAAAATAAATTGGCTTCACTGCTGAAATATTCATCATTTAATGAACACAGAAAGGTCAGATTTTGGCAAGACAAAAGTTTTGTCGCACACATAAAGTAATGTGAAAATCAAACCAATAATTCTGTTCAAAAACAAAGATATGTTTCATAACATTGGTGAATGAAGTTGTGGTGCTATTAGAGCCATATTTAATATTTTGTGTGACTTCCATGAGCTTGAAGGACTGCATCCATGCGTTTCAACAATGATTCATACAATTTATTGATGAAGTCATCAGGAATAGCAAAGAATGAAGTCTTACATGCCTCCCAGAGTTCATCAAGATTCTTTGGTTTTGTCTGCCAAGCTTCCTCTTTCATCCTACCCCAAACATGCTCAATGATGTTCATGTCTGGTGACTGGGCTGGCCAGTCCTGGAGCACCTTGATCTTCTTTGCCTTGAGGAACTTTAATGTAGAGATGGATGTATGAGATGGAGCACCATCCTGCTGCAAAATTTGACCCTTTCCACCTTGCAAATGTTTCGCACACCCCCATATTAAATGTAACCCCAGACCATGATCTTTCCACCACCAAACTTAACTGTTTTCTGGGTGTATCTTGGATCCATACGGGCTCCAGTAGGTCTCCTGCAGTATTTGCGGCGGCTGTGGTGTAATTCAACTGAAGGTTCATCTGAGAAATCCACCTTCTGCCACTTTTCCAGCGTCCATCCGTTTAGCAGGCTGTGGGCCTTGGCAAATGCCACACGTTTTTTTAATTGCCTTTTGTTTAGTGCTGGCTTCTGGGCACTGATTCGACCATGGATGCCATTTCGAGACAGAATCCTACAAACTGTTCTAGTTGACACAGGGACTTGAGGTGACCAGGCCTGTTGGAGCTCTGCTGCAGTGGAAGAGGGGCTGGCTTTTGATTTTCTAACCAACAAACGTTTGATTCCAGAACATGGATAAGCGACAGAACTTCTGTCAGGGACTTTATAATGAAGCTATTTCTCCTATGAAAATGATGTTAATTGTAAGTGGACCTTCTGATGCCTGGTTGCCAGCAATTTGGCTTAACCACTTCCATACCAGATGCTTTACCCCACTTCCAGACCAGACACATTTTCATTTTTTTTTGTATGTGCAGTTTTGAAGGCTGTAACATTTTTATCATATGCATTATTCAACTAATTTCTGCGTCTTTTTTCAGTGACACATAGGGCTTTATTTTTATGTTGTTTTTATCTTTGCATGTTTTTAAAAAAATTTTTATATCCGGGAAAATCTAAACAAAAGAGGAGGGAAAACGTGTCTGTTTTTCACTTTTCATTTTTTTTATTTTTTTATTTAATAACACAAAGTGCTTCTAAAAAAACTTAATAAAATAGTTTTTACTCTCCATTATGGTAATTTTTATTTTATATGGTGTTGTCGGGGGGTGGGGCTATAACTTTTAATAAGGGCGTGTTATTTTATTTATTTTTAAAATTATTTTATTTATTTTTTTTTTTTTTACTTTTCATTTTTTTATTTTATTTTATTTTTTTACATTGTGTCCCCATAAGGTCATAAGAGACCTTTGGGGACATCTGATGACTTTTTTTTTTGTTGGGGAGGCTGATTTCCCTGTAACTGGGGCTGGTACATTTAGCCCCAGTTGCAGGAGGAATACAGCCTCCTGCACGTTACTTTCACATTACAATAGAGCTGAACAGGGTCCTGTAGGACCCAGAGCAGCTCTTACAGACGCTGATCCTGGCGGATCACGTGACCGCCGGGTCAGAGGGCACTAGCTTTCAGACACTGGGCCCTACAATGTAACCCAAAATGGTAATCTTGAGATTTCATGATGCATTGCACACAGTCAAGACACCCAGTGCCAGAACCAGCAAAACAACCCCAAAACATATTTGAACCTCCACCATATTTGAAAGCTGGTACTGTGTTCTTTTCTTTGTAGGCATCATTCCTTTTTTGGTAAACAGTAGAATGATGTGCTTTACCAAAAAGCTCTATCTTGGTCTCATCTGTTCACAAGGCGTTTTCCCAAAAGGATTTTGGCTTATTCACGTACATATTGGCAAACTGCAGTACGTTTGTAAGGGAATTGCCAGTTGAGCAATTCCCCAGTGCTGCTGCAGAACCCTGGGGAGAGGGGCACAACAAGACAGTGAGCCCTAAAGCTGAACCTCCCCACTGGCCCTGCCTCTTGCCTGACTGTCTTAGGTCACAGCCGACAACCTGGAGCCGGTCCCTACCCTGAATAAGTGACAACACAGAACGCAAACAGGACAAACAACAACAAAAGGGAGGTCAGCTAGCCAAGGGGTCGGTAACATGTCGAGCAATGCAGTACAAAATCACAATCCAAGAGAATAGTGAAAGTCAAAGCCAGAGGTCAGGAATAGGATTACAGGTAATAGCAGAAAAGGAGCTAGCAGGGACAAAGTCACAAAACAGAATCTCAATAGCGAGCACCCATGTGAGGGCTGATGACCTGTTTAAGCAAATCAGGACCTGTCCCAGACTTGATTGGACGATAGGCTGTCAATCACACAAGCAAGGCTAAGATTAACTATTGAGGAGCCGAAAGAAACAAGGTGCAGGAGACGGGTGTTGCAGAAATTCAATTACATAGTCTAGGACAGTGTTCAGACTAAGCATCAAGAACCTTAAGCAAGGAATCAAACTGAATATGCCTCCTACACCGCAGCATGCGAGCGGAGGGTGGCGCAGAGACCCGAACAGGCAGAGACGTTACAACGTGTCTCTGTGTCAGCAGTGGGGTCCTCCTAGGTCTCCTGCCATAGCGTTTCATTTAATTCAAATGTCAACAGATAATGCTCAGGTTTTTTTCTGTTGTTCCAATACACACAAAGGAAATAAACATGTGCATAACAGAACATGTGTAAATGCAATAATTTTCTTTGAGAAATACTTCATTTTCTGGAAAAATTTCAGGGGTGCCAACACTAACAGCCATGACTGTATAAAACTAAATAAAATAAAGTGAAAGACATACACATTAGGTATCCCTGTGTTCAAAAAATCCCTTTAATATGGCGCACTATAGAATGTAACACACCATAACACTAATGCAGTACAAGGCTAAAGAGCAGTAACTCTATGCACCACAATAGTTACTATAGTGCTTGCTATATCTGTTCATCTGTAAATATATGGGTATGAGATTTTAATAAGATTTTTGTAATTTTAAAATTCAGTTTTATTTTTATATGTCCACAGCCCTGGCAGTGAAAAAGTTAATGAATTCAGACTTTATCATAAACATAGCAGACTTTAGGTATTTAATGAACATAAAACCTAAAATGTCTGACAGTTCCTGTCTCTGAAACAAAATTTGAATCACCCACGAAGTTTGTAAAATATTGCAGGCAAAAATGTTTATTAAATTTAGTTGTTAGTTCGGTGGAGTGGAAAGATGTACAACTATGTCCATGGTCTTCAAGTGGCAAAATAATTCACACGTTTGGGTAAATATCAACTTCATTAATATGTTCTTGTTTAATGAACTTAAATGATTTTGTACTTTCAGAGATATAAAATTCATGAGGCATTTATAGCTGCTTATAATTACAGAAAAAGAAGAAATGCATCAACATGGCAGAAAACATCATTTCTAGGTTAAAGATTATCTCCTTTTCAGATGCTTTTCCCTTTACAAACATTTGCAACTAAATCTTAACTGGTATTTATGGGAAATTGAAATCCCGAACAAAAACACAGAATATTAATGTTATATGGTACCCAGACAGAAAATGTAGCAATTTGACTATGTATGTGTGTGTGTGTATGGATAGACAGATAGATAGACAGACAGACACATTTTGTTAGCAGAATGTATAAATGTAGCCATAACATACAAATTTGCTCCCGAACCCCACCCCACTGCAGGCACCACATCTTTAAATAGAGCTGAGTTGAGGAGCAGTAGAAGACTATGGTTTAGCCTTTAGCTAAAGTATACATCACATGGTGCTAGTTACTTATGGCAGGGATGCTAAGTAGAGATGAGCGAAGTATTCAAAAATTCGATTCAGCAACTATCGCCAAATTTCGCGATATGATTCTGTTCAATCCGAATTAAATTGCGGCGAATCACTTAACAAAAACAGCTATTTATTAGCTGCAGAGCTGGGGTGGGCGTCAAAATGGCAGAACCCCTTGGATGCCGTGGTCACGTTTGACCGCAGCATCCAAGCTGTAAAAACCACCCTGCTCCATGACCGATCGGGAGGCTTTAACACTTTGGATGCAACGGTCAAATATGCCGTGTGCGCTCGTGAAGGGGTTAAAGGGATGTGACATCACAGGGCTGGCTGCTGATTGGCTGCACGCATGGCATTTTGGGTGATCCCCTGTTCCCAGAGTTCCTTGCCCCATGTCCTAATATGTACAGCAGCCATTTTGAACTAAATGCAAATCGTTACCATGAAGCGTGAGGAAATTCGGATTCAATATGAATCAAATTTTTCCTGAAATTCGGATCGAATTCCACTTCTGCAGCTTTGATTCGCTCACCTCTAATGCTAACCCACCCTGAGTGCAGGGACTCCTTTTACTGTAGTCCCTGCACTAACGGGTTGCTTACAATCAAGTCACAATCATTTCAAAGACTAATAAGCTCATTGCAGGGTCGGTGAGCAAGTGGCACATTGTTCCTGCATACTGCTCTCCACACAAATGAAAGGTGGTGGAGCCATTATATTTAATATGGGGAAGCAGAGCAGATGAGGGAGAGACATTTAATATAGGGGATACAGTGGGCACTCTAGCATCGGGGTTACCCTCATCATTGGCTAATGAGGGCAAGTAACCCTTCCTAATTGGGGAATCTGGCACCCCTGCACTAGGTAACTAGGACCATCTAATTTGAATCATGTGGTCCTGGTCTGCAATATAATATATACTTTAGATAATGGCTAAACAATAGCCTTTGCCTCACGCTCCGCCAGTGAGTGCTTCTATTTAAATAGTAATGTTTCCCTGATTGGTGGTTACAAGTGGAAGATTTTGTTTTCTTACTTTCCCTCCTTTTATGAATGTCACCTAACTAGATCTTTCAGAAATTATGTAGTTGACAGTTTTTTGGTTTAGCCAGGACTCTAAGTCTACAGTACATGCACACAACAGTGTGCATGCATGTACCTGTGAAAATATGGACTGCAAATGGATAGCATTCATGTGCTGTTCATGCTCTCCACAGGTCTAGGACCTACCTTGAGTTTTGCATCCAGACTCATTGCCCCCACATAGAACCATGATAGAACACAGTTGTGTGTATGGCGCCATAGAAAAGTATAGGTCAGCCTGCTATGTGTTGTTTTCTGTGGAGCTTGACTTGTGACAGGATAATGTACCCTTAAATGTTGTGTGATATTTTTAGCAACACAGCAGGCGCTAAACTATGTTTTGTCACTACTAAATTGTTTGATAGTTATTGCACTGTTTACATGGTTGTTTTATATTAAACCATACCTAAACTTTTAGTCAGCATTTGTGTCATAGATACATTTTGTAACATACACTCATTGATAAAAAAAATACACACAGCAATGTCGGATTGCTGCAAAACTGAGCATGCTGGTATGATCCAGGCAGATATGTAAATGACTACAGGTGTGGTCGACACTGCGTCTCCCCCACTGCCCTATAAAAAGGCTGTTAGCAGCTACTTTTGGGTAGTGTACCTCTCATTAACAGATCGCTGACTGCTAGACGTGCCTCTACGATGGAATTTATTTTGCCCAGTTGACAGACTTTGAGAAAGGGTGCATCATTGAGAGAGGCAGGACAGTCGTTTTGATTACCCGCCATCCAGTAATGCGAAATTAATGTTTTTTGGTGATTCTGTCTCCCCCCAGAAAAACAATAAATAATAATCACAATGTTACACGTACCAGAAAATGGTACAAGTCAAAAAAGGGTCCTCACATTGCTTTGTCAACATAAAAGTAAAAAAGTTATGGACATCAGAATGCAAACAATCCCTAGCAAATGGTTTATTTGGGCAAAATGGCGTTTTATTCAGCAATAGTGGTAAAAAGAAATAAAACCGATAAAAATATGGTATTCCCGTAATCGCAATGACCCACCAGACAAAGCTGCCATGTCATTTTTAATGCAGAGGGAACAGCATAAAATAAAACACAGAAAATTTTAAAAAATTTTTAAATTATATAATTTTTGGCTTTTTTTCTTTTTTTTTTTTTTTGTGTTGTTCCAATACACACAAAGGAAATAAACATGTGTATAACAAAACATGTGTAATTGCAATAATTTTCTGGAAAAATTTCAGGGGTGCCAACATTTACGGTCATGACTGTATATATGGAACAGTTCAAAACACTGTCATGTGACAACATCCCTAAGGCTTCAATTATACCTATAGGGAAACCGCGGGCGTTTCAGAAGGTGTAATTGACATACATTGCGATTTTGGAAATCGCAGTATTTGGAAAACACAGCATTTCTGCTGCACATATTTTTCTGCAACATGTGGATGGGATTCGCTAGACGTGGTGCCCTGGCCTTAAAGGGGTTGTCCAGGCAAAAATGGACAACCCTTTTAATGTTTAAATCAGCCGTTGGCAGTGAAAACAATAAAAAAAAATGCATACTTACCTGTCCCCGATGCTCCCAGTTCTTTTGCTCCGGCAGCTTCTCCTGGGTCTCTTCCGGAGTTCCGCTGAAGCCGCTGATTGGCCTCAGGAAGAGGACCCATGATGTCACAGGTAGTGACATTGCAGGCCCTTCGCTGATTGGCCTCAGCGGTCACATGACCACTGAGGCCAATCAGCAGCTTTTGCGGAACTCTGGAAGAGACCCGGGAGAAGCCGCCGAAGCAGAAGAACCGAAACGCGCAGGAGGACATCATAGAATCAGGGACAGGTGAGTATTATTTTTTTCAATGCCCACAGCTGATTTAAAAGTTAAAAGGATTGTCCATTTTTGCCTGGACAACCCCTTTAAAGTGTCTTTTTCCATTAATCAGCATCAGTACAGTGTGATTCCATGCTCAAAGTGTGTGAAGACTTTTTTATTACTTTTATTTAATATTTTAATACACACTGTAATTTTGTAGTTGATAGTACTGATTTATTCTTAAATATTGAAAAACAGAATACATGTTAAATACTGTATAATAAATGATGAAAGGTGATTAAGCAAGTAATAAATAAATTTATTATACCCACCCAGCTGAAATATTTGTAACAAATAAATAATTAATAGCTGCAAAAACGTGCAAATATGCCAAAATGTTCATTCTAATTTAGCCTTCCTAGTTAAGTAACACTCCACTTTTATGATATGCTGGGGATTCACATGCGGCTGCTGCAATGTACAGTATGTTTGTACCTTTCATGTAGCCTACCAAAATAGGGGCTAAACTGGCTATCAACAGATCAGATAAGCCATGGGCTTATGTATATGCAAATGCCATATACATCATATAAAGCACTAAACTACACTAACCAGGATGCATCAGTACTCAATGACAGTCCATATGCATTAACAGTTTTTGGAGGTATATACAGTACTGCTGTTTTGGATAATATATATAGAGGCCATTTTACAATTTTTAGAATAATAGTCTGGTTGGGCAGATCCTGAGTCATACATTAGCATCTCTAGGATTTCAGCCAAACTGTGAAATATATAATGTACATGCACCGAAATAAAAATCCCAAGAATGAATGCAGTGACTACCGTGAACTAAATCCTACACACAGTAGAACGGAGTTGACCAAACTTCTGAAGGAAATCTCCCTCAGCACGCATCATAGCTTCTTCATCAATGTACACAGCCGGCCTTCTTGACGCTAGGAAGTACTGCACTTTTCTAAGACTCCAACCAATCACATACATTAGAAAACCACAGACTGCGGCTGTAGATCTACCAACTCCAGCATTGCAGTGAACATAGACTGTATGGCCATTTTCCAAAAGTCCAAATAGGAGATAAACAGCTTGTGGCAGCACCCGGACTCTACCTAAAAAAAAAAAAAATATTTATTGTATTAGTGTAAAAACTAATTGTGACTGGAACTCATTGGAATACAGTGCAAAATTATTCTACTTGGAAATAATCTTAATTTCTCTGTAGGTGAATATTAGAATTTGGAACTGGTTCCAGAGAATGGATCTGATGAACATTAATCCACTAGGAGAGTTACCCCCCATTTCTTCCTTACAATGACATATACAGAGTTCATGTACTGGTGTGCAATACAGTAAAAAGGGTATTTCTATGGAGAGAGCTGCACATGTGCGGCATACTGTCCACTCTGCAACCAGGAGTAGGGAACCCTGTTGCCAAGATAGATATGGATCCCATAGTTGAGACCCACATCTATAGGACATGTCCTGTGGACATGCCATAAATTCTCCAGGCGGGCCACTGTCTAGTTAAGTGAACAAAGGTGCTCATATACCTTAGATAACTGGCTGGCTGGCCTCAGATAGCTATTGCCAACAGCAGTACCCCTCCAACCCTGCCATCCATATTAATGCCAAAACAATGTGGAAAGGGTAACAAGACAGTTATGTCTGGCAGTGGCTTAATCCCCTAAAGAAAAGATGCTTGGCTATGTTAAAATCCAACATGCCCAATCCTTATTCTCTGACATCTGACATTGTGGGAGTCAGGACATTCCAATGACATTCAAATCTTACTGAAATTGTCAGGTTCATCTAATCTGTATAATGTCTTTAAGGGGAGTCTACCACCACAAAATTGCTTGTAAACCATTTGCGTGGTGTTATAGAGCTGGTTAGTGGCATAGTGAACATACCTTTCCTGTGTTGAAGTGTAATCTTGCTGCTGAGAAATTCGACTTTTATTCCATATGCAAAAGAGCTGTTCAGTGAACCCAGGGCAGGGCCAGACCTGTCCAAGCAACCATTTTCTTTTATGGTTGCAATATCCTACCAACAGTAATTTGCAATGACCACAAAAGAAAACTTGCGCTCCCAAAAGGTGTGACCCCCACCCCAAGTGCACTGAACAGCTAATTTGCCTATGGAATAAAAGTTGAATTTCTCAGCAACAAGATTGTACTTGACACAAGAAAGGTCTGTTCATTACGTCAATAACTGCCCCTACAACAACATATAAAAGTTTTAAGGCTCTATGCACACAACCATGTGCTTTGTCATTATGCCAGCTGTGTTCTTCATGGTTAACACACTGACCCATTCATCTCTATGGCTCCATACACACGCCCGTGTATTATCACAGGCCCGTATACGTGGCAGTGGGCAACACTCAGGACAAATCCTACACCTATCCATTTTGCGGCCCAGGCTCACTGAGAGAAGTGAATGGGCCATGAAGGTATGGGCGTTATAGAGATGTCTACCATGTTCCATCTGTGCCACTTTACCACGGACAAGGCATCCTCAGGTTAAGACCCCATGTGTTGGGCCCGCTGCGAGATGTCTGACACTGTAATCCCATTAACTTACATTTCTTACAATGTTTAAGGGAAACACTCTGATCTTTGCTTGTGTAACAACTGTCGTGGCCAAAACGTAGCCGTAGCCTAATATTTTTCTATGTCAAATTTGGGTGTATCACTACTACTCGTGTTTGGGTAACAGAAATCACTTATTCTAGCTGTGCTGGCAGGAATAAATACATTTTACACCCTACATATATGGCATTAGTTTATTTTCTGGGACAAAGTTTTGATCTTCCAATTGTAACATTGCTCCTGTATAACTTTCAAAGCAGCTTTCAGATTTTTCAGTCTGCATGAAACTTGCAGCCGAATGTCCAAACAAGTCACGTTTTAATTTTAGTTTACAATAAATATCAAGTTATAATTTGTGGCTATAGTCTTAACTCTACGGGAATCCTACTGCACTGTACCGTCCTGCTGATATACTGAACCGAACAGAAGTCAATATATTCTTTGTAGTCGGTCAGTTTAATTGTGATAAATTCAGAGAGTAACTCTAGTCTAGCTGCAAAGTCCATAATTATTTTCCATACAAAAGGACAATCACCTTCAGAAGTCAGTAACTCATGTTTTTACAGTATAGAAGTGTATAATCCTTTACAACCTCTTTTTATTTTAAGCTTTTCATTTGCCCATTTACTATACTTGTATTATTTCACCATTCTATTGTATAAGTATACAGTCACCGCAAAATAACTGCAATATTTCTAAGCGCACATCTGTTTTAGTGAAATTATAAAACCTGGATCCTTGTTTGAAAAAAAACAAACATACATACAGTGGGGAAAAAAAGTATTTAGTCAGCCACCAATTGTACAAGTTCTCCCACTTAAAAAGATGAGGCCGGCCTGTAATTGTCATCATAGGTAGACCTCAACTATGAGAGACAAAATGAGAAAACAAATCCAGAAAATCACATTGTCTGATTTTTTAAGAATTTATTTGCAAATTATGGTGGAAAATAAGTATTTGGTCAATAACAAAAGTTCATCTCAATACTTTGTTATATATCCTTCGTTGGCAATGACAGAGGTCAAACGTTTTCTGTAAGTCTTCACAAGGTTGGCACACACTGTTGCTGGTATGTTGGCCCATTCCTCCATGCAGATCTCCTCTAGAGCAGTGATGTTTTGGGGCTGTCACTGGGCAACACGGACTTTCAACTCCCTTCAAAGGTTTTCTATGGGGTTGAGATCTGGAAACTGGCTAGGCCACTCCAGGACCTTGAAATGCTTCTTACGAAGCCACTCCTTCATTGCCCTGGCGGTGTTCTTGGGATCATTGTCATGCTGAAAGACCCAGCCACGTTTCATCTTCAATGCCCTTGCTGATGGAAGGAGGTTTGCACTCAAAATCTCACAATACATGGCCCCATTTATTCGTTCATATACACGGATCAGTCGTCCTGATCCTTTGCAGAGAAACAGCCCCAAAGCATGATGTTGCCACCCCCATGCTTCACAGTAGGTATGGTGTTCTTTGGATGAAACTCAGCATTCACTCTCCTCCAAACACGACGAGTTGTGTTTCTACCAAACAGTTCTACTTTGGTTTCATCTGACCATATGACATTCTCCCAATACTCTTCTGGAACATCCAAATGCTCTCTAGCAAACTTCAGACGGGCCTGGATATGTACTGGCTTAAGCAGGGGGACACGACTGGCACTGCAGGATCTGAGTCCCTGGCGGCGTAGTGTGTTACTGACGTTAGCCTTTGTTACGTTAGTCCCAGCCTTCTGCAGGACATTCACTAGGTCCCCCGTGTGGTTCTGGGATTTTTTCTCACTGTTCTTGTGATCATTTTCACCCCATGGGGTGAGATCTTGCGTGGAGCCCCTGATCGAGGGAGATTATCAGTGGTCTTGTATGTCTTCCATTTTCTAATTATTGCTCCCACAGTTGATTTCTTCACACCAAGCTGCTTGCCTATTGCAGATTCAGTCTTCCCAGCCTGGTGCAGGTCTACAATTTTGTTTCTGGTGCCCTTCCACAGCTCTTTGGTCTTCACCATAGCGGAGTTTGGAGTGTGACTGTTTGAGGTTGTGGACAGGTGTCTTTTATACTGATAACAATGTCAAACAGGTGCCATTACTACAGGCAATGAGTGGAGGACAGAGGAGCCTCTTAAAGAAGAAGCTACAGGTCTGTGAGAGCCAGAAATCTTGCTTGTTTGTAGGTGACCAAATACTTATTTTCCACCATAATTTGCAAATAAATTCTTACAAAATCAGACAATCTGATTTTCTAGATATCTTTTCTCATTTTGTCTCTCATAGTTGAGGTCTACCTATGATGACAATTACAGGCCGGCCTCATCTTTTTAAGTGGGAGAACTTGCACAATAGGTGGCTGACTAAATACTTTTTTTCCCCACTGTACCATAGGTCATCAGTATGAAAAATTGATTTGGGGCCAGAAGACCACTTTAAAGGGGTTGTTTGGCTGGATAAAATGGTTTACATAAGGGGCAGAAAGGATTAGAAAAAAAAAAAAAAAGAAAAGAGGCATTAGCCCCCTCCACAATCACCCAATGCTGGAGTTCTGACACTTACTATGTCCCTGCTGGTCTCTACTTCCTGGCCCATTTGCAACACACAAGAAATGTCATGACCTGCAGTGCTGACCTGTCTCAACCAGTGATTGGCCAATCGGGCATTTTCTAGGCTTTCATGGACAGGACCAGGAAGTAGAGATCAGACAGAATGCGAGGCATTTGAAGACAGCGTCAGGGATTGGTGAGGTGAGTAATCCATCTTTAATTGACTCATGCTTTTATTTTATTACTCATTCTGACCCTTTTCTAAAATGTTTCAAGTCTCTGGACAACCCCTCTAAAGGACCATAGGATCGTATTTGGCTTTTACTCCTCCATATGCTATTAGTCACAACTTTTCTTTTTGGACAATTTTACATTTTTAAGGTGCAATTTTAGGCTGCATATGGTGCAAATTGTCAATTTATATAATGTGAAAAATGTGTTATCACAGGGCAGCCTTGGGTCTCTATTTTTACATTAATGGACTAAGGAGAAGTCATTATTGATTCTACCACAGTTTCCATTTGTAGTAGCATGTGCCATATTACTCAACACGCACACACATTGTCAAGGGATATGACACATACTACACTGCAAAATCCAACAGGGATACCCAGGAGAAGGTATAACAGTATTAAATTGTCATTACATATCTCCACAGCATAGAATGCTAAGAAGAAAAAGAAGACACTTCCCATCTGTGCAGGTAATTTGGAAGTACTTTAATTCTCATTTGGAAGAAACATTATCTTTGTTATACAGACACACAGGAAAAGCTGATTTCAATACACACAAAAATGCTCTTATACCTTGCTGTGATATTTTATCTTGCTACAATTTTAAAAGCCATGTTTCCAGAACCTGGGAAATGAAGTAAATTGCCCTAAATAAAAGTAATTTATTCTCGACGTTGAATGGCATATACTAGTGAGACAAAATGTTCAAGGAGAATGATCGATGCTGAAATTGATTTCTTTTTTATATGTTCATTAGGAAGAGTTGAAGAAAGCTAATATGTTTTCATGTCTTAGTCACCAGGAGCTCCAGCTTCATTTACAAGTTAATGCATAGAAAGTAAAAAGGGACTACCTAACTGTATCAGTACGTTGCTACTTTACTGCGGGCAAAGTTTTGTCTTTCCAGGATGTAGCCTACTGAAAATGACAACACTGTCACAGACAGACTCAAAAGAAAAGAACTGTCCAAATATCCATTTCTGTATGGATCTACAATATGATATATGGGACACTCTTAGGAATATTTGGAAAACCTGATAGCTTGTTTAGAGGAAATGGGCACTATTAGTCACAATAACCTTTCCAATTTGCTAAATGACAGGAATGTCCCTGCTGTTCATTTTGAATATAAGAAAGAAAAATGTGATAATTTACTGTGACACTAGGCGGGTCTGCCTCATGGCATCTAAGTTACAAAAATATCTGTTAACACAATCTCATTGTTCACATTGTGAAAAAATGACTACGTCAAGAAGGTGCATTACTTAAAGAAGCATTCAGGGATTTTTGTACAGATGTAGCAGAGTTAACCCAAACTTCTACAATTAGTGAAAGTGCTGAAGTGTAACATTTTATTACAGATGACAACCAAAACCAATGAAAAGTCAGGAGGTCACTGTTTCTTCAGTGGAGGACATTACATTACCTATCACGTGGATGAGTGTACAAATGTGCAGCACCATTTGATTTCGTAATGTGTATATGTGGGCAGGTCCATTTTATGTCTTTCCAGCACTGTGAGAGACTTTTGTTCTTCTTGCCGGTGTTAACCCCACTTGCCTATCTGTACAATGCTGCTGGATGTATGCCTTATGTTAATTGTTTTGTTGTTATCTTATTGGTAAAATGGTAAATCTTATTAGTAAAATGCAAAAATAAAGACTCCCAATTATCCTTCACCATCCTTGTTCCTATGTCCCTCCATATATAGAGTGCTGTTGATGATATCATTTATGTCCTACTTAAGGGACCAATAGTGCAGTGATACAGGCGAGTCCATGCAATGTTTAGCTGCAGAGTTATAAAACTGCCCAAAGGGTATGTTCACGCAGAGAATTTTGGAGCAGACTTTGAGGCAGTTTTCCACCTCAAAATCTGCTCCAAAGAACGCCCTTAAATCTACCTCTCCTTGTTTTCAATGGGAAGCATCATCAAAACAGAACCACTATCCCCGCTCTTGTCAAGATTCCCATGGCAGAATCAACAGTGACTCTGCAGAGGCTTGTACTTGTATTATTTTATAGTGCTGCTGAGGGGCCCTTAAACATAACATACCTACTCACCATAGTACTCCCCTCTTCCTCCGTTTCCAGCTCCAGCATCTCTCTTTGTCTGTATACAGGTCCCCCAACTGTACCAGCTGACCACTGCAGCCAATCACAGGCCTCACACTTATTGGCCCCATTGTGTGAGGCTAATCCATGTGTACACCCGCTACTGAGGCCCAGCCCTGGCTTTCTGCCATGGGTTCCAGGGGACCTTTTAGAGTAGATTTTTGAGGCAAAAGACCCAAAATCTGTCCAAAATCCTCCATGTGAACATACCCTAACTCACACTGCCTGTTTACACTAAATGTGAGTGTTGTGTGTAGAGTACAAGGTATACACAAGAGACTCCACATTATTCATTAATGATACCTTATGCTGCACTATATAAGTATAAAAAATATCTTCAATTGGAAAAATAATTACTATCTTATAGGATAATACAACTATGCATCGACCTACAGGGGAGATTTACAATAGTAAAATGATCACTATTAACAAACATGGCTATATAAATAAGGCCCTATGTATAATCTAAACTTCCTTTTATGTATACAACATCCCTTCTATCTTACGATGTGCAAAGGTTTCAGCAGGAGCTGATTTTATATTCACAATTAAAGCATATTTTACCCCTACTCAGCATATCTGAGATTGCTAAAAGGTAGAAAAGACATCTCAAAGCAGCATAGGATCTGCAGTACAAGTTATCTTCATAGGAAAGCAGAGGATTGCTTGTATATAATGTGTGTAACACCAAAAGTTATGTACACTTTTGCTAACATTTTCTATTAATAGGATGAATAAAGCAACTCTGTAAATAGTGTAGATTAAAGGGGTGTTCCAACTCATACTTGTATTACTTAATAGTGCTGCTGAGGGGCCCTTAAACATAACATACCTACTCACCATAGTACTCCCCTCTGTTTCCAGTGCCAGCATCTCTCTTTGTCTGTACACAGGTCCCCCAGCTGTTTGTGCCAGCTGACCGCTGCAGCCAATGACTGGCCTTAGCAGTCACCTCTTCACAAACAGCACATCGCAGCAGTCACATGCTGTTTGTGAGGAGGTCATTAGTGAGGCTTGTAACTGCAGCGATCCAGCACAAACAGGACGTCACTGGTGATGTCATCCAGGGGACCTGTAAACAGACTGATGGAGATGCCACCGTTGGCCCTCTGCAGCAGTATTAAATAATAAAATTGGACAACCCATTTAACATTTCATTTTGTAGAAATGAGGATCGTTGCAGAACCCACCTTTCCATAAAATGATGGTTAAACATGCATGGTGATGGATAGCTGTTATTATGCCACTGAACACCTCCATATACTAGGATTGGTAAGACTGGGATCTGTGAGCTCTGGTGTTTATGTTCTCTGTTGCCTTGTTCATACTTATCATTTTGTGTTTACAGGTCATATTGTTTCCATATCTGCAGACTATAAGAAAAAACCCTACAGTCATGTGTTTCAGCACTCTATCAGTCCTCTCTTCCACTACCTGAAGGTTAGCAAGTAAAGGGGCAGGGAGATACACATGACTGCAGGGACAAAAGACACAGGGTCTTGTTGGATTCTGTAACCATATTTTGTAGGCATGTAAACAAATAGGTCTGCATATGATGCATATAAGCCAGATTCATAAAAAGGTACTTCTTAAATGAAATTTGCAAGAGTGAGGAAGTAAATCTTTCCCCTACTACACTTGCCATTCAGTATAAATTACTTGCTGACTTTATGCCACATGTTTTGATTCTATTGAACTATTAGGGGGACAAGGCTGCCCAATACACTTTGAAACTGGAGGTATACTTTAAGGCTAAGACGCCACGTAGCAAACCGCAACTAAAAAATGCAAAGAAAAAAATATGCCACAGTTTCTCTTCCTTTATTATATCCATAGGGAAAATGCTTGTGTTTCCACAGGTAAAAATGACATGTTGCGTTTTTCAAAAATGCAGCTTTTCCATGGCATTTTTTTCTGCAATGTGTAGTTGGGTTTAGCCAGAATCTCACTCACTTTGCTAGTACTGTAAAACGCAGCGTTTTTTTTTCCTGCTGCATTTCTGCAGCAACCAAAAATGCTGCAATTCCCCAATGTGGGGCCTTAGCCTAAATATGATCAAATATGGTCACCTTTACAAACACTACTGTGGCTGAAGGATTTGTTGGCTCTCCATACACAAAAAGTTACAGTACATGGTAGATTTACAGCTAGGCACACTATACACGATGATGACATTAATATGCAAGTGTATTATGTATGAGATTCATCAGGGCATTTACCTTCTGTACTCATATCAGGGGTAGGGATCCATATATAGGTCAGTCCAGCTTCATTATATAACCTGAACATGGTGTCCGGACTCATGGGCTCAGAATACTTATTGCAGCCTTTGGAATTCTGGATAACATCCCACTCTGTCTGGAAGTTCAGGACAGCAGTCACTCCTAATTCATGTTTCATCTTGATGGTAATGTGCTCCAGCTGCCGAGGGCAACTTCCCAACCAGATATTAGGTAAGATTCTAATTTTAAAAACAAGATGTATATATATATATATATATATATATATATATATAGATAGATAGATAGATAGATATAGATATAGAGAGAGAGAGAGAGAGAGAGAGAGAGAGAGAGAGGGGGGAGAGAGAGAGAGAGCCAGATGCACCAGATATACTGGAAACTTGTATAGCACGCAAATCATATGTAGGATCAACACATAGGCAATCACAGACAGTCAGGATTTTACACTGTATTTGTATGTTATTGCTATTTTCTGACTTCTTACTGTACAATAAGCCAGTCTTAGTATACGTGGGGCTTTATGTTTTACAGCGTACCCTCAATTATAGAATCACTTTTCATAAATGAATAGAATATATGAATATAAGAAACATTGTACAATATCTTACCCATATGTCTCATTCTCTGGCTTTCCCTTAATTCATCCCATTTTGCAAAGAGTACTGAACAGCAGTTGAATGGGACCAACACATGCTCATCTTTGGACAGCAGAAACTCCTGTGCATGAATAGGACAGATAATCTGTGCAGAGCAAGATGAGCATGGGAAAGCTGGGAAAACTCTTATATCAGTAAATCAAGTGAGGGTCTCCATTTTACATCCCATGGACATAGTGTTCAGATTTTTTATCTATGTTGTTCAGGACCCAAAATAAAAAAAGGAACATATTTGCTGTATAAGACCACAGAATAAGGAAAATGAGAATCTTTCACTGGAACATTAACACAAAGCCAGTAAGTGGAAATTCTATAGTATACCTGGAGAAATGTATCGCCTGATTATCTGCAATGTGGAAGTAAAAGTCTGTGGTGTGCTTCATTTCATCTGTATGTCCAGTGGTTTCAATCCAATGCCCAATTGGATAGCAATAAACACCATCTACTATGTTACTTTCTTCGTAAATGCAACAGCGATCATGGTGTGGTCCATTACCTATCAATGTAAAAATGCAATTGTGAGGTAGAATAAAACCATTCCATGTTAAGAATAACCTAAATAAAATGTTTACGGGCACACTCTAAGCTAAACTGATGTTATATCTGGTACAGGGCCTGTGTTGGTGCTCCATAACACATGGATTAAAAGAACACCTCGGACAGAGGGCTAGAAATAAGACATTTAATGTTACTTTAATATGATCAGTGTCACAGAAAGCCTTCTCTTCCACTGCAACGTGTACAAATTGAGCCACCAAGCAGATGACATATCCAAAAAACACCTATCAATCAACAGGTGGACAAGCCCTAATATATACTCTAGGGAGATACATAGTAGTTCTTTAGAGCAATAAAGCAAATAATAATGCCTTTTTCAAAGTTACAGTGCTTAAAGGGGTCGTCCACGACCTGAAGATTTTTGATACTGATGTCCTATCCGTATCAGATTGGTTGAGGTGCGACACCTCAAATTGTTACCGATCAGCAGATGCAGCCGCATATACTTAGTATATGGCTAGCAACAGTGCTGGCAAGTGCAGTTCCAGGCACCACTCCTAAAGTGTACAGAACTGATACTGAAGACTTATCTTGTGGAAAGGTTACTAGTACCAAAAATCTTCAGGTCCTGGACAACCCCTTTAAGAGTTATAAAAATAAAGAACATACATAAAAAGTGCACACAAAAAATTGCAAAAATAAATAACAGAAAGAACAGAAAAGTTCAATACTTAATGATTCCATATGGTAAAGTTTTGATCTTCTTCCAGGTACATGTGCAGAAAATGTATACAACTTGTGTCATTTGATGTGGAGTGGGCCATAATTTTTATACCCTTAGTCAAGGATAGATAGAACTGGTGGTGGTCCTTCCTGGGTCAGCCCACTGGGAGGATACTTAATTGCCATGGTATTTGCATAACTAAGAAAAGCCTGCCTCCTTTTACCAGCAATTATGAAATATCTTGTAATGCTATCCCACCCCAATACAGAACCTGCTACCATTATAGTCATCCTTTCACAGATCACAGTCCCTCTTGACAGTCAGGTAGATACTAAAACCTGATAATATAAAGAGGACCTTTTAACTAACTCCACCAACCTCAATTCATTGCATCTTTCAATAGAATCTGCTCCATTGGTTTTGGCAATGTTGGAATGTTTTCTCTACCCCTTAGTTTTCCTGAGCAATAATTTCTGTTAGTTACAACAACATTAAGCCCTCTATTGTCAGGTGGGCAGTCCTGGGCTGGAGCAGAAAGTCAGGGAACACCCACTTGACAGTAGAGAGGATAATTGTTCTAAAATTAACAGTGGTGGTTAGAGAAAAAATTCCAACCGCACCAGAATCAGTGAAGAAGCAATTAATTGGAGTTGGTGAAATTGGTGAAGGGTCCTCTTTTATCATATGCCAGCATTGCTACATTGTAAACAAAGAACAGGAGGGCGCAGCAGATAGGCGGCACAGGAGCACTGGGGATTCAAGCGGAAAGTATTGCTTACTTTGTTATTTTACACCATCCCTGCCACTTGCCCTAATGTTGTCCAGTCTTGGACAACCCCTTTAATGAAAGTTTAGAGGAGTTTGGCTCCTTGAACAGTAATAAGTTCCTTGTAAATGACTTTGTTTTCAGCTACTATTGAGCCAAACAATAAGGATCATTACTTTTGGGCTACAAAAAATAGTCATAATTCAGAGTGAAATACTTTGGTACTTTAGTACTAAACAGAAGACATAATTTGAAAGCTTACATGACACGGTTTTACTCAATTCGTTTCTATGGGCTCTGCCAGACGAATAAGAAATATTCTTCAGCTACTGATCTCCAGTTAATTGACCATCTATCATCTGCTCAGAGGCAGTGACACTAATGGTTTTCAAGGCCAGATATTTACAAAGCTGTAGAAGTGACGGAAGTCCAAGACTGGTAATTGTATATGTATGATAACATAAAATGTTTGCTGAAAAATAAAACATAAATTGCAGTAAAGTAACACAATGGCAGCGCTGACGACACATAGTCATCAGAGGTGTGTAAGGACTCATCTGGGTTTGCAGCACACTAAGCCTTTCATTTTTTTTCTAAAGTGATTAGGAGACAGTGAACATTAATTGCTAACCAAATAACTGGGCAAAGAGACAAGAAAATCTTGCCACAGGCATTTCATGTTAAACATAAAGACATTTCTCAATGCTGCCTGACAGCTTGCTTAAAACAATTGGGGAATTATATTGAGAACTCCTGCTTTGCCATAGCCTAGCTGTCTGTGTGAAATTCTGATGACTTTATTTCTTTGGTGGTTTTTTCACAGAAGTTCCTTTTTGCACTTTTATAATTACAGAATACGACATACAATAACCAGGTCAAAGGACAATCAGACAAAAATATAGATGGCAATTGCATGGTAACTTAAAGGGGTATTCCCATGAAAATAATCATATCTATATTTGTAGATAATTAAAAGTTAAACATTTTTGCAAATATAACTAGTTAAAAATTCTGCAGAGTTTTAAAGATTTTCTCTAACTATCTTAATGGTGACAGTCTGTTGTCTTGATCGGTTGCCAATGGATATGACCACAAACTCAGAAACTTTCTATGGTCTGGGACTTGTCAAAAACCCAGCCATGATTTTCTTATTGTGGACAGGTTATCAGGCAGGGACACTACATATATCAGAAGATATCCCGGCCACAGTAAGGACATCATTGCTGATTTTCTGACCTTAGAAAGGCCCTGCATTTATGGTCGTATTTATTGACAACCAATCAAGACAAGAAGACTGTGACCAAAAGATATTAGACAAAATCTTTAAAACTCTGCAAAATGTTTAAATTATTAATGGTTGCAAAAATGTTTAACTTTTAATTAACTACAAATTTAAAAAAGGTTATGTTTATGGGAATAACCCTTTAACATGCATGGAGTACATGACCTCAGGAGCACCAAACCCCGTCATGCCCTACAGAATTTAGAGGTGCTCATACATATGTGGAACTATTGCGTTGAAATCTGTGACTATGTCATAAATGTTTAACCACTTCTGTACTGGGCTAATTTCCCTAGTTCAGGACCGGACACATTTTTGGATTTTTTCGTACATGCTCTTTTGAGGGTTATAAAAATGTTTTCGTTCAGGTTAGTCAAATAATTTTTGCGTCTTTTTTTGGTGACACATAGGGCTTTTTTTTTCTGCTATTTGTTTTTTTGCATGTTTATTCTTTTCTTTTATATACAGGAAAATGTAAACAAAAAAAGAGGGGAAAAGTATCTCTTGTTTAAATTTTTACTTTTTTTTTTTTTTTGTAATAGCACAAAGTACTACTAAAAAAATGTTTGAAGCTGGGGCCCCACGTGACATAAACGCCGTGGTTTGCCCACAGCGTAAATGCCGTATAATTGAAGCAGAAAACCGTGGTTTTTCCCGCAGCGCTTTTTTGCTATGAAATGCTACGTGGGGCCTTAACCTAAAATTGTTTTCCTTTTCCACAAACGTTGATTGTTATGTAGTGTTGTGTCGCTGGAAGCTGGGCTAGAACCTGCTATGTGGATGTGGTTTTAACTTTTTTTTTTTTTTTTTTTTTTTTTATTATTTACATTGTGTCCCAAAAAGGTCATAATAGACCTTTGGGGAGCATCTTAACAGTCCTTGCAGAGTTTATGAAAAAAATTTCAAAAGGGTTTTACCGTCCTCCTTGATAAAGGGTTGTGTCTCTACATAATTTAGCTCTGACAGTATTGAATGGACAGTATTAAATAGAGCTAGTCTGTCAGCAGGACAGTTGGTATCAGACTAATGATAGTACCTTGTAGGGTTTCTACACTTTCCATTTTCTTGAAAATTAGTGTTATTCTTATGCAAATGAGCTGAAAAGGGCTTTAGGGGCGTGTCGTTTCCTGCTGGGGCTTTTCTGCTGTCTGCTCTAAATAATCGCCACTAACTGCTACCCAGCTCTGCCCCCTATTGCTTAAGACACATCTGCTCCTTTGTTGGGTCAGTTATCTAGAGCAGAAGGCAAAGCCCTCACAGGAGAAGAAACAGTGTAAAGTCATTCAAGAAATTGGGGAGGAGCTAGGTGACAGTTAGGGGGGATTAGTTACAGCAGACAGTGAAGCCCCAGCAGGAGAAGAAATACCCCTAATGCCCTTTTCAGCTAATTTGCATAAGAATAAAATCCTGATTTTTCATGATATGAAGATGCAATGCAAAAATAGAAAGGCATCTTTGGAAAGAGTAGAAGCTGGTCTACAAACTACTGTCATTAGTTTAATACAAATTTTTCTGCTGAGAAAATCTCTTTAAAGAGGACCTTTCACGTCCTCATGTATATGCGGTTTTACATACCACTAGAAAGCCGACAGCGTGCTGAATTCAGCACGCTGTCGGCTTTCCCATTATATGCCTCGGGGCTGGAGATATCAGGGGTCTAAATTTCACCGTACACTGTCAGAAGGGCGTTTCTGACAGTCTAGCTGCGCTGTGAGGAACGCCCTCCCTGACAGTATTCCTCCATAGCACTGTACTGGGGGGGGGGGCGTTCCTCACAGCTCAGCGTCATCACTGGGCGGTACGTAACGCCCCCTCTGACAGCACACGGCAATGGGACGAGTACAGAGAGAGGGGGAGTTCCTTACCGCCCAGTGATGACGCTGAGCTGTGAGGAACGCCCCCTCAGTACAAGTCTATGGACGAGTACAGTCAGGGAGGGCGCAGTCACAGCGCAGCTAGACTGTCAGGAACGCCCTTCTGACAGTGAACGGTGAAATTTAAACCCCCGATATCTCCAGCCCCGGGGCACATACCGGGAAAGCCGGCAGTGCGCTGAATTCAGCGCGCAGTCGGCTTTCTAGCAGTATGTAAAACCGCATATACAAGAGGATGTGAAAGGTCCTCTTTAACAGTGTGCATGGGAGCCTGTCTGACTGATGCTCTTGCCTGGGTAAAGTTATGCTTTCATTTTATGTAAGGTGGGACCATGCCATATGCCTATGTTATATATGTATTCTTCTGTTTCACGTAGGTTTCCCTTTCTCTTTATATGTTAATTTTGTGGTACAAAACAATGTTTGTGCAAAAAAGAAAAATACTTTTTTCACTAAATAAAAATTGATCTATGTGTCCATGCCCCTACTGGTAACACACAACTGTCAATTTGTTTATACACTTCTAGGAAGAATGACAGAAAAACAGCACAACACAGAGGTCTAGGAATATATTCTCTGGAATTATTATTTAATGAAAAATACAAGTATTTACTAGAACAAACAGGTGCCCTTTATACATTTATGGCACATTCACATAAACTTCAATGAGGATGCATGACCACCTCTGCATTAAATTCTATGGGGCCCATGGCCGCTACAAAAAGGTGGCCACAGGATAACCTTTCTCCCAACAACTCACATATCATTCATGTATGGCATTTAAATATCCCATAAATGTTTACATTCACAGCATTCCAGTCCCCATTCATTTCAATGAGGCAGCCAAAAAAAGTTGAAACACTACACTACGCAAGAAAAAAAAAACCCTGACATCTACTAAAGTAAATACTCTAGTTTATATCATTTCATGCAAGATTTCTAAGTAAAAAGGAGCTACATCCTAAAGTGATTTCTAGGGGAGACAGTGAGAGTCCTAATTATTTCACCCACACAGTGAATGACAGCCCTGTGTGTACACGTACTCATAGAAGAAGGGCTGTCAATCATCCTTTGTGGGAGGATACAGCAGGACTCAATGTCTTTTCTAGGAGTCCTATCAAAATTCACACTGCTCAGGCATTATGTTCCAAATCAAACAAACCCTCATATTACAGAGCTCAGCTTCTATCCATTTATAATTATTAATATTTGCTCTCAGATAGGGTTGCATAAATCACGACAGACTCACGCTAACCTACAGTATAAATATATATTGGTAGTGATATAACGGCAGGATAATTGTTGTGAATGTGTCTGTCATGGTAGTCACCATAGCCCAGGAACGCAGAAGTGAAGTAGTTAGGTGGTAGGAGCTACTACCTTCCAGAAATGGCCTTTCTGAAGTCCTTACCCAAACTTGGTCTATGTAACTTTGTATATTTACTTGTGGTTATTGCATCCTACTGTGGATATGATATGATGTGTATTTTATTGAATATGATGTTGACTTATAGCACAGTATGATGTAACACTGTCACGTTGTGTTCTGCTGCTGGGTCATTCCATCTAACTTGGTCTGGTACTGGGACAGCGTGATGATTCTCCAAAAGAGGCAAAACTAGGTTATACCCATTTGCTGTGACGCATACAGTGTCCATTTGGCACCACTTAGCATGCAGGCTCTGCACAATATGGCCTGACACCTTGTAGATACACCAAGCAGGGAAAGTCACATATAAAAGGGAGGATTTTCCTTCAGTTTCCATCTGGACCTCTTTTGCTACTGGTCCGTCGTTCCATCTGTGCAGTGCAATTCTGGCCCTGGGCCTGTTTGTGAAAGCTAGTTTGGCAAACCCATTGTATGTCTGGGGACCAGTTGCCTTGTACGTTGAGTGCAAATCCCTGTATGAACTGGGCAACTGCTGTGTGCACCTCAGGACTGTTGTTCTCAATCTGCACAAAGTTTTCTTTTTCTGTGATATTGGGCTGTTAATGTTGATCCTTACTGTTTCTTTCTAATGAGCAACTGATGTTAACCTGTGTTTGCCAAACATAATCTACCTCAGTAAACTCTGGTGACATCATGCCTATGTGAGTATTAATATACTAATGTACTCAAAAAGCCGGAATTCAGCAGCCCTGTCTTTGGGTAGGTCGGAGTAGGAGGAGGTGAACTAGTTGGTATAGTTGAAGTAGGCTGTATAAAGAGATATGAATTAAATCACCAATAAAACAAGAATGTTAATGATGTTTTTAGCGCTTTTTTTTTTTTTTTTTTTAATCAATGCATGGATTTAGAAAAAAATCCAAAATAAAAATAGCAAAATAAAAGATGTTTGACTGCATTATTTGTGGATATATTGCCTAGAAGACAATTTTTCTGCTATAAACATTTAACAACATTTACAGAGGAAGCAAAATGTATAAAAAAATAACAAACGTTAATGAAGGCTTTGATGGAAGTTCACATTAAATTGGTAACAAAAACTAGACCAAGGTCAATAATCTTTTCTTGCCTCGAGCACCAAAAGATTAAGTCAGTCACACAAGGTCATCCAAACTTAAAAGCTCTTTCGAAAAAGTCTCCTATGGAATGTAGGAGTACAAGGTTCATTATTCAAAAGCTCACCTGATAACCAATGCAATCTGATAAAGTAATTTACACTGAGAGATGCCAACGTGTAATTAACTTACATTAACCCAAAGTGTCATTAACCTACCTTCTGAATTAATTGCCAAGAACACAGCATACTTTGGCTATACCTGAACTACAAAGTAAGACATAACATAGAATAATAGGCTTTCAAAATAAAATGACTTATATTATGGTATTCAGCCTTCGGATGAAAGATGCAGTAGAATGTGCCTTTTTCTACACAGTTCAGTACATTCATCAATGCAGACAGGAAATGCATGCCGAGTTATCCCATACCTGCATGACTGTTTGATGATCAGCCTTTAATTCCTTAAGGATGTAGGAATTTTTATTGCTCTGCCATTTTGGGGTATATAGAACATATTGATTAACTTCTCTGGGGAATGGGGGGGATGGAAAAAAAATAAATTTAGCTCCATGCACTGTGCATGATAAATAACATGTTATCTTTATTCTGCAGGGCAATTTATGTAGCTGGTTATGTTTTACTCCTTTTCACAATAAAAGCATTTAAATTTTTCTTTTTTAAAAATAATTTCTTACGCCACCATATTTTTAGAGATATAACTTTTTATATAACTTTTTTTTATTATTCCTGTATGAGGTCATTTTTGATCAGGTAAACTGTAGATTTTATTGGTACCATTTTGGGGTTTATGTGGACAAAGTATTTCTGAAATTGTTTTTTTTTTTCTTTTTTACCACCAAGCAGGATAAATAATGGGTTATTTTTTTTTTTACACATAGAAACACAGAAATGGGAGGGGCAACGACTATGCAACCTTTTAAATGCCATGGTTGCTGTTAGTCGTGGTATCTAAGGAGTTGGTATTATCGCTGCTGATGGCTGCTGCCCACGACCCTCCAACTAATGATTTAATAGTACCAAACCAAAAAACAGGCAACTCCTTTAAAGTGACTGACAATTTGGAAGACTATGTAAATAACACCGAAGAGTCCCATACTTGGGAGTTGCTATAATCCAGGTGAGAGAGAAGCTAAAAAGAATGAGTCTCACTCTAAAGCCCCAGCCAGGCTCCTGTATCGCTTGCTAACTGGGAATCCGGGACTGCTGTTCCAGATCCACTGACAAGCGAGTGCTTCTTTCAGGTGTATGTGCAAATGCACAAACACCTGAAATCTGTCAGCGAAGGCCGTGGGTTCGCAGCTTACATTGACAGATGATTGTGACCTCTGCCCCGCAGCAGGCACGATAACTTCATTCATCAGCGCCTGCTTTGCGGTGGAAGGAAGCCACCCGACTGCTCTTCGTGGGAGTGCAGGTAAGTACAGTAGCATGTTATACTGCGTGGGGGGCCACTGTGGAGCACATTGTACTGTCTGGGGCCACTGTGGAGCACACTGTACTGTCTGGGGCCACTGTGGAGCACATTGTACTGTCTGGGGCCACTGTGGATCACATTGTACTGTCTGGGGGCCACTGTGAGACAAAGTGTACTGTGTGGGGGCCTTTCACTATTTATATCAGAGAGTATCTGTTTTATAACAGACATGTGACATTATTACAGGCCGTAATAACTTTGCACGGTCACTCTAAAACAGATCCTGTGCGATGTAAATAGTGAACATTAAAGGGGTTTTCCGGGCAAAAAAATATTAATGCTATTAATGGGTTAATAAGTACACCCATATACCTTTAGCAGTGATTTGAGTGATTTCTGGGTGTCTGTGGGAGCTCCTGGCATCCTCTGCATTTGTTTACATGGTGTAACTTCCTGCTGTGTAGCTTCCTGTGTACCTTCCACACTACCTCCCTCTCACTGCCCCCCTCCTTTCTCACTTCATTACACCCCTCTCCCTGTCTCCCTAGCTAAACTATCCCGCCCACAACTAGCCCCCCCTTTCTCCCTAGCTCAGCTATCCCGCATATCACTAACCCCCCCCATCTCATCTTACTTACCTATCTTCCTCTCTGGGAGATGGCTCCTCCTTTCTCCTTCACTGTGCGCAGGCTGGAGACGATTCTCTTCCACTCTCCTAGCCCGTGCACAGATCGGAAGTACCTGTTACAACTGCGCAGCAGAGATGGAGTGCCATCTCTACTGTGCATGTGTCACAGGCAACTTCAGACTGTTGTGTATCATTGAAAGCTCTGTAAAGCCCTATTCACACGACCCTATTTTGCGGGTCCATAACTGTCCGCAATTGTGGATCCGCACAGTATTAAGGTTAAATTGCCATGTTGGCACTTTGCGACAAATTAGTGTGTTTTGGGTTGCAGTTTGGGCACTCGGTCTCTAAAAGGTTCACCTTCACTGCTCTAGAGGGTTCACTAAACCTATACATTTTGCACATTATGCCACCTCAATGGATGTTGTTTAACACTGCATTTCGTCTGCAGAATGTGAACACATTCTGCGGCAGAGGAGCCGCCAGATATTTATGGCATATGCCCAGGACCACCACTGGGATCTGCATCTAACCCCAGATGGTACCGTGGCTACTGTGAATGTGCATGCATGGCTTTTTTCCTACTGGAAGAAGCTTTTTTCAACATGATTATGCGCCTTGTCACACTACAAAAATTATTCAGGAATTGTTTAAGGAAAATGAAAAAAAGAGTCATGGTGTTGACTTGGCCAAATTCCCCAGATTCCCCATCTATGGGATGTACCTTTTATAACTCAAAGGATATATAGTATTTGTGATTTTTTTTAAAATACACAATAGATTGTAAGAGTTCTGTACAGGGGTGACACAGCCCCCTTGTTTTTCTGTATCTCAACATAGACCATCACCCTCTATAAGGCTGAGGCCCCAGGTAGCGGAAACGCAGCTTTTTTGTTGCAGATTTTGCTGCATTTTTTTTTTTAAACCAAAGCCAAGAGTGGATTGAGCAGAAGGTAGAAGTATAAGTACTTCATATATATTTCCAATTCCTTTTGTAGCCAAAAACTGTGCTCCGCAACATGGGGCCTTAGCCGAACAATCCACTAGTAACCATTAACAATGAAGTTCATTAGTTTAGGCATTGATACGCAACTCAATAGACAGTAGAAAGCTACTATTAAGGTGACAAGGACCCCAGACCTGCAGCTGCAAAGACTGCGCCAATGGTATGCCCACTGTTGCACTATTAGGCATCCCATTAGGCCCTGTTATTAACATATACATGTATGTTGATAGGTATCAGTAAACTGCACTGATGTAATTCTTGGTGTGTTAAGAACATATGTGGACAATAAATGCTAAGTATGATTTCCTATGATTTTATGAAGTTTTTATGTAAGTATAAATGATTCATGAAAGAGATTTTGCTTGCAGCTGTTTCCAACATGATCAAAGCAGATTTCACAGCAGAAACAGGGATAAATTGTTTCCTGTGTTCTACATTTCAAGGATTAGAAGGAAACTCCATTATCAGAATTTCCATGTTCTAGTCAGATTTGGGCCCTGCTGCTGGATTGTACATACAAAACAACCATGTCTGTTTCATCTGATTTACGGAGAAGTTATTGGGCTCATTGTAAATCTTATACACATTATAGATAGTTGTCCGCTGAACACTACATTATTTTGGCTGACAGCTATCTTGCCTGACTACTCCATACACATCCATGCCTGGACCAGCTGAGGGTGCACATGTACTGAGCTGGGAGAGGACAGAAAGCTGCTGTCAGCAGTGGCTCACCAACCTGGGAACAAAAGGATCAGACAGGTGAAATCAAACTGCCAATCCAAATCTCTTCAGTTAGGCTAAGGACCCACGTAGCATCCCACTACTGTAAAACGCTGTGGTTTTTTTTCCTGTTGTTTACACCACATGGGGCCCCAGCCTTAAATGGGTTTTCCCATCTCCTTTTCTCAGCAGCTTTACCTACCTTCCTGTATTTTTCAGCAAGCTGGTAGGAGGTGGCTTTGACTGTTTGATGAACAGGACACTATGCAGTAACTCAGTAGATATAGACTTTACCTTTACCATGAGATATTATTATTAATAATAATATTATTATGATTACTAGAAATCTAAAATAAATGCAGATCAAATAATATGCACAGTAAATGTATATTACATTACACAGGTTTGTATAGAACACTTAGCATGCTTCTATAGACTCAGTGTTATCTTTGTGTTTACATTAGAGATAACAGACACCCAGGAACCCACAGCCTTTATCAGCAAACTGCAATTAGCTGAACTGATTGTTGGCAGAGCTCACTGTCATCCACATAGGCTGTGCTCCATGGAAAAGATGTATAAACAATGGGATGAATCATTTCTCATAGCAGGCAAACAAAGAAGCATTGCTAAAGGATGGATTTAAGAAAACTCTTGAATTTAGCAGCTTTACAGCCTGCTAGCAGAATTTCAGCTAGCAGTATAGATAAGATCCTTGAGATGGGAATACCCATTTAAGGATATGTTAGGAGGACCCCATACAAATTTGATGGTTGGTCAGTCCCACCAAAATCGGCAGTTTCAGCAAACATACATGTAATTAAGAATTTTTCTTTGTGATTAGCAAACACAACTTTAACCTCTTAATAAGTTAACTAGAGCCCCAATGTTATGGTTTTGATGCAAGGCCTCACAAAAGCAATAGCAGGAGTTGGTTGATAACAGCGAACAGTAGAGACAGATATTTAAAACCAGTACACTACTGCAAGCCAAGACAAACCCCCAGACACCTTAACCAGTGCCTGCCGCAAGGCTGGATGGACTTTCGCTGAATTATCAGTAAACAGTAGGATGTACCAATAATAAATGCAAAACCTTACACAGTGGAGTGGAGGCCGGAGAAAAGTTGTAAAGGCAAGGGTCAGAACCAGGAGAGGACATCAGACACCAAATCAGGAGACAAACATGAAATCTGGAAAAAGGCCATCACAAGCAGAATCAGTAGAGAAAGGAAAATCCGAAAACAAGCCAAGGGATCAGTATGAAGCAAATGAACACTACAGGAAACAGAGCCAAACCAGGAGTAGTACAATAAGTCGGTAACCTCAGTCAAGAAGGAGGGGTCGTATATAGGGCACCTCAGCCAATAAATGGCCAAGCCAGGAACCTCTGAGCTACAGAAGCTTCCCCAGGTTGACACGGCAACCTTAAAGGTGTAGCAGCAGAACTGACACTCCTGACACCCAAATTATTATTCAAATCTTTCCTACCCCAGAAAGAAGGCCACAAATAAGGCAAAGTTCACACCTGTACTGAAGGACCATTAGGGGTTCTGTATACAGGACTTTTGCATCCGGCAAAATTAAGGCTATCAAGTTGGTAGGCCAAACCACTGACTCTAACTCCTCTATTCTTCAACATCCCGAATCCGATTCAGACTCACTCTTAACCTGTTCCGGACCGCTCATAGACTATTTACGTCTGGGCAGTCCCTCTCTTGTTCTGCAAGTATGTACCGGTACGTCCCTGCAGTTTTCAGCAGCTGCACAATTTCGTGCATCTGCTGAAACGAGGAGCCGTAACTCCCCTAGAGAAGGCAGGAACGGTTTATTACCGTCCCTGCCTTCCCGATCGCTGTGTACACAGCGCCCACTGAGCGCTGTATATACAGCTATGGGTGCCGCCATGATGCGGCTCCGCTCTGACCTGGCGGTCACGTGATCTGCCGGGGATCAGAGTCTGTTAGAGCTGCTGGGTCCTACAGGACCTAGATCAGCTCTTTAGTTATGGGTAGGAGGCTGTATTCCCCCTGCAACTGGGACTAAATGTATCAGCCCCAGTTACTACATGTCATTAAAGAGGACTTTCACCACCTCCAACAAGTCCAGCCTTTTACATCACGTAATAGGTGCTGCTCCAATGATTCTGGAACAGTTGGAATTTTTTTTCTAGCCCCCACCATTCCAGAGCAATTAATGCTGTTAGTTTTGGTGTCTGATATGCTATTTAGACTGTGAACTGTCAGGAGGGCAGTGTCAGGCAGGAGCAGACAAGGGGTGTAATTCTGAACTCGGACACTGGCTGCCTCTGATTGGAGCTCTGAATCACACCCCCTTTCCTGACACTGCCCTTCTGACATTACAGAGCTTAAGTAGCACATCAGGCATCAAAACTAACTGCATTTGTTACTCGGGAATGATGGTGGCTAGAAAAAAAAATTTCAACTGAGCTGGAACCAGTGGAGCAGCGCCTATTAACAGATGCTAAGAACTAGAATTGGTGGAGGTGGTGAAAGGTCCTCTTTAAGGTTACGTTCACATCTGCGTTGCAGTGTAATGCAAAAAAAAAATGACAGAAACCTGACGGACCCCATTATAGTCACTGTGGACCGTTGGGCTCCATGTGTAACCAGTGTTTTAGCGTTCCGTCTCTCATCTTTTTTGCGTCCAATGCGTAAGGCAGTTTCTAAAATAATATGCTGTTATATGTTTTTTTAATACTATTTTCTTATCCTACCTCATATACACAATTATATAAGAGGGCCATAGCATTCTGGCATTTATATATTCTGTGGTATGATTTAGATTGTGTCCATAGTTTCCATCTCAGTTATAATATATTACCAGTTGCACTATACAATTGTTTACCTAGAAGTCTCATTAATGTACAATATGATGTACTGCTAGTCCCTTGTTATTCACAACGTTAAGAAATACTTGCAGTATGCATATGGGTTGAAATGCCATCCTTGTTTGATGAAAAGTTGTTTACATTTTAACTTTTTGTATTAGAAATTGTTGCCATACTTATAAGTATCAGCCTTCCATATTCTATGAAAGAGATGTGTAAATTCTACAACATTATGGAAAAGATGGCTGGCGTAATGATTATCCATGTTCAGGACACCATTATAATGAGGAACACATAGTGTAACTCAATGTGTATTCTTTATGCAAACAGTATGAAAGATGGGCATCATGTAACCTTTTAATAATCTGTAATAGTGTTCGCATAAATAAGTACCCAAAGGACAGGAGGAAAAAAACAAGGTGCTTGGTATGCAAGATGCAGCTAATGCAACCTCCAAAGCTATTTCCTTACTAGATATTCTAATGATAGAACGCAGCAGAATTATTTCCATCTGGGCAGTATATAAACTTTTACATTTTATCCAAGTGCATACAAATTTTTGTTCATTATATCCAGTCATTATTAGCACTTAAAGGTGAAATAAATATAATTGTAGAATACATGCAGATGCTTTTGATTTATTTTATTGACTACAATAACAGTTTGGCTCTACCGCTTGGAAAAAAGTTTTATAAATTTGCTTGTTACAATAAAGCAAAGAAATATCAATTTCCTAAAAGATTATATAGAGACGACAGATACAGTAAATAAGTATAGGCAGCCGATGTCTTGCTGGTATTCATTAAAAAATAAACGGTAAGGTTCTGTTCACATTTTAGTTAAAGTTGGGTCTACATCATATTTGGCAGCAAGTGAAGCAATGCATGCAGCACTATTCTATCTGTCAAAACAATGAAAATGTTGATGGAACCCCAATGGACCCCATTATCAGTCAACGTGGTTGTTTACTGTTAGAACCAGAAGTTATGAGGCAAATGTGAACAGAGCCTTACCATTAATTTATCAGAATGACAGTTCTTATAAAAACTAGTACAATGCTGAACTCATGATACTAAGCTGATGACTACAACAAAAAGATCAAATGACCCAAAGCTTTAAGGAGGTAGGAGCCCTGCCACATATCATTTCTGATCGAACTTATAGAAATGCTCATGACAAACTGAAATCCTTTAGTAATGCCATAGAACTGGTAGGTAAGAAGTACATCTGGCAAGTACATCAGTACCACATCAAGGTACATCAGTATCAGGACATCAGTAAGACCTGATGCATAAGGACATTGAAGCAGTTACCTCAGTGGCTAGCAACATTTGTAAGCTATAGTAGTACTACCGTATTTCTCCAAAAATAAGACCTACCCCGAAAATAAGCCCTAGCTAGCCGTTGCAGGCTTTTTGGAGTAGGCTTGAAATATAAGCCCTACTCCAAAAATAAGCTCTAGCTACAGTTGGTTTAACCCCCTCCTGTGCCATACGATTACGGGGTCACTAAAGATGTCGGGCGCTCTGCTGCAGAGCGGTCGCTATAGCTACCGTACCGGGTCTCTGCTGTAATGTACAGTGGAGATCTGGAGCTAATGCCTGCGTTCAGAGTCCACCCTGTACCTTTCTCATTGCAGGCCGGCTCCCACTTGGCGGGAGCCGACCTGTTCCTTTGACAGCTAGGAGCCTTATGAAGGTTCCCAGTCCTGTCATAGGAATATTACTATTGAGGCTGGTCATAGACTGGTCAATAGTAATGTAGTGAATCTCCCATAGACTGCAATACAGTTCCCTAGGGGAAGTTAATAAAATAGTAAAAAAATAAATAAATAAAAAATTTAAGTTCAAATCACCCCCTTTCCCTAGAATACATATAAAACTAATAAATACTGTGAAACACATACACATTAGGTATCCCTGTGTCCGAAAACTCCCAGTCTACAAACTTATAAAAATATTTTTCCCATACAGTGAACGCTGTAGTGGGAAAAAAAAAAAAATCAAAAGAGCCGAACCACTGTTTGTTCGCTGTTTCGCCTCTGATAAAAATTTGAATAAAAAGTGATCAAAGTAATAGACATTCCTCAAAATGGTACGGAAGGATCTCAAGAAATTCATAATGTACAAAAATGGTAGGAGAGTATCCAAAAAAAGTGAGGTATGGAGACCGTGTACTCTTCAGCTCTTTCAGCCCATAGCTTCAGGCTGTTCATAGTACACTTGATAAAGAGGACTCATTCCTCGAAACGCGTAGTGTAATTGAGTTTAATAAAAAGCATTCTTAGCGAAGCGTGGTCTCCATACCTCACTTTTTTTGGATACTCTCCTACCATTTTTGTACATGATATGCCGCCTGGATCCGGGAGATCTTGACGCCCAGAGGTTCCGCAGCTCGCACATACTGTGACATATACTGGACAAGTCCACAATACCATTTGTGATCACACAGAAACTATATAAGGTGAGAGTACATCGATACTGGTGTCACCATGCACAAGAGTGTTACCATATGAACTGACCAATTGAGGGGACATTGGTTCACACCAAACCCTGTCGGTTGCACATTCACATACTGTATACCCACACTCTGTGCTCACCTACCTACTCTCAACCTTTATTAGTGGGCACGTCCTGGTCACCCTGTACAAACTACTTTCATAACACAATTTATATTGTGTAATATATTACTATCATACGATAATTTTTAAAAAAAACAGTATTACCCTATGTGCCGCTCGGCGTTGTTGTTTTTTTTTGTCTTTCTACTAAAGAAATTCATAATGGAATTCAGTGTTTGGAGAGTTATGCTGATTTTCCAGAATGTGATGACATGATTATCTCGTATTTGAATAAATGTTGATTTTTTGTAAAAGCATAAATGTGTGATTGCTGTTCATGGAAGAAGTAAAAAAAAAAAAAAAAAAAAAAAGGACCTACCCTCAAAATAAGCTCTAGCCCTATGTTGGCGAACCTATGGCACGCATGCCAGAGGGGGCACTTAGAGACCTCTCTGTTGGCATGTGTGCCGTCTCCCCATCCAGGCTCCCTGATTGCTCACCAACGGGGAATCCGGTACAGGATTCCCTGTTAGTGAGCAGGCGCTTCTTTAAGCTGTATGTACAAATGCACATACTGCTGAAAACTGTCAGTGTAGACCGCGGGTCCGCGGCTTACACTGACAGCAGAGTGTGATCTCTGCCCCAACAAAGACACAATGACATCATTCATCTGCGCCTGCACCATGGTAGAAGGAGGCTCTTCGTGGGAGTGCAGGTAAGTAGCATATTATACCGCATGGGGGCCCACTGTGGAGCATATACTACTGTGTGGGGGTCACTGTGGAGTGTATAATACTGTGTGGGGGCCCACTGTGGAGCATATAATACTGTATGGGGGCCCACTGTACAGCATATTATACTGTGTGGTGCCCAAAGTAGAGCATATAATACTGTGTGGGGGCCCAAAGTGAAGCATATAATAATGCATGGGGGCCCACTGTGGAGCATATAATACTGTGTGGGGGCCCACTGTGCAGCATATAATACTGTGTATATGTATGCATCTACTACAAACACTGCAGTCTTCTCTTTCCTGTTCTATCGTGGCTGCACAACTCTTCCTATCACATGTTTTATTTCCAGGTACTGAATGAGACAAGGTTAGCACTTAGTTCATACTCATTTTGTATAAAGGGAGTCTGACACAAGAACCGAGCCCTGAAGATAGATAGGTTAGGGTCACCTGAATCAAAAGTTGTTTTTCCCTTGTGAATCACTGCCTCCATTGCAGAGATATTGGTGTATGTGCGGGGCTAGGTTGATATGCTGGGTTCTGGAGACTGACTCCCTATAAAGATACAAGTACAGAATGTCTGACTTCTATAGTGACTGGCTTCATCACCACAACTTTACTTTCACCTCCTCTCTCCCTCTTAAACAATCCCATTGGCCTTTTTGGAATTTTCACGTTTCTCCTCAGTCCTAGTGCATAGACTGCATGTGATTACATGACACATCTCTTCCTCTTTGTGTGCTTGATCCTTCCATGCCCTCTACTGCACTGTTTGTTTGCTGTATGATTTATATGGAAATCAAAGGCATATTGAGGTTTCTGATTTCCAAACGAATCCAATTAACGGCGTGGTATGCTTCAATGGACTCTGCATGTATGAAGGTTTTTACCCCTTCCATGCTGTGCTGCTTTATGAAAAAAAAAAATCAGACGCAGATTCTCTCTTGTAGAGGTAAATGGAGACTGAAATACTGCATCGCTATATAGAGATTTCTGGAAAAACCTCCATATGGGTACCACAAGAGTAATGTTTTCTGGAACCAACAATGTTCCAGAACCTTTCACAGGGTTCTATGATTTAGGCTTACTCAATTTGAAGCAGAATACAGAGTTTTGAAACCTTGTATATTCCCCCTACTCAAATTTTACTTTACATCCCAGGGCCTTTTTAACACATTATTGGGCCCAGTGCATAGGTTTCATAAATGCTCCCCCCATCACCAACCCTTAGAAATACCTGTCCCGCAAAAAAAATTATAATGCCTCGACAGTGGCTCCCACATCAAATAATGCCCCTTAGTGGCCCTCACATAATGTAATGCCCCTCAGTGGCTGATCAGAGGCCCCTGCAGAGGCATCAGACATTAAAAGGTCCACCCCAGCGGCCCCTCATACATTAACCTGTCCCACTCCGATGGCCCCTCAGATATTATATTCTAATGTATAATGTCTCCTTTCCAGGTTGCCCCTGCAGTATAATGTCCCCTTTCCAGGTTCCCCCCCCCCCATTGTACTCCACTCATCTGTGCCCGGAGGACGCAGGTGAGTAGGAGACGAGGCATATCACGGTGGCCCAGAACAGCACTCTAAATGCAGTACTATCCCATTGTCCCAAGGGGGCCCCTGCTACTATAGGGCCCACTGCAAGTGCATCGTTAGCCCTATGGTTAAAACGTATAATGCCCCTTAGAGGCCCTCATATAATGTAATGCCCCTCAGTAGCCCATCAAAGGCCCCTGCAGAGGCATCAGACATTAAAAGGTCCCCCCTCAGTGGCTCCTCATACATTAACCTGTCCCACTCCGGTGGCCCCTCAGATATTATATTATAATGTATAATGTCTCCTTTCCAGGTTCCCCCCACCCCCAGCATCACCATTGTACTCCACTCATCTGCGCCCGGAGGACGCAGATGAGTTGGAGACAAGGCATATAATGGTGACTCTAAATGCAGTACTGTCCCAAGGGGGCCCCCACTACCATAGGGCCCGGTGCAAGTGCATCGTTGGCCCTAAGGTTAAAGCGGCTCTGTTACAACTTACCCTTCTACCTTCAAATTGAAATGTAGTAAATATAAAATAAAAAGTAATAAACCTGTCCCAATGCGTTAAAATTGAGTTACTAAAGAAGTAAAGAAGTTACTTCTTACCCATGTAGCCTAAAGGGCTTATTTGGAAATATTTTTCATAAGTCCTGTTCACATATTGTGAATTCTGTCTGGATTTCTTAGCAAACTGTGCACATAAATCTCAACAGACCTAATCTGTCAGCAAACAAATCGGTGGCAGACGTCTCAGGAGCAGATTTATAATGAAGTCTACGCCACATTTTTGGTGTAAAAAAAAGTTGTAACTGGTGTCTTTGTGCCTCAGTTGTGCTACATTTAATATCATTTAGGCCGGTATAGTAGCGCACATGATCAGAGAAATCTATGCCAGCTACAAGTACAGGCACATGACCCAGCAGAGGAGCATGTGCCTCGTTATAATTGAGGCAGTTCTTCCGCCAGCACCGCGGTTATGAAGACTGACGATGAATACGCCAGTCTTCATAAATCCCCCTCTGAGTTCAGTTGCATATTTCCGGGAAAAACCATTGCTGATTTGCTTTTAGCAAATCCTTATCATGCTAGCAAAGCTTTAGGGTAAAGTTCAAATGGTGGAACTTCTCTTCATTTTCCACCGCTGTTTTCCAGCCGCCGTCTTCCTGCAAATGGATGACGATGCAGGGTATCCGAATTCGGGCTGATTAGGGCCTAATCAGCAGGGAGTCTCGAGCTGCAGAATCCGCTGCTGAATAAGCAGCGGCAAATTCCTCCATGTGAACTTACCCTTAGAGTGTACCCGTGATTTGGAGAGACAAAAGCCAACAAGTGCATCTGTAAAAGGGTACATAGCTCTATATAAACAGACAAAAATAAATAAAATGGAAGTAATTCTGATTAAAAAATAGTGAAAATGGCCAAATTTTCCTATATGAGAAAGACCTGACTTTATTAATAAAACAAAGTAAAGAAGTTTCTTTGTTTTATTGATATTGTTGCTGAGGCTTCTTGTTTTCTCTACCACAATATGAAAGTAAATGGCGACACCTACTGGTTACATATTGCACATATTTAATATTGGAATGTATGTGTCAAAACCAAAATCTTTAACAAAATATTCTCATATAGATGACCAGTGCCAGACATTCAGAAAGATTACAGCTACCAAAGTCATACATTTTTCATTGTTTGCTCCTCCTCACTAGACCCCCGTCAGTCTCTATGGCACCCCTGTAGTCTACAATGTAAGGCGCTGTTCACATAACATTTTGATCATCAGTTTGAAGGAACTGTTTAACAGATAATTTACAGATGAAAACGGTTGCAAATAAATGGCCATTTGTTGGAAAAAAAAAACCCTGATTCATTTCTGGTTTTTTATGTAGGACAGAAAAGTGGGACATATTACATTTTTGTGTCCTACAAAAAAAAAAAAAAAAAAAAAAAAGAAAAAGACAAACAGAGTCATTTTATTTAACACTGACTCTGTAAATGGATGGCTACCTGCTTTCTTTTTCCATCTGTAAAATTGATCCTGTAAAAGGATGTCCAAAATACAGCAGTAACAATCTGTCAATGTTCACACTGACTGACTGTACTGCACAAGGTAGTGCTGGAAACAAGCCGATGGAGGTTTTTTTACGCCCACAAAGCACTTCAAGCTCAATTGCATACAAAAGAAGTCATAGATAAGATACTCATGACTCTGAGCCCCAGGAGATTGAGCGCAGGCGACCACCAGGTCTTTGATTACTATTGGCCAGCAAGTGAGTGCTGCAGCCAATCAGTGGCTCAGTGATGACGTGCCTCTGAGCCATCGTGGCAAGTCATCTGTAAAGCACTGATTGGCTGTAGCTCTCGTGCTGCCTGCTAGGAAATATAGAGGGGGATTCTGAAGCTTCTGGGCTGGATTTTTTTCTTTGCACAAGTCAGATTACTCCTTTATCCACTTCATGACCGCACCATTTTCACTGAATTGAACACATTTTCGGATATTTTTTGTACATGCAGTTTTTACGGCTGTAACATTTTTTTTTTTCCATTTGAGTTATTCAAATAATTTAAAGGGAATCTGTCAGGGCAATTTGGGACACTAAACCACCCACACGTCCATATGGACCTGGGGTTTAGTGTCCCAAATCACCCTGTTATAACGCAATCCATGGTCATGACAATCCATTAAAAATAAAAAAGCGTTATACTCACCCTGCCACTGTACTCCCCGCGCCTGCGCAGTTCTTCAATGAAGTCAGAGGAGTACTCCTCAGCTTCAGTGCACATGCCCCATACCTCCAGCAATTGTGCAGTGAAGTCGGGATGTCCATCTTTGACTTCACTGACAGCGTTACAGTCATCTTATAGTCAACTAACTGTGTATAGATGGTGTGAAATGCGCTCTTTCGTGTAGAGTGGAAGTAGGATCCCAATTCATGCAATACATAAATTAAGGATTTCCACTTCAAAAGGTTTATTTCAAAAGTGTTGAAATTTATTTTTCACACATAGCAAAATTCATGTAGAATGGGGAGTAACGTTTCAGCCTGGTTAGTGGCCTTCGTCAGACTCTGCAAGATACAGTATATACAATGAATGTGAGTGCTCATATATACAAATGACATAAATGACAATAAACAATCTATGCATTACTTTCCTTAAACTGGCCTTAATAGACGCCATCTGTGTAACATGGATCATATCATTGAATCATATTGTACTTCTCTGTGACACTGTTTTAATAGCATTGACACAGAATAATGTCATCGTTATCTCTATATTAATGTCTCTTGTTGCTTGATGACCAGTGCTGAGGTTTCAATTTTTCATTAATCTATGTGACTTGAATACACTGTACATTGTATATATTGTTTATTGTCATTTATGTCATTTGTATATATGAGCACTCACACTCATTATATATACTGTATCGTGTAGAGTCTGATGAAGGCCACTAACCAGGCTGAAACGTTACTCACCACTCTACATGAATTTTGATATGTGTTAAAAATAAAATTTCAACGCTATTGAAATAAACCTTTTGTAGTGGAAATCCTTAATTTATATAATCTGTTTCCAGGTAATATTACACATAGGCTCAGATTTCCTATTGTGGTTATGACTAGAGACTGATGTAAATGTGGCACATGTTTGGTGCAATGTGGGACATCTTGGCGCATGTAGTTTGAACTAAATTTTTTGGACTTTCTAGACATGTGGGTAAAAAAGAGGACATAGCTTAAATGAGCCATGGTGCACCAAAAATGTGCCAATATTTTGGCTTGTAGTATGCAGCTAATGCTCAAAAATATATATTACATGCACCCAGGCACTTTTTGGAAAAAAAAAATTTTTTTGAACCAAAGAACATCCAACAACAAGGAGAAATATTAGTCCTTTATTTATATTTCTTTATATTTCCTTTCCTTTTGAATTGACTAGCTTTGGCCCAAAAAACTTCAGCTGAAACTGCAACAAAAAGACTCTGTGTGACACTAGAATAAATCCTGACAGGACGTCTAGGTGAGAATACTATACATAGTAGTTACCAGCTTCCCTGAATCACTATGTGTATAGACAAGGCTGACCATCATTTTGTTAGTTCCATTTATAAGGACTTTTTATTTTTTTTCTGCCTAAACTGTCATGGTATGTGTCTTGTGAAAGTATTCGGCCCCCTTGAACTTTTCAACCTTTTGCCACATTTCAGGCTTCAAACATAAAGATATAAAATTTAAATTTTTTGGTGAAGAATCAACAACAAGTGGGACACTATTGTGAAGTGGAACGAAATTTATTGGTTATTTTAAACTTCTGTAAAAAATAAAAAAACTGAAAAGTGGGGTGTGCAATATTATTCGGCCCCTTTACTTTCAGTGCAGCAAATTCACTCCAGAAGTTCAATGAGGATCTCTGAATGATCCAATGTTGTCCTAAATGACTGATGATGATAAATATAATCCACCTGTGTGTAATCAAGTCTCCGTATAAATGCACCTGCTCTGTGATAGTCTCAGGGTTCTGTTTAAAGCGCAGAGAACATCATGAAGATCAAGGAACACACCAGGCAGGTCCGTGATACTGTTGTGGAGAAGTTTAAAGCCGGATTTGGATACAAAAAGATTTTCCAAACTTTAAACATCCCAAGGAGCACTGTGCAAGCGATCATATTGAAATGGAAGGAGTAGCAGACCACTGCAAATCTACCAAGACCCGGCCATCCCTCTAAACTTTCATCTCAAACAAGGAGAAGACTGATCAGAGATGCAGCCAAGAGGCCCATGATCACTCTGGATGAACTGCAGAGATCTACAGCTGAGGTGGGAGAGTCTGTCCATAGGACAACAATCAGTCGTACACTGCACAAATATGGCCTTTATGGAAGAGTGGCAAGAAGAAAGCCATTTCTCAAAGACATCCATAAAAAGTCTTGTTTAAAGTTTGCCACAAGCCACCTGGGAGACACACCAAACATGTGGAAGAAGGTGCTCTGGTCAGATGAAACTAAAATCGAACTTTTTGGTCACAATGCAAAATGATATGTTTGGCGTAAAAGCAACACAGCTCATCACCCTGAACACACCATCCCCACTGTCAAACATGGTGGTGGCAGCATCATGGTTTGGGCCTGCTTTTCTTCAGCAGGGACAGGGAAGATGGTTAAAATTGATGGGAAGATGGATGGAGCCAAATTCAGGACCATTCTGGAAGAAAACCTGTTGGAGTCTGCAAAAGACCTGAGACTGGGACGGAGATTTATCTTCCAACAAGACAATGATCCCAAACATAAACCAAAATCTACAATGGAATGGTTCACAAATAAACGTATCCAGGTGTTAGAATGGCCAAGTCAAAGTCCAGACCTGAATCCAATCGAGAATCTGTGGAAAGAGCTGAAAACTGCTGTTCACAAATGCTCTCCATCCAACCTCACTGAGCTCCAGCTGTTTTCCAAGGAAGAATGGGCAAGAATTTCAGTCTCTCGATGTGCAAAACTGATAGAGACATACCCCAAGCGACTTGCAGCTATAATCACAGCAAAAGGTAGCGCTACAAAGTATTAACTTAAGGGGGCCGAATAATTTGGCACGCCCCACTTTTCAGTTTTTTATTTTTTACAAAAGTTTAAAATATCCAATAATTTCGTTCCACTTCACGATTGTGTCCCACTTGTTGTTGATTCTTCACCACAAAATTTAAATTTTATATCCTTATGTTTGAAACCTGAAATGTGGCAAAAGGTTGAAAAGTTCAAGGGGGCCGAATACTTTCGCAAGGCACTGTATCTGTATACAACAGTACATTATGCCTGGGGAAAATAATAACAAAGTTCTATTTAATTAAAAAAAAAAAAAAAGCCTTACATAGATAGCAGTGCAGCCAGTGGCTCATGGTTATAGCCTTCACCTCCCATTCAGCAGGTCATGAGTTTCAGAGCAAATACGCATGAGGTAAAATTAAATTAAATCCGTACAGTGTATGGCGATGCTTCTCACATATACTGTCACTGTGGCCCCATCTGTAACCAATGAGTGTTTCCGATCATAGGACTGCCCTCTCCTGCACATCATCATCAGGAGTAGAGATAGAATGGGGTGTCCTAAGAGTGGTGAGTATTGAAAAGCATACTCAACACTTATTTCCTCAGTCACATACTGTACTGGGGCTGAGATGCGAGCATTGTAATGTATGGGGACTGCAGGCATTATACTGTGTGGATTAAAAAGGAGGATTATATTGTGTGGGGGCCATAAGGGGGCATTATAATGTGTGTGTGGTTACTAAAGTAGTATAATGTTGTACCGTGCAAAAATTTCAAACTCTGCAATTTGGACTTAATATTCATGCCAGCTTCATGTCACACTATGTATGAACCATGAACTGAACTCAATATTCATGCCAGCTTCAAATCACAATATGTATGACCTGTGAGGGACACAAATCACCTCCTGATAGCAAACAGATAACAGCAAGAATTACTGATCCCTCCATCACACACCACTAGTTTCCAGACTGTTTTTTTGACCTGTTGTAAATAACTTCTCTACTTAGACTGCATTTTTTTAAGGACTCTAAAATGCTTTGAAAACCATGTGTATAAAAATCTGTGAATTTTCAGTTCTTGTATCACACCATGTCTGATGAAGGGAGCTAGCTAGTACAGTCATGGCCAAAAGTTTTGAGAATGATACAAATATTAATTTTTACAAAGTCTACTGCTTCAGTTTTTCTAATGGCAATTTGCATATACTCCAGAATGTTATAAAGAGTGATCAGCTTAACAGCAATTACTTGCAAAGTCAATATTTGCCTAGAAAATGAACTTTATCCCCCAAAACACATTTCAACATCATTGCAGCCCTGCCTTAAAAGGACCACCTAACATCGTTTCAGTGATTGCTCCATTAACACAGGTGTGGGTGTTGATGAGGACAGGGCTGGAGATCAATCTGTCATGATTAAGTAAGAATGACACCACTGGACACTTTAAAAGGAGGCTGGTGCTTGCCATCATTGTTTCTCTTCTGTTAACCATGGTTATCTCTAAAGAAACATGTGCAGTCATCATTGCACTGCACAAAAATGGCCTAACTGGGAAGAGTATTGCAGCTAGAAAGATTGCACCTCAGTCAACAATCTATCGCATCATCAAGAACTTCAAGGAGAGAGGTTCCATTGGTTCCAAAAAGGCTCCAGGGCGCCCAAGAAAGACCAGCAAGCGGCAGGACCGTCTCTTAAAAGTGTTTCAGCTGCGGGATCGGGCTACCAGCAGTGCAGAGCTTGCTGAGGAATGGCAGCAGGCAGGTGTGAGTGCATCTGCACGCACTGTGAGGCGGAGACTCTTGGAGCAAGGCCTGGTCTCAAGGAGGGCAGCAAAGAAGCCACTTCTCTCCAGAAAAAACATCAGGGACAGACTGATATTCTGCAAAAGGTACAGGGAGTGGACTGCTGAGGACTGGGGTAAAGTCATTTTCTCTCATGAATCCCCTTTTCGATTGTTTGGAACATCTGAAAAACAGCTTATTCGGAGAAGAAGAGGTGAGCGCTACCACCAGTCTTGTCTCATGCCAGCTGTAAAACATCCTGAAACCATTCATGTGTGGGGTTGCTTCTCAGCCAAGGGAATCGGCTCTCTCACAGTCTTGCCTAAAAACACAGCCATGAATAAAGAATGGTACCAGAATGTCCTCCAAGAGCAACTTCTCCCAACCGTCCAAGAGCAGTTTGGCGCTCAACAATGCCTTTTCCAGCATGATGGAGCACCTTGCCATAAAGCAAAGGTGATAACTAAATGGCTCAGGGAACAAAACATAGAGATTTTGGGTCCATGGCCTGGAAACTCCCCAGATCTTAATCTCATTGAGAACTTGTGGTCAATCATCAAGAGACGGGTCGACAAACAAAAACCAACAAATTCAGACAAAATTAAAGCATTGATTCTGCAAGAATGGACTGCTATCAGTCAGGATTTGGTCCAGAAGTTGATTGAGAGCATGCCAGGGAGAATTGCAGAGGTCCTGAAGAAGAAGGGTCAACACTGCAAATATTGACTTGCTGCATTAACTCATTCTAACTGTCAATATAAGCTTCTGTTACTCATAATATGAATGCAATTATATTTCTGTATGTGATAAAAACATCTGACAAACACACATAAAAACCAGAGGGCAGCAGATCATGTGAAAATATAATATTTGTGTCATTCTCAAAACTTTTGGCCATGACTGTACTCCTGAAAGCTTACTTATAAATATACTCAGTTAGCCTCTAAAAGGTATCGCCTGATTTCTTCACTCTTCCACTGGTTACTAAAGTGACATTATAGCACATGAAGGGCATTTTATTGTATAGGGGCCATTGAGGGTCATTCTACTGTGTGCAGGCACTAAGGAGTCTGTATGTAGAGTATTTTTCTGCATTTGCATCAGAATTTTCATGTGTGCCTAGTGATACATTTTTGAATCTTCACTTAAATAAGATCACTATTTTAGAATTTTTACAGGTAAAATCAATAAAATGAGAAGAGCATAGCTATAAAACATGACATCCTTCACATGAAAACCTCTGCATATCACAAGTAAAAGTATTTCCAATACTTCAGAGCAAGCCCAATGTGCAGTTTGCTCTAAAACAACAGTAAATAGATGCATGCTGTCAAGGACACATATGTGGCGAGATAGGTCATAAAAACGTAATCATGGTTTCAGAGATCTGAAATAGTAGAGTTAGAAGAAAAAAAGCTATATAAAACTATAGTCTCAGTGTTTATATTAAAGGGACACTCTCTACTTATAAAGTGATGTCATATATCCTGGTATGGATATATCACATTTTAGAAGGCAGTTAAAATTTAGCTCTGGGCAGCAAGCCCCAACATTATGCCAGTTATGAAAGGATTTATCAGGAAACATGGAAAATATGTAAATAGTTTTATTATTTGCATCCTGAAACAATGGCGGCTTTATGAGAACCCCCTCAGCATTAATACGTTACATGTAATGGTTTTTAGGAGCTGTGGCCAAGCCCATGTTCATATGTGTTCTCCAAGGTATTTTTACTGCAAAATTAGAGGAATAGCCAAAAATGTTTTCAGGAAATATATTGTACCTCACAGGTTGACTCAGTCTAACTTCATGGTATACTACAAACTCAATGCACTAAAGGGTTCATTGGAGCTACCATCTGGCCAACATGACCTTTACTTCCAGAACTTCTTAGTGTTAGATTTCCTCATTCAGTGTAGCTGGGGGCTATCAAGTATCTTCTATACTCAAACATATACAGGATTTCTAGAGGAAAAAACTGTTGGCAGCAGACTGGGTTAAGGAATAAAAGAGTTAGTACTGACCTCATCCCTGCCGCTCTCAGCGGGCACTTCACATGCATTGTGATGGGACCAGGATGGAGAGACCTGTGAGGACCTGGGCAATGTCACAATTGGTGAAGTACCCGTTCTTTTATATGTATACCCACTCTAAGCCCACTGCCACCAATTTTTCCCACCGGAAAACCACTTTAATCCATAGAATTCTGCCTACTACCTGGTCTGCAGAATGGATTTTTTATAAGTTTACATCTAGACTAAGGTCACAGGCAGGGCCAGTTTTAGACAAAGTGGGGCCCCGGGCAAAATTAAAAGTGGGGCCCCAAATGTTGAAATATTGTACCTACTACATAGTCACATTCTGTTAATTTGATGTGCTGCAGTGCTTACAGGGGTGTTTCTAAGGTCTCTAAGACCAGGGCCCCCCCACGTTGTGAAAAAGCAGCGTTTTATAGTACCTGCAAAGTGGAGGGGATTCTGATTAATCCCATACACACATTGCAGAAAAAAAAATCTGCAGCGGAAAAGCTGCGTTTTCACAGCATGTCAGTTATACCTTTATAAATGCTGGTGTTTTCCATAAAGGTATAATAGGTACAGAAAGTCCACAGAGGAATACTCTGAGATCGCAATGAAAAACGCTACTGAAAAAAACACAATGCGTTTCTCCTGCAGTCTTTTCCGCAGCATGGGCCCTTAGCCTAAAGGGGTTGTTTCATATGCATGTAAATTTTTTTGCATAGCCAAACTAGTTGCTTGTGACCCTTTAAAAATCAAGTGCAAAAATAAAAAGGGATATATAGGTCTACCCCTACACACAATAAAATATGTACAGTATATACATACAGAATTATCAAATAGGACCGCTATACCAGGACTAAATACTGTCACGTCACCCGCTGACCGCTATACCAGGACTAAATACTGTCACGTCAGCCACTGACCGCTATACCAGGACTAAATACTGTCACGTCACCCGCTGACCGCTATACCAGGACTAAATACTGTCACGTCACCCGCTGACCGTTATACCAGGACTAAATACTGTCACGTCACCCGCTGACCGCTATACCAGGACTAAATACTGTCACGTCACCCGCTGACCGCTATACCAGGGCTAAATACTGTCATGTCACCCGCTGACCGCTATACCAGGGCTAAATACTGTCACATCACCCGCTGACCGCTATACCAGGACTAAATACTGTCACATCACCCGCTGACCGCTATACCAGGACTAAATACTGTCACATCACCCGCTGACTGCTATACCAGGACTAAATACCGTCATGTCACCCGCTGACCGCTATACCAAGAAAAAAACCCCCCCCCCCCCCCCCCCCCCCCCCCTCCCAGGACTAAATACCGTCATGTCACCCGCTGACCGCTATACCAGGACTAAATAGCCTGTCACCCGCTGCCCCCGTGTCACCCACTGACCGCTATACCAGGACTAAATACCGTCACGTCACCCGCTGACCGCTATACCAGGACTAAGTACTGTCACGTCACCCACTGACTGCTATACCAGGACTAAATACAGTCATGTCACCCGCTGACCGCTATACCAGGACTAAGTACCGTCATGTCACCCGCTGACTGCTATACCAGGACTAAATACCGTCATGTCACCCGCTAACCGCTATACCAGGACTAAGTACCGTCACGTCACCCGCTGACCGCTATACCAGGACTAAGTACTGTCACGTCACCCACTGACTGCTATACCAGGACTAAGTACTGTCACGTCACCCACTGACTGCTATACCAGGACTAAGTACTGTCACGTCACCCACTGACCGCTATACCAGGTCTAAATACTGTCACGTCACCCGCTGACTGCCAGATTCCCCCTCTGACCTCATAGAATAAAACAAAAAAAAAAAAAAAAATTTTTTATTTTTAATGTTCCCACCGACAAACCAAAAACAATAATAAAAATAGTTTTATTCCCCCCCCCATAAGAAAACAACACCCCCCTTTTTTTTGTGGGGCCCCCCCCAAAACCCCCCCCCGCAATTAACCTCTTCTCCCCCCCCCCCGTTATAGAGTGCGGGAGTAAGTGTTTTTTTTTTAGGGCTCCCCTTTGAAGAGACTGTAAAATGACCGCTCATGCCACGTAGGGCCCCGGCCTTAAGGCCCCACTTGGTGGAAAAGCAGCTTTTTTTGTTACAGATTTTGCTTCAGTTTTTTGAGCCAAAGCCAAGCAGGGCTACAAAAGGATTGTGAAATATCTAGGAAGCTTCTTACACTTCTCCCTTCTGCTCAATCCACTCCTGGCTTTGGCTCAAAAAACAGCAAGAAAATACGCAACAAAAAAATCTGCTTTTCTGTAAGGTGAAACACAGCGTTTATGGCTGCTGCAGAAATGTACGAGCAAAGTGAATAAAATGTCATCATTTAATCTCATCCACAGCAGGTTAATTTTAGCTGTGGAGTCGCGAGAATTTCCACATATATTTACCGTAATAGGGGAAGAAAGTGCAGAAAAAATGCATCAAAAGCTCAATGAAAAATGCTGTGGAAAAAAACAATGTGTTTTTCCTGCTTTTTATCTCCTGTGCTTTTTAGCAGCGTTTGGATGTGTTGGGCCTAATCCTTAAAGGGGTTGTCTAGGAATTACAGGTTTCTGCAAGGAGGCTGGGGAAGGTGAAAAATAAATCCCACACTCACCCGTCTGGTCCAGTGGCGCCCCGGGGCTTGTTCCAGAGGCAGTTCTCGCCACACGTAACCGTTGAGGCCAATCAGTGACCTCAGCAGCCTAAGGAAAGGAACCGGGATGTCACTCACATACATCACCTGTGATGTCCTGATTCCTTTCCTTAGGCCGCTGATTGGCCTCAGCAGTCACGTGCAACGAGGACTTCTGCCAGAACAAGCCCCCGGGCGCTGCTAGATGGGACAGATATAGGAGACACCGGAGCACCAGGCACAGGTGAAGATGGGGGCTTTCTTTTTCTTATTTTTCACCTTCCCTGACCTCCTTGCAGAAAACTGTAATTCCTGGACAACCTGTTTAACATCTCAATATACTGAGCATCACACTATACAATACAATTCTAGTATGTATAATGGTACACATGTACAGAAGAAAACATATATAGACAATAATAGGCTGTATATACCTACATATATACCATATATTTACACACATACATTCATATACAATATATACTCACACAGCAGCTAGCACACATACTGTAAACAAATATACACATATATACAGATTATATACATATTTTACACAAAACATACACTTACATTTGGCTGAATTGCTGGGTGAACTGGAAATGGAGGAAGCTCATGTACAGCTCTGTCTGGCAATATTGAAAGCATCGCAGCAGACTCCCCCCTGCACACTACGATGTGCTGGATGGGGGGGAGGGGGGAAGCTAGTAACTGCTTCTAAGTGCCGGCAAACTGTAGAAGCAGCGACCAGCAGAATCTGCATCTGCCGATACTTTCATCTACTGCCGATTAAGAGTCCTAATAGTAGGGAAAGTATGGGGCCCCTATGGGTGTTGGGGCCCTGGGCAATTGCCCATTTTGCCCCCCCCTAACGCCGGCCCTGGTCACAGGTCCACATTTGGGATCTGTACCACAAGTATCTGGAAAACAGTGGAAATGGATTTCAATTAAAATATCAGCAGTCTACAGATATAGTGTTCTGTGACAGCATGCTTCACATATAATGCTTCACATATGGCAGACTATTGGGCTTATAGTAAGGTTCACAGTATATTTCCATATTTCACACTGTAAGACACACATACACAAAGAGCTTCTGGGAACAACTATCCCAAACCAAGGCAGCTGTATAATTCATGATACAGAACTACTGATGTAAAAAGCAATACAGATCAAGAGGGGACATAGTAAAAAGGATGTTTTTAAAATAGCTTCTATTTAGGTCAAAGTAAATTAAAAAATCAAACGAGTTGATAAATCACATTGAAAAAAAACAAAAACTGAAAAAGTGTTTATTGAAATTCAACAAACAAATGGAATCTGAAATTGTATTTTGTGTAGGATATGTTTTCGTGCTCATCACTATAAATCACCTTGCAGCTATTGGAGCAAGTGATTAATTTATCAATGCAATGGGACCCGGACATACCAAACCATTTTCTGTTTTGCAGAAATACATGTGCAAACCATACATAAATATGCAGGTACACATTTTCATCATGCAACTTACAGCGACACTTCAGCATTTTGATTTATTTGTTGTTCTTGAACTATTCAAGGGAGTCAGTGGTGCAAGGGTCACAATCACCACCGGGCCTCGCGAACCTGAAGGGGCCCAAAGGCCTCTCTACAGCATAGAGACCCTTGGTACCCCACTTATCTATCCACGGTAGGTAATATACTCATTACTATATAGGAGGTTGAGATGACTTTTTATTCATTTAATTGATTATGGATATACCTTAACCAACCAGATATCAACTTAGCCTTTATTGGATGAGATTTGCATTTGACGAATTATACATAATTTTGGCAAACATTATACAGTTTTTATGAACTGTTTGTATAAAGTATTTATTTTATTTATATATTTATTATACGAATATGCTTTGAGATATATATGTTTTGGGATGTATATGAATTAAAAGTGGGGTAGACTTTGGGACTTATTTTGTCCGAATATAGGTTGGGTTCACCCATGATTGTTGGGTGGCCCATAGAATTGTTTTTATGGTTTTAATGTGTTGTCCTTACATACAATTATATATATATGTTATATATTACATTTGTAGAGATGTGCGGTTTTTTTTTCCATGTCATCTTGTTATATATTGTTATTGGGTGTGTGTATAGCACTCATGAATTAATATTATTGTGGTGGTGCCCATCTTCAGTAGTTTTCTGCAGAGTATTATATATAGTACATGGTAAGTGGGGATCCCATTATATATTATGCATTAATCCGTGGAGCTCCGAGTTACACCTCTGCGTGGGAGACCCCATTACACAGTGACTCGCAAATGGCAGATCATGTCAAAAGTATAAGTGGCATTTATAAAATGGCACAGCTAAATATATTCAGATCCCGTATAACATCAGACCACTGATTTTTATTGATGAACGAAATGATCAGTTTTGGCCTGACACTGGGAGACTCCCAGGAAACCCAGGTGAGTTGACATTTTTCCTATTGCGTGGTTTGTGACAGTTTACAGCAATAACAAAAATGTCTATATTACTTACTATGTTTTATGATGGTCATTTAATAAAATGTATTACTAAAATTGGTTTATTGTAATGTACTTTCCTACATTAAAGTTTTATTAAGTTCCAAAATATACATACGATATGTTATATTAATTATTTAATAATGATATACCGGTAATGTTTTTTGTTTGGCTGTTTTTTTTAATGGATCCCCCTATTTAAATGTCTATTCTGCATAATTTTTTCTCAATTTTTTTCATGGGATGCTCTAAGCATAAAGTGTACATATATCTATATATCTATATATCTATATATATATATATATATATATATATATATACACACACAGTCATGGCCAAAAGTTTTGAGAATGACACAAATATTATATTTTCACATGATCTGCTGCCCTCTGGTTTTTATGTGTCTTTGTCAGATGTTTTTATCACATGCAGAAATATAATTGCATTCATATTATGAGTAACAGAAGCTTATATTGACAGTTAGAATGAGTTAATGCAGCAAGTCAATATTTGCAGTGTTGACCCTTCTTCTTCAGGACCTCTGCAATTCTCCCTGGCATGCTCTCAATCAACTTCTGGACCAAATCCTGACTGATAGCAGTCCATTCTTGCAGAATCAATGCTTTAATTTTCTCTGAATTGGTTGGTTTTTGTTTGTCCACCCGTCTCTTGATGATTGACCACAAGTTCTCAATGGGATTAAGATCTGGGGAGTTTCCAGGCCATGGACCCAAAATCTCTATGTTTTGTTCCCTGAGCCATTTAGTTATCACCTTTGCTTTATGGCAAGGTGCTCCATCATGCTGGAAAAGGCATTGTTGAGCGCCAAACTGCTCTTGGACGGTTGGGAGAAGTTGCTCTTGCAGGACATTCTGGTACCATTCTTTATTCATGGCTGTGTTTTTAGGCAAGACTGTGAGAGAGCCGATTCCCTTGGCTGAGAAGCAACCCCACACATGAATGGTTTCAGGATGCTTTACAGTTGGCATGAGACAAGACTGGTGGTAGCGCTCACCTCTTCTTCTCCGAATAAGCTGTTTTCCAGATGTTCCAAACAATCGAAAAGGCGATTCATCAGAGAAAATGACTTTACCCCAGTCCTCAGCAGTCCACTCCCTGTACCTTTTGCAGAATATCAGTCTGTCCCTGATGTTTTTTCTGGAGAGAAGTGGCTTCTTTGCTGCCCTCCTTGAGACCAGGCCTTGCTCCAAGAGTCTCCGCCTCACAGTGCGTGCAGATGCACTCACACCTGCCTGCTGCCATTCCTCAGCAAGCTCTGCACTGCTGGTAGCCCGATCCCGCAGCTGAAACACTTTTAAGAGACGGTCCTGCCGCTTGCTGGTCTTTCTTGGGCGCCCTGGAGCCTTTTTGGCACCAATGGAACCTCTCTCCTTGAAGTTCTTGATGATGCGATAGATTGTTGACTGAGGTGCAATCTTTCTAGCTGCAATACTCTTCCCAGTTAGGCCATTTTTGCGCAGTGCAATGATGACTGCACGTGTTTCTTTAGAGATAACCATGGTTAACAGAAGAGAAACAATGATGGCAAGCACCAGCCTCCTTTTAAAGTGTCCAGTGGTGTCATTCTTACTTAATCATGACAGATTGATCTCCAGCCCTGTCCTCATCAACACCCACACCTGTGTTAATGGAGCAATCACTGAAACGATGTTAGGTGGTCCTTTTAAGGCAGGGCTGCAATGATGTTGAAATGTGTTTTGGGGGATAAAGTTCATTTTCTAGGCAAATATTGACTTTGCAAGTAATTGCTGTTAAGCTGATCACTCTTTATAACATTCTGGAGTATATGCAAATTGCCATTAGAAAAACTGAAGCAGTAGACTTTGTAAAAATTAATATTTGTATCATTCTCAAAACTTTTGGCCATGACTGTACACACAGTGGGGAAAAAAGTATTTAGTCAACCACCAATTGTGCAAGTTCTCCCACTTAAAAAGATGAGAGAGACCTGTAATTGACATCATAGGTAGACCTCAACTATGAGAGACAAAATGAGAAAACAAATCCAGAAAATCACATTGTCTGATTTTTAAAGAATTTATTTGCAAATTATGGTGGAAAATAAGTATTTGGTCAATAACAAAAGTTCATCTCAATACTTTGTTATATATCCTTTGTTGGCAATGACAGAGGTCAAACGTTTTCTGTAAGTCTTCACAGGGTTGGCACACACTGTTGCTGGTATGTTGGCCCATTCCTCCATGCAGATCTCCTCTAGAGCAGTGATGTTTTGGGGCTGTTGCCTGGCAACACAGACTTTCAACTCCCTCCAAAGATATGGAGACTGGCTAGGCTACTCCAGGACCTTGAACTGCTTCTTACGAAGCCACTCCTTCGTTGCCCTGGCGGTGTGCTTGGGATTATTGTCATGCTGAAAGACCCAGCCACGTTTTATCTTCAATGCCCTTGCTGATGGAAGGAGGTTTGCACTCAAAATCTCACAATACATGGCCCCATTCATTCTTTCATGTACACGGATCAGTCGTCCTGGTCCCTTTGCAGAGAAACAGCCCCAAAGCATGATGTTGCCACCCCCATGCTTCACAGTAGGTATGGTGTTCTTTGGATGCAACTCAGCATTCACTCTCCTCCAAACACGACGAGTTGAGTTTCTACCAAACAGTTCTACTTTGGTTTCATCTGACCATATGACATCCTCCCAATACTCTTCTGGAACTTCCAAATGCTCTCTAGCAAACTTCAGACGGGCCCGGATATCTACTGGCTTAAGCAGGGGGACACGTCTGGCACTGCAGGATCTGAGTGCCTGGCGGCGTAGTGTGTTACTGATGGTAGCCTTTGTTACGTTAGTCCCAGCTTTCTGCAGGTCATTCACTAGGTCCCCCCGTGTGGTTCTGAGATTTTTGCTCACCGTTCTTGTGATCATTTTGACCCCACGAGGTGAGATCTTGCGTGGAGCCCCTGATTGAGGGAGATTATCAGTGGTCTTGTATGTCTTCCATTTTCTAACTATTGCTCCCACAGTTGATTTCTTCACACCAAGTTGCTTGCCTATTGCAGATTCAGTCTTCCCAGCCTGGTGCAGATCTACAATTTTGTTTCTGGTGTCCTTCCACAGCTCTTTGGTCTTCACCATAGTGGAGTTTGGAGTTTGACTGTTTGAGGTTGTGGACAGGTGTCTTTTCTACTGATAACAATGTCAAACAGATGCCATTACTATAGGTAATGAGCGGAGGACAGAGGAGCCTCTTAAAGAAGAAGTTACAGGTCTGTGAGAGCCAGAAATCTAGCTTGTTTGTAGGTGACCAAATACTTGTTTTCCATCATAATTTGCAAATAAATTCTTTAGAAATCAGACAAGGTGATTTTCTGGATTTGCTTTCTCATTTTGTCTCTCATAGTTGAGGTCTACCTATGATGACAATTACAGGCCGGCCTCATCTTTTTAAGTGGGAGAACTTGCACAATTGGTGGCTGACCAAATACTTTTTTCCCCTGTATATATATATATACACATACAGTATACATACACACACCAATACATTATGGATGTAAAGAAGAATACTACTGAAGTTTTGATCAAAGAAAATCCCCTCATTAAAAATAGTAGATCCTTGGTCTCAACCATTAGGATAGCAGGAAGCTTTCATATACAACATCCCAGGATCGAAACCCAGTTAAAACCTGATGAAAATTTATGAACAGTATTGAAGCAACAACCAGATCAAAGTAAGCACTGACTGGGTGAAGTGGCCTGAAAATGGGAGACTCCCGGGAAACCCAGGTGAGTTGACATTTTTGCTATTGCTGATGCTGTCATCCATGTTTACTATCTAACTCCATGTCTGACATCTGTACCCATGACTATTTTCTGTTCTTAAAAACACTGCAGAGATAATACTATATACCTTTCCGTTCCGGGGACTGTGAGGATAAGGTCACCATAGGTCCTGTAAGCTGCTGATAGCAGGATACATGCTAGAATAGAGTGGGTAAAATCAGGTGCTGCCTGGTATGCTGTGGATCCAGTAGGTGGCGCTGCCTCCAGTGACTGTTAGTATGAGGCACCACCTGCTCTATCCAGGCAGGTTAGAGTGCATATAGGAGAGACAAGAGTTAGCCGATACTTAAACAATGCAACACCCGAAAATGCCGAGGCTCCAGGTGTTTTAGCTGTGATGGGCTGGCAGGTAGAGCCTCCCAGACCACACAGCTAACAATCCCGGAGTTGAGGCAGTGCCACCTACTGAATTCACAACACACCTGATTTAAACCACTCCATTCTAGACTCAACACTGATAGCACTGGAGAAGGTAGTGGAGCCATAGTGAACTGACTGTGAGAGAGAGGTAGAACTATGGGCAGTATGTGAGAGAGTCTATAGGGAGTAAATTATGTGAGAGGCAGATGGGGCATTTTCACAGAAGAGCTAGGACAGAAAAATGAGGGGGGGAGGGCGTAATGAAAGAATTTGATGTGACATGGTAGCTGTCAGGCAGCAAATTTCCTGTTTACACAGCAATCCATGCTAGAAAAAAAAATGCTGTGATGTTGGGAATTACTGAAGGTGAAAGTAGGATAAATAAAGACACTGTGACACTATTAATACTTATAGGGACTGAATTTATATCACAAAACAGGATGTCAGTTCTGTATTAGTACCACTATCAGAGTGTTCAATAAATGTGAAGTTTTATATCTTTTTGCTTTGACATATCTAGAAGACACTATTAATACTGAGGGGATGGTCTTTCAGAAAATATAAGCAAAAAAAAAAAAACTGGAGTATCCCTTTAGGTGGGGGCTCCACGTAGCATAAACGTCGTGGCAAAAACTGTTGCGTTTTACAGTAACTGCAAAGTGGATGGGATTCTGGCTACTCCCATCCACATTGCAGAAAATAATCCGCAGTGGAAATGCCGCGATTTCAAAAATGCTTGCTTTTTTGCAAATCGCAGCATGCCAATTATACTTACGGAAACGCTGGTGGTTTCCGTATAGTTATAATGGAAGCAGAAAGTCCGCAGAGGAAAACTCTTTGGACTTTCTGTTAAAAGCACTGTAGGAAAAACCAAAATGCATTTCTGCTGCGTTTTTTCTAACAGCGCTTTTTGGCCGCGACTCATTACGTGGGGCTTTAACCTTAATGACTTTTTATATGGGTTCCACATTCTATACAGTCAATTGTAGCAGATTATAATGAGAGCAAAACAAAGTTAAGGGGCTTATGAATGACAATGCTATTCACCTAAAACGTTAAACCCATAGCTATCTCCAGAGGAGTGAAGCAAAGAAGAAAGATAAACCAATTACTTTATGACAGAGATGCAAAGAAGTCTAGTAAAAAAAAAAAAAAAAAAAAAAAGTGTACAGGAGAAGAAATAGTCCACTATTTATCTGGGCCATGTTTTCACTATTTATTAGGATGCAGTTAAGGCTGAGCGATATCGTCTAAAAATAAAATTGTAGATATTTGTAAGGTTATGAGTGATTTTAATCTTGATTTTCTTGTTCTTTTCTTGTTTATTGTCATTCATAGCTGGTATCAGGAGGTGAAAGCCTGCATGGGATATATAAGACTCCCCCAGGCTCCAGCTCACTGAACTGTGCAGCATAATTTAAAAGGATGGGGTGCAATAAAGCAATGTACACATTATGCAGATAATCAGTATATATTAATACTCTAATACAATACAAACTGATCCACAGAACGTGTACATTGCTATTCTTTTTTTATTTCTACACTGCTGTTAATGTAATGGATACAAAATAAAAGTCTTCCATCTGTATCCATCAAACTGGCAGTTTTAAAGTCTGTTGCTCTGATCCAATCACAAACATTGAAGGGGTTATGTAGGGAAATAAAGTTGTAGTGCATTCACTGCAATGGATAAGCCTACTTACTAAAATATATGCCAGTCCCCCATTGCCTGCATTGTTAGGTTCGCAGAGTGCAATGGGAAACCAGAAGTCACATTTCACTGCCTCCCCTGCTGTGGCTCAACTCTCGGTCATGTGACTGATCCAATTCTACTCTATGGACAAGTAGCAGTAGAACAGAGACAGTCACGTGACCAAGAGTCGGAGTGGCAGCAGGGGAGGCAGAGGAAGGAGATTTCTGTCTCCCCTCTGCAACCTAAAAATGGGGGAGATAGGGGGCCAGGCGTATACAGTATATATTAGTAAGTCAGCTTACCTAGTGCAGTGGATGCACTATGAAACATTTTATTTCTCCACAACATAAACCAGCCTTACATAGATACTCTTTAATAGATCATACAGGGAAATGAGCTATATGATAGGCACTGCTAAATGTCTGGCACTATTTGTAGTGTAGTATTTGTAGTGGTATTTCCAACAATAGGCACATGGCAGTACCAGCCACAAAGTAGCACTCACCCATTAAACAGTGCCAGTCGCAAACTAGCACCCACCCCTTAAACTGCTCACAATACATAACTGTATTATATTGCTAGTCTGAGTCCCCACTGTACTCACCTCCTCCAGACCTAGCCCTTCCTAAGTTCCTAAATTTTTACTAAGTACCTGTACTCCATTCCTATAACTGCCCCTGCTTCTCTCCCATCTTACTTGCTCTTGAAGGGACAAAGCTCCATACTCCTGCTGCCTGCTCATCGAGACGCTAACAAGGGGATGGGGCCAACTGCAGCTGCTCACTCTCTGCTCACCAGACACCTACTATACTTGGGCCATTGGCAGGTCCTTCCGGGGATATATTTAAAGATTAAAAAAAAAATAAAAAAATACACAGGCGCTGCTACATAGGCTCAAACAGCACCTTGAACCCTGCAGATATCAGTGGCACAACACTGCTGAAGGGATGGGGGCAGGCTTATGCAAATTAAATCGATTTTATGATTCTGTTGACAACCAAAACCATGAGGCTCCCAGATGGTGAATTAATCAAATTAATCTACCTAATCACCCAGCTTTACATGCAGTAATAGCTCCACTATTTAACTGCAAGTGCTTTATGCATAATCTGTCTTGACATTTCATGCGCTGTTTATCTGGTTGCAGTACTGCACTTGCATTTGGACACTGTATGACAGTTTCTATAAGGTCATTGAGACAAACTGATGACATTAAGGCGCACTTTGGCAGAAGAAACCTTCTTGCGCCAAACATGCACCTCAAACAGCGCCTCACCCACCTCATTCTGCAGATGTGGGAAGTGTAGGGTGGGGATTGGGTCAAGGCCAGTTTCCTGTTGTGAGTTAAAATGGAAATCTACACCAGTTCCTACCTGGTGTAGATTTCCATTCTTGCTCCAAGAAGTCTAACAGATTTATGAAGAGGCTGCAGCCTCTTCATACAGTGCCTTGCGAAAGTATTCGGCCCCCTTGAACTTTTCAACCTTTTGCCACATTTCAGGCTTCAAACATAAGGATATAAAATGTTAATTTTTTGGTGAAGAATCAACAACAAGTGGGACATAACTGTGAAGTGGAACGAAATTTATTGGTTATTTTAAACTTTTGTAAAAAATAAAAAACTGAAAAGTGGGGCGTGCAATATTATTCGGCCCCTTTACTTTCAGTGCAGCAAACTCACTCCAGAAGTTCAGTGAGGATCTCTGAATGATCCAATGTTGTCCTAAATGACTGATGATGATAAATATAATCCACCTGTGTGTAATCAAGTCTCCGTATAAATGCACCTGCTCTGTGATAGTCGCAGGGTTCTGTTTAAAGCACAGAGAGCATCATGAAGACCAAGGAACACACCAGGCAGGTCTGTGATACTGTTGTGGAGAAGTTTAAAGCCAGATTTGGATACAAAAAGATTTCCCAAACTTTAAACATCCCAAGGATCACTGTGCAAGCGATCATATTGAAATGGAAGGAGTATCAGACCACTGCAAATCTACCAAGACCCGGCCGTGCCTGTAAACTTTCATCTCAAACAAGGAGAAGACTGATCAGAGATGCAGCCAAGAGGCCCATGATCACTCTGGATGAACTACAGAGATCTACAGCTGAGGTGGGAGAGTCTGTCCATAAGACAACAATCAGTCGTACACTGCACAAATCTGGCCTTTATGGAAGAGTGGCAAGAAGAAAGCCATTTCTCAAAGATATCTATAAAAAGTCTTGTTTAAAGTTTGCCACAAGCCACCTGGGAGACACACCAAACATGTGGAAGAAGGTGCTCTGGTCAGATGAAACTAAAATCGAACTTTTTGGCCACAATGCAAAACGATATGTTTGGCGTAAAAGCAACAAAGCTCATCACCCTGAACACACCATCCCCACTGTCAAACATGGTGGTGGCAGCATCATGGTTTGGGCCTGCTTTTCTTCAGCAGGGACAGGGAAGATGGTTAAAATTGATGGAAGATGGAGCCAAATACAGGACCATTCTGGAAGAAAACCTGTTGGAGTCTGCAAAAGACCTGAGACTGGGATGGAGATTTATCACCCCTGAAACTACAAAGTTGCTAGTCCACGCCCTCATAATCTACGCCTAGACTACTGTAACACCCTTCTCTATGGCCTCCCAGCTAACACCCTCACCCCCCCTCCAGTCCACTTTAAACTGTGCTGCTCGCCTAATACACCTCTCCCCCCATTCTTCATTGGCGCTCCCCTCTGCCAATCCCTTCACTGGCTCCCCGTTGCCCAGCGAATAGAGTTCAAATGACATACAAAGCCATCCACAACCTGTCCCCTCCATATACAGTACAGACCAAAAGTTTGGACACACCTTCTCATTCCAAGAGTTTTCTGTATTTTCATGACTATAAAAATTGTAGATTCACACTGAAGGCATCAAAACTATGAATTAACACATGTGGAATTATATACTTAACAAAAAAGTGTGAAACAACTGAAAATATGTCTTATATTCTAGGTTCTTCAAAGTAGCCACCTTTTGCTTTGATTACTGCTTTGCACACTCTTGGCATTCTCTTGATGAGCTTCAAGAGGTAGTCACCTGAAATGGTCTTCCAACAGTCTTGAAGGAGTTCCCAGAGATGCTTAGCACTTGTTGGCCCTTTTGCCTTCACTCTGCGGTCCAGCTCACCCCAAACCATCTCGATTGGGTTCAGGTCTGGTGACTGTGGAGGCCAGGTCATCTGGCGTAGCACCCCATCACTCTCCTTCTTGGTCAAATAGCCCTTACACAGTCTGGAGGTGTGTTTGGGGTCATTGTCCTGTTGAAAAATAAATGATGGTCCAACTAAACGCAAACCGGATAGAATAGCATGCCGCTGCAAGATGCTGTGGTAACCATGCTGGTTCAGTATTCCTTCAATTCTGAATAAATCCCCAACAGTGTCACCAGCAAAGCACCCCCACACCATCACACCTCCTCCTCCATGCTTCACGGTGGGAACCAGGCATGTAGAGTCCATTCGTTCACCTTTTCTGCATCGCACAAAGACACGGTGGTTGGAACCAAAGATCTCAAATTTGGACTCATCAGACCAAAGCACAGATTTCCACTGGTCTAATGTCCATTCCTTGTGTTCTTTAGCCCAAACAAGTCTCTTCTGCTTGTTGCCTGTCCTTAGCAGTGGTTTCCTAGCAGCTATTTTACCATGAAGGCCTGCTGCACACAGTCTCCTTTTAACAGTTGTTTTAGAGATATGTCTGCTGCTAGAACTCTGTGTGGCATTGACCTGGTCTCTAATCTGAGCTGCTGTAAACCTGCGATTTCTGAGGCTGGTGACTCGGATTAACTTATCCTCCGCAGCAGAGGTGACTCTTGGTCTTCCTTTCCTGGGGTGGTCCTCATGTGAGCCAGTTTCTTTGTAGCGCTTGATGGTTTTGGCCACTGCACTTGGGGACACTTTCAAAGTTTTCCCAATTTTTTCGGACTGACTGACCTTCATTTCTTAACGTAATGATGGCCACTCGTTTTTCTTTACTTAGCTGATTTTTTCTTGCCATAATACAAATTCTAACACTCCATTCAGTAGGACTATCAGCTGTGTATCCACCTGACTTCTGAACAACACAACTGATGGTCCCAACCCCATTTCTAAGGCAAGAAATCCCACTTATTAAACCTGACAGGGCACACCTGTGAAGTGAAAACCATTTCAGGTGACTACCTCTTGAAGCTCATCAAGAGAATGCCAAGAGTGTGCAAAGCAGTAATCAAAGCAAAAGGTGGCTACTTTGAAGAACCTAGAATATAAGACATATTTTTAGTTGTTTCACACTTTTCTGTTAAGTATATAATTCTACATGTGTTAATTCATAGTTTGATCCCTTCAGTGTGAATCTACAATTTTTATATTCATGAAAATACAGAAAACTCTTGGAATGAGAAGGTGTGTCCAAACTTTTGGTCTGTACTGTATCTCCGACCTAATCTCCCGCTACCTGCCCGCACGTAACCTCCAATCCTCCAAAGATCTCCTACTCTGCTCTACTCTTATCCGCTCTTCACACAATCGACTCCAAGACGTCTCCCGGGCATCCCCCATACTCTGGAACTCATTACCAAGACACATAAGACTGTCCCCCACAGTCACAAACTTCAAGACGCCCCTGAAGACTCACCTATTCAAGAAAGCCTACAACCTCCAATAACGCTACTGTCACCACACCACCACCTGAGCAGCCTTTACCCCCACCTTCTGTCTCTATCCCTCTTCCCTCATAGATAGTAAGCCCTTGCGGGCAGGGCCCTCTATCCCACTGTACCAGTTAGTCTCTGTTAGTATTATCTGTTTTTTGTATATCTGGTGTACCGTATGTAAATCCGCAAATGTAAAGCACCATGGAATTAATGGTGCTATATAAATAAACAATAATAATAATAATAATCTTCCAACAAGACAATAATCCCAAACATAAAGCAAAATCTACAATGGAATGGTTCACAAATAAACGTATCCAGGTGTTAGAATGGCCAAGTCATAGACCAGACCTGAATCCAAATCGAGAATCTGTGGAAAGAGCTGAAAACTGCTGTTCACAAACGCTCTCCATCCAACCTCACTGAGCTCCAGCTGTTTTCCAAGGAAGAATGGGCAAGAATTTCAGTCTCTCGATGTGCAAAACTGATAGAGACATACCCCAAGCGACTTGCAGCTGTAATCGCAGCAAAAGGTGGCGCTACAAAGTATTAACTTAAGGGGGCCGAATAATTTGGCACGCCCCACTTTTTAGTTTTTTATTTTTTACAAAAGTTTAAAATATCCAATAAATTTCGTTCCACTTCACGATTGTGTCCCACTTGTTGTTGATTCTTCACCAAAGAATTAACATTTTATATCCTTATGTTTGAAGCCTGAAATGTGGCAAAAGGTTGAAAAGTTCAAGGGGGCCAAATACTTTCGCACGGCACCGTAAATCTCTCACTCTCTGCTGGGGTCATTTCCTAAGATTGGAGCACTATATGCCAGACTTACTAAGGCTACGTTCACATCTGTGTTGGAGTCTGCCTCAGATTCCGCCTAAAATCAGCAGAGAGAAATGTACTGCAAGGAGCACTTTTTTTTTTTTTTTTCCGGTTTCAGTATAAAACTGGCGGAAACCTGACAGACCTGGCAGGTAACTGCTTTTTAAGCGGACAGGCTCTCAGTCGTTCAGGTCCCCATGTGGATCCGAATGACGGAGAGATGAACCCTAGTGTGAACCTAGTGTAAATTTGCCTCATTGTGTGTACTATTTATCTGGATGCATGCATACTTTATACAATGCTTCGAGCATTATACTGATCATTTATTACACTCCCTCACTGCTCCATGTTCGTTTATTACACTCCCCCACAGCTCCCTGTTCGTTTATTACACTCCCCCACAACTCCCTGTTCGTCTATTACACTCCCCCACAGCTAATGTTCGTTTATTACACTCCCCCACAGCTCCCTGTTCGTTTATTACACTCCCCCACAGCTCCATGTTCGTTTATTACACTCCCCCACAGCTCCCTGTTCGTTTATTACACTCCCCCACAGCTAATGTTCGTTTATTACACTCCCCCACAGCTCCATGTTCGTTTATTACACTCCCCCACAGCTCCCTGTTCGTTTATTACACTCCCCCACAGCTCCCTTCATTTATTACATTCCCCCACCGCTAATGTTCGTTTATTACACTCCCCCACAGCTCCATGTTCGTTTATTACACTCCCCCACAGCTCCCTGTTCGTTTATTACACTCCCCCACAGCTCCCTGTTCGTCTATTACACTCCCCCACAGCTAATGTTCGTTTATTACACTCCCCCACAGCTCCATGTTCGTTTATTACACTCCCCCACAGCTCCCTGTTCGTTTATTACACTCCCCCACAGCTCCCTGTTCGTTTATTACACTCCCCCACAGCTCCCTGTTCGTTTATTACACTCCCCCACAGCTCCCTGTTCGTTTATTACACTCCCCCACAGCTCCCTGTTCGTTTATTACACTCCCCCACAGCTCCCTGTTCGTCTATTACACTCCCCCACAGCTAATGTTCGTCTATTACACTCCCCCACAGCTCCATGTTCGTTTATTACACTCCCCCACAGCTCCCTGTTCGTTTATTACACTCCCCCACAGCTCCATGTTCGTTTATTACACTCCCCCACAGCTCCCTTCATTTATTACATTCCCCCACAGCTAATGTTCGTTTATTACACTCCCCCACAGCTCCCTGTTCGTTTATTACACTCCCCCACAGCTCCCTTCATTTATTACATTCCCCCACAGCTAATGTTCGTTTATTACATTCCCCCACAGCTAATGTTCGTTTATTACACTCCCCCACAGCTCCCTGTTCGTTTATTACACTCCCCCACAGCTCCCTGTTCGTCTATTACACTCCCCCACAGCTAATGTTCGTGTATTACACTCCCCCACAGCTCCCTGTTCGTTTATTACACTCCCCCACAGCTCCCTGTTCGTTTATTACACTCCCCCACAGCTCCATGTTCGTCTATTACACTCCCCCACAGCTCCCTGTTCGTCTATTACACTCCCCCACAGCTCCCTGTTCGTCTATTACACTCCCCCACAGCTCCCTGTTCGTCTATTACACTCCCCCACAGCTCCCTGTTCGTCTATTACACTCCCCCACAGCTCCCTGTTCGTCTATTACACTCCCCCACAGCTCCCTGTTCGTCTATTACACTCCCCCACAGCTCCCTGTTCGTCTATTACACTCCCCCACAGCTCCCTGTTCGTCTATTACACTCCCCCACAGCTCCCTGTTCGTCTATTACACTCCCCCACAGCTCCCTGTTCGTCTATTACACTCCCCCACAGCTCCCTGTTCGTCTATTACACTCCCCCACAGCTCCCTGTTCGTCTATTACACTCCCCCACAGCTCCCTGTTCGTCTATTACACTCCCCCACAGCTCCCTGTTCGTTTATTACACTCCCCCACAGCTCCCTGTTCGTTTATTACACTCCCCCACAGCTCCCTGATCGTTTATTACACTCCCCCACAGCTCCCTGTTCGTTTATTACACTCCCCCACAGCTCCCTGTTCGTTTATTACACTCCCCCACAGCTCCCTGTTCGTTTATTACACTCCCCCACAGCTCCCTGTTCGTTTATTACACTCCCCCACAGCTCCCTGTTCGTTTATTACACTCCCCCACAGCTCCCTGTTCGTTTATTACACTCCCCCACAGCTCCCTGTTCGTTTATTACACTCCCCCACAGCTCCCTGTTCGTTTATTACACTCCCCCACAGCTCCCTGTTCGTTTATTACACTCCCCCACAGCTCCCTGTTCGTTTATTACACTCCCCCACAGCTCCCTGTTCGTTTATTACACTCCCCCACAGCTCCCTGTTCGTTTATTACACTCCCCCACAGCTCCCTGTTCGTTTATTACACTCCCCCACAGCTCCCTGTTCGTTTATTACACTCCCCCACAGCTCCCTGTTCGTTTATTACACTCCCCCACAGCTCCCTGTTCGTTTATTACACTCCCCCACAGCTCCCTGTTCGTTTATTACACTCCCCCACAGCTCCCTGTTCGTTTATTACACTCCCCCACAGCTCCCTGTTCGTTTATTACACTCCCCCACAGCTCCCTGTTCGTTTATTACACTCCCCCACAGCTCCCTGTTCGTTTATTACACTCCCCCACAGCTCCCTGTTCGTTTATTACACTCCCCCACAGCTCCCTGTTCGTTTATTACACTCCCCCACAGCTCCCTGTTCGTTTATTACACTCCCCCACAGCTCCCTGTTCGTTTATTACACTCCCCCACAGCTCCCTGTTCGTTTATTACACTCCCCCACAGCTCCCTGTTCGTTTATTACACTCCCCCACAGCTCCCTGTTCGTTTATTACACTCCCCCACAGCTCCCTGTTCGTTTATTACACTCCCCCACAGCTCCCTGTTCGTTTATTACACTCCCCCACAGCCCCCTGTTCGTTTATTACACTCCCCCACAGCTCCCTGTTCGTTTATTACACTCCCCCACAGCTCCCTGTTCGTTTATTACACTCCCCCACAGCTCCCTGTTCGTTTATTACACTCCCCCACAGCTCCCTGTTCGTTTATTACACTCCCCCACAGCTCCCTGTTCGTTTATTACACTCCCCCACAGCTCCCTGTTCGTTTATTACACTCCCCCACAGCTCCCTGTTCGTTTATTACACTCCCCCACAGCTCCCTGTTCGTTTATTACACCCCCACAGCACCTTGTGCATCTATTGCACCCTACCACAGCAAGACCATGTTACTCTGACATCATGAGTTCTATCTTTAAAAAAGCCACAATGGATATACAGTTGTGTTAAAAAGTTTATATACCCCGGCAGATTTTTTGGATTTTTTGGCCTTTTTACAGATAATATGAATTATAACACAAAAACTTTTTCTCCACTCATGGTTAGTGGTTGGTTTAAGCCATTTATTGTCAAACTTCTGTGTTTTCTCTTTTTAAATCATAATGACAACCAAAGACATCAAAATGACCCTACTCTGAATAAGTGTAACACAGAACAAGACAAGACAAGAGAAACTCAAGGATTCCACTGACTTTTAGGTTTCCCTTTTTAACAGGATAGACTATCACAACCAATGCCATGCTACTCTCTGTTGGCATCTGATGTTGGCAAGAGATGTTGGCATCTGATCCTTTTTTGCTCTCTCAAAAGTGATGTGCAAAGTGCCTGACAACTAGGGTCCAGAAAATATTTCTTTCAATAAGATAAATCAAATCATCTACAATCGATTTCCATATAAAAAGCAATGCAGTTACTAAAAAGATTTCCCTTAGTACCTTCCCATATTAACACTCCAGCTTCTTTCTTGATAAACTTGAACCAAAATTTGTGGCATGGTTCTTCCAACAGTACCTCTCCCACCCAGAGAGATGGCTCAATAGTAGACAGAGGGCAGCGTGTGGGCTTCATTGGTACAGCAAACTGAGGATCCCAGGCTCCCATCTCTGCTCTTGATCCAAGTACTAACATTTCAGTGTCTGTGTGACCGAGAGTGATGACTACACCGAATCTGAACAACATTGCCTTCATGGTCTCTACAAAAGATTAATAATAGGCAAATTATTATTGGCTTCACCATTAGAAGTATTAAGCGCTATTTACAGCCACCCATATATACATTAAACCATTTTCTGAAATTAGTGACTGTAAAATATTACAGATATTGCAAATGTCATTATAACAAGTATATGTCATTGTAACGCTAAGTTCACACTTGCCCCTGATATCCGTCTGCTTGCAAACAGTTTTTAAAAAAAAAATAAAGGTTTGGTACAAAAAGGATTCCAAATGGTTACACAGCGGATACCCGAGTCTGTCCTTTTTAGAAGGATTAGCCAATGGGACGCATGCACAGGCAGATCCTATGCAAAGAAATTCACGGCACTCTGGATTACTCTGCAATTTAAAGCATTATGACTTTATTCATTTATATACGATACCAGGCAAATAGGTAAAAGGTAGCCAGAGCCAAAAAAGAAGATTCAGAAATAAGTCTGAATGTTTCAGTCAGTTAAAGGGGAAATCCCATCTCAAGGATCCTATCTATTAATTCAAGTTTTACTAAATACATTTGTAAGGGAGTTGCAAGTTGAGCAATACCTTAGTGCTGCTGCTGAAATCTGGGAGGAAGGGAATGACAGAGACAGTGAGCCCTAAACTCGATCCAGCCCCTGTTCCTGCCTACTTGTCTCACTGTCCTAATGACAGGAACAACTTGGCGGCGATCCCTACTCTGAATAAGTGTAACACAGAACAAGACAAGACACAACACAGAAGAGGAGTCAGCAAGTCAAGGACCAAAGCCAGAGAGACAAAGCAGTACCAAATCGTAAGCCAAAAGAGTAGTCATAAGAAAAGCCAAAAGACAGAAGTCAGAATAATAATAATAGAAGAGGAGCTAGCAGGGACAAAGTCACAGGACAGAATCGCAATAGCCAGCAAACCTGTATGGGCTGATGACATGTATATGGGAAGTCCAGGACCTGCCCCAGACTTGATTGGTAGACAGGCTGTCAATCACACAGGCAAGGCTAAGATTAACTGTTAGAGGAGCAGAAAGAAACTAGGTGCAGGAGACGAGTGTGGCTGAAATTCAATTACATAGGACAGTGTTCAGACTGAGCAACAAGAACCTTAAGCATGGAATCAAACTGAACACATCTGCTGCGCTGCAGCGTGCAAGCGGAGGGTGGCGCAGAGACCCGAACTGGCAGAAACATTACAACATTGCTTTATAAATGCTACTTTGTTTGCCTGCTATGTGAAATTATTCCTCCCATTGTTTATATATAGTTGTCAAGGCACTGGCCTGTTATCTGATCCAGGACGGATGACATGACTCACTGCTCTCTGGAGGGGAAGGGGCTGAGTTCTCTAGATTACTTTCAGAGCTTATATCTTCTGGTTATCTAACTGCAGTTTGCTGATAAAAGCTTGCACAATGTCTGTTATCTCTCTATGTAAACACAAACACAGTCTGTTGTCAGTCCTGAGAGCATGTATTTATTTTTTTTATTTTGCTTACTTATATAGCACCATCTTATTCAGCAGTGCTTTACAAGCATTGACAGTCACTGTCCCATATAAGGCTCACAATCTATATTCCCTATTCTGTGGGAGGAAATCCACGCAAACACAGGGAGAACATACAAACTCCTTGCAGATGTTGTCCTAGGCAGGATTCGAACCCAGGTCTCCAGCGCTGCAAGGCTGCAGTGCTAACTACTGAGCCACAGTGCTGCCCATGTAGTTTGTTTGCACCCTAATACTGTTAACTTGATCACTGCTACCCTTGGTTGGGCCACACTGCTGTATGGCTGCATTTTTTTGCACTAAGGCTACTGTTATTTAATGTCTGTTGCGTCACAGAATGAGTGCAACAGACATTAAATGACAGATGCAGACGAAGCCCCCTCTGATGGGTGTCTGTCTACATTTACCCTAATGTAACAAACATGACTGAGGCTTTCTTCCATCAAGTTTTTTTAATTTTCTGATGGAAGAAAAAGGCCTGCATGTAGGACTTTTTCTTCCATTACAAAGTAAAGAAACACAACAGAACACAGCAACAGTCATGTTGCTTTCATTACGATCAATAGAAACTCACACAGACACAGGGGACTCTGTCTGGGCCCATTAGTTACACTAGTACAGTTAATGTCCTATGACAAACGACTGCAACAGACATTAATAATGTCAATAAATAAGGTACGAAGAGGGAGAACAACATGCAAAGATTTTTAAAAAAAGCTGAACGAAAAATGAGTTGAAATGGAGTTAATAATAAGGTTTTTTGCCTGATTCAATTTATTACCATGACTACCTGCATACATATTGCTTCCCAATGGTGTACCCCCACCTTATCACACTCTGCTGTACTACATAGGATTCATCTTATCATGCTATATGAGAGGATAGTGGCCACTCGTACAGATACGTATGACCAGTTCAAAGGTATTTGGCGCCCTTGGCTTGATTATGTGGTCCCTCAGGCTCTGAGATTAGCTATTACCTGTCTCCATGAATGTTATTATGTCCAGCTAGCGGTAACTATGTGACGATGTTACCACCTTATACTTATTTGCCTTGATGCAGTCTGTGATTTCTCTCCAGTTTATCTCCCTTGGCTTATCCTTTCCCCTTTCCTCTCCCCATTCCTTATTTCTTTGGTTTTATTTTATGACTTTTATTATTATCTGCTGTACATGTTCTTTATTTTCTTATTTCTTCATCTTTTTTCCCCCCTTTTTTATTTTTACAATAATATATACAAGTGCATCTCAATAAATTAGAATATCATCAAAAAGTTATTTTTTTTTTTTTAGTAATTCAATTGAAAAAGTGAAACACATATTGTATTGAGTCATTACAAACAGAGTGAACTTTTTCAGGTGTTTCTTTCTGCTGATGTTGATGATTATGGCTTACAGCCAAGGAAAACGCAAACGTAATTAATCTCAGAAAATTAGAATATTATATAAGACCAACTGTAAAAAAATTATTTAACACAGAAATGTTGGCCAAATGAAAAGTATGTACAGTAAATGCACTCAATACTTGGTCGGGGCTCCTTTTGCATGAATGACTGCATCAATGCGGCTTGGCATCTGCCTGTGGCACTGCAGAGGTGTTATGGAAGCCCAGGTTGCTTTGATAGCAGCCTTCAGCTCGTCTGCATTGATGGGTCTGGTGTCTCTCATCTTCCTCTTGACAATACCTCATAGATTCTCTATGGGGTTAAGGTCAGGCGATTTGGTTGGCCAATCAAGCACAGTGATACTGTGGTTATCACATCAGGTATTGGTACTTTTGGCAGTGTGGACAGGTGCCAAATCCTGTTGGAAAATGAAAATTCCAGCTCCAAAAAGCTTGTCAGCAGAGGGAAGCATGAAGTGCTCTAGAATTTCCTGGTAGACGGCTGCGCTGACATCAGATGACATGGCTTCCCAAACCATCAGATTGTGGAAACTTCACACTAGACCAAAAGCAGCTTGGATTGTGGCCTCTCCACTCTTCCTCCAAACTCTGGGATCTTGATTTTCCAAATGAAATGCAAAACTTACTTTCATCTGAAAACAACACCTTTGACCACTGAGCAACAGTCCAGTTCTTTCTCTCCTTGGCCCAGGTCAGACGCTTCTGGCGTTGTCTATTGGTCATGAGTGGCTTGACACATGGAATGCGACACTTGTAGCCAATGTCCTGGATACTTCTGTGTGTGGTGGCTCATGAAGCACTGACTCCAGCAGCAGTCCACTCCTTATGAATCTCCCCCAAATTTTTGAATGGCCTTTTCTTAACAATCCTATCAAGGCTGCGGTTATCCCGGTTGCTTGTGCACCTTTTTCTACCACACTTTTTCCTTCCACTCCACTTTCCATTAATATGCTTTGATACAACACTCTGTGAACAGTCAGCTTCTTTAGCAATGACCTTTTGTGGCTTACCCTCCTTGTAGAGTGTGTCAGTGACTGTCTTCTGGACATCTGTCAAGTCAGCAGTCTTCCCCATGATTGTGTCGCCTATTTAACTAGACTAAGGGACCTTTTTAAACGCTTAGAAAGCCTTTGCAGCTGTTTTGAGTTAATTATTCAAATTTTCTGAGATAATGACTTATGTTTTTCCTTGGCTGTAAGCCATAATCATCAACATTAACATAAATAAACACTTGAAAAAGTTCACTATGTTTGTAATGACTCTGTAAGGGAATTGCTAGTTGAGAAATTCCCCAATGCTGCTGCAGAAACCTGGGAGGAAGGGAAAAACAGAGACAGTGAGTCCTAAATTAGACCCAGCCCCTGTCCCTGCCTACTTGCCTGACTTTCCTAGTTGACAGCTAGTAGTATAATGTTGTACCGTGTTAGCCATAGAAACTAGTGGAAGAGTGAAGAAATCAGGCGATACCTTTTAGAAGCTAACTGAGTATATTTGATAAGTAAGCTTTCGGAAGTCTAGTTCCCTTCATCCCATGTCTGATGAAGGGAGCTAGACTTCCGAAAGCTTACTTATCAAATATACTCAGCCTCTAAAAGGTATCGCCTGATTTCTTCACTCTTCCACTAGGTGACAGCTGACAACTTGGAGGCAATCCCTTCTCTGAATAAGTGACACACAGAACAAGACAAAACAACACAGAAGTGAAGTCAGCAAGCCAAGTGTCACAGCCAGAAAGACAAAGCAGTACCAAATCGTAATTCAAAGGAGTAGTCACAAGGGAAGCCAAAGGTCAGAAATAATACAGTAAGGGCAAGCAGGAAGCTAGCGAGGACAAAGTCACAGGACAGAGTAATAGCCAGCCAATCTGTGTGGGCTGATAACCTGTATATAGGAAGTCCAGGACCTGCCCCAGACTTGATTGGTAGACAGGCTGTCAATCACACAGGCAAGGCTAAGATTAACTGTTAGAGGAGCAGAAAAAAACAAGTTGCAGGAGATGGGTGTGGCTGAAATTCAATTACAGAGTAGAAGTACTAGGACTTCAGACTGAGCAACAAGAACCTTAAGCAAGGAATCAAACTGAACTTGCCTCATGCGCCAAAGCGTGTGAGTGGAGGGTGGCGCAGAGACCTGAACAGGCAGAGACGATACAGACTCAATATAATATATGTGTTTCACTTTTTCAATTGAATTACTAAAAAAAAAAAAATAACTTTTTGATGATATTCTCATTGAGATGCACTCGAATATCATATATATTATGTACGATTTTTATCTATTAGCCCCCTGCGTGCGTGGGGATCTTTATAATTTGTGCTTGTATGGCATTTAAATTGTTTCTACCTGTTTTTAATAAAAACTTTTCTCTGTTTTTCACATTTTTCATGTTTTGTGATTTATTAATAACACAGAGTGCTCCCTCTCCATTATGGTAATTTTTATATAGGTGCACATATTGTTGTATCGACATGGACATGGTAGTGGTGTAATCCTAGACCCTAGGACTCTTGGACCCAGCAGCTCATACAGCTTCCGTCTACAGGTGGATCACATAACCGCCTGGCCACCAACTGGGACAGTGGGACAACTCGCAGATGTAATTTCTACATCCTGGCACACTCATATACCCCAATGTAATGTCTATATCTCTGCACACTCATGATTCTCCCTAGTCTTTTCAGACTTGACTGTGACACTTAAAGGAAAGTAGCTCCCCCTCCCAGGTGTATTCCACTCCTTAGTTTGGTAACACTAAGTTTCTCCAGCTCTGCAGGTCTCAGGGCTCAATTCTATGTTGCTATCACTGTAGAGAGAGTGGGCTCACTGGTCACTTGAGTTCTGTCTTAAAGTCACACTTACTGAATTTGGGGCGTTCACACTACCGTTGTTAATGTCTTTTGCTGTCTTCCATCATAGGATGACAGCAACGGACATTAAACTTGCTGAGAACGGTCACAAACTGTTTCTGTGTCCATTCCAATTGACACTAATGTAAACAACGTGACTGAAGTTACCTCTGTCATGTTTGTCTACCTTTGTAACGGAAGATAAAGTCCTGCAAGAACGACTTTATCTTCCATTACAAAAGTAAACAAACATGAGTGTCCATCATGTTGTTTACATTAGTGTCAATGGTAATGGACACAGAATCAGTCTGTGACCATTCTCTGCAACAGTTTAATGTCTGGTGCTATCATCCTATGACGATAGACAGCAACAGACATTACCAATGGTAGTGTGAACGCCCCCTAAGGAGGCATCAGGTGGGGGAAGAGACTAAAGACAGAGTCACGGTATCAGGAGTGGATGTAATACAGTGGACACCAGGCGACTATGACAGCTGCCATGTTTAAAGACCATGTATTCGGATGTCGGATGTAGGTAAAGGGTTAATGACACAAACGATGCCAGAAAATCTAAAGTTTTGAAAGTTTAGTTATGCTTAAAGAGTGGCCAACCCGGATGTATACAGTCAGCCGTCGGTCTGGAACAGGATAAAAAACAGCATGGCTCAGTGGTTAGCACTGTTGCCTTGCAGCGCTGGGCGTTGGTCTGAATCCAGGACACTACCTACATGGAGTCTGCGTCACTGCCTTGGTTTCCTCTGGGTACTCCAAATACATACTGATAGGGAATTTAGATAGTGAGCACTACTTGGGACAGTGAGAGATGACACCAGCTGTAAAGCGCTCTGGAATATGTTAGCACTATATAAGTAACATAGATAGTTGTCCTTGCAGATCATCAGAACTGTAGCAATAACCCAGGACAAGGTACACTCTGTATTATAATGGTAAACGCAAGTCTTTTAGCGCCCCGAGAGGCAAAGTAGAAAACTACATGCAGTTACGAATGTCAGTAACATCGGTTCATAAAGTGCACAAGAACCGCATGTGAGCAGTAGCGCAACCTGTGTACCTGTGTGTAGAGATCAGGCCTATTCAGGACAAGCCTTCTGCCGGTAGCACTCAGAGGCTCCGCCCACTCGCCGTGCGTCCTTCATGTTCACACCGTGTATGGGAGAAGAGGAGGGCGGAGTCACTGCGCCGGCATATACAGCTCTGTGTACATTATTATGCCGTGCGTCTTCTTCACAGACTTTACCCAAAGCGCCGCATATTGCGATGACTCCTCCAGCCTCGGCTGCAATGGTGTGAGAGTTCGGGTTATGGAATGCGCAGCAGATCCAGCAGGGGGCGTTGTCTAGATGGTTACAGGGGGGAGCACTGGTTCGGTGGATCGCGCGACCTGTATAGTCCTGCATGGTGTCTACACATGAGGTCCTCCACCAGCAAAACAGTTCTGAGCGGTATCAGCTGCAACACTATAGGAGTGGGCAGTACTTTAACGCAATGCAACTAAGGGTATGTTCACACGGTTGAAATACATTCACCGCTAGACCCTATTTTCAGTGCCGAAACTGTCAAGTATGTTCCTTTCTTACATGCAACGCATAAAAATCCACATCAAGTGACATACCACACCATTGTGTGATCTTACCTTACTGGATGTTCATATCACAAGATGTACAATAAATCTAATGTAGATTTTTTTTTGCAGTTGGACCTGCAGCAGAAAATACAAGGTTTAGTTTATGCGCCGCAGAATATGTTGGTGCTATATTAATAAAAAATAATTTTTATAGTTGCATGTCTGCACGTTGGGTAAAGGGTTTTCCAGCCCAAATTGAGTTTTTCTTTTTACTGGTGAATATTACAAGTGGTGCTGCTTATGGAACATACTGTAAAAAAAACAAAACACCCTCTAAGGGTATGCTCACATTGCAATAATATATGTTGGAAAAGTCCAACATGCACATTTGCTTTGAAGACTGTGGCGAAAATCTAAAGCTAAGCCTCGGGTTCCCTTTAAACCCTCCATAGTTCTGGATGAACCCTCCTCAGGGTTTGAGCAAAGTGCATTACAGTTTACCCCAAGCAGCATACACCCAGGGAGACTGCAGAGATGGCACTTTAAATAGCTAAAACAAGACCAAGCTCATGTCTGTAGCCCACCTAGATTTTGAGATATCACTGTTTTAAGTCGAGGGCCCCATGTTTTTTTTTCTGTGGCATTTTACAGTCACTTTGTAGTGGATGGGATTCTAGCGAATCTCATCCCCACAATGCAGGAAAATACGTGCAGTGGAGACGCTGCGATTTAAAAAACCGTTGCGGTTTTGGAAATGTGAGCATGTCCATTATACCTATGGAAATTCCGGCAGTTTCAATATAACTATAAAGGAGGCAGAAAGCGCTGCAGGGCTGAAAGCGGTGCATTGGGCATCGTGATTTTTCCCGCCATCTTTTTTTTTCTGTGGGCCTTAGCATAAAACGGAGTTGCATATACTCACAGTTTCTCTTTAACTACTGTGGAGGAGAACACCTGCAGCTGACAGTGTGCAGGGAGAGAACTTCATATACCATGGACTTCATGATATCATCCCCCATTATCAATCAGAAAGCAAATTCGCCATTTAACCCCTTATATGCTGCACTCAATGCTTTGTTTTACAGAAAAAATGGAAAAATAGACTTTTTTTCCCCCTTGTTAATCAAAAAAAACCAAAACATAAAATTGGTATAACCATATCCGTAACAACCCCTAAAATAAAAATAGTGCGTTATTTATTCTACATGATAAACCTTAAAATTCCAATGCTAGATTTGATGGTTTCTGTTCATCTCAGCTCTCAAAAACAAAAAAGTAATAAAATCTAATCAAAAAGTCTTATGTACCCACAAAATACAAGGTCTCGTACAGCTGCACTGAAATAAAATGTAAAATGTTATGAAAGCAGAAAGGCAGAGAGGGATAAAATGTTACTGATTTAATGGAGTCTGTCAGAAGGAAAATTGTTATCAAACTACCAATAATGACAGTACCTTGTTGGGCGGTGTGATGATGAGACCCTCAATTTATGTATCTTTCTTGGACATGTATCATTCGTTATTCGTATCAGTCACATATCTGTAGGAATGTAGAGCTGTGTTTACATTGGTGGTCGATTCGCTCCAGTGGGTTTATGTGCATACCATCGTCAGTGTGATATCCCAGATGTCCAAAAGGGGGGTGAAGGGTGGAGCTGGGGGAGGGTCTCACACTGAGGTGGGTGAGTTTTTCTTTGTCTTTGTGTGGAGCCTGAAAGAGAGACAGCTAAGAGCAGCTGGGGGCTCAGGTATTACTCTATACTTTATTCCCATTTTTGTTTTATGTGCTGTATCATCGTTCCGTTGCTCGTATGTTTATGCTTGATCATATTAATATTGTATATTTCTGTATATGCTATTAATTAGTACCGACCCACTTGGGTTATTAAATATATAAAATTTATACAGCTCGTTTCATTCTATCCTACGAACTCTGTCCGCTCACGGGTGGTGAGTGGAAGGTTAGAAGGGTGATCGTGGGTACGCCAAGAGGCTTGGCAAGGCGATATTCTTCACAGGCGGCTTCTACACTTTTCAACAAAGTCTTTCTTATTGTACATTGCAGCTCCATTTTTATGAAAATCTGCGTTTTAGTTTTATGCAAATTAGCTGAAAAGAACCTTAGGGGTGTTTCTTTTTCTGCTAGGGTAAAGTGTGACAAAGTGGCAGATGTCATTCAAGCAATGGGGAGAAGACCTAGGGAGCAGTTAGGGACGATTATCTAGAGCAGAGAGTGAACTCTAGCAAGAACAGAAATGCCCCTTCTCAGCTAATTTGCATAAGAATAAAACGCTGATTTTCATGAATATGAAGCTGCAATGCAAAATAAGAAAGATATGTTTGGAAAGTTTATAAGCAGCCCTACAACCTACTGTCTTTAGTCTGATAGCAATTTTCCTGGTGACAAACTAAGGCTAAAGGCTTTTAAAGAGGACCTTCCTCATGCACATGCGGTTTTATATACCGCTAGAAAGCTGACATCAGAAGGGCATTTCTGACAGTCTAGCTGGCCTGTGAGGAACGCCCCCCCCTTGAATGTACTCGTCCATAGCCCTGTACTGGGGGGGGGTGTTCCTCACAGCTCAGCGTCATCGCTGGGCAGTAAGGAACGCCTCCTCTGAAAGTACAGGGCTATGGACGAGTACAGTCGGGGGGGACGTTCCTCATAGCCCAGCTAGACTGTCAGAAACGTCCTTCTGACGATGGGACAGAAAACTACTGGCACCGATATCTCCAGCCCTGGGGCACATAACAGGAAAGCTGACAGTGCGCTGAATTCAGTGCACTGTCAGCTTTCAAGCGGTATATAAAACCACAGGTGCCTGAGGACATGAAAGGTCTTCATTAAGGCTAAAATATGTTAGATCGCTAAAGGGTTCAAATGCACATAAGGCACCAGAGTTATGTACTAGCTATATTTATTTGAGCCATAAATTTAAAAAAGTGATACGGGACAGTTTTTGCAATTTTAATGTGAATGTTAAGGGGTTAAGAGAGTTAGGCTAGGGTTACACTGCGACTTTGGCAGCAATTTTTGTTGTGTAACCCAAGATGTCATGTTGTCCTCAGACTCATGTGAATGGAATCACATTGTGATCTAGGATGTTGTGATTGTGACTTCTATTTGCAAAAGATCAAGCAGTCCATCATTTTCTTGCAACGAGAAGTTGACGATGCCACATCCCCTAGGTCGCAATTCAGCTCCATCTGAAATCTTGATCTGTAGTCGCATAACAGGAGTTGCAGCCAAAGTCACCATGTAACCCTAGCATTACAGACAGGGACTGTGGCCATGAATATTGCTTGCTGCCCAAGCTGAACCTTTGCACCAGGACCCATTAAACTTTACATACGCTCCTGCACATAGCTCTGCTATACAGCACACAGAAACACAGTCATGCTTCACGTACTTATTTTTACTAGGAATTCCTGCCATTTCTGAATCCTCCCATTGTCCTCCACACAGTGCAGGTCATTGTACCTTAGAAGAAGAGACAAGAAGATGAAAGGTCTAAAGGACGAATGATACTGTAATGAGAATCTGATCAGTCACATGCTTATTACATGATTACAGGTCCTTCACATATTTCATCTTGTTTTACAGTTACTTCCTCTTGTGAGGTAGGAGGACCAGCAGGATTAATATTCTCCTGCACTGATCTCATTAATAATAATAATTTTATTAATATTCCGCTGCAATTTACAAATAGAGAGAACATAAATAATATCAGATTTTACAGTGCAACAAATTAGTGAGGGTCCAGCTTGCTAGAGCTTACACTCTATGAGGAAATGGGGAGACACAAATGGGCAGATTGCTTGTTAGGTACATCTTTTCATAAATATGGTCATATAACTAAAAGTGCAAGGTAACTCTGGATGGAGGGGTCAGGTTTGAGGAAAAGGTTAGCTTAGTGTGAGGAAATGTAGAACTGTGTGATCAGGTTATGTGATAAGCCTAAAAAGATGAGTTTTCAGGGCATGTTTGAAGCTGCCAAAGTTGGATATTAATCTGATTGTCCAGGATAGAGCATTCTAGAGCACCGATGCAGCTCAAGAAAGGTCTTGGAGATGGGAGTGGGATGTTCGGTCATTTGCAAAACGGAGAGAACAGGTATGGTGGTAGACAGAAACCAGGAGAGGCAGGAGATATAGGGAGGTGTAGTGTTGTGGAGGGATTTGTGAGTGTAATAAGTTTATATTGTATTCTGTGGTGAATGGGCAACCAGTGCATGGACTAGCACAAGTTAGATGGATCTGTGTACTGGCTAGAGGGGAGAGTTTAGTAAGTGGAAGACCAATTAGTGGAGAATTGCAATAGTCAAGATAAGAGTGAATCAGAGCAACATTGAGGGTTTTTGATGTTACTACAGTGAGAAAAGGACTGGAGATGCTTGTAAGGTACAAGTGTGGTAATGAATGAATATGTGGGCTGAAGGAGAGGTCTAAGTTACTGTAAATACACAACAATGGGCATTCTGCCTCAGAATTATGGTAATACCACAGACCGAAATATAGATATCAAGGGTTAGGTCGGTTAGTAGATGGTGGAAAGGCAAAAAATTCAGTTCTTGAAAGGCTCAGATTCAGATAAAGAGAAGACATGATGTTACAGACAGCAGAGAGTCACTAGTGTTTAGTAATGCAGGAGTGATATCACAGGGTAAGAAATATAACTGAGTATCAACAGCACAAAGACTTTAAAGCCAAATCTGCTGAAGCTTTGTCCAATAGGGGCTGTGTAGAGTGAGAAGAGGAGGCGACTTAGGATTGAGCCCTGAGGAACCCCAACACCCAAGAAGTAGAACAAGCGAATAATACACTAAATAATCGGCGAGAAAGATAGGAAGAAAACCAAGAGAAAGCAATGTCCTTGAGGCCAATAGAGTGGAGCATGCTGAGATGTTTTCCCTTCAATTGCTATCGAAGCAGTCAGGGGGGTCTGGAACTGCTGGATCCCACTAACTTTGGTCTGAAAGATGCAGGCATTATTTAGCAAGATTTTTGATTGCATAGTTCAGAAACATGTCAGCCAGATTGTGCTTCTCCTGGAGTAACACCTTCTATTAATTGCATCTGTCTCAATGATTTTTAAAGCAAATGTCCAATTGTAAGACAAATTTTCATAAATAAATAGTTCAGGTAAATATAAGAAACCTTTTTTACACTGTGAGTCACTGCTTTGTTTCAAGATAAGATTCAACCACTTCACAGAATGAGGCAATAAATTAACAGCCTCCTCCTCCCCTCTCCATGTGTATGAGGTGAATACAGAGACAGGCTCTATATAAATAAATACAGTAGTCTCAGTGAAGGTAAGGAGGACCACAGCATAATGAATGGAGAAGGAAAGCAATTTCTTTAAACCTTTCCCTGACACCCACATATTTATAAGACCTCCCAGGGTGGCACTTTTCTAGCCGAGAATGTATCTAATACGTCCTTAATACTAATGCTGATATCTCAGGACTGGTTAGGGCTATGAAGATTCATTTTAAAGAAGAGACTCTCATCTTTAAAATTATATTAAGATCATTATGATAGCCCTTACAGATCCACAGCAATTCACTGTTGAAAACGCTATTCGGCATTGAGATCCCAATGCAGATCTCAATTCCCGACAGAGTTTTTAGCAGCATATTGCTCTGAATCTGTAAGGGCTATAATGATGTTCTTGAGATTCTCATCTCTTTAAAATGAATCCAAGCTCAACTTCACAGCCCTATCAGATCCTAAGATATGGGGCTCTAAAATGTCCACCCCCCTCCTGCCTAAGGCAGCATCTTAACAGCTGCGAGAGTAAGGAGGAGAGCTACAGACTGCACAGACATAAATCATCATCATCTGTGCATAACCTGTATGTGACCCCAGGGAGGGGTAACAGGGACTTCTGTCCATGTTATCCCTTCTCCTATCAATCAGAGAGCATACTATACTTTTGCTCTCTGATTCTCACACAGAGAGATAATGTGATACCCCTCTGAGCCTAATCACAGGGGTATTATTCTGTAATACCCCTCTGAACATAACCAGGAAGTTTATTGGCGCTGTGACCCAGATGTTTACCATCGTCCAGGTCACAGCACCAAAAAACTGCACCAAACACTTACACAACACATACACAAAGTAATCAATAAAGTTTACATTTGACCCCGTCCATACCTGATCTTTCTAGAGTAAAATACACCTCTAGCGATATCTGTTACACTAATAATAATAATAAAAAATAATAGTAATAACGATTATTACTAGAGATGAAGTATAAATTGCTACAATTTGTATAGGGGGATAGAAAACTATATTCTTATGTAAGCCCCTATTTAATTTGTATGCACAAAATTGGTATATATTTTTAACATATTAGTGAATAACAGCAAAATACTGCTTGTCTTCTGTGTCAGTGTTTTTGAGAGTACGAGCTCTTGTTGTAGCTGATGTTTGCAGTATATATAAATTGTGTACACTGTGATATATTATTTTATATATGTTTTCTGTTTGAATGTAAGATTGAATAGGTGTTTTAGGTGAAAATATATGTTTTAGTGCATTTTTTAAAAAAATTATTTGTGTTTGTCACAAAGTTACATGAAGGTGGACGTGGCTATTGATAACCCTTTGAAACACATGTAATCTTCAGGTTGTCTACTTTAAAGAAATATATAGGGTTTAGGGGTGCACTTGCTTTTCACAGTGTGTAATCCCTACATTTTATAGGATGATACTTTTTTTTTTATATTTCCAGCTTCAAAGCAGTTCTGGTGATTTTCTGAAGATATGTTCATGCAGGTGTATGTCTTATTGATATGAATGAACTCTGCACATGTTGAACTCTTATTTTTAGGAGGTTTGGTGCATATAAATTTTTGTTTGTTTTCCACTTTTAGCAACTAATATACATTAATTTTTTAATAAAACATACGCTTTAAATCAAAATTGCATGAAGGTGCCTGTTCGCATACAGTACCAAGTGGCATTTTGACAATGCTGTAGGTGTCTACTTTAAGAAAATATATAGGGGTTAGTATAATTTTTTAATGTTGCAATTTAGGCTTTATTTGTCCATCTCAAAACTATGAAAATTGCTTTGGCAGACAGAGGAGAGAAAAATCTGAAAACCCCTGGCAGTGAAAGGGTTAAAGGGAGTCTGTCACCAGTAAAATTGGTACCAAAATAATGATAATACCTTAATAGGGCGGCTTCTACACTCTCCAAACACGCTTTTCTTATTCTGCATTGCAGCTCCATTTTCATGAAATTAAGTGTTTTATTCATATGCAAATTAGCTGAAAAGGGCTTTAGGGGCGTTTCTTTTTCTACTAGGGCATCACTCTCTGCTCTAAATAATTGCCCCTAAATGCTGCCCATCTCTGCCCCCGTTGCTTGAGTGACATCTTCCACTTTGTCACACTATATCTGCAGTTAGGGGCGATTGTCTAGAGCGAAGAGTGAAGCCCCGGCAGGAGAAGACACACCTAAAGCCCTTTTCAACTAATTTGTATAAGAATAAAATCCTGATTTTTAGTTTGATACAGACTTTCCTGCTGACAGGCTCCCTTTATTACAATATATTACAAAGTTTCTTATATAAACATTTATTATTTATGTGGGACATTTTTTTTTATAATTGAATGTACTTTTAATGCAAATATAAAATATAGAAGGAAAAATCTTATTCAAAGTGGTGCTGCAATCCAGTCCTGTGTCCTATGAAGAAATCTATCTATGTTGTAGGATATGTATTTTTTTCCCAGAGTGATTTTAACAGTTTCATATAATCTCATCTGATTTATTTCTATTTATAAATCAAAGAAAATCAGGGCACCTTTTACTTTTAGTGGAAAAGCGATGCCATCTTGTGGTGTTATTTTATATAACATCCTGCAATCAAATAATTTTACATGAATAATAATACAATTTCTCTATCTGATCATAGATGGGCTTAAATGGTCGCTAACTTTTTAGACAATTTAGTCTCATTTAACATGTGATTCTACACCAAAATGTAATGTATTTTAAAACAAAAAAAAATGATGCTGCTTTCTGTCAGAAAAACCTCTCTAAAATTCCTGCCACTAGGTGTTTACCTTCTTGATAATTTGCAGCTCACTTCCTGTTACTAGGGAAGTCCTGTCCATAGCTTCAAGTTCACAGTGAGTGGAGGGGGAGGGTTTGTTCTGTTTTCAGACATTGATTGCAAATAGGAGGGGCAGATTTTCAACAAAGCCTCCACACAAGTCTGCAAACTGCTTTCTTTTGTATTGGACTGAACATTACGCACATCTCACAGCTTACAATGTAAGAAAATTCCTCTACTTGTACCTACTATTGGCTGCTTGTGTGATTACAGATGGGATATTATTCACATGCAGCAGCTGTCTTTACTGTGGCCATAGACTGCTCTTTTCCTGTGCCAGGGATCTCTTTAGCCACTTGATGCCTACATGTATTTGCAGTTCAGTGTTTCTGGATGATCTTTTCTCAGCTATGTGTTTGCTATTGTACAGATACTCCTGGCAGAATTACTTGTAAACAAACCAAACTAGTTATAATGGATAGGAGAGGGGGCAGACTGCTTTTTATGGTACACAACCCCTGCCTCAGAGACAATTGTAAAATATGCTGCATCCGTATTGTGATTATTAGCAACATAAAAACCTATAGGACATCACGTATGAAGGTTCATTCAGTCATAGAACAGATCTTGCAGATATTTAAACTTTTCATGAAAACTCAGGTACGCTTAAACTATATCTTGGTGATTAATGAAACTGATTTGATTAATTCATCTTTAAGAGGTCTGGTGATTTTGTTTTCTAAGAATCATCAAATCGAGTTATTTAGATGTTAAAATGGTGTAGCCACGTTTAGCTGCTAAAATTTTTTAAAAAGTACCTCCCTCTCTGCTAGGCCCCTTCTGGCGCTCAGAGCAGGAGATGGTCAGTTAGTTCCTGCTGTCTGCCTGGCCACTACTGTTTCCAAAAATTAGCCAGCATAAATTGATTATAGTGCTGTTCCTGTTTCTCAGGAAAACAGAAGCTCTAACAGTTAACCTGTTCCCGACATCGACTGTAATAGTACGGCGGATGCTGCGTCTGTGAATATGGCACTGGCTCAGAAGCATAACCGTCAGGTCTCCACTGTAATAAAAAGCAAAGATCTGGTGGTAATGCCCGCGTGTAAGGGAATCACTAGAGGAGCGATTCCCCAGTGCTGCTGCAGAACCCTGGGGGGAAGGGCACAACAAGACAGTGAGCCCTAAGCTAAACAACCCCCACTGGCCCTGCCTCTTGCCTGACTGTCCTAGGTGACAGCCGACAACTCGGAGCCGGTCCCTACACTGAATAAGTGACAACATAGAACGCAGACAGAACAAACGACAAAAAGGGAGGTCAGCAAGCCAAGGGTTCGGTAACAGACGAACAATGCAGTACAGAATCAAAATCCAAGAGAATAGTCAAAAGTCAAGGCCAGGGGTCAGGAATAGGAATACAGGTAACAAAAACAACAAGGAGTAAAAGCCAGAACGCAAGAAGCAGTAACCAGCGCCAATGTGAATGTGAGCAAAGAATAAATAGGAAGACAGAACCCGCCCCAGACTTGATAGGAGGACAGTCTGTCAATCACACAGGCAAGGAAAAATTAACTATTAGTGGAGCAGAGGAAAACCAAGGAAGTAGACGGGTGTGGCAGAAAATCAATTACATAGTCTAGGACAGTGTTCAGATTGAGCAACAAGAATCTTAAACAAGGAGTCAAACTGAGCACGCCTCCTGCGCCGCCATGTGCGGGCAGAGGGTGGTGCAGAGACCCGAACAGGCAGAGACGTTACACCGCGGTCACAGTTTTTTCTGATCTCATGCATTAAATAGGTAAGCATTGCCTACAATGGCTTACCTATTGTTGCTGGTCCGTCTCCCACGTCAAAAGATCTTTGGCAGGCCTCAGTAGTTAAACAAGAACTCACTTGGTACATATGATTCATATGGTGCAAGCAATTCAAGCAGCCACCTTGGAGGGCTTTAAAAAAGTAAGTAAAAATTAAGTTTTTTAAAGTATTAAAAATACACTGCTCAAAATAAAATAAAGGGAACACTTAAACAACACAATGTAACTCTAAGTCAATGACACTTCTGTGAAATCAACCTATCCAGTTATGAAGCAACACTGAATGTGAATCAATTTCTCCTGCTGTTGTGCAAATGGAACAGACAACAGGTAGAAATGATAGGCAATTAGCAAGACAACCCCTATAAAGGAAGGTTCTGCAGGTGGTGACCACAGACCATTTCTCTGTTCTCATCCTTTTTGGCTGTCATTTTAGTCACTTTTGCATTTTGTCATTGCTCTCACCCCTAAAGGTAGCATGAGGCAGTGTCTACAAACCACAGAAGTTGCTCAGGTAGTGCAGCTCATCCAGGATGACCAGGTCTGTCAGCACAGTGTATAGAGTATGGAGCAGATACCAGGAGACAGGCCAGTACACCAGGAGACTTGGAGGGGGCCGTAGGAGGGCAACAACTCAGCATCAGGACCACTACCTCCTCCTTTGTGCAAGGAGGAGCAGTGCCAGAACCCTGCAAAATGACCTCCAGGAGGCCACTAACATCCATATGTCTGCTCAAACTATCAGAAACAGACTCTATGAGGGCCGACATCCACAAGTGAGTGTTGTGCTTACAGTCCAACACCGTGCAGAGCTATTGGCATTTGCCAGAGAACACCAAGATTAGCAGATTCAATATTCGGGGCCTTGTGCTCTTCAAAGACGAGAGCAGGTTCACAATGAGCACGTGACAGATGTTGCAGAGTCTGGAGATGCTGTGGAGAACCTTCTGCTGCCTGCAACATCCTCCAGCATGACCAGTTTAGTAGTGGGTCAGTAATGGTGTGGAGAGGCATTTCTTTGGAGGGCCGCACAGCCCTCCATGTGCTAGCCAGAGGTACCCTGACTGCTGTTTGGTATCGGGATAAGATCCTCAGACCCATATGCAGGTGGGCTCTGGGTTCCTTCTGATGCAGGACAATGCTAGGCCTCATGTGGATGAAGTGTGTCAGCAGTTCCTGCATGATGAAGGCATTGGTGCTATGGACTAGCCTGCCCACTCCCCAGACCTGAATCCAATAGAGCACATCTAGGACATCAGATTTTTTTCCATACACCAACGCCACATTGGACCACAGACTGTCCAAGAATTTACTGATGCTTTAATCCAGGTCTGAGAGGAGATCCCTCAGGAGAACATCCGCCGCCTCATCAGGAGTAGGTTATACAGGCACATGGAGGCCGCACACACTACTGAGCCTCATTTCCTTGTCTTGAGGCATTTCCACTGAAGTTGGATCTGCCTATAATGGTGATCAAAACAGACATTCCCCAATATGGTATGAATAAGAACGACATTTTGTATAGCAAAAAAAGAACTTAAACAGCTTTAAACATGGTCAGAAACAAAGTATTTTTCATTTTATTTAACAAAAATAACAAAATTGAGATTCAATTAGAAGTTTGTCCATAGGGTTTAAAAGAAAAAAAAAAATTTTTTTTTTTTTTTTTGGCAAATCGCCTAACACTGCTAATACAGTAGGAAATAGGCTGCAATGGAAACATAATTTTAACAAAGCTGGAAGGTAAATAAATGATAAAAGGTAGACTACGCTCCTCATATTATTTTACTTATGTTAGGTTCACACTAGCATTTGCTCGTCTCCGTCCAGGACTCCGCTTAAATCGACTTTTCAGTATAAAATAGTTGGAAACCAATTTAAAGCGGACAGCATTTCCATCTTTCGGGTCCCCATGCAGACCCAAAGGACGGAAACCTAACGCTAGTGTGAACCTAGCCTTAGCCAGACTGACACCATCAGTGTATCTCTGTAGTACAGCAGATTAGGATATTTCTACTTGTGGACAGTAGAATATGGTAAAAATAATAATTTTTAAATGCTGAATATTGGACATTGGAGTGGATTCGAATTTATCATTCAGTCTGAGTCACTGGGATAAATTTGCCATAATTGCAGTCATCATTTATTGTGATGTTAGATATCAAATGTCATAGCGTTAACTATATAAAGTGTGTAAACTCAGGAATTAAATATATCTACCACACCATTGTACAGATTATATATAGAATTGTTTTTGATAAATTGTATTACATTCCCTGACTGGTCCTCAACCTAATCTATATTAGGCCAGATTCTTTAGCCAAAGCAAAGAGCAGCTAATATAAAAGGTATAGAGGTCTTTTATACCTTCCCCCTATTGGGATCCACTCCTGGATATGGTTTGAAAAACAGCAACAAATCTACTGTGTGAATCTGGCTTTACAATCCAAAAGAGCCTTTGGAATTATGCTAGTTGTTATTGCAAAGAGTCAGCAATCCTATTCCATAGTTTAGTAAAACTTCTAGAATATAGGGGAGAGTTAGCTTTAATATATCAGATTACTGGTCAGTATGAAGTATAAAGAATACACTTCGCTGCGGGCACAGAAAAAGAATGGAATTAGAAATAGATGCATGGTTTTGCAGTAAAAACTGCATAAGGCTAAGGCCCATTGTTGAGGAAAAGCTGCTTTATTTGTTGCAGATTTGGCTGCGTTTTTTTTTTTTTAGCAAAACCCAGGAGTGGCTGCAAAGAGGAATGTTTTTTTGAGTCAAAGCCAGGATTGTATTGAGCAGAAGGGAGAAGTGTAAGAGCTTCCTCTATATTTCCCATTCCTTTTGAATGTGTAAATTTATACACTAGTCTTAATAAGAAGTGGCCAGTGCTGGCATAGATTTCAGCTATAATTTATGCTACTTTTCTGATGTAAATTATGGTCAGTCTGGTGCTCCACCCACTTCTCTAGAAAGTATGGTGAAAAAACCTGAAAAATTGGGTCTGTTGGGTGTCTGTTGCTTTAAAATTGTAACTGTCCTCAGGACTTTTTCCTCCACCGATTTCAGATGGATATTATGGTGGAGACTACAGTGCTGATGTAAACGAGTTCCCTTTAAAAATTCTGTGCAAGGGTACCTTGAAAACTGATGCGGTTTTGATTTGAGTTCTCTTTTGTTCATTCACTTTGCATTTTGTTAGTTGACAAAAATAAACATGAACATAGTGAAGTTAATACACCTTGCTTCTGTACACTTTGGGCTCATGTGCTAGAGTCTTCAGCAGATTCATCTCAGCAAACACCAGGCATCTTCAAGCTTTGATTCCTACAGATACAGTGGCGAACAGTGGTATGATACAAAGGTTTGGGATCCTAAACCCCAGCTACCTAATGGCAAGCTGGCAATTTAGTGGCTCCAAATAGCTCGATGATCCTCCTTTAAAAGGGAAAAAAAAAATTTTTAAGCAAAAAAAATTTGTGGTAAAATATTTAATATATGGGAGTTGTAGTTTTGCAACAGCTGCAAGGCCACATTGACAGGTGTCCCTGCAGCTGTACGGGGATGCATAGGGCGTCTTTTTTTTTTTGTGGGGCCAGATGTTCTTTTTAGTTATACCATTTTAGGGAATGTCTATTGCTTAGATAACTTTTTATTCAAATCAGAAGAGAAACAGTGAAATAAACGACAGTTCGGCACTTTAGATTTTTTTTTTCTCTGTTACGACGTTCACCGTACAGGAAAAATATAAGTGTTATGTAGACTGGGCATTTTTGGACACAGGGATACCCTGGGGGCTACTTTTACACTTTAGGGGGTGCTTTGAAGTAGTAATGCCCGCGATCAGAGTGGACTCTGCTCGTGGGCATTAGCTCCAGGTCTCTGCTGTACATTAGCTATGGCAATCACTCTGTAGCAGAGCAGCTGCCATTATCTTTACAGACCCAGCATCCGCCGTAATAGCATGGCGGATGCCGGGATGGGTTCACTGGGACACCCGCTCCTCCAATCCCAGGGCCCGTACATCACCCCATTCCTGCCGCTGGAGGAATCCCCGCTGCAGGAAGCCGGCGGCAGCAGGAGTGAGGCGATGATGCGACCCCGCTGCTCCCCCCCCCCCCCAGCACCCACATTCAGACTATAAGACGCACCCCCCCCCCCTCATTTTCCTCCCAAATTTGCGGGGAAAAAAGTTCGTCTTATAGTCCGAAAAATATGGTAAGTTTCTGTTCATGAACCAGGGAAAATGACCCAGTTATGACATGGTTAAAACAAAGATGAATTATTGAGGTAAGCAAGAAATAAAGTATCTTAACATGGAGAAGTTTTTACTGTGTGACAAAAAAACAACACAAAATAGCATATGCAGTAAGCATTGCATGTGCTTGTTGGCAAGTTGTATTAAAGGGAGTCTATCATTAGAAAAACACCTTTTGAACTAATGGCTCGATGGAATAGCCTTTAAAAAGTCTATTCTACTCCTACCTTCCATTCTTTTCTTCTCCCCACTGTTTCTGATAAAATCAGTTTCTTGCATTATGCAAATTACGATCATGGAGCACAAGGGGCGTTCTCTTGCCCTCTGAGCACCCCCGCGTCATAACCTTCCGCCAACCCTTAGCTGATTGTGTTCACTCTCCTCTTTATCTTCTCCGGAACTTCTGCCTTGCGTAGGCATCGGATTGCGTAGGCAAAATGGCAGAGCCAATTGCTCATACGTGAGATTTCATATCCATACAGCACTGCGTCGGATTTTAACAGAAACGGCGTGGAGAAGAAAAGAATGGAAGGTAGGAGTAGAATAACCTTTTTAAAGGCTATTTGAATGTGCCATTAGTTCAAAAGGTGTTTTTCTAATGATAGACTCCCTTTAAATACACCTTTACAGTTCCTTTTATGATACATGAAATGTATAGCAACAGACATAAAATCCAAAGGCGTATTTATTCTCTGCAGTTTATTTTTCTGTATGGAGTCAGAAATTAAATCTATAAAAAAGTTTTATATGTAACAGCAATTAAAGAAATGATGAATATCACATCGATAATTGTTACATTAGTTGAAATCAACATTCATAAATATTTATTTACCATATCTACAGAATAATTTGAAAGAAGATAAAAAAAAACAAAAAACAAAAACTTTAACCACCAAAAAGTACACCGTCCCACACAATTGCACTTTAATCTAGGGATATTTTTTCTTCCATTTTCCTATGTTTTGTTTGTTTTCAGCAGCAATATAAGATTTTCTATGTTACAGAAAGGGCAAAGTTTACTTTTTATCTCAGGAAAGGTATGAGTGTGAAGTGAAATAAAGACCTATAAAATATAAAATGCAACTAAGACTTGGCTCCAGTGTGACAAGCGCAAACTGCATCAAAACTATCATGTGAATAGTCAACTGGAAGTTCCAGCACAAAATACCTCCATAAATACACGTGTTCTGAGGTTTTCTACCCACTTCCTGTGTACATTAATACCAAAAAAATGTATAGGACGTAAAACTAGTGAACTTTAAAGAAAAAAAAAAAAAACTGTTAAAAATATATATATCATCGCTCAATAAAGACACTTAAAATTGGTGAACAGACCTTTTTCCCTACAGAAGATTTTAGATCTGCCACGATGGGAGCTTGCTTTACTTGTTTTTGACACTCAGGTAGGTAATTTCAACAGAGAACATCTCAATATATAAGAATATGTTCTTAGTTGGCACCTATCTTCTTGATTTACACGGTCAGACATAAAAGAGCTCATGTCATGGGATTCCTTGATTTTTTTTTTTTTTTTTTTTATCTCAAAGTAGAATGATCATACACTGACAAGTGTGGTAAAATATTTTAACTGTAACCAGTCTATGGGATGTACATTTCAAAGATATCAATAGAGAACAGGAGTAAAAAGATAGAAGATCATCCCAGAAAAAAACTAAAATTTTTCATTATCATCCAGGGCAAATTGCACAGATGTCTTCTTTGTGCCAATTTTAAAATAAATCCACGTTGGCGCCTATGCACAGACGCAAAGAACGTTACATGTTCGGATCTGATAACAGTCATGTGCTATATACATCATTTAGGGGGTGAAAAAGATCAATTAAATGCTGCTCAAGGTATTTTTCAGATTCAATGTAAGACAAATAAACGCTAATATCATAAAAAAGTTAGAGCTTTAATTGCTTTGTTGATCCCTCCTATGTCAGATGGGCCTGCACCATATTGCCATAGAGAAGAAGTCCCCTGACAAGATCTCTGGGTTTAATATATACACATAGGCGTAATACACACCAAAGGTTTGGGAGGAAGAGTCCTCTCGCCAACCCATCCAGCATTACACTTTACCACTGTACCAAATGAATAGAATATCTGATTCTCACACTCCGGTGTACAAAGATAGAAAATAAATGTACAATAAAAAGATTGGATAAATGAGAAGCGGCTTCTTTGTCTTGAACTCTTCTCCCACTAATAAAGATGCAGCACTGTAAGCCGCCCAGAACACTCCAAAAAGCTGCAAAAGAAAAGCACAGTCATTCTTATTCATGTCAAATCGCACAATTTAACACACTACAAAAAAACAATAGCTCACATTTAGGGTGTGTTCACACGGCGGAAAATGAAAATCATTTTCCGCTGCCGGAATTTTTGCCGCGGTCAGCCACAACGGGATGCCGATACAGTGCATCAGCATTCCATTGCGGCATCCCGCTCCTGATTAGGCCTGGATGAATGGGCCTAATCAGGAGCGCGTATCGAGCCGGGGACACCGCGGGAGGAATCCGCGGCAAGATAGGTCATGTCGCTTTTTTTTCCGCTGCCAAAAAACTCCGTGTGAACACAGCCTTACTATGGTCCCTGCACCACAATTCTGGTGTGAGTTGCAACTTGTGCAAATATTTAAACAAATTTAGCAATGATTTGTAACACACAAAAAATAATGTCTAGTTAGATACTTTTTAAAAGGTTCAGTAAGAAAATTCTAGTAGCCCGCAGCTTACTCCATACTCAAGACAGATTTATATAGCTCCCATTGAACACCATCTTCTGTAAGATCCCAAGGAATCCAAAATCTAATTTTCTCTTCTGCAATCTGCTTTCTCTAATGTTCGATGAACAAAACAAATAAGGCTGATGAAATAATTCTCAGATTGTACATTTCAATTATACTCCAAATGTTCTATGGGTGCCACACAATAAAATAGGGTATTAAAGGGATTCTATCATTAAAAAACATGTTTTAAACTAAGAGCACGTAGGAATAGCCTTTATAAACGCAATTCATCTCTCAAGTTTATCTTGAAGGTCCGCACCGCTGTTTTTGAATTTTTATTCATTCTTCATTGTGCTGAGAAAGCACAGGGGGCATTCCCCCTGTGCTCTGAGCAGAGCGTTGTCATCTAATCCAGCGCTGCCTTTTTTCTACTCTGTCAGCCATTCACCTCCTATTACAAGAGACCACCGCAAAATGGCGGACGGAACAGCCGATTGAACATGTCCGGCGGCTATTTTTTTGGTGGTCTCTTACACGAGACGGCCATTTTGTGGTGGTCTCTTGTAAGGAGAGAAGGACAATGGCCGATAGAGCAGAAGAAAGGGGGCGGTGGATTGTATGACAATGCACCCTGTGCTTTCTCAGTACAATGAAGAATGAATAAAAATTCAAAAACGGCGGCGCGGACCTTCAAGATAAAAATAAGAGATGAATCGCCTTTATAAAGGCTATTCCTATGTGCTCTTAGTTTAAAACTTGTTTTTTAATGATAGAATCCCTTTAAGGTGCAATATACTGGGGCAGTAAGAAGCATTATATTGTGTGAAGGGCACTAATGGGGCATTATATTGTGTGGTGAGCAATAAGGAGAATTACACTGTGAGGAGCACTCACATAGTGTTATATATTGTGTGTGGGCAGCAACAGGGCATTATACTGTGGAGGACCTAATGGAACATGATACTGGGTGGAGGTCATTAATGGCGAATTATACTGTGCAAGGGGCACTATTAGCGCATAATACTGTGTGGAGGGCACCAGGAAGCATTATACTATGTGGGGGGCACTAGGGAGCATTATACCGTGTGGGCATTCGTATGCCCTTCCCCCCAGGACAACTGCCCATTAGCGTCCCTTGCACAGTATAATGCTCCTTGGTTTCCCTCTCTACACACACACACAGTCAGTATAACCCTGAGACATTTACAGCGGTCAGGAAAAACACCTCCTGACAGCTGCCCTTTCAGCTGTAATACAATACAACACCAGCAAGAATCAGGAGTCCTCCCTGCTGCCTACAGCTCATCCCTGCCAGACATCTGGTGACTGCGGTCCACGATGGGACTGAAGTTAGCCACCTGCACTATAGGTGTGCGCTTTCCCCTGTCCTACCCTGCACTGATCTAGCAGATCGTTTGTGGGGCAGGGAGAGAGAGTTGTGTAAGCACACAGCTCTCTCACTGATCGAGATAGGGAGCTGTGCTGATAAAGTACCTATCATTAAGGAAGCAGTCAGGGGTTTATAGAAAATACAGGCCCCCCCCCCGACTTCAGACTATAAGATGCAGGCACTTTTTAGCAAGGTTTTCCCTTGCTAAAAAGTGGGTCTTCTAGTCCACAAAAAAAAAAAAATAATATTTCAAACCTTTAGTTTTTAATTTGTAGACATCTTACCTTGATAACTGTAGACACAATTTCAAAGGACCCAACAACTATAAGTGCAGGGACAATAACAATTAATGGAAGTAAGGAGTATCCTATAACGCCAAGAACCTGTCCATAAGACACCTACAGACAAAGAAAATGAAATAAAATGGTATCCAAACTTTATGCTAGATTTTCATTAATTCACGTCAGCCTAACATTGACTTCAGCTTTAACTGGTTCATGACCAAGAAATGTTTCACTTTTATGTTTTTATCTTTTACAGGTGCATCTCAATAAATTAGAATATCTGTGAAACGTTCATTCATTTCAGTAATTCAGTAATACAATTCATAATCAGCGTCGTCCATGATTGTGTGTCCTACTGAACCAGACTGAGGGACCATTTAAAGGCTTAGGAAACCTTGGCAGGTGACACACTGAATTTACAATACTGAACTTTTTTACTATATTCTAAATTTTCTTAGATTTGGGTTTTCATTACCTGTAATCCATAATCGACATTTACAGAAATAAAACACTTGAAATAGAACACTCTGTGTGTAAAGAATCTAGAAAATATAGGTGGTCACTTTTTTAATTTAATTACTGAAATAAATGTACCAAAGATATTCTAATTTATTGAGATGCACTTGTATATCCTGCCTTGCAAAAGCAATACTTTTTTTTTTGTTCTTTTTTTCATTCACAGGGTCACACGAGAACTTGTTTTTTGTGGGACAAATTGTACTTCCTAATGACACCATTTAATATTTACTGAGAAGCTGGGAAAATGCACATGACTTCTTTTCTTATGGTTTTATTTTTATGGTGTTCACTTTTTGGTGAAAATTGCACATTACCTGTATTCTGCAGGTCAGTAACATCACAGCAATACCAAATTCATAAAGATTTTATTATGTTTTAATGACAAAATATGAAAACACATTTATTTGCATCATAATATGGTAGCCCCTGTATCTTGTTTAGGTATCTGTGCGAGGTGTCATTTTTGAATGACAAAGTTATTCTTCTTATTGGTACCATTTTGGAGTATGTGTGATGTTTTGATCAGATTTTTTAAATCTTTTTAGGCCGGCCAAATGGCACTTCACCAATTTTTTGATTTATTTTTCTGTTAGAGCATTCAGCTAATGGAATCAATAATTTTATATTTTAATAGTATGGGCAAGATGTGGGGATAACGTTTTTATACAGTATTTATTTTTGTTTATTTACTTTTATATCTAGGTCAGGATTTCTCAACCTTTTCAAGTGAAGTATCCCCTAGTGAGGAAAAAGTCCCAACCGAGTACCGCCAGAGTAGTGATCTATTATAAATGACTTATAAGTTATGGCCCCTTCAGTGCCCCACATGTAATATAATGGTCAGCACAGTGCTCCCATGTTACGGTAATATAATTGCCCCCCACAACACATGTGTAGTATTATTGCCCCAACACGAAACATAATGGCCCCCAGAGTGTCCTTACGTTTAGTATAATGGCCCTAACAGTGCCCCATGTACAAAATAATGGCCCACACAGTGCTCCCCACCGTTAGTGGTGTCTGTATTACATAATGCACTGCATGCAGTTCCCTCTGCTAATGACTAACATCCGCACATGGTCACGAGCGCCATCCTTACTTTAGAAGCAAAATGACTCTTCCATCAGTACTGATAGTGGTGCTCATTGCAGTTACTGGCAGCCCAATAGTGAGTGGTGAGCTCCATTCATTACTCACCACTCTGCTCCATGATTCCTCTCTCTCTGCTTCAGGGCCTGCTGTGACTTCAGTATTCAGAGTCCAGAGCAAAGAGGAAGTGAGGAGCAGAGAGGTAAATGAATTCAGCCCACCACTCGCTCTTGGGGTGCAAGTAACTGCAATGAGCACCACCTTCAGTAAGGATGCTGCCCATACACAGGCATCTGTCCTGAATCCAGTGCAGCATATAGCATAGACCGGTGTTTCTTAGCTATGCTGTATACCATCAGGGACTGCGGGGAGTACCCCCTGGGGTACACGTACAACAGGTTGAGAACCACTGATCTAGGCAAATGGGGTGATTTGAATTTTTATACTTTAATGTTATATTATGTTATTTTTTTAAATGTTAATTTGATTTTTTTTTTTTTTTTTTATTTACAGTTTATGGTAAAATCCTTGTGTTACTATTGAGGCTGGTCTGAAAAGTAAAATAGTATTGGCAAGCCTAGGATTCTCGGCTGCCATAGCAATGGAACAGTCTTCTGCAGTTCCTTACCACCAACTGTGTTTTACCACAGCCCGACTCCTTCATAAAGCTAACAGCCAGGGTCAGACAGAAGTAGTAAAGATCCTTTAATTCATTAAATGTAATTTCTACAAAAGTAAATATGCAACAAATTATGCAACTTTTTTTTTTTTACACCAATTTTCTTGCGTACTTTCTTTCATAAATGCCCCTCATAATGTTTTATGCGGAGCCTCTTTTAAAGAACATTAAAAGAATGTTTACTTACTTCTCCACCGAGGACTCGTGCCAGTAGGAAAATGGTCAATGATCCAAATATCCAAATTGTAATGATCCAAGACACAACCTTTACACAATACACAAACAAATGAATGTAATAAGGCTTTGTACTATGCATTTTACTAAGTTTAAACAGAAATATATCTTTACATCTAAAAGATCTTATTCACATGTGGGTCAACAAGTGCTACAGTGGAAGTGTGTGTATACAGAAAAATACAGTTAAAGAGGACCTTTCACGTCCTCATAGATTTGTGTTATTATATACAGCTAGAAAGCCAACAGCGGCTTTCCCAATATGAGCCCTGGTGCTGGAGATATTGGTGCCGTTAATTTCGCACCGTTATCTCCTCACTGTCAGAAGGGCGGGCCTTACAGCTGTACTCTTCCACAGACTTGTACTGTCAGGGGGCATTCCTTACAGCCCAGAAATGACGCTGAGCTGTAAGGCTCGCCCTTCAGACAGTGGGGAGATATTGGTGCCGTAATTAACGGCCCCGATATCCCCATCACTGAAGCTAATACTGGAAAAGCCGACAGTGCGTCTGATTTACTATCCAGGTTTTCATTCCACCATATCTCCCCCAAACCCAACCCCCCCCCCCCCCGTGTCATTTCAAGGGTGTAACAGGTTATTATGTTATCTTAATATTTATCCTGCATTAAAAATATGCTACAAAAACAAAAAAAAACAATAGCTGATTTTGGTCACTTCGCCTTCCAGAAAGAATGGTATGTACCTCATAAATTAGTATCAATAAAAACTACATCTAACCTCGCAATAAGCAAACTTTCACACAACTCCATATATATATATAAGCTACCATCTCTAGCAGTTTTATAGAAATGAATAAAGCACAACAGACATGTCCATGGCTCTACTCATGTGAACGAATGTAACCCCCCCCCCCCAGTGGTCATAGAAACCCTGAAGAGTGTCTATTTGTGACACTCTTAAAAGAAATTGTGGAACAACCCCTTTAACAAGCCTTATCCCCCAGTGACAGGCTAGAACATAAGTGTCTGACGCTAGGGTTCACACTAGGCGGATTGCTAAAATAGCTGTTACACAAAGAGCCTGGCGGACCCCATTGACTATAATGGGGTATGACGTTTTTAAAGGGATTCTATCATTGGGAAACCCATTTTTCACTAACACCACGTCGGAATAGCCTTTAGAAAGACTATTCGTCTCCTACCTTTATTTTTCTGATCCGCGCAGCCGTTTCTGAGAATTTTCGTTCTTTTTTATGCAAATGAGTCTTCAGAAAGCACAGGTTGCGTTCACAGGGGTGTTCCCTGTACTCAAAGAAGACGCTCTTCCGAAGATCCAGAGCGGCCTCTCTCTTCTTCTGCTGATGCCTCTCCACCGTGTCATCAGCCGCCGAGTCTCTGTTCGGGATTCAAATCCACATGAAAATGGCAGCTGGACATGCGCAGTCGCCTCTGTCCAACTTGAAATGGCAGAGCCGACTGAGCATGATGACGCGGCGGAGAAGCGTCAGCAGAAGAGAGAGGCGGCGCTGGATCTTCGGAAGAGCGTCTTCTTTGAGCACAGGGGATACCACCTGTGCTTTCTGAAGACTCATTTGCATAAAGAAGAAAAACAAAAATTCTCAGAAACGCTCTGCGGAGCAGAAAAATAAAGGTGGGAAACGAATAGTCTTTCTAAAGGCTATTCCAATGTGGTGTTAGTGAAAAAAGGGTTTCCCAATGATAGAACCCCTTTAAACTGAAACCAGAGTCCGCCATCCAGACTTTTTCCTCTGCTGATTTTTGCCACACACTTTGCTGGAGTCTCCAACAGTAGCTTGACACTATCACAAGCCAAAACCTGGGACTACCTTAAACTAAAACCTTTAATAACTCAATGGAGTACATATAATGCAGTAGGGCAGCTGTTTTTTTTTTTTAATCCTAAATTTGATTACAGAACAATGCCTAGTGTAAAGTTACTCTTCCTCGGATTCAAGAACAAGATCTGTGCAGACTAGTGTCAGCATGGAATGCTGGAAAATTTTACCCCTAAAGCCTACAGAATTTTTATTATAGCTCTGAGATATAACACAGACTGCCAAGGTATAGTTATAAAGTGGCATATGTAAGGTATAGCCATTTTAGAGTCATTCTAAAACTGTAAAATTCTTAAAATGTAAAATATAGTGTTATAAGGGGAACATACATGGTAAGAATCACAGATCTAAGGTGTTGCCTATAAAGTATTGTCAGCTTAAAGGGTGAAATGTAGGGAAAGGTTGTTGTGAACAGTAATTTAAAGTTGGCAAGGAATACTAGATAACAGACAGGAAAGGAGAGTGTACAGGAAGATACAAGGAAATGCAAAAGGCTAACTACCCTAAACAGTTAATAGCTGTCAGGAAATTATAGCATTATCTAACAGATCATATTGCATATGAAGGTGTCATACATACCCTAAATTGTCCATACAGGGAGATCATGGAAAAGAACAGAACAACTGCAAGTGGTCCCCAGAAGTCAGGGTTGTCTCGTACAACTTGCCTGTTGAATCCGAGGGATGGCATCGGCATAAGAACACAACGTATTTTGTAGTAAATGTCTTTAAGGTCTATGTCCAGCTCTTCCCTGCAAAACACAAAACAAGAATTAGATTTTGCTCTTCAGAAATTTTGAAATGTCATGAATATGTACTAAAAGCAGCCAGGGGCATGCATAATGCAGCGGTTTATTGGGTAAATCTGTGCCCTTGCTGATCCTGGCCAGCACCAGCTCTTCTGAATTACCATCATCCTCCTCCTCCCATCATCATCATCAGGAGAGTGACGATAGGAGGAGGCCACTACAAAATTGTATTGTAAAATTCGGTCTCAAACTAAAAAGTGGTATAAACTTGTACTAGACTGTCTAAAGATATGCCATATTTATCATCCAGTATCAGCCAGTGTGATAAACTGGGGAATTTTCAGGCTGCCTGTCTAAGCAAATACTGTCTAATACTGCCTAACAATTAGTAAATCTGGGTCCATTTATGTCTCAAGTCCTGAAATGCAATTATGGTGAACCTCCAACCTTTATGCTCCCTGTTGACTTATAGTTTGGCAGTAGGGAGGCTATCACACAGTTAAAAGTTGGCTTTTATGAAGATAAATGTTAAGCCTGAATGGGAGCTGAGCTGCAATACCATGACATGACCATTACACAGTGCACGGTGCCATTTGCTTCTAACTCCATACCGCTGGAGTACTGAGCGTCAGACACCCCCCCTCCTGTCCCCCGTTGTTACATTGATGGTCTATCCTAAGAATAAGAATAGGATATCAATATCCAGTCTTGAAAACCCCTTGAAGTCTGTGTATAATACATAGAGCTTGAACATACCTACAATAATCACAACCTAGGCAAACACTTACAAGAGAGGTTTATTGTCTTCAGGGTCATTCTCTTCCACTTCTAGCAACCACCCATATCCTCTCTGTCGAAGAAATGTTGTGGCTGTTGATTCTCTCGTAAAATCTCCACCAAGGTTTAACTTTACATCAGGTGCAGCTATGGATCCACTAAGGTCTACAAAGTGAAGGGAAAAAGCGCAGATTAAAGCAAAAGAGGCAGCATTTTGGGGACAAAAATAGTAAATATGGTACAGGGCAATGTTTTTTGGTATGTGATTGCCCATTTTTATCTAATTGTAAAAGCACAAGAATTCCTTTGGAAAACATTAAGGTTCCCCATGGAAGCTATTTGAGGAGAGTTCTCAAAACTTAACACCATTACATCAAGTCACAAAAAACATGAATTAAAAGGGATTCTCTGCTTTGGACCCTTCTTACTAGATAGAAGAATTCTGTGACAACAGGCTGATCACCAAATGTCCCTCTATTGGAACTTCCAATTGAAGATCCTTCGTAGTAGTGCTGCAAGGAAAATTTAAGGGATATTCCAGTCAGAGCAAGTCACCCCTAACTATTTATTACTATGTTTTGGCTATCTCTGCTAGTCCCACTGAAATGAATGGAGCTGTATGTGCTGTCCTCCCTGTCGCTACATTCAAAACTGAGGTGCAAAGTTTTGAATAGGAGAGGCATGGGTGACTTGGGTAGGGGGTACCTCGTGGAATAGGTACTGGGGCACAAAATCCCCATAACTAGTATAGGGATAACAACAAACGAACCCTCAAAGGGTCTCTAGTGTAACCATGTGTAAATGTACAGGGAAGGAGAAGAGGGAAAAAGCGGAGCCAGAGATAAAAAGGAGAAAAAAGAAAGAGGAGAAGAAGAAGAAAAAAAAAAAAAAAGGAGGTTGGGAAAACTAGGTAGAGGGCCAGGCCCGAACCTAATGACATCCACATCAGCATCACCAGCAGACATTATGACATGGTCGCCTTATATTTGCCAGGGTCCTTGTACAAGACCCAATAAAATCAGGTAAATTCAGATCTATCACGTAAAGGAGCAGTCAAGTCTTCCACCGGTTCCTTCAACTCTGCGGATCCACCGATGGACGGTAGGAAGCTCCATGTACCGACACTATGCTGGTATGCAAGCCCAAGCAGCATTCACTCAGTGACATACAGTCGGGGATACTGCTCAGATAGAGGAGGAAGAAGAGAATGAAGTGTATGAAGAAGTGATCCTTCAAATTTCCCTCCAGAATGAATGGAGAACAGGGCAACTCCAGAAGATATAGAGCATATCACCATCCGACTGACTGCATCGCCAACAAGTCACTGGGATCGAAGGCATTAATGCATGAAGTTTGGTAGAGAGCTTTGTACCCAGCTTCCTGGAGATGGAAGAGCTGTGGGCCTTACGATACAGGCACTGAATCTGGCCACATCATTAATACTAGGCAGGAAAGAGGGATGCCATTATATTGGAACAAGCAGAGATAGCCATGAGGAAGGTGGGATGTAGCAAAGTGCCTCTGGGCAATCTTAAGAGCGGGGCCCATAGTCGGATGTAAACAAGCACTGCACAGGATTGTCTCCAGCCAAGGTGCCACTGTCAGAGGAGTGGGAAGGGAAGCTGACTCCATGCATACCTACAGTTTAGTCTCACCATATCTTTGCCAGTCAACTTTGAGACAGGTGTGCAGCTATATGATATGAGCGAACATCCAGGAGGCCCAAAATCCCTAGGATTAGGCAAAAAAGAACAGACTTGGTGATTAATGCTAGTTTGTCAGCCTGGATGAATTTAATCATCATGGAGGATAGCTTTACAAAAAAAGTCCCTGGGGATATAGACAGGTAAAGCTTGGAGAAGGTATAAAATTTGTGGGAGGATTTTAAAGATGGAGCATCGCCCAAACCAAGAAAAGGCACCCTGGGACTAAAGGTCAAAGTATAAGTATTGAGGGTGGGAAGTTCATCTGATGCTGGGAGTTGAACCCGAAGGTAGCTCAGGTTAGTGGTGGTCCATCCAAACAGGAATGTCCCAGAAAGCTTTGTCACCCCGCTCTGTACAAAAGACACATCGACTAGCTACCGACTTTTGCAAGTTAACTGTGTAATTGGACAGCTATAGTTAGAGAGCTCTGCATGGAGCGCAGGCAAGGACCTACTGAGGTTGGAGAAAAAGAACAAGAGGTAATGCACACAGGCCACAAATTTGTGCTACGCGTCTCCAACCCTAACTCCAGATAAAGTGGGGTTCCATCTAATGTAACATAAGAGTCGTTCAAGGGTGAGAATAAAGCTTAACGGGAAGATGGGGCAGCCCTGACAAGATCTGTTGATAAACCTGAAAGGGGATGGAGTATTCTCTGATAATTTAGACCACAACTGACAGAACAGAGTACAGACAAACCAGCTGCTCATATGAGGGCCAAGATTCAGGAAAGGACTCCCCAATTAACCTGATCAAAGGCCTTTTCCTACATCTGTGAAAACCAGAAGGTGACTTGGTATAAAGCATTAACGAGGACAACTACTACAGGTCTTTGCATTCTTTAATAGGCTCTCCACTGATTCAAGGGCAGTTGGAATTTTTTTTTTTTAAGTTTTTGAGCCCCCTGGCTGTCAGACACCAGACAGCTTCCACAAACTGGCTGCACGGCGCTGTACCATACAGTGGGGAAAAAAGTATTTAGTCAGCCACCAATTGTGCAAGTTCTCCCACTTAAAAAGATGAGGTCGGCCTGTAATTGTCATCATAGGTAGACCTCAACTATGAGAGACAAAATGAGAAAACAAATCCAGAAAATCACATTGTCTGATTTTTAAAGAATTTATTTGCAAATTATGGTGGAAAATAAGTATTTGGTCAATAACAAAAGTTCATCTCAATACTTTGTTATATATCCTTTGTTGGCAATGACAGAGGTCAAATGTTTTCTGTAAGTCTTCACAAGGTTGGCACACACTGTTGCTGGTATGTTGGCCCATTCCTCCATGCAGATCTCCTCTAGAGCAGTGATGTTTTGGGGCTGTCGCTGGGCAACACGGACTTTCAACTCCCTCCAAAGGCTGAGATCTGGAGACTGGCTAGGCCACTCCAGGACCTTGAAACGCTTCTTACGAAGCCACTCCTTCGTTGCCCAGGCGGTGTGCTTGAGATCATTGTCATGCTGAAAGACCCAGCCACGTTTCGTCTTCAGTGCCCTTGCTGATGGAAGGAGGTTTGCACTCAAATTCTCACGATACATGGCCCCATTCATTCTTTCATGTACACGGATCAGTCGTCCTGGTTCCTTTGCAGAGAAACAGCCCCAAAGCATGATGTTGCCACCCCCATGCTTCACAGTAGGTATGGTGTTCTTTGGATGCAACTCAGCATTCACTCTCCTCCAAACACGACGAGTTGTGTTTCTACCAAACAGTTCTACTTTGGTTTCATCTGACCATATGACATTCATTCTCCCAATACTCTTCTGGAACATCCAAATGCTCGCTCACAAAATTCAGACGGGCCCGGATATGTACTGGCTTAAGCAGAGGGACACGTCTGGCACTGCATGATCTGAGTCCCTGGCGGCGTAGTGTGTTACTGATGGTAGCCTTTGTTACGTTAGTCCCAGCTTTCTGCAGGTCATTCACTAGGTCCCCCCGTGTGTTTCTGCGATTTTTGCTCGCCGTTCTTGTGATCATTTTGACCCCACGGGGTGAGATCTTGCGTGGAGCCCCTGATTGAGGGAGATTATCAGTGGTCTTGTATGTCTTCCATTTTCTAATTATTGCTCCCACAGTTGATTTTTTCTCACCAAGCTGCTTGCCTATTGCAGATTCAGTCTTCCCAGCCTGGTGCAGGTCTACAATTTTGTTTCTGGTGTCCTTCCACAGCTCTTTGGTCTTCACCATAGTGGAGTTTGGAGTTTGACTGTTTGAGGTTGTGGACAGGTGTCTTTTATACTGATAACAATGTCAAACAGGAGCCATTACTATAGGTAATGAGCGGAGGACAGAGGAGACTCTTAAAGAAGAAGTTACAGGTCTGTGAGAGCCAGAAATCTTGCTTGTTTGTAGGTGACCAAATACTTATTTTCCACCATAATTTGCAAATAAATTCTTAAAAAAATCAGACAATGTGATTTTCTAGATATGTTTTCTCATTTTGTCTCTCATAGTTGAGGTCTACCTATGATGTCAATTACAGGCCTCTCTCATATTTTTAAGTGGGAGAACTTGCACAATTGGTGGCTGACTAAATACTTTTTTTTCCCCACTGTACATATTTAGTTTGAGATGCACTAAATGCCAGCGATGAGAGAGGACTGCCAGGTCTCCACAGTGTAAAACAGTGGAGAGCCGTCGCTACTTCTGAAGTGCTGACATCCATCGTAATAGAAAAATAAAAAAAAGTTATGGCCTTCAGAAGGCGGGGAATAAAAAACGAAAACTGAAAAACGGCTGTGACGATAACTTTACTTTAAGTTACTCAAAAATTGGTTTATTGCCATCTGTTTTGACAAAGCATAAAGCCTAACTCGAACAGGCATCCTATTAGGCCCTGCCTAGTACTAAAATGGAAGACCTAGGGCTACTGTTAAGCTCCAGTTGCCATAACCACCAGCACCCCATGATTGCACTGTGAGGGGGCAATGGGATGACACCACTAACTGCAGCATCTAAGGGGTTAACCAACCATCAACAGAGGAGGCAATGGGATGACACCACTAACTGCAGCATCTAAGGGATTAAACAACCATCAACAGAATTATTGTCAATCTTGGTCCCTACATGATGCAATCACCATTAGGTCTCTTCAGACCCCAGAGTATAATAAACGGAGGCCCAGGTGACGTGATCAAACATGAAAAACAGTGTTACTCACCTCTCCTGGGCTGTGGTGCGACTGCCTGCTGTGTTTGGGTCTTCTGACTGTGATTAGGCCTCAGCAGGTCATGTTGCATTGTGATCTGGCAACACTGCATAACCCATGAGACAGCTGAGGCCCAATCAAAAGATGTAACCCAGGAGAGGTGAGTAACACTGTTTTTTTGTTTAATCACCTCCCCTTGGCCTCCACTAATTATACCCTGGGATCTGAAGAGACCCCAGAACATAACAGCAAATAGCAGTTTCGGTTTGGCTCAAAAGAAATTGCCAGGCCAACCTCGCGAGACTAATTTCGCATGTTTTTCCCAACGCATACTCATACTGTAAAAAAAAAAAAAAAAAAAAAGTGTGGTTTAAAAGGGACATGAACCAAATAATCGCCATTAATCGTAATCAAAGTAAAATGCCCAATTAATGTAGATTTTGATTTAGGTCTTAATTGCCCAGCCCTTGGTACATGTATGCCACGTAGATGTACATCATATAGGGGTTCCATGTGCACAGCACCCTGGAAGTGAATGCCACTATAAAATAAATATTTTCTTTAGATATTCATTATGGGTTATCCTTTTTCACTACATTAAAAATAAGCCTAATAAAACCAACTACATCATTTAAAATAAGCTGTCGTGCCAGAGGATGCTGCATAATGAGTAAAGCTATCCCTCACTAGGGTGCCTCGCTTCAACAGTCTGCCAACACAGCAATCCCAGGGCTCCATGTACTGACAATTGTGTATGTACTATAAGCTTACAAGTACGAAATCCTGTGGTCACTAAATTGGGAAATATAAATACTGCTTGCTATTGGTTTCTTCCTGAAAGTTCATGCCAGGAAGCCTGGTTAACAGAGAAAATGTCCAGTCTCAATATCTAACATGTCATAGTGCACCAGGGTTATTCTTGCCTAGGCAGTATAGGATATTATTAATAATACCGAAGCTCTTGTGTATAGGCGTTCTATTATATGTGCCAATTATAGACTACTTTCCCTGCCCCTTCTCCAAGGTAATAGTAAGAGAGCAGAATCTCCCTACAGGTTTAACGTCTTATGGGGTTGCTTGATCCTCTCATGATAGCTTATGTTGTGTAGGAGGGGGTTATTGCAATTGATAGCAAATAGACTCCCTTTAAGAGTGTATCATTGAGATTTTCAATTTTTAGCTAAGGCTATATTCATGTAGCCCTTATAAAGGCTATTGTAGGTATACCTTTTATTTCTTGACGGCGTTTTTCAGAAAAAAACCCTTTTTCTTGATATGTAAATTAGCTTCCACGGAGCACCCCCTGCGTCATCACCCTCTCCCTGCATTTCCGCCTCCTTCTTCCTTCTTGTTAATGCCTCCTCTGCTTCTTTCTCCTGTCAGCTCGAACGAAATCTCGTGCATGCAGAGGAGGAGTTAACAAGAAGGAAGCAGGGGGCGGTGAGAGGGTGATGACGCCCCCTGTGCTCCATGGAAGCTAATTTACATATCAAGAAAAAGGCTTTTTCTGAATAACGCCGGCAAGAGTCAAGAAATAAAAGGTATGCCTATAATAGCCTTTATAAGGGCTACATGAATATAGCCTTAGCTAAAAATTGTAAATCTCAATGATAGACTCCCTTTAAGGACTCATCATGCACAATGTGAGAATTTTGCTAAAGAATTGCCGTTGATTTTCACTACAAATCTCTCCTCTTCAATATATAGTAGGGAATTCAGCTATAAAAAAAAAAACAAACAAAAAAAAAAACACAACATGCAGATTCTCTGCAGAAAAATGCTACTACCTGGGACCTTATTCACACTTCCATGCTTGACCCGTGACACATGGTCCGTGTTGGCTACATTTCCTACTGACCACTGCAATGTGAATGGAACTCATTGCACCACAGTAAGCTATAATGCAGTGAGCGCCTGAGCGCTGGATCATTGCTGTACTGAACAGAGTAGTGATGCAGCCGTTACTGAGGTATGACACAGTGAGCTAACTATGTGTTCCATTCACACTGCTGGGGTCAGTCCAGGAAAAACATGTATCATGTACAGAACACAGGTGTGTCAATGGAGATCTTATACAGTGCTGGCCAAAAGTATTGGCACCCCTGCAATTCTGTCAGATAATACTTAATTTCTTCCAGAAAATGATGGCAATCACAAATGGTTTGGTAATAATATCTTCATTTAATTTGTCGTCAATGGCAGGGCTGTGGAGACTGTGTCCTCGGGCTGCGGGTGGGTCTCCAGCACAATTACAGATAAAGTCAAGCTTTTCAGTCCTCACAATCACAACACTTGTATCTTTTGCTTACTCCAGATAATGGTGCTAAACCTTATAGGTTCACTCAGAACTCAGTCCCATCATTATATGAGGAATAGAACAGACCTTTACAGGACATTTCATCATTTTCAACATTTCATCATTTTCCCAAATTCTTATGAAAATATATTCAGCACATACTGCATTGTACTACTAACTGTACCAATTTATTATATATTTTGGGAGTCGGAGTCGGTCCATTTTATACCGACTCCGACTCCACCAAAATAGGCACCGACTCCGACTCCACGACTCCGCCCAGGAAGACCCCACTTCTGACCCAGAGACATAAAAAAACCAGGCTGGAGTTTGCCAAAACTTACCTGAGAAAGCCAAAAACTTTTTGGAAGAATGTTCTCTGGTCAGATGAGACAAAAGTAGAGCTTTTTGGGAAAAGGCATCAACATAGAGTTTACAGGAAAAAAAAAAAAAAAAAGAGGCCTTCAAAGAAAAGAACACGGTCCCTACAGTCAAACATGGCGGAGGTTCCCTGATGTTTTGCGGTTGCTTTGCTGCCTCTGGCACTGGACTGCTTGACCGTGTGCATGGCATTATGAAGTCTGAAGACTAGCAACAAATTTTGCAGCATAATGTAGGGCCCAGTGTGAGAAAGCTGGGTCTCCCTCAGAGGTCATGGGTCTTCCAGCAGGACAATGACCCAAAACACACTTCAAAAAGCACTAGAAAATGGTTTGAGAGAAAGCACTGGAGACTTCTAAAGTGGCCAGCAATGAGTCCAGACCTGAATCCCATAGAACACCTGTGGAGAGATCTCAAAATGGCAGTTTGGAGAAGGCACCCTTCAAATCTCAGGGACCTGGAGAAATTTGCCAAAGAAGAATGGTCTAAAATTCCAGCAGAGCATTGTAAGAAACTCATTGATGGTTACCGGAAGCGGTTGTTCGCAGTTATTTTGTCTAAAGGTTGTGCTACCAAGTATTAGGCTGAGGGTGCCAATACTTTTGTCCAGCCCATTTTTGGAGTTTTGTGTAAAATGATCAATGATTTGACTTTTTTTTCATTCTCTTTTGTGTTTTTTCATTGCAAGCAAAATAAATGAAGATATTATTACCAAAGCATTTGTGATTGCAATCATTTTCTGGAAGAAATTGAGTATTTTCTGACAGAATTGCAGTGGTGCCAATACTTTTGGCCAGCACTGTATGTAGCCAAATCACCAAATACAAAAATATCTACATCCTACTTGTTGTCCAGCCTATACAGTTTTTGGTTAGGAGGCGGGGTAGGTGAAAAAAAAAAAAAAAAAACAAAAAAACCATAATGTCCCTGGTGCTCCGGTGTCTCCCTCCACAATCCGGTCCAGTGGTGCCTCAAAGCTTCTCCTGGTAGAAGTCCTCAGGTCATGTGACTGCTGAGGCCAATCAGGACATCACTTGCATACATCACCCATAACATCCCGTTTCCTTACTCTAGACTGCTGATTGGCCTCTGCGGTCACTTACGGCAAGGACTTCTGCCGGAACTAGACCCCAGGAGCTGCAGGAATGGACCACGATGGGAGACAGCGGAGCACCAAGGACAGGAGAGTATGTTTTTGTTTGGTTTTTTTTTACCTTCCCCTAGCTTCCTTGCCAAAAGCTATGTATCAGTATTGGTCAGTAGACCAAACCACCAACTCCGTCCGACTGCTGCTCTTTCATAAATGACCAATGGTCTGACAGACTCCTCTATGAAGAAAAAACTAGTGATTGTATTCCTATGAAAGCAAATATGCAACAAACTATTACATGTAAGTAATTATACAATATCAATAATTGTATAATTGAATTTAAAAGCATTTTATTTTGAACCCGGAGTCAGTAACTTTTTTCCGACTCCACAGACCTGCCTCCCATCACAGCCATTTTTTGTTTTGCGTTTTGTTATTTTTTTTCTCTCTGTCTTCCAAAACCCATAACTTTTTATTATTCCATTCACAGAGCCGTAAGAGGGCTTGTTTTTTTTTCAGGCCAAATTGACACCATTTAAATATCCCATACAATGTATTGGGATACTGGAGATAAATTCAAAGTTGGGTGGAACTGGAGAAAAAAAACAAGACAATTGTGCCATTTTTAATGGGTTTTATTTTTATGGCATCACTGTACAGTAGAAATGACTGACACATTATTATTGTTATTCTGCCAGTCAGTATGATCACTGCAACACCAAGTTTATATAGTTTGTTACGTTTTAGGACATTTAATCCTGTAAAGATTCAGGGTAGTTTGGACATGAAGGCTCAGTGACTTTTTTTTTTTTTTCTCGTATTTTCCACCTCTGCCTTCCAAAACCCATAACTTCTTTACTTTTCTGTCAATATAGCCATAGAAGAGCTTTTCTCTGCACGACAAGTTGTACTTTTAGTTTGAGCTCTTTTCGGGTATATATAATGTGGACTTATAAACACACATCTAATATATTTATTTTATTTGCTTACATAATTTTTGGGGGTGGTGAAGCAGCAAGGCAAATCAGGTATACTGATTTTTTTTTTCATATTATGGCACCATATGGGATAAATATATTTATATTTTGATAGTATGGGCATTTTCCAACATCTGTGCTCCCCAACATATTTCTTTTTATATTTTGTTTATTTTACATGTAAAATGAGGAAAGGGAATGATCAGAATTTTTTTTTTTTTTTTGTTTTATTAAAACTTTTATTTTACCCCCAAAATCAAGTACTATAGTACTTCATTCTATTGGCAGCCAAACAGCAATTGAAGTGAAAGTAACCTCTCACATTTCATTATCACAAGTTAAATATTGATGACCAATCCTTAGGATGGTTCATCAGTATCTGATAATTTAATCAGATATTATATGGGGGTCTGATACACGGGACCCTCGCCAATCAGTTTTGAACAGACTGTAGCTTTTGGGTGAGTATTGTGGCCAATGAATACAAAGCACAGTGCTGTACATGGCATGGTTGCAGCTCAGCCCCATTCAGTTTTACGGGACAGAGCTGCATACAGGCTACATAACAAATGAAGATGACATCAATGGCCAGTGAGGTGGAAGCAGTGCTCGCCTGAGCAACCCCACCTATCCGATATTGATAACCTATTCTAAACACAGGTCATCACTAGGTAACTCGGGAAGTCACCTTTGATAGCCTATGATTGGAGCTATTTCTAATCATGAGCCATGTGGCTGGACCTATGCGGTTTCAAACAGCAGAGAACTGGTAACTATGGGACCTGCTCAAATACCAGCCATCACCACAACTAAAGGCAGAACATCTGCCATACTTGTATGGCAGGCTTCGGGGAGCTGTTATGATACTCCTGTCCTGTCCATGCACTTCAACTCCATTTCCTAGTAGTAAATTTGTGGCCACATCAATGCATTCTGTCAATTAAAACAGTACTCTCATATCATAAAGCAATGACCTATCACTAAGATATGTTTGGTGAGGTTCCGACCACTTGGACCCCACTAGTGCCGTGGTGCCTTCACTGTTTTTCTCCTCACAGTGGGTAGCCGGGCACTGGAGTGCATGTAAAGACTGAAGGGGCAGCAGCGCTGTATCAGTACTGTAGCCCCTTCACTCTTGGGGCCCATGCACACGACCAAGTATGCTTCTGATGTGGGACAGTTATACCTGAGTGCATTTCATGATGCATTAACTACATTGGAAGCACACTTGGTCGTGTGCATGGGGTCTTAGAATTGGCGGGGCTCCCATTCTAACTATATGCCAACACTATATGAGATGGGAAAAACTTAAAATTTTTTACCAGTATGGATATTGCATACATTACTTTTTTTTTTTTTTTTTTTTGCAAAGCTCTTTAGAGCTTCGAGAACTTTGTTGTTTACCTGTTTGGGGCAACATTATTTATTTGCATATTAAAAAAAACAGCGATATCTTGACAACAGAGGCACTGAACTCACAAGGGGAAAACACCATCTAACTCAGATGACCCTATCCTATCTATCTGTAGGGCTGAGTTCTGGTGATAGACTCCCTTTAAAAGTAATGCTACACAACAATTTTGGCTTTGACTCCTGTCCCACAGCCAAAGATCACAGGGTTATCGTGACTCCTTCACGTATGTTAGTGAAAGGAGTTGCAACACGACCTCTAGTGTGCTGCGACCATGACTTCAAGACGTAAAGAAGTCAAGCAATATTCAATTTTTTGCAACTTGAAGTCATGTTTGCAGCACACTAGGAGTTGCAATACAACTCCAATTATGAACATGACTGAAGGAGTTGCAGGGTGATTCGCAGCAAAAACTGCCAAGTAGATCTAGTCTTACAGTAAACACAATAGAAACTCTACACAAAAATAAAAAACAAAAACAACTCAAAAACAACACTGAAGATGACTACCCCTGACACTTATAACTACACAAAAGATATATACTGCTAGTGAAGCTATACAGACTATTCCACAGCGGGGTACTCCTGATAGAACCACACAGTTCTCGGTTCCTTACAGTTAAATGTATTGTCCTGACCTCTACAACTATGTTCACACAGTGGAAATCTGCATCAAAACTGACATGTATTTTTGCCATTGGGTTACTGCCATAGTTTTCTTTTCACAGGCACAGGTCCAGGTGCCTGCAGCCATGCTGAAACCACAGCAAGTAGTTACAGCTTCTTTATTCCTCCAACACAGGAAGCCCATTCCACTCAGTTTTTGGGAGGCAGCAGAAAGCACCATTCAACTCCTTATGTACATATAGTGTATACAGACAGTATGCGTGACAACACAGCACATAACAATGTGGTTGTACTGGAGCTACAGGGACACTACACAGCATATATATATATATATATATATATATATATATATACGGAACTAAACCTTTCTATGGAGCAGGAACTAGCTACCAGACAACACACAGGACAGGGGACACATACATGTATATATACATATACACAGCTGAGCTGGTACACATGACTTTAGTACAGCGGTGTTAGGTCAGGTGAGCACACATGATAAGTGTCAGGACTAGGCCTCACCTTCCGCCTCGGTGGATGACACGAAGGTGAAGTCCCCAGGATTGTTGTTATGGGGGTGTAGGGAAGGGCCCGGCGGCTGCATCCTTCTGCTACTGGGGGTGATGTTGGTGACGGCAGTGACGTTTCAGGCCAGCTCCACAGGGTCTACGTGGGGAGGAGAACGCCGTGACGTCACGCACATACCAGGACACCAGCGTACGCCTTCTGGTGTTACGTCACCGTCTGACACAACCAGTTCAGATGAGGAACAGTGTGGTAAAAAACGCAGCTCGAACAGAAGTCCAGTCCACTGCTGTCTGAACGCTCCACCCTCACGGCCACGCAGCGCTTATGATAGACATCCGGCTGTCTTCCGGAGTTTACCTTTTCAGTTGTGTTTGTGTAAATTTCCTTGCTGTTAATAAAGTTTTTAGTGTTTAAAAAGAAAAAAACAAAAAAAACAGGACAATAACAAGCAGTGCCTGCACAGTTATGTTCCCTTTGTGTGCTTACTATTGTGTCCATTGTACTTAATAGTTCTCTCTTTATTTCAATATATCCTAATGAGAGTGCGGGCTGCAAAACCATCCAGTAACTGTACAAGCATACCTCCCAACTTTCAAAGGATAGAAAAAGGGACACTATGTACACCGCAGCAAATTTACCACCACCCACTTTTACCATCACTCTGCCCATTCTCATCCTTTTTTTATCTATGTGCCCCCACACAGTATAATGCTCCTACAGTCACCCTAACATTATATGCCCCCACATTATAATGTTTCCCTCCAATTGCCCCACAGTATGAAGTCCCTCTCTTGGTGCCCCAGTTTAAACTGGGGGAATCTGGAGGGGGACATTAAACCGTGGGGGTAGTTGGATGGGGAAATTAAATTGGGGGCTGCTGGAGGGGGACATTAAACTGCCCCCAGTTTAATGTCCCCCGTTCATCTGCCCCTAGTTAAATGCCCCCCTTCATCTGCACCCAGTTTAATGTCCTCCCTTCATCTGCTACTAGTTTAATGTTCCCCCTCCATTTGCCCCCAAAGTTTAACATAATAAAAACACTGATGCTCACTTTTTTCTCACTCCTCTGCTGCTCTGTAGAAGTCTGTTCTCCCAGAGTGTTCAGGGAGCTTCAGGCGTGATGTGAGTGACGTCATCACATCATGCCTATAGCTCCTGGGGCCGGAGCACGCAGGGATGCGAATCTTGCAAATTTTCGCGAAACAAATCTCACACACTTCCTGTAACCTGTGCACATCCTCCATAGACTACATTGTACTACTATGTTCCCATTTCACAAAAAGTTGCTAATTTTTCAATCCCATTTTTCTAGCACATTGAGACTATACACTATAAGGTTTATATTATATATGATTCAAGCAGTACCCGCAACAACGATCATCAGATCACTGAAGATCCACCTCTCTGCTATTTATGGGACAAGAAGAACCATAAATACACCAGCGACATTCCCAGAAGCGGGAACGTCTTGTAAACATTCCCTTAATTAATTCTGTTTAGGGTGGGTTCACACTTGCGCCGGAGTCCGTCCGCCGCGAATTCGACTGAAAATCTCAGAAAACTGTATAGGGACTGGATAGGGAAAGGTTTGCGGCGCATTGCTTAAAAACCCATTCATGCACGGGTGTGCGCTTACACCCTCTGGGCCGCGAAGCCGGTTTTTTTTGCTGCAAACAAAGTTGGACATGCAGGACTTTGTTTCCAGCGAAAAAAACTGGATTCGCAGCGCAGAGGGTGTAAGCGCACACCCACGCATTGCTTTAAAATGCATCGCAAACCTTTCCCTATGACTGGAAAGAGATGAATCAGTGATTTCTCCAGGAGAAGATGATGAGGGGGCGGCAGATGTTTCCTCATCTCCTGTCAAATTCACCTCTTCATACTGACATCTTCCTCCTATGTTGCAAAATGGGGGTCATTTCATACATCGGAGCACACGACCTCCAGGATATGACATTACTTAACACAGAAAGTTCTGCAGCTTTCTAATATCCCCTGTGTATCCATTCCTCACCGGTTATAAGACGTCAAGAAATAGGAACAGGCTGCATGCTGTATGGGCATGCTGGGGGTTGTACTTTCACAACTGCTAGGAAGCCATAACACTGTAAAGGCTAGGTTCACACTACCATTCGAAGTCATTATTTTTAACAGAACCAAAAATTCTGCACCCTGCGTTATTATCTCTGCCAAATTAGGGGACCTGTGTTGGATTTGGTGAAAATGGACATTCATGGACAACAGCTCAAAACCCATTAAAATCAATGTAATTTTTAACTGATCTGTTAGTGTCTGTTAACATTTTCTGACAGATACTAACAACAGTAGTGTGAACACCTCCTAAACAGTCATGAGGAAGATGGAGTGAGGGAGAGCTAAATGAAGACCATAGAGGTCTTAGGGCCCCATACCAAAAATTAAATTGGTCCCTTTTGGTTCTCTATTAATTGCAACTGCGGAGGAGGAATCAGCTGCTCCTGCTGAAGGGGGTGACTGATATAGAATGGCACTCAAGACCTGAAACCATCACAAATTCTAATACCGATCAGCTCAATGTTCCTAGACTTTATGTTTGGTCTCTTTATAGTGATAATTACTATGTGTCACATGGTGTGAAATCTCCCCAGAAGACCACCCCTTTGAGAAGACCCCTCCTCTTAAAGACCAATTTTTTCATTGGCTTGTGTTACTCCTGTTATAGTCTAAGGTATCTACCTCTCTATAAGTAGACCAGATCCAACCAAAGACCATTTTTTTAGCACATTTTTTAGTGGGAACCCATTCAAAAAGACCACACAGTGTGAGATTAATATGGATGAAGCTCTATGCTGGCGGACTCACTGGATTGCTGCGAGCAGAAGAAAGAAACTTGTAAGGGAGATTGGTTGAGAAAAGTCACCGGCATCACGCTGGGGCAGAGTCCTGGTCATAGTCAATATAACCCAACATACAGGGAGGCAGTCCCAATAATGCTATGACAATCTCGGGAACTAGACCATGTGGCACTAGTGGGCATTCTTGGGGTGTTCCCAGATGGACTTCAAAGTCCTATAAAATATCAGCAAGTATGGTCAAGGTTAGTAGTGAAGGGGGAAAATGAGAGGGGAGCCATGCTAGGAACCAGGAATGAGCTCCATAGGTGGCTCCAGGAGGGGGACCATGCTAAGTACCAAGATTTAAAGGGATATTGCAATAGTGACTAGGAATTAGCTGGGAAGTCAGAGTTGGAGCACAGACGAGGAACAATACTGAGGACCACAAATTAAAGAGATACCAGACAGGGACCAGGAATAAGAGGGGGAGCCAAGCTAGAAACATTGAACGAGAGAAAAGCCAAGCTGGGGACTGAGATTTAGGAAGATGCCACGGTGGGGACCAAGAATGATGGGCCATCTTGAACTAAGTAAATGTATATGTCACCAGGGGACTATGAAACATTTGGGGCCCCTATAGTTATATGTTTGGGTTGGAGCGACCTATGTAATATGCTCATGACATAGCAAGCATAAAATACTTGGCTTTAGGCTCTTTTATCATTATTTAGGGTTTTTGAGGGTATTGTACCTACTTGCTGACGCCATTATACATTTATCCTGCATTCTGTCTGCATTTTTCTTTGAGAGGACCACCCCTAGCATTTGTTGGCCAAATTGTTGTAGTCAGCTCACTCATTTAATAATGTGTTTACCTGGAAATTTCCCATTGGCATAATTGATAATAATATTTGAGCACTCAATGGTGAACTGGAATCTCCTTCTTACTTTATATAAAGAGGTTCAGCTGTAGTAAGTATTCTATTACAGTCAGCTGTAAAAGAAAATCAACCACCTCCAAGGACAGTCAGCCCAGGACCTTCCCACCAGCCAAAATATCTGCAGAGGAGCACACTACTAATCCATCTACAAAAGTTCTAGGGAGCCAGGAGCTGGAGATACCCCGAGTGGAGATGCCTGATTCCTGGAGACAGTACAACATGAACCAGATGTCTCCAGAGCACTTATCTATCCTGAGGAGTACAGGAGAGGCTGGCATGCTGGATGATGACATCGTCAACAAGGCCCAGGAGATCCTACAATATCAATATGAGGACTTTGATGGCCTGCAGCCCGCCGCTGTTCTTCTCTTTCCTGGCTACAGTGTGATAAGAAAAGTGGTACAAATCCACAATGATGAGGACAGGGTGCACTGGCTGACCACCTGCTTCACAGCAAAATCCAAGTGGCCAACAGCATCAATTCGGGAACAGATCAATAATATCTACAGTGGCGTTGTCTCCAATCCCCTGAAGAACCTGACATTTCTGAATGTGGATCAGCAGAGAAATGGCTATGACTGTGGGGTATTCGCCATAGCGTTTGCCTACGAGCTCCTGACAAAAGATGGTGATCCCACAGTCATGTATAACCACAAGAGAATGAGAGACCATCTAATATCCTGCCTGCAGAATGGCAGGATCACAGGATTCCCTAGAATGGTCAATTAGTGACTCTATGTCAAAGACAACATGTACAGTCATGGCCAAAAGTTTTGAGAATGATACAAATATAAATTTTTACAAAGTCTACTGCTTCAGTTTTTCTAATGGCAATTTGCATATACTCCAGAATGTTATAAAGAGTGATCAGCTTAACAGCAATTACTTGCAAAGTCAATATTTGCCTAGAAAATGAACTTTATCCCCCAAAACACATTTCAACATCATTGCAGCCCTGCCTTAAAAGGACCACCTAACATCGTTTCAGTGATTGCTCCATTAACACAGGTGTGGGTGTTGATGAGGACAGGGCTGGAGATCAATCTGTCATGATTAAGTAAGAATGACACCACTGGACACTTTAAAAGGAGGCTGGTGCTTGCCATCATTGTTTCTCTTCTGTTAACCATGGTTATCTCTAAAGAAACACGTGCAGTCATCATTGCACTGCACAAAAATGGCCTAACTGGGAAGAGTATTGCAGCTAGAAAGATTGCATCTCAGTCAACAATCTATCGCATCATCAAGAACTTCAAGGAGAGAGGTTCCATTGGTGCCAAAAAGGCTCCAGGGCGCCCAAGAAAGACCAGGAAGCGGCAGGACCGTCTCTTAAAAGTGTTTCAGCTGCGGGATCGGGCTACCAGCAGTGCAGAGCTTGCTGAGGAATGGCAGCAGGCAGGTGTGAGTGCATCTGCACACACTGTGAGGCGGAGACTCTTGGAGCAAGGCCTGGTCTCAAGGAGGGCAGCAAAGAAGCCACTTCTCTCCAGAAAAAACATCAGGGACAGACTGATATTCTGCAAAAGGTACAGGGAGTGGACTGCTGAGGACTGGGGTAAAGTCATTTTCTCTGATGAATCCCCTTTTCCATTGTTTGGAACATCTGGAAAACAGCTTATTCGGAGAAGAAGAGGTGAGCGCTACCACCAGTCTTGTCTCATGCCAACTGTAAAGCATCCTGAAACCATTCATGTGTGGGGTTGCTTCTCAGCCAAGGGAATCGGCTCTCTCACAGTCTTGCCTAAAAACACAGCCATGAATAAAGAATGGTACCAGAATGTCCTCCAAGAGCAACTTCTCCCAAACGTCCAAGAGCAGTTTGGCGCTCAACAATGCCTTTTCCAGCATGATGGAGCACCTTACCATAAAGCAAAGGTGATAACTAAATGGCTCAGGGAACAAAACATAGAGATTTTGGGTCCATGGCCTGGAAACTCCCCAGATCTTAATCCCATTGAGAACTTGTGGTCAAACAAAAACCAACAAATTCAGACAAAATTAAAGCATTGATTCTGCAAGAATGGACTGCTATCAGTCAGGATTTGGTCCAGAAGTTAATTGAGAGCATGCCAGGGAGAATTGCAGAGGTCCTGAAGAAGAAGGGTCAACACTGCAAATACTGACTTGCTGCATTAACTCATTCTAACTGTCAATATAAGCTTCTGTTACTCATAATATGAATGCAATTATATTTCTGTATGTGATAAAAACATCTGACAAACACACATAAAAACCAGAGGGCAGCAGATCATGTGAAAATATAATATTTGTGTCATTCTCAAAACTTTTGGCCATGACTGTAGAGTCCATGATGGGCCAAGTGATCGCCCTGACCTTCAGCGGAATCTGAGACAGACCAGGATCCTCCCCAGAGCTGCGGCCACTACCAAACCCTAAAAATCAGTGACCCTGGTACTGGACCACCGCCCACAGACTTGTCTCTGGTAAGTAACCATTAACTTAGCTAAGATGATTCAATTAATATACTGATTGTAATAAATGATTGGGGGGCGGGGTCACTGCTATTATAGGGAGGGGTCTGATCTTCATTGTTTTCACCTTTCTTCCAGAATGAACATGAACCAACTGTATATCCAGTGGTCACTGTTCTTGGAGAAGATCATCCTGGGGTTCTGGAGAAAATTGCAGCAGATTGGATTCTCCATGTCACCAGAGGTCTGTAATAAAGAAACTGAGGCGCAGAGTCCAAGATCTCCTAATCTCACCAGTGACCCCTGCAAGAAAGGATTGGTCCTCAGCACCATGGACCAAGTATAATCCAGGTAAGAGGACTATAATGCCCAGCAATGACTGGGTGTATATTGTGTGATAATTTGGGGAATTAAACTCAAAATGGAGGCTTTTCCTGGTCCGGACAGCGGTGGTTCATGGTACTGGGCGCCAGAAAGATAGCTTTCAGACGGTCCAAGTGTAAAATAAAAATGGCTTTATTCAGCTTAACTGCAACACAGCAAAACAACAAAAAACCTATGCCACAGTTAGGGCCTAACTCACTCCTTGAGCCCCTAACTGTCCTGACTGTTGCTCAGCTCCAGCAACAGTCCTCTGTGGACGCCAGCCCTCTGGGACAGAGCCTATCTCTCTGTCCTAGCTGGTCCACTCCTGTGGACGCCAGCCCTCTGGGACAGAGCCTCTCTCTCTGTCCTAGTTGGTCCACTCCTGTGGACGCCAGCCCTCTGGGACAGAGCCTCTCTCTCTGTCCTAGCTGGTCCACCACTTCCTGCTTCCTGCAGGACACTCCAGCCCTCCTGGAGTTACGTGCCACCATCCAAAGGCGTGGCAGAGAGCCTTTTCTAGTCTGGCCTGGGTCGCTCAACAGCGCCCTCTGGCTCACATACTTACAATTGTATGTCACTTATATGTAATATTCTGCTGCTCCATGTTCAGTCATGACCAGGTATATTTTTGTATCTGCAGATCTCTATGCCAGAGCGGGGGTCTCGCTGTGTCCACAATGAATATGGGACACAGCTGGAGGAGACCACTCTACCACAGGTCAATGACATGGTGACCACCTCCTCAGGATCACATGACCTGTGCTTCAGAGACATATTCACTGGACTTGACCATCACCAGACTTTCCTGCAGTCAGACGCATTCGCTGAATAAGTGAATTTCCTGCTGCACCAAGAGGCAGATTACCGGCTGGTCTCTGCTCTCGCCCTCGGACTTGACACTTCACCAGACTTTCCGCAGTCAGACGCATTCGCTGAATAAGTGGCTTTCCTGCTGCATCATGAGGCAGATTCCAGACTCGGTCTCTGTTCTTACCACGGGATTTGACATTCACCAAGCTCTTTCGCCTGCCGCCATTTTCCAGCTCAGCCCAAGGATCATCATCTCGCCGCCCAAGCATCATCACCCAGTCCCGCGCCTATCATCACCAGGGCCACCTTTAAGAATTAGCGCCCTGATTTCTTCTGGAAACATCTACATTTATCACCTTGAATAAACTTAATAAAGAAGTCAGTGTATATAAAGCTACTGTGTATATGAGTCTCTTTAGGTATCTTTATAGTACGTAATAGAAGACAGGTGGTTAACCCTAGGGGCATATCAATAGGCAGGTGTAGCAATAGCAACCAGATTCAGTTACTTTAAAGGCTCCAAGGGTCCATGTACCACATAAGAAGACATCAGTGTTATATATGGCATCTGTTCTCATATTAGGTATAGCTCCCACTGTTGGGACCTAAATTTTAATCCTAGTCACATGACAATATACCTCCTATCAGATGGGGAAGCCTCCAATGGGTATTTTTTGTGTCCTCTGCTTTTGTTTTTGTCTCCTTCCTAATAGTGTCAGATAAAGGGTACAAATAAAGTTATGCCAACAGCCCAGAGTTCCCAAATACAATGCCCTCCACACGCCCCCATAGACAGTTTAGTCATATGCACCCTATTTACAGTGCAGTTACAAGATGCCATATACAGTGTGAAAGTGCAACCTATGTATGTACAGTGCTAGCCACATGTATCCAGTGCCAGTTACATGTATGATCCCCCTTGTACAGAATTCATCTCCTGGTCTCTTTTGTGTGGCACTCCATGAGCACGAGGGGGCATCACTGAGTGCCCACCTTGGTATTACAATCAGGTCGCTTCCTTACCTATATGGATGTGTTATTTCTACACAATATGACAGTACATTATAATTGGGGCACCAACAGAAGGGACTGTACTGTCTGTGCACCATCTGACATAAGACAGGCTCCATTTGCAGTGGTGTGCATGGGAGGAAAGAGGTCCCATAGAAGTATTTGTTTTCTCCTCCCTGTCACTTTCCCATCCTTGTGCTTGCTAATAATGCAGTTCCTCTAGGAAGTGGAGTCCAGTAAAAGTTCTTACTAACCAATACAAAGGGGAAGTAACCAACCTGGTCTGGGCCCCTCCAAGGCCTCAAAGCAGCTGCACAGTCTGCCTCTACAGTCATGGCCAAAAGTTTTGAGAATGACACAAATATTATATTTTCACATGATCTGCTGCCCTCTGGTTTTTATGTGTGTTTGTCAGATGTTTTTATCACATACAGAAATATAATTGCATTCATATTATGAGTAACAGAAGCTTATATTGACAGTTAGAATGAGTTAATGCAGCAAGTCAATATTTGCAGTGTTGACCCTTCTTCTTCAGGACCTCTGCAATTCTCCCTGGCATGCTCTCAATTAACTTCTGGACCAAATCCTGACTGATAGCAGTCCATTCTTGCAGAATCAATGCTTTAATTTTGTCTGAATTTGTTGGTTTTTGTTTGTCCACCCGTCTCTTGATGATTGACCACAAGTTCTCAATGGGATTAAGATCTGGGGAGTTTCCAGGCCATGGACCCAAAATCTCTATGTTTTGTTCCCTGAGCCATTTAGTTATCACCTTTGCTTTATGGCAAGGTGCTCCATCATGCTGGAAAAGGCATTGTTGAGCGCCAAACTGCTCTTGGACGGTTGGGAGAAGTTGCTCTTGGAGGACATTCTGGTACTATTCTTTATTCATGGCTGTGTTTTTAGGCAAGACTGTGAGAGAGCCGATTCCCTTGGCTGAGAAGCAACCCCACACATGAATGGTTTCAGGATGCTTTACAGTTGGCATGAGACAAGACTGGTGGTAGCGCTCACCTCTTCTTCTCCGAATAAGCTGTTTTCCAGATGTTCCAAACAATGGAAAAGGGGATTCATCAGAGAAAATGACTTTACCCCAGTCCTCAGCAGTCCACTCCCTGTACCTTTTGCAGAATATCAGTCTGTCCCTGATGTTTTTTCTGGAGAGAAGTGGCTTCTTTGCTGCCCTCCTTGAGACCAGGCCTTGCTCCAAGAGTCTCCGCCTCACAGTGCGTGCAGATGCACTCACACCTGCCTGCTGCCATTCCTCAGCAAGCTCTGCACTGCTGGTAGCCCGATCCCGCAGCTGAAACACTTTTAAGAGATGGTCCTGCCACTTCCTGGTCTTTCTTGGGCGCCCTGGAGCCTTTTTGGCACCAATGGAACCTCTCTCCTTGAAGTTCTTGATGATGCGATAGATTGTTGACTGAGGTGTAATCTTTCTAGCTGCAATACTCTTCCCAGTTAGGCCATTTTTGTGCAGTGCAATGATGACTGCACGTGTTTCTTTAGAGATAACCATGGTTAACAGAAGAGAAACAATGATGGCAAGCACCAGCCTCCTTTTAAAGTGTCCAGTGGTGTCATTCTTACTTAATCATGACAGATTGATCTCCAGCCCTGTCCTCATCAACACCCACACCTGTGTTAATGGAGCAATCACTGAAACGATGTTAGGTGGACCTTTTAAGGCAGGGCTGCAATGATGTTGAAATGTGTTTTGGGGGATAAAGTTCATTTTCTAGGCAAATATTGACTTTGCAAGTAATTGCTGTTAAGCTGATCACTCTTTATAACATTCTGGAGTATATGCAAATTGCCATTAGAAAAACTGAAGCAGTAGACTTTGTAAAAATTAATATTTGTATCATTCTCAAAACTTTTGGCCATGACTGTATACATGTATGTTTGCCCCTGCCAAAGACATGCCTATTAATCCCTAAGTGGGCAGTAGACAAAGTGATTGTCAGACAATTCCTCTTTCTATCCCTCAACTTCATGCTGATAGAAATGACATTTTTGGACTTCTTTAAAAAAAAAAAAAAGTTGCATTCTATTTTCCAGTGTGCTTTGCTGCCACCCAGTGGATATAATTAGTCATTACGTTACCATTACTTTTTTTGATGAGGACATAATTCCTGTACAAATCCAATAGAAAAAAATGTGCATGGGAATTATGGGCAGGCATATGGTAATGCATACATAATATGTAGTGTAAGCCTCTTAACGTAAAATAATGCAGAGAGAGAAATATAAATCTTTCTATCAGTCTATATATACAGTCATATGAAAAAGTTTGGGCACCTCTATTAATCTTAATCATTTTTAGTTCTAAATATTTGGGTGTTTGCAACAGCCATTTCAATTTGATATATCTAATAACTGATGGACACAGTAATATTTCAGGATTGAAATAAGGTTTATTGTACTGAAAATGTGCAATATGCATTAAACCAAAATTTGACCGGTGCAAAAGTATGGGCACCTCAACAGAAAAGTGACATTAATATTTAGTAGATCCTCCTTTTGCAAAAATAACAGCCTCTAGTCGCTTCCTGTAGCTTTTAATCAGTTCCTGGATCCTGGATGAAGGTATTTTTGACCATTCCTTTTTACAAAACAATTCCAGTTCAGTTAAGTTTGATGGTCGCCGAGCATGGACAGCCCGCTTCAAATTATCCCACAGATGTTCAATAATATTCAGGTCTGGGGACTGGGATGGCCATTCCAGAACATTGTAATTGTTCCTCTGCATGAATGCCTGAGTAGATTTGGAGCTGTGTTTAGGATCATTGTCTGGCTGAAATATCCATCCCCGACGTAACTTCAAATTCGTCACTGATTCTTGTACATTATTCTCAAGAATCTGCTGATACTGAGTTGAATCCATGCGACCCTCAACTTTAACAAGATTCCCGGTGCTGGCATTGGCCACACAGCCCCAAAGCATGATGGAACCTCCACCAAATTTTACAGTGGGTAGCAAGTGTTCTTCTTGGAATGCTGTGTTTTTTTGACGCCATGCATAACGCCTTTTTGTATGACCAAACAACTCAATCTTTGTTTCATCAGTCCACAGGACCTTCTTCCAAAATGAAGCTGGCTTGTCCAAATGTGCTTTTGCATACCTCAGGCGACTCTGTTTGTGGCGTGCTTTCAGAAAGGCTTCTTTCGCATCACTCTCCCATACAGCTTCTCCTTGTGCAAAGTGTGCTGTATTGTTGACCGATGCACAGTGACACCATCTGCAGCAAGATGATGCTGCAGCTCTTTGGAGGTGGTCTGTGGATTGTCCTTGACTGTTCTCACCATTCTTCTTCTCTGCCTTTCTGATATTTTTCTTGGCCTGCCACTTCTGGGCTTAACAAGAACTGTCCCTGTGGTCTTCCATTTCCTTACTATGTTCCTCACAGTGGAAACTGACAGGTTAAATCTCTGAGACAACTTTTTGTATCCTTCCCCTGAACAACTATGTTGAACAATCTTTGTTTTCAGATCATTTGAGAGTTGTTTTGAGGAGCCCATGATGCCACTCTTCAGAGGAGATTCAAATAGGAGAACAACTTGCAATTGGCCACCTTAAATACCTTTTCTCATGATTGGATACACCTGGCTATGAAGTTCAAAGCTCAGTGAGGTTACAAAACCAATTTTGTGCTTCAGTAAGTCAGTAAAAAGTAGTTAGGAGTATTCAAATCAATAAAATGATAAGGGTACCCAAATTTTTGCACCAGTCAAATTTTGGTTTAATGCATATTGCACATTTTCTGTTAGTACAATAAACCTCATTTCAATCCTGAAATATTACTGTGTCCATCAGTTATTAGATATATCAAATTGAAATGGCTGTTGCAAACACCCAAATATTTAGAACTAAAAATGATTAAGATTAATAGGGGTGCCCAAACTTTTTCATATGACTGTATATACATTTTTGATAAAATCCTTATTAGAACATTAATCTGCTGTATCTGAGTGTTGGGCCACCACTGATCACTTATTGGTGACCTATCCTAAACCCCCCTAATGCTAGGTTCACACTATTGTTTGGATTTCAGATCCGCTTGGGTACCTGAAAAATGGAAACCCTATCCGCTTAAAAAGTGGTTACACACAGAAACCTGTGGACCCCATAGACTATAATGGGATCCGCTGGGTTTCCTTCAATCATATAAGGAAACCGGCGGAGAGAAAAGTCCTCCTTGCTGAAGTTTTCTCTCCACCGATTTTATGCAGATTCAGCGGTGGAGTGCTCAAACGCTAAGTGTGAACCTATCGTAAGGCGGGGGCCCCATGTTGCGAAAACGCAGTGTTTTGCCAGCAGCAGATACGCAAATACACTGCATTTTGTATTACCTGCAAAGTGGATGGGATTCTGGCTAATCCCATCCACACATTGCAGAAAAAAATCCGCATGGGAAAAGCTGCATTTTCAAAAAAAGCTTGTTTTTGAAAATCACAGCATGTCAATTATACCTGCAGAAAAGCTGACGTTTTCCTTATAGCTATAATAGGGGCAGAAAGTTTGCAGAGGAAAACTCCACGAACTTTCTGTGAAAAATGCTGCAGAAAAAAATGCACTGCGTTTCCACCCCGTTTTTTTCCTGCGGCTCGCTACGTGGGGCCTAAAGGGATTTTCCGGCCCCAAAACGATTTTTCATACTGATGACCTGTTCACAGGAAAGCTCATCTGTATGTGACCTGTCAGTGTCCGACACCTGGACCCCGCATGGATCAGTTGTCACAGTAGCCTCTGAGTACTAGAAGTGACTAGTGGACGGGGAGCATTTGCAAGCACCGCTCCTATTCAAGTAATAGCTGCAATTCCCCAGAACCACCACTATGCAGTGGACAGCGCTGCTGCACCACTTCTGTTATTAGAATATGAGCGGTGCTGTACATGCTCCCTATCCACTAGCAGCTTCCAGTACCCGGAGGCTGCTACTGTGCAGATCTGTGCAGTGTCCGAGTGTCAGACCCCGACAGATAACATACTGATCCCCTATCCTATGGACAGGCCATCAGTATGAAAACTCGATTTTGGGCCACAAAAACCCTTCAATACACAGAGTTCCACATTGAGCTGCAAGCAGCAGCTAGCGATTTTTTTTTACTTTTTCGATGCACAGTAGTTGGTATATTCACACCACCAGCTGTGACAAATGGATGAAACTGTCCGTTTTTATGGGTGATTTTCATCTGTGGGACACCCACCCTGAGTCTATGAGGGTTCCATGGAAAGCGGACAAAAATAGGACATGTGCTGTTTCTTGACGGACCACTTACGCCTGAATAGCCTGATAGATTGTCATTGTAATCCTACAATCCTAACAATCTGCAGCATGCTGCGGATCTACAGTGGTAAAATCTGCAATGTGCAAGTGAGGTGTGATAAAAAGTTAGTCTGTAGTGTCATGTTTGAAATTTACTGTGGCCAAGTAAAAAAAAAAAAAAATGGCTGTGTATGTGCCCCGAGGGGAAATACACATTTGAGTACATTAAGGGATCCGTGAAAGTTCTATTTTTTGAACGTCTTGAAAACAGGCAGTCAAAAAATTTTATGTGAATAGCCCCCATCCACATACAGTGAACTTAAAGGGGTTGTCCAGGAATTAAAGTTCTGGGTCAGGAGGCCCGGGAAGGTGAAACATAAAAAAAAAAATACTCACCTATCCCTAGCATTCTGATGTACCCTGCTGCAGTCTGGTCAAGTGGCAACTGGGGGCTTGTTCCGGGAGAAGTCCTCGCCACATGTGACCGCAGAGGCCAATCAATGGCCTCAGCAGTTACAGGAGAGTATGTGAGTGATGTCCTGGGACCTTTCCTATGATTGGCCTCAGTGGTCACATGCGGTGAGGACTTCCGCCGAAACAACCACCAGGCCCCGCTGGACTGGACCACAACTGGGGACACCGGAGCGGCAGGGACAGGTAAATATGTTTTTTTTAAAATGATTCACCGTTCCCCGGCCTCCTGGCCCAGAACTGTAATTCCTAGACAATCCCTTTAATGCAGCTGTGATGGGCATTAAAAAAAAAAAGCACCGTCATATGGGCGGTTTTCACTTTCGTGTGAATGTAGGTTTAGGCTGTGTGATGGCCGTTTTTGGAACGGACATTTTCTAAAGTCCTGAACATCTTTGGGTCTATTCACATGTCCTTATTTTTGATGGACTGTTTTTCATGGCCGTCAAAATAACGCACATTCTCCATCTTTATCTAATTTGATGGACATAAGGATAGCCATGTGACTAGAACCGTACACGTCATTGGATTTTAAAACAGTCCCTGTGATGGCCATTGGAAAAATAGTCAGGACATGTGTTGTGTGAATAAGCCCCTTCAGAGGGCTTTCACGGACTGACAACACCATTTTTCACGGACGTTAGGTCTGTGAAAACCGGTACTGTTGTGTGAATAAAGTCTTACAGAAACTGCACTGAAAATCTGCACATCTGAACTTGTACCTCTGTGTCTGGTGCCGTTAATAGGAGGTGTTGTGACCGATGGTGTTAAAACTAAGTCTATATGTTCCGGAAAAAAAAGGCAGCAAAACCACAATACAAAAAAACGCACATTATTTTGTCAATTTTCATTGCATTTGCGCGCTGCTGCAAATTTAGCTCCACCCACTTCTACGTTGACTCCGCCCATTCTCATCCATTTTTCTATGTGCCCCCACACAGTATAATGCTCCTACAGTCACCCTAACTTTATATGCCCCCATATTATAATGTTCCCCTCCAACTGGCCTACAGTATGAAGTTCCTCTTCTGGTGCCCCAGTTTAAACTGGGGGAAACTAGAGGGGGACGTTAAACTGGGGCAGCTGGAGGGGGACATTAAACCGTGGGGGTAGCTGGATGGGGACATTAAACTGGGGGATGCTGGAGGGGCACATTAAACTGTGGGGGTAGCTGGAGGGTGACATTAAACTGGGGACAACTAGAGGCAGACATGTCCCCCTCCAGGTACCCCCATGGTTTAATGTCCTCCTCCAGTTGCCCCCAGTTTAATGTCCCCTTTCATATTACCCCCAGTTTATTGTCACCCTACATCTGCCCCCCAGTTTAATATTCCTCTTCATCTACCCCAGTTTAATGTCCCCCCTCCATCTACCCCCAGTTTAATGTCCCCCTTCATCTGTCCCCAGTTTAATGTCACCCTTCATCTGCCTCCAGTTTAATGTCCCCCCTTCATCTGCCACTAGTTTAACATAATAAAAACACTGATACCTCTCCTAGCTCCCCTGCTGCTCTCTCAGCAGTCTCTTCTCCCAGATTGTTGAGGGAGCTGCAGGCGCTATGTGAATGACATCATCACATCACGCCTACAGCACCTGGGGGCCAAAGCACACAGGGAGGTGCTTCACACAGAGTGGTGAGGCAAGAGCTGTCTGTGGACAGCTCCTGTTTCACCATGCCTCCTGCCACCCAGGACAGCGGGACAGGACCCGGAAACCGGGACTCTCCCGCTGAATCTGGGATAGTTGGGAGGTATGTGTAAAGTCCTGTATAGGGCACAGCTGGGCTTGTAACCCGGGGCAAAGACTATGTTTAGGGCCCCCTCCCCCTCTGGAAGGTAACTACATTTGGTGCCCTTCCACCCCCTTCATTAATATAATGTACCATTCTTTATCACCTGCAGTGGTAAAAAGAAATAGTATTTTTTGTTGCGGAAGGAATTGCTATTTTGGAATTGCTAATTTGCAAAGCGTGGTATCTGCAGTGAAAATCTGCATCACAGGTCTGTGCATTTTGGAAGAGCTAGTGTTGTGAATCCAGCAATCCAAAATGAAAGTTCCAGTGCAGGTAAAATTATAAAACGGAGCTTTTATTTACTCCATACAAAAAGGTATTATAATATCAAATCATGCGGTGACAGGTTAATTCCATAAGAAAGCGAGTAAATAAAAGCTACTTTTATAATTTTACCTACACTGGAACTTCTTTCATTTTGGATTGTTGGATTCCACCACATTGGCTCTTCTATTTTGTTACAAGTCTCGAACCGAGGAGACAGGTCTCCGTGCAACAAGATCCAGACAAGATCAGGACGCATATATATGTGAGTTGGGCTGTGTTTACACATTCATTTTTTTGGACTGTGCATTTTCAGCCACCATTCCACAGAAATTCTTCAGCGTATGGACACATTAACATGGCGGAAAATGAAGAGGAATTGGGCTGGACATCCAGCTCAGAGTCCTCTTTTTATGGCCCTTCGGATCCCTGATGTGGAACAGCAATCTGCCGTGGCTGCTGATCAGTGCGATGTCTTGCGCCACAGACACTGCGGCAAGATCAAGCAAGACACTTATTTCTTCTGCATTCTGCTCCGACCTTTACCTCACATTGAAAACAATCTGTGTCAAAATCAGCACTAGATTCTGCTGTCTGAACATACCCAAAGTTACATGGTTCGACATGTGGTTTAAATATATCAAATTGAATAGTAGCTGTATAGGGAACTGACTTAAAGTTTTACTAAAGTGAATGACACTGTGCTGCAGTTTAGCACACAGCTGATGGTGGGGCACTACTGTACAGCGTTGAGACCCCTTCATTCTCATTCTTGATGGGTGTCCCTGCAGTTAGAAAATCAGAAAGTATTAGCATATTCTAGCAATATGCCATCACTTATTTATGTGTGTATATATAGTGAGAGAGGGATGTAGAACTCATGGGGAGATTTATTATCAACTTATGCCAGGTTTCTGGCATAAAAAGTCACAAACTAGGGGTTTGTGTCTGATGAGGACACACTGAACCCTGAAATGAAGGAAGCTGGCTTCATATGGGGGCAATGTATCCTCATCAGACATAATCAATACAGTTAGTACTATATGCTGAGGTACAGGAGAGAGATGTCAGTCAACTAGCAGGTGAGGAGCTGAGCAGAAGATAGCAGCAGCAGATAATGAAGCCCATTGATGGATAGCAACACCCCTACATCCCTTTTCTGCTCATTTGCATGGGGATAAAAGATGATTTTTACAAGAATGGAGAAGCGGTCATGAATAAGAAATATATCGTAGCAAACTGTGCTGACAGCCCTACAAGGTACTGTGATTAGTTTATATCTCAATTTTGTGCTGACAGACTCCCTTTAAAGGGGTTGCCCAGGTATTGGACAAACTCCAGAGGGACCAGAGGCAGGTGTAACATAAAAAAAACATACCTTTCCCTGACATTCTGGTGTCACACACCATGCCTTGGTCCCCAGAAGCCCTGTGTCATACATGTCCCATAGTGGCCTCCATACAGTATAATGTCTCACAGTAGCCCCTCCACACAGTATGGTATTCCATAGTGGACCCTCCACACAGTATAATGTCCCGTAGTGACCCCTATTGTTTTTGTTGCAAATCTTCCAAAAATTTTGTGTTCGGTAGAACCTGATATTTCTGGAGTTCATCACTCACAAGCTATTATTATACTCTGTGCTTTTTTAGTCCCCAGAGTATAATTAGTAGAGGCCAACAGGAGATGATTAAACATAACAAACAGTGTTACTCACCTCCCTTGGTCTCCACCACCGGTCACCGGGCCTCTTCCCGTCTCAGAGAAATCATCAATGACGTCAGAGATCGCTGAGGGTTGTGAATGGGACTCAGCAGTCACATGGGTTATGCCAGCGTTATTATGCATCAATTATGCACAATCACAAACCTCAGTGGTCTCTGATGTTCTTCATGATGTCTCTGAGAACAGAAGAGGCCTGAAGACTAGCCCTGGAGCCCTTGGGAGGTGAGTAACACTGTTAGTCATTCTTAATCACCTCCACTGGGCCTCATTATACTCTGGGGTATGATAATAGCAGTTTAATTTTGGACTTCAGTGTCGTCCCCCAGGGATGCAGCAATCTGCCACCTGAGGGAGATATTCATCTCATCTCATGGAAGATGCGGTTTATCTATAGGAGATACCTTTCAAAAGGTGGCGCTTTAGCAATTATCCCTTTTGCCACTAAGGAGAACTTATTTGCATATTCTAACCCCTTTGTTGTGACAGCGATTTGTAAGTGTGGTGAGAAGTTGCAGTATGATCTGATATTTTACAATAACAGAGCGGTTAGGATGGTACTCCTCTTCCATTCAGTCCTTGGACACATGCCCCTCACCCACCCCCAAGGTACAACCCTGTCTGCTATGCTAGATTCACACTAGCGTTCAGGTCTCTGTTGTTTGGGTCTGCATGGGGACCCCATAGACTATAATAAGGGTCCGTCTGGTTTCCTTCAGTTTTATACTGAAATCAGTGGAGAGAAAAGTGCTCATTGCACAACTTTTCTCTCTGTCGATTTTAAGCGGTAAGTGGATTCTGTGGTGAAGTCTCCTACGGTGACTCCAAAACAGGTGTGAATCCAGCTTTACATGCTTTTCATAACAGACAAGAGCAGTGCCAATAATTGGAACCTTCAAGTTTCGGCTAGGGATCTCAGCACTCTAGTGGACAGAGAAGTTTGCTATTTTGCTATTTGTCTGGCATTTTTTAAAGGATCTGGGATGGAGGCACCTAAATAAGCCGCTAACTCAATGTGAACATTCTTATTTTCTTAAAGGGGTTGGCCACTTTCAGACCAATATTAACCCCTTAAGGACCCAGCCCAAAAGTGTGTTAAGGACCAGGCCTCGTTTTTCAAAACTGACATGTGTCACTTTATATGGCAATAACTTTGAGACGTTTTAACTTACACAAGTGATTTTGAGACTGTTTTTTCATGACTCATTGTACTTCATGTTAGTGGTAAACACTAATGAATATTTTTGTATTTATTTATAAAAAAAATAGGAAATTTGATGGAAATTTGGAAAAAAAAAAATCGCAATTTTCAAAATGTGAAATGCTCTGCTTTTCAGATAGTCATACCACCCAAATACATTAATACATATTATCTACCATGTCTCTGCTATATATCGGCATCATCTTTTAATTGTTCTTTAATTTATTTTGGATGTTAGAAGGCTTACAAGTGTAACAGCGATTTTGCAGATTTACAAGAAAATTTCCCAAACTAATTTTTTAGGGACCACTTCAGTTCTGAAGAGGATTATAAAGGACTTTATATTAGAAACCCCCATAAATCACCCCATTTTCAAAACTGGATCCCTCAAATAATTCAAAATAGCATTTGGCAAGTTTGTTAACCCTTTAAGCGTTTCACTGGAATTAAAACAATATGGAGGTGAAATTTAGACATTTATTTTTTTTCCACTAATTCCTTAATTTAGCCCTAAAATTAACACATTCACAAAGGGTTAAAGGAGAAAATGCATCTCACAGTTTGTTATGCAATTTCTCCCGAGCGCGGAAATACCCAACATGTGGGTGTAAACTGATGTTTGGGCGAATGGCAGTGCACGGAAGGGAAGGAGCGACACTTGGCATCTGAAAAGCAGATTTTGCTAGAATAGTTTTCAGGTGCCATATATCATTTGCAGAGCCCTAGAGTAACAATACAAAGGAAACCCCCCCAAAATTACCCCATTTTGGAAACTACACCCCTCACAGAATTCATCAAGGGGTATAGTGAGCATTTTGACCTTACAGCCGTTTCACAGATTTTACTAACACTGGGATGTATAAATGAAAAATTGCTAAAATGTCACTTTATCCCAAAATTTTCATTTTCACAAGGGGTTAAAGGAGAAAAACCACCCCACAGTTTGTAAAACAATTGCTCCTGAACACGGCAATACCCCATATGTGGTCGTAATCTGCTGTATGGGTACATGGCAGGGCTCAGAATGGAAAGAGCACTATTTGGCTTTTGGAGGGCAGATTTTGCTGGAATAGTTTTCAGGTACCATGTCGCATTTGCAGAGCCCCCAAAGTACCAATACAGTGTAAAACCCCTAAAAGTGACCCCATTTTGGAAACTACACCCCTCACAGAACATATCAAGGGGTATAGTGAGCATTTTGACGCTACAGCTGTTTCACAGATTTTATTAACATTGGGACATTAAAATGAAAAATTACTTTTTTTTCCAATAAACCGTCAATTTAGCCCCAAATTTTTCATTTTCACAAGAGGACAAAGGAGAAAACGCTCCCCAAAGTTTGTTACACAATTCCTCCTGAACACAGCAATACCCCATATGTGGTTGTAATCTGCTGTTTGGGTAAATGGCAGGGCTCAAAATGGAAAGAGCGCTATTTAGCTTTTGGAGGGCAGATTTTGCTGGAATAGTTTTTGGGTGCCATGTCGCATTTGCAGAGCCCCTAAAGTACCAATACAATGCAAACCCCCAAAAAGTGACCCCATTTTGGAAACGACACCCCTCATAGAATTTATCTAGATGTATAGTGAGCATTTTGACCTCACAGCTGTTTCACAGATTTTATTGACTTTGGGACGTAAAAATGAAAAATTAATTTTTTTCCAATAAACCGTCCATTTAGCGACTTATTTTTAATTTTTGCAAGTGGTTAAAGAAAAAAAAACACCCCACAGTTTGTTACACAATTTCTTCTGAACACAGAAATGCCCCATATGTGATTATAATCTGCTGTATGGGAACATGGTGGAACTCAGAATGGAAAGAGCGCTATTTAGCTTTTGGAGGGCAGATGTGGCTGAAATAGTTTTTGAGTGCCATGTCGCATTTGCAGAGCCCCTAAAGTACCAATACAATGGAAACCCCTCAAAAGTGACCCCATTTTAGAAACTACACCATTCAAGGAATGTATCAAGGGGTATTATCATTTTGAGCCTAAAAATGCTTCCCAAAAATGAATGTACAAAGTGAAAATTTAAGTTTTTAAAGAAATATCCAATTTCAGTACCTAATACGTTGCGCCCACTTTGTGGCATCAGAGACATTCACTCCTAAAACTATTAAGTGGGCTATCCCGGGGACAAAAAACTTACATATGTGGTTGTAAACTGCTGCTGGGGCACACAGCAGGGCTCAGAAGGGAAGGAGCACTGTGTTTTTTTAGCTTTTGGAGTATAGATTTAGAGGGACTTTCTGGTCGCCATGTTATTTTTACAGAGCCCTGGAGGTGCCAGTAAATTGGAATTCTCCAAGAAGTGACCCCCATTTTGTAGGGGCAATTTTAGGGTCTCTGCAAATGTGACATGGCGTCCAATAAACAACAATCTAAATCTGCGCTCCAAAAGCACATAGCGCTCCTTCACATCTGCGCCCTGCTGTGTGCCCAAATGGCAGTTTATGCCCACACGTATGACACTGGTGTACCCAGGATAAAGTACTTAACAATGTCATATGTGGGTATTAACTACTGTTTGGGCACAGCCGGGCACAGAAGGGAAGGAGCGCTATTTTGGTTTTTGGAGCACAGTTTGTTTTTTGTACACCATGCCACTTTTGCAGAGCCCAAGAATTGCCAGTAAAGTGGAATCCGCAGGTATGTCACACCATTTTGGAAACTATACCCTTCAAGGGATTTATCAGGTGGGGTAGCGAGCATTATTAACCCTTAAGTGTTGCATTCTTTTAATTTCCAGAAATGAATGCGCAGCTGATAATGAAAAATGAAATTTTTCCATAGATACGACATTTCAGGGCCCAATATGTTGTACCCAGCTTGTGTCAGCAGACACATACTCCAAAAATTGTTGAGCGGGGATCCCGGGCACAACAGCTTTTGGAGCGTTCATATCTGATACAAGCCGGGCGCAACATATTACGCACTGAAATGACGTATTCCTGGAAAAATTGTCATTTTCACCTTTCACCATCAGCTGCGTATTCATTTATGAATAATAAATTATAGCAACACTTGGGGGTTAAAAATGCTCACTGTACCCCTGGATAAATTCCTTCAGGGGTGTAGTTTCCAAAATGGGGTGCAAAAGTGTCATGGTGCCCAAAAACCAAACCGTCCAAGTCTGTGCTCCAAAAACCAAATAGCGCTTCTTCCCGTCTGTGCCCAGCTGTGCCCAAACAGCAGTTTATACCCACATATGACATTAAGTACGTTACCCTGGGTACACCAGTGTCATACATGTGTCTTGCAGTCTATACAGGAAGTCAGCGCTATGGAGACGCATAGCCTGACTTCTGGAGGTCTCGGCAGGATCAACCAGGTAGTGGGGTCTCCAGGCAGCCTGGGGTCACTGGGCAGACCCCGGGCTGCAGATTATAGATATCGGCACCCCCCCCCATCTTGCCGCGGGGGGTGCCGGGGGGGGGGGGGCGGCAAGATGGTGGAACCCCTTGGATGCCGCGGTTCCGACCGGAGGATATGGAGCAGGGTGAGTGGGCGGCCGGCCTCGGGCATAGTATTTTTGCCCTGGTGCATGAAGTACCTAGCTCCCAGGATGTAATAGTACGTCCATGGTCGTTAAGGGGTTAAGAGACGAATGTTATTGTTCTTATAATGAAAAGTTGTACAATTTTCCAATATACTTTCTGTATAAATTCCTCATAGTTTTCTAGATCTCTTCTTGCTTTTACTTATTCTGCTTACTCCCAGTGGAGAAAAATCAGACCATGGTCATGTGATTTACAGTAAATGGTCATGTGATATACAGTACATGGTCATGTGATGAGCACACAGGTGCACAGCTCGTTACAGTCACAGTTCAGTAATCAGACATCTGCCTGGTAATGAGCTGTGCACCTGTGTGTACATCACATGACCATGGACTGTATATCACATGACCATGGACTGATTTTTATCCACTGGGAATAAGCAGAATGAATGAAAGCAAGCAGAGATCTAGAAAACTGTGAGGAATTGATACAGAAAATATATAGGATAATTCTACTACTTTTTATTATACAAACAATAATATTGGTCTCTAAATATTGGTCTGAAAGTGGCTAACCCCTTTCATTTTAAAAATGAGAATCTGAGTGTACTTTTGATCAAAGATTATATGACAGCTTCGGCGCTGTTATTTTTTGTGAACTGATGTGTTGTACATCATGTGTTTGCGTGGAAGTAATCCACCCTCTCAATGTGCAGCATATCATGGAACATGCACAAAGAAAAGAGGTGACCATCATGCAAGGGACTATAGCTAATGATAATGAAATAGGCCAACCAATGGGGGTAGAGAAAATATTCTCAGTTTACACCTATCCAGGAATCAAAGAAGAATGTTGAAGCTCACAGTCCTGGGTATTTGATGTACAGAATACAGTTTCCACAGTCTTTGCAGAGTGAATGTTTATTTGTCTTCATCCAGCATAGAGTAGTTCTTCAGGTTATTCTCATGTCATGTGGTTTGTAGAGGTTTATTTACTGTTGGACAACACCTTTATGCATAAAGCATATATGGTACATATATAGTTCAAAACCTGACAGTAAGTTTGGCATAGAAATGGGACAAGAATTTCCTCTTGTCTAACAGGTTTCAGATGGGTGTGTATGAGACATATATGACATATTATGAGCCCCTATGGGGACAGGGACTTATCTAAGTGATGACACTTTTCTCTATAGTTCTGTGAAATATGTTGGCAACTGGAAATAATAAAACATGCTAAAATACTGTTGGCAAGTCTAGCGTTAGCTGTCCCACAGGACTCTAGATTGTAAGGAGGACTCATCCAAGGGCTACAGTGTGAGACATTCAGGGGACCTAATCTATGTAAGCAAGAAATTATGTACCCTGCCATGCTTGCATGTTTGTGCACAGATCCAGGGGCACGCCATGGTTGGTCTTCTTTGCCAGAGTGATCATTATCATCATCATATTGAGACAAATAAGGGTAAGCCTTCCTCTGGCTGTGAAATATCTAGGCCCCCCTCTATATCCAAAGAAAAGTGTTTTTCCTCCTCCTTCTCCAGTCTAGGAGTTCCTCCAGTCATTCCTCCATCATTCATTGTCCTTCTAAACAGATGCTCCAGCATGTGGAACATGAAATTCCAGCAAATTGTAATGTTTCAGATGAGGCAGTGCAAGGGTAGGTTTTGCTGCTACAAGTCCATGGTTTTAACCACATAAAAACAGCCATGAGCAGCACCTCCTTTAAGCCACTATATGCGTTAATAAAGCAGTGGAAACTGTGGCAGTGTATGTGGAAGAGGAGGAGGAGGTAGCCAACACTTTAACCACTCACTCAGGCGCTTGCACAGCCAAGTCCTGTGGGATCCATGCCTGGTAAGTATGTGCACGTTGGCTGTGGATAGATGGATCATCTTGTCGGTGATGACACCCCCTGCGGGGCTGAACACATGTTCTGATAGGACACTTAACGTGTCGACAGATACTCATCCACCATATGAGTCAATATCTTCCTCCTGGTACTACGCACTGTATCCGATGGTGGTGGATGTTGCAAAGAATTGAACAAGTTGTTCCACATTGTGGTCATGCAGACCCTCCCTTCTGAGATGGTGCTGGTGCCCCTGCTGTCCTGGCGACTTTCTCCTCCTCCTCCTTGGCCTCGTGCTGACACTGAGCCCTCAATGTCACATGAGAACTCCGCCAGTAGTGCCTCCACCAGAGTGCACTTGTATTCTCTAATTTTTCTATCACACTCCAGTGGTGAAATCAAGGATGATATGTTATCCTTAAAGCGGGGATCCAGCAGGGTGGCCACCCAGTAATCAGCACTGGTGACTATGCGGGCAACTCGGCGGTCATTGTGCAGGCACTGGAGCATGTAGTGGCTCATGTGAGGCAAGCTCCCCAGAGACAAAGACAAGCTGTCCTTGGTGGGAGGTGTCTCCTCCTCCTCCTCCTCCTCCGCATCCCCCCAGACACGCTCCAGTGACGCCCATGAGCCGTGCTAGGTGCCACCCTGCTGTGAGGAAAACTCCTCCTCCTCCAAAATTGTCCCCTAGCTGGACAGTGGAGTACTTGACCGCTGTTGGTCCAATAGAAACTAGCAAGGATACAGACTAATCTTGAGACAACAGATGGTATACAAAAAGCGTATATAGGTAAACACAAGTAGCAATGTGCCCAACTAGTTAAAGACCAATATAAACAGTATCAATATTAATAATAAGCCATACCATATATTACCACGCCTGTCCTGTGTTTACCTATATACGCTTTTTGTATATCACCTGTTACCTCAAGATTCGCCTGTATCCTTGCTAGTTTCTATTATTTACATTATATTCATTACCTATCATACCATTTTACATACCACGCTTTTTTGTGGTGGGCATGTCCAGTATTAAGACTTCCATTAGCCTTTTTCTCCTCATATATTATCTATAGATTTATGTCATCATGCTGTCATCATGAGTTCCAGCACGGCCTGCTGCAGCTTCCCCATGGCTGTGCTCAAACTGGTGGTGCAGGTGCCGCGCTGACTGGATGAGGAGACAGGAGAGGAGGAAGCGGTGTAGGAGGAGGCAACAGGAGACAACGAGTGATGTCTGGCAATCCTGGGTGGTGGAAGTACATGTGCCACGGTGCTTCCCGTCTCGGGCCCAGCCGCCACTATGTTAACCCAGTGGGTAGTTAAAGAGATGTAACTTCTCTGCCCATGCTTACTTATCCACGTGTCAGTTGTGATGTCGACGTTGCGACTAATAGCATTGCGCAGTGCACACCTTATTTTCTCCACAACCTGTCGGTGCAAGGCATGGATGGCATGCTGAGAGAAGTAGTGGTGGCTGGGAATGACGTATTGTGGGACAACCACCACCATAAGACTCTTAAAGCTCTCTGTCTCTATTAGCTTGAATGGGAGCATTTCAAAGATGAGCAATTTTGAAATGCGCCCATTCAGAATCAGGGCTCGTGGGTGAGATGGGCCAAACTTACGCTTTCTCTCCAATGTTTGGTGGATAGAAAGCTGAACACTTCCCTAAGATGGTGTGGACAGACTTGGAGATGGTGGTGCTGGTGGTGTCACATCCTTCCTTTGCGGGGAGACAGGTAGCCTTGTCACTCAGGAGGCGGTGGTAGAGGCTGAGACAACCGAAGCAACAGAGAGAGCCTCAGCTGTTTCCATGTTTTTTTGGTGTCTCATCCACTGCAGCTCGTGTTTTGTTTGCTCAGCAGTCAATCATCCAGCTTTAGGGATGAGCCGAACCCAAACCCGAATTTCAGAGCTGAGACCCCAGAGTATAATAATAGCACCGAAGTAGAGGGCCGAACCTCACAAATATTTGTCAAATTTTGTAGGGGTTCACCTGAAGCGGCTCTAGGGGGGCTCTTGGGAGCATTTTATAATGTGTGGGGCCAATGTGGAGCATATTATACTGTGTGGGGGCCACTGTGGAACATATACTACTGTGTGGGGGCCACTGTGGAGCATATTATACTGTGTGAGGGCCACTGTGAAGCATTTTATGCTATTTGGGGCCCCTTCACTATTCACATGCCATCTGTTTCATAGCAAATGTTTGTCTGAGACAAATTCAAAAATCTTGGTTTCGTTAGAAAACAAAAGATTCAGGAATATTGGGTTGAAATTGTTTCACTCATCTATAGTCATAACAAACTTAGTTGGCAACAAAGTACTACTATAGGCAAAATTGAAAATGACTCAGCAAAGCTTACATTATATATGAATAAAAGCATATAATATAGGGGACAGCCTGTCGTCAGTAGTGACCAACTTCAGTCCCTAAACAGGTTGTCCACTTAGGACTGCAGTAATAAAGAGGTGGCTTCTACCATCTTACAGGGTGACACACAACCAGATATCTCACTGACACCAGCTGCAAGTAACAAATGTTTCCTCTGTGGCTTTCAATCAAGCCAAGTTGGGCAGATACATCTCCGTGTTAAAGAGGACCTTTCATGTCCTCCAGCACATGCGGTTTTACATAGTACTAGAAAGCCGACAGTGTGCTGAATTCAGTCAGCTTTCCCGTTATGTGCCCCAGGGCTGGAGATATCGATGCAGTTAGTTTCTGCAGCAATCTCTGCCCACTGTCAGAAGGAAGTTTCTGACAGTCTAGCTGGGCTGTGAGGAACTTGTAATGGGGGTGGCTTTCTCACAGCTCAGTGTCATCGCTGGGTGGTAAGGAATGCCCCCTCTGACAGTACAGGGCTATGGAGTAATGTCGGGGGGGGGGGGTGTTCCTCACTTCTGACAGTGGACAGAGATCAGTGCTGAAACTAACGGCACTGATATCTCCAGCTCCAGGGCACATAACAGAAAAGCCGACAGTGCGCTGAATTCAGTAGGCTTTCTAACGGTATGTAAAACCGCATGTGCAGGAGGACATGAAAGATCCTCTTTAATGGCCCTTTTTCATACTATGCCTTACCTAAAAAAAATCCACAGCACTTCAAAGGTAAACCATAGTGATTCCATATTTCATACTGCCCACGATTCAGGCAGCTAAACATTCAGGTATCTCGATTTTCTGGTGGCTCAGTGGTTAGCACTGTGGCCTTGCTAGTGCTGGGACCCTAGGTTTGAATCCAGTCAAGGACTACATCTGCAAGGAATTTGCATGACTTCTCTTCTATGTTTGCATGGGTTTCCTCCCACACTTCGAAAGGACATACTGATAGGGAATTTAGATTATGGGACAGTATGTCAAATGCTGAAGAATATGGTGGCGATATACTAGTAAGCAAAATAAACCAGCAAGTTTTGGCGTTTGTTTGTGAAATCATGCATTTTTTGTTTCTCTATTGAAAGCTGTACCATACTTCTCACTGTGTATGGTGGATGGACTTGTGTGTAATGCAGAGAAAATAAGAGTAGGGAGAGGTTCACTTCAAACGGTTATAACAAGCAAAGGAATAAAGAAATGCAGGATTTCACAGAAAGTACACAAAATTTGTTAATAAAGTATATTACAAAACTTACTTATGATACAGTTAATCACATTACAAAACTTAATAACACAAATGTAACAAACTTGCAAACAACCACAAGATGGTAGTATGGTTCCATATAAAGTAATACTCAATACATACAGTGGGGAAAAAAAAGTATTTAGTCGGCCACCAATTGTGCAAGTTTTCCAACTTAAAAAGATGAGAGGCCTGTAATTGACATCATAGGTAGACCTCAACTATGAGAGACAAAATGAGAAAACAAATCCAGAAAATCACATTGTCTGATTTTTAAAGAATTTATTTGCAAAATATGGTGGAAAATACGTATTTGGTCAATAACAAAAGTTCATTTCAATACTTTGTTATATATCCTTTGTTGGCAATGACAGAGTTCAAATGTTTTCTGTAAGTCTTCACAAGGTTGGCATACATTGTTGCTGGTATGCTGGCCCATTCCTCCATGCAGATCTCTAGAGCAGTGATGTTTTGGGGCTGTCGCTGGGCAACACGGACTTTCAACTCCCTCCAAAGGTTTTCTATGGGGTTGAGATCTGGAGACTGGCTAGGCCACTCAAGGACCTTGAAATGCTTTTTATGAAGCCACTCCTTCGTTGCCGTGGCGGTGTGCTTGGGATCATTGTCATGCTGAAAGACCCAGCCACGTTTCATCTTCAATGCCTTTGCTCACAATACATGGCCCCATTCATTCTTTTATGTACACGGATCAGTCGTCCTGGTCCCTTTGCAGAGAAACAGCCCCAAAGCATGATGTTGCCATCCCCATACTTCACAGTAGGTGCATCTGCAACTCAGCATTCACTCTCCTCCAAACACGACGAGTTGTGTTTCTACCAAACAGTTCTACTTTGGTTTCATCTGACCATATGACATTCTTCCAGTACTCTTCTGGAACATCCAAATGCTCTCTAGCAAACTTCAGATGGGCCCGGATATGTACTGGCTTAAGCAGGGGAAACGTCTGGCACTGCAGGATCTGAGTCCCTGGCGGCGTAGTGTGTTACTGACAGTAGCCTTTGTTACGTTAGTCCCAGCTTTCTGCAGGTCATTCACTAGGTCCCCCCGTGTGGTTCTGGGATTTTTGCTCACCGTTCTTGTGATCATTTTGACCCCACGGAGTGAGATCTTGCATGGAGCCCCTGATCGAGGGAGATTATCAGTGGTCTTGTATGTCTTCCATTTTCTAATTATTGATCCCACAATTGATTTCTTCACACCAAGCTGCTTGCATATTGCAGATTCAGTCTTCCCAGCCTGGTGCAGGTGTACAATTTTGTTTCTGGTGTCCTTCCATAGCTCTTTGGTCTTCACCATAGTGGAGTTTGGAGTGTGACTGTTTGAGGTTGTGGACAGGTGGACAGTCACAGGTCTGTGAGAGCCAGAAATCTTGCTTTTTTGTAGGTGACCAAATACTTATTTTCCACCATAATTTGCAAATAAATTCTTAAAAAATCAGACAATGAGATTTTCTGGATTTGTTTTCTCATTTTGTCTCTCATAGTTGAGGTCTACCTATGATGTCAATTACAGGCCTCTATTATCTTTTCAAGTGGGAGAACTTGCACAATTGGTGGCTGACTAAATACTTTTTTCCCCACTGTAAGCATCTACTGGAAAGGAAGCGTATACCCAGGATACATGCTGTACCATTTTCCCCTCCTTGCATTTGAATTATACAGTTGCAATGCTTATTAATAAGGATACTTTTTGGGTTTTGTATAATATTACATTAATTTTATATACTGCATATAAACAGTCAAGATAAACAGTGTTAGGCTAAGGCCACATGTTGTGGAAATGCAGAGTTTTGGGCCACTGCGTTATATAGTCCAAGCAAAGTGAATGAGATTTCATTTAATCTCAACAACATTGCAGGAAAAAAAAACAGCCGAAAAATCACAGGTAATTTTAGAATTACGCAGCATGTTAATTTTAGCTGCATAAATGCAGTTTTTTTCCCCCACTTATATAGTGTGATGAAAAAACACAGGATAGGTCCTCAATACATTATCTATGGGAGACTAATATGGAATGCGTGTGGATTGGGAGATTGTGCAGGCTGCTCCTATTCAAGTAATAGGAGCGGTGCTGAAATTGCCTAGAACCACCACTATACAGCGCAAAGGGCTGTAAACACATTCCTATTACTTGAATAGGAGAAGCCTGCACATGCTCCCTAGCCACTGCTCTCAGCCTCCAGTGTCTGGAGACTGGCAGAACAACTGATCTGTGTGGGATCTTGCCATCGGACCCCCACAGATCAAATACTGGTGACCTCTCCTGTTGTAAAATCACTGGTGGCAGGAACAGGGTTTCGGCTGCATGTGGCTGTGATTAAATCAGCACGCATGATTATTGTTTAGAATCTCAGAATCAGGGTTACCATTCCCTCATATCCTTCTTCCAGTAATCACATTCAGGCTAACTGCTCCTCCGTTACAACCTACCCCCACCCATCATGAGGCACACCATGCATCATTATACCCTTCATGGCTCACTCACGATTTCAGGAGCTCCTCTCAGTCAGGTAGTGTGGTGGGTTGGTCTTCACCTAGCAGAAGTGTGCAGAATGTGCTCCATCTGTCTGCAAGGTGAACAAGGCAGTTTTTTTTTTTTCTTCCTTTAAGTGACAGCGCAGCCGCATGGCTATACGCAAATGGCGCCAAGACTAAAAAGTCTTGGCACCATTTGCAAATTAATTAGTTGCATTAGTAACCATTTTGGTCGTTATTCTGGAGCTCTACTGTATACTGTGTGGGGCACTAACAGGGCATTGTAACATAGAGGGTACTAATGTGGCATTATATGGTATGGAGACCCTATCGAGCATTATACTGTGCAGGGGCAATAACATAGCTTTATACTGTAGGGGACACTAATGGGGCATTAGAGTCCGGCTTCATAGTATAATGTGGAATTAGTGTCCTCCACATGTTATAATTTACTATTGGTGTCCTGGTACTCTCTCGCTGTATGCTCCTTAGTACCCCACCACACACATATGCTGCGTAAATCCCCATTAGTAACCCCTGACAAAGTGCAATACTCCTGAATGTCCCATACAGTGTAATCCCTCTCGGTGCCCCCACAAAGAATTAACAGTAGTCTGTAGAAACACTGATCCCCTGACTGCTGACCCCTAAGTGTTTATAAGTTATGATAGCAGCGTGAGGGATCAGCAATATTCCCTACTGCCTGCACAAGAGGGTAGCCATATTACTCCTGTGCATGCAGCAGGGACAGTTACTGAACCCCGCTGTCATAATGAAAGGGCCTTGGGTTTGCCAGTCGAGTATACCTGGTATACATGTTTACTATGTATTACAGAACAAAAGCAAGCACTTCTCCATCCATGGCCTGGACAAATTTCTAACTATTCTTCTAGAGAAGACCTACAACACTAAAGTTGAATGGTTCTCGGCTTGTGCAATGTTATTCGCGATGGCTACTAACAAATATCCATTGGTACAGACCCTGGAAAAATCTGGAACTCATTCATTAAAGATGATCTTGACTACCCAGATGGGGTCAACCCTCAAGACTTCATTGGAGGTGAAGAACACATTTTTTGTCATCAACAATTGATGTATCCATGTTACCTAATTTGTAGCTCCTAGACAAGTCGCCAGAGAGGAGTCAGGTAGTTGTAGATACAGTAACATCAGGGATCATCTGTCTTTCATGCAAATCATTGGGACACATTTACAGGGAGCTGGAGCATGTACCACATTTCAGCTAGGACCAGCGTGTATATGATGAAGAACAGAATTTGATACCTCTTATATGAGCCATTAGTTCTTAAAAATTAAAAGTCTCTAAAATGTGCCTTGTATCACTCCTTTATAGCCACAAGCCATGACACTAACAAAGATAGAAAGATAGAAAAGAAAATGTCATGTTCACCACAGAAACCAGTAATGGCTGAAAAGGTCAAAAACTTTTCTGTGGATTCACATTTGCCAATGATGAATGGCAAGTTATAAAGCCAAAAGAAGAACCAATAATTCAACATCACAAGTGAGTCAATGTAGCTAAGCTGCTCAATACTGGTACAAGATTGATTTTGGGCAGTAAGGGGTTCTTTACACATAGGAATTTAATGCTGATTTGGGCACCGATTCCACCGCCAAATCAGCGACAGATTCATCCCAGATTCTGCCTATCATTGTTTTCAAAGGGAGGCAGAGATTGCAGCAGGACGCTTAGAAAATAAGCGTATTGCTCCATCTGAGCTTAATCAGCGGGCCGAAAAGCACAACGGAATACCAATGGAGCTGGAGGCTGGAAAATGGCAGCCTGAAACTAATACAGAAAAATAACATTTTAAGTGTCTTGTAAATTGAAATACATTTTAATGAGAAAAATGTATAACTTACTATTTCTATTGGTAGAACATTTTGCAAAATTGTGAGGCAAACTATCCACAGAATTTGGAAGAGAATAAAATGCTGGAAGTAACCTGCTCATATCTACATAGAACTGTCCCTAATAATGGATGAAAAAAAGCTATTTCAGCAGGAGCCTCTTGATGACACCAGGCTATAAAAAAATGCAAGGCTTGCTGTCCTTGTATGTGAAGTACAATTAACTTTTTACCTCTACTTACCGACCTACCTGATGAAAGCAAAAGACAATTACTGGACTTTCTGCAGCTAAATCTACTCACAGAAAAAGTGAGTTATCTGTTGCAACTAAGAGTCAGATTCCATTGTAGTCTCTGTTCTCATGTTATATTAGTATCTCTTAAGCAAATATCACAAAGTGCAGCGAGCAGTAGAGCAAGATGTTTAAATTTCACACACCGCTGAGAGATAGATCCAAGGCACCCAAATGTCTTCACTAGCACCAGTTGCGAGCCCAGATGGACTTGTGCTGAATTTGGGGTCCAAGTTATCACCACAGAAACTGGTATAAGAAATAAACGCTCCACAAACTGAAGTTTAACCAGAACCCACAATAAATTCACAAGGGGGTGGATGAAATGAAATGTGTCCAAGCCTAAAATCAGTCTGAGAAGTAATGTCAGATTCAAAATCAGAAGACAAGTAGATTTACAGTAACAACCAAAGGTCAATATTAGAGCAGTCCAGCACAAACAATCAGGACCTGGATGAGCAGAAATAGGGTTTAAATATCCCTCCACAACTGCTAATTGGATCAGCATTGGAGAGCTCTGAAAACTGCAGAAGCTTCACATCTTGGCATGGTAAAAGCAACAGCAGCTAAACTGAGATTTCTGACATATCCATACTAGACATGACATATACTGGACTTTCCCTAACTAGATGTACTTCCTAAAGAAGTGAGTTATCTGGAGAGGCAAATTCTGACTTGGTTTCTCGATACTGAATTTGATATTTTCTGGATTTTCTGCAGCTAGATATACTCATGGAATAAATAGGTGTTCTGAAGCAAGAGTTTCTGGGCTCGAAATCTGTTCTCAATATTGGACATGTAATTTACAGGACTTTCAGTCTCAAGGTCACCATTGCAGCTCACTGCTTAGCACTGTTGTCTTGTAGCACTTGGGATCCTGGTTTGGCTTTGATCAAGGGCATTGTCTTCACAGAGTGTATATGTTCTCCACGTGTTTGCATGGATTTTCTCCAGGTACTCTGGTTTCCTCCCACACTCCAAAGACAAACTTTCCTGACTAACACGCATATACACAAACACACATATAATATTCACACACATATACAAACATGTAAACCATACTTGTTTACTTTTTCTTACTGACATCAAGGAGATTCCAAGAAACATATTATCGTGGGTCCATGAAGCGATCAGCGCCCCTCACATGCTGTATTGTCCCGTCATGATTTCTTGCTCAATATGGCCTAGATGCTCTGATATAATTGCACAGACGATAATACAGTAGAAAGCAGACTGTCCACTTCTGCTGGACTGCAAAATCAACATGCTGAGTTTATATGTTTTGGTCACAGTGTGACGGAAAACCGTGTGGACATGCTGTTGGCAAAGTATATCATTTTTATATATCAACTGTTTTCAGATATACCAACTCATCCAGGGAATAGTCACTGTCATCTCATTAACAGTGACAGCACCTGAATAATAATGAGGAGGTTAATATTCATTTCATTAGGTGTAATATGGAGATTGAACCCAGGACACCATGCATACAAAGCTGTCTCTCTACTGACTGAGTTACCATCCCCATTAGATACAATTGGAGTATATTTCTATTACCTCTTTCACTTTTCGCTTTATCAATAGTATATTTCTTTCCCTATATAATGTATTGGTATATAGAGAGATATCTGTATATGTCCATACATTGTATACTGAAATATATCTTTATATAGGGATATTTCTCTAAATATCAATACATTATACATGAAAATAAATATACTATTTAGAGAGAAAAGTGAAAGATGTAAGAGGTAAAAAAGCAACTATTGAAGCTTGTGGCCTAGTCAGTGGGGTGACTAAGTTTTAACAGCAACATAAATTACAATAAACCCATATTAATAATACACTTCATTAAATGGCCTTCACAAAACATAGTAAGTGACATATTGTAGTAACCGTTATCAATCATAAATTAATACCATATGTAAATGGCATAAATAATTTTTATTTATAAGTAGGGATTATTATTTATAAGGGGGCATTATTATTTATAAGCAAGGAATCTTAGCCCCCCTTGTAAATAATAGTCCCTGCTTATAAATAATAATCCCTGCTTACAAACAATGACTGCCTTATAAATATTATTGATAAGGGTGCGGTTACCTGTGAACAGGAACTATTATTTATAAGGTGGGACTATTATTTATAAATTCAGGGCATGGTCAAGTGTATTGTATAGGGCCAGTAAGGCTAGGTTCACACCAGCGCTTCAACTCCATTTGGGGATTCTGTTCCCCATTTCACTTAAAAAATTGTATGCTAAGTTTATTCAATGGGTCATTGAAAAACTGTAAATATTATTTAAATAACTCAAAGGAAAAAAAAATGTTATAGCCCTCAAAACTGCATTTATGAAAAAAAAAAAAATAAAATGTGTCCAGTCCTGAACGAGGGAAAATAACCCAGTCCTGAATTGGTTAAAAAGAGTTAAAAAAAAGTTAAAGGAGTATTCTCATGATCATAACCATATCTATACTTGTAGATAATTAAAAGTTAAACATTTTTGCAGATATAAGTAGTTAAAAATTCTGCAGCATTTTAAAGCTTTCCTCTAAAGATCTTAATGGTGACATCTGTTGTCTTGATCGGTTGCCAATGGATACGACCACAAATGCAGAAACTTTATATGGCCTGGGACTTATGGACAGGTTATCAGGCAGGGACACTACATTGTATCAGAAGATATCCCGGCCACAGTAAGGACATCAAAGGTCAAAAACCCAGCCATGATTTTCTTATTTCTTATTTTCCAGCCACGATAAGGAAACCATTATGCAGATCCTGCATTCATGGTCGTATCCAGTGGCAACCGATCAAGACAACAAGACTGTGATCACAAGATATTTAGAGAAAATCTTTAAAACTCTGCAAAATGTTTAATTACTTATACTTGCAAAAATGTTTAACTTTTAATTATCTACAAATTTAAAAATGGTGATGTTCGTGGGAATACCCCTTTAATAATATGTATCTTGTCCAGCAAGAAACAAGTCTATATACAGCAATACCTATAGAAATAAAAGGCCTCAATGATAAAACAGTATTGTTACTTAAATGGTTAAATCCTTACCATGTCACCATGGTAACTGCAGCCTCATGCAACTAATAGGATTGCTGGATAGGAATTTGAAAAATCAATTGTTGCAGTCAGTTAGTACATGAGAGCAGACGGACGTCTATGTGCTCCTCTCTGCAGCGCTGATGGACTTTGTGGCGATGTCTTGGGTAAGTGACCGGGATCTAATCCTAATACTGAAGATCTTAAGACATGACCGATCATTACACAGACTGTATTACAGATAACAGTGCCAATTGATTTCAATAGTGTCAGCGATTGAGTGATTTTGCCCATTTGAATTTTGCAGCAAATTATCTGCTTTGTCGCTAAATTCAAATGGCCAAAGGGCCAAATGACAGAGGCCAAGGCGACTAATAACTGTGCAACTTCACTATGGTTTTTTCATTTTTTTACCAAAGTGAATATTTTTTCTGTTCTGTGACATCCCTGTATCACAGTACAGGGTTAAATCATAGCAGGACAGCTGCCACTAACAATGGTTGCGGTGCCACTATGACATATTGATCATGCACTGTGCCACAAATATTTTTTTTTCAGTAGTTGGTGCAGCAGGGGGCGTGAGGGGACAGAGGAGGCATGTGCTGCCAAGCAGTTTATATGAGTTGCCTGGCAGCGCAACACAATATTGAGAAGGATTGTACAGGAGCAATTCAAATCTGATTGTTAACTCTGCAAAATCTGTATAATATATGCAAAGGACCAAATACAATTATCTCTATATAAAGCTTCGTATATATACAGTATATGTATATAATTTTATGGAGGGGTAGAGGCATGAGGCACGGAGGAGTAGAGGCAGAAGGTGAGGAGGGGGAGAGGTGCAAGTGGTGGAGTGGGAGAGGCGCAAGGGGTGGAGTGGGGGAGGTGTGAGACGCAGAAGAGGAGAGGTGCAAGTTGCAGAAGAGGAGAAGTGCAAGGTGCTGCAGGGTAAAGGCGTGAGGCATGGAGGGGTAGAGGCATATGGCATGGAGTGGTAGAGGGAGAGACACGTAGGAGAAGTGATGAAGGCATGGAGAAAATGGTGAGATACAAAGGGGAAGAGGCGCATATGGCGTAGAGATATGATGTGCTAGTTAAGGGTAAGTGGTAGAGAGGGGCGAAGCAGGGAGAGGTAGAGGAGAGAGACACAAGGTGCAGAAGGGTAAAGGAAAGAGGCATAAAACCTAAAGGAGTATAAGAGAGAGGCAAAGGGGTAGAGGCAAGAAGCATGGAAGGTCAGAGACCAGAGGGGTAGAGGAGAGAGACATGGAAGGGTAAAGGAAAAAGCCATGGAGGAGTATATTTGAGAGAATGGGTGAGTAGAGGAGAGAGACATAGAGAGATGTACAGTAGAGAGGCAAGAAGTGGGAGACATGGATGGTAGAGGAAAGAGGCCAAAGGCATTAAGGAGTAGAGGAGAGAAGTAAGAGGCATAGAGGGGTAGAAGATAAAGGCAAGAGGTGTGGAGGAGTAGATCAGAGAGGGGTAGGGAAGTGAGGCAAGAGAAGGGGAGGGGTAAACGAGAGAGTTACAGAGAGATAAAGGAGAGAGGAAAGAGGCGTGGAGGGGTAGCGGATAGAGTCAAGAGGTGAGAGGAAAGGAGGGGTAGAGAAAAGTTGTGAGAGGCTCAGAAGGTAGAATGGTTGAGGAAAGAGATGATAGGCCTGAGACTCAGAGGGGTAGAGGAGAGAGGCACTAGGCACCGAGGAGAAGAGGGTAGAGGCGAGGGGTATAGGGATCAAGGACAGAGGCAGGAGTAGAGGAGGAGGAGAAGAAGAGAGAATTGAGATGTGCAGAGGGGTAGAGGAGAGAGGCACAAGGAACTGAGGGGTAAAGGAGAAAGGCGCCTGGTGTGGAGGGATAGTTTAGAGAGGTGAGAGGCACTGAGGCATAGAGAAGAGAGGCGATTACGAGTAGAGAAGGGAGGACAGAGGTGCCAGGGATATAGGTGTATTGGAGAGAGATGCGAGGCGCAGAGTGGTAGAGGAAAGAGGGGTGGAGGGGTAGAGGAGAGAGATGAGAGGCACAGACTGGTAAAGGAGAGAGGCAAGAGGCATGGAAGTGGAGAAAGAGGCATAAGAGGACACAAGGCTTGGAGAGGAAGAGGAGAGAATCTTGAGGCATGGAGGGGTGGAGGAGAGAGGCATGAGGTTATAGGAGAGAGGTGCAAGGTGAAGAGGGGAAAGGAAGAGAAAAGAAAGGCCTGAAGGGGTAGATAAGAGAGGTGTAAGGCCATGGAGGGGTAGGAGAGAAAGGTGAGAGCTAGGAGGCACAGAGGGGTAGAGGAGAGAGGCAAAAGGTGCAAACTGGTAGAGGAGAGAGGCGAGTAGTGCATAGTGGTAGAGAAGAGAGGGCTGGAGGAGAGCAGCAATAGGTGCGTGGTATGGAGGGCTATAGGAGAGAGACGCAGAAGTATAGGCAAGAAATGTGGAGAGGTAAATAAGAGAGGTGAGGAGAGAAAGAGGAGAGAGGGGAGAGTAAGATACAATGAGGAGAGAGGAAAGAGGTGTGGAGTGGTAGAGGAGAGAGATGATAGGTGCAGATTGTTCGAGGAGAGAGGTGCAAAGGGGTAGCAGAGTTAGGTTCAGAGAGGTAGTGGAGGAAGACAAGAAACACAGCGGTGTAGAATAGAGAGAGATGAGGAGAATTAGAGGGAAGAGATATAATGCGTGTAGGGATTGAAGAGAAAAGCAAGACATGAGTAGGGTTATAGGAGAGGGGTATGGATAGAAAGCTGTAGGGTGTGGAGTGGTAGATGAGAGATGCGTGGAGGTGTAGGGGTACTGGAGAGAGGCATGGAAGGTTAGAAGAGACAGACACAAGGCGCAGATGGGTAGAGGAGAGAGATGTGAGGCACAGATCGGTAAGTGATAGAGGCGCAGACAGGCAGAGGTGAGAGGAGTAGAGGACATCAGCAAGGTGCAGAGGGGTAAGGAAGAAAAGAGAAAGGCCTGAAGGTTTAGATAAGAGAGGTGAGAGGCCATGGATGGATAGGAGAGAAATGTGAGAGATGGGAAACACAGAGGGGTAGAGGAGAGAGGCAAAAGGTGCAAACTGGTATAGGAGAGAGGTGAGTATTGCATAGTGGTAGAGAAGAGAGAGGTGGAGGAGAGCAGCAATAGGTGTGTGGTATGGAGAGTGTAGAGTAGAGAGACACAGAGGCACAGAGGTATAGGCAAGAGATGTGGAAAGGTAAATAAGAGAGGTGAGGAGAGGCAGAGGAGAGAGAGGAGAGCAAGATGCGTTGATGAGGAGAGATGAAAGAGGTGTGGAGTGGTAGAGGAGAGAGGTGATAGGTGCAGATTGTTCGAGGAGAGAGGTGCAAAGGGGTAGTGGAGTTATGTTCAGAGAGGTAGTGGAGAGAAGCAAGAAACACAGAAGTGTAGAATAGAGAGAGGTGCAGAGAATTAGAGGGAAGAGACATGTGTGGAGGGACTGAGGAGAGAAGCAAGACGTCAGTAGGGGTAGAGGAGAGGGGTATGGATAGAGAAAGGTGCAGGGCGTGGAGTGGTAGACGAGAGATGCGTGGGAATGTAGGGGTACTGGAGGAGGCATGGAGGGTTAGAAGAGAGAGACACAAGATGCAGAGGGGTAGAGGAGAGAGAGATGTGAGGCACAGAGGGGTAAATGAGAGAGGCACAGACAGGCAGAGGTGAGAGGAGTAAAGGACAGCAGCAAAAGGTGCATGACATGGACACATAGAAGAGAAAGGAAAGAGGCACAGGGGTAGAGGCGAGAGGCATGGAGGGGTAAGTACCCTGTTTCCCCGAAAATAAGACAGCGTCTTATATTAATTTTTGCTCCCAAAGATGTGCTGTGTCTTATTTTCAGGGGATGTCTTATTTTTTTTTCAATGAAGAAGAATTCACATTTATTGCTGAACAAAAAAATGAACATTTATTATATACGGTACTGTACGGTAATGTAGTTGTCATCACAAACCAGCATAACCAGACAAACTGTGAATCCTATCAAGAATTTCTTACTACCGTACCATTATTTCCATGTACAACAATTAACAGTATGGTACATTTACCAATATTTATGGTACGAATAGAAAGTAAAATTTATTCAATGACAGTTAAGTCATCATCTTCTAGGACATCATCATAACAATCCAAACCATTAATTTCCCTGCACACAGTATCATGCCCCATAGTGGCCCCTGCACACAGTATCATATCCCATAGTGGCCCCTGCACACAGTATCATATCCCATAGTGGCCCCTGCACACAGTATCATGCCCCATAGTGGCCCCTGCACACAGTATCATTCGCCATAGTGGCCCCTGCACACAGTATCATTCCCCATAGTGGCCCCTGCACACAGTATCATTCCCCATAGTGGCCCCTGCACACAGTAGTTTGCCCCATAGTGGACCACCCATGAACAATTATTATACTGTGGGGTCTTTTCAGACACCAGAGTATAATGATCGGAGACCCAGGGGAGGATAGAAACATAAAAAAACAACGTTGCTTACCTGTTCCTCGCTCCGGTGCATGCCCGTGCGTTACTCCGGCCTTCTTCACTGTTAGACCAGTACGCGTCACATGATCCGGCCGGCGTCGCGACGCAAAATGACGTCCGCTGACGTCTGCGACGTCACCAAACAGGCCCGAAGCCTGGAGAAGCGTAGGACAGGTAAGCACATAGTTTTTTATGTTCGCTCACCTCCCCTGGGCCGCCGATTATTATACTCCGGGGTCTGAAAAGACCCCGGAGTATAATGATAGCAGAGATTGTGGGGTTCTCCCGCGGCCTCACATACCGTATATACCGTATGTTCTGTTCGGGAACATACGCCTTACTTTCGGGGGATGCCTTATATTAGGCAATTCTCCGAAACCTCTCCTATGCCTTACTTTCGGGGGTGTCTTATTTTCGGGGAAACACGGTAGTTAGGCTCGAGGCTCAGAGGGATAGAGGAAACGGGAGAAGCAGGGAGGGGTGGAGAAGAGAAGCACAGAGGAGTAAAGGGGGGAGGTGTAAGGTGCAGAGGGTTATTGGAGAGAGACATGATGTGCGGAGGGATTGAGGAAAGAGGCACAAGAAGTGAAGGGATAGAGAAGAGAGCCAAGAGGCACATGGAGAAGAGGTGCAGAGAAGAGAGGCATGGATGGCTAGAGGTGAGAGGCATGGAGGAAGGAGGAGGAGAAAGAAGAGAGACTTGGGGGGAGAGGCAAGGAGGCAGATGAGTATAGGAGATAGGTGTGAAGCGTGGATGTATAGAGGGTAAAGATGGCAAAAGTTACAGTTGGGTAGAAGATATAAGGGTAGAGGAAAGAGGCGTAAGTCCTGGGTTTAGGCATCTGCGTTGGAGTATCCAATTATGAAACGCCATCGCAGTGACCGCTAAAAATTGCTGGACGGAAAAGTGCTGCAAGTCCGACTTTTTCAACCGGCAGTTTTAGTTTCAAAGAACGGCCACCCAACGGATATCATTATAGTCAATGTGGTCCGCCGCACCAATGGTGTCCACTATTTTAGTGTTTTATGTGTCCGTTGTTCTGGTCCTCCAAAGAACCAGAACGGACACCCAGGCACAGATGTGAACACAGAGCCTTTCTGCATGTACTTATATATACTAGGAATCTCTGCCATTTTTTACTTTTCCTACAGTACCTCCTACTATGCAGGGTATATGATAGAATGGAGTGGGTAAAAAAAGATATGCATATGGCTTTTTCTTGCAAAAAAGTGCATCTCATAGTCAGCATTTAAATAGATACAAGTGTAGATTATGATGTTAATCTGTTTTTCATTAGTCCCAACAGCAGCACAATACTGGGGTATTTCTGCCCCGTGTGTTGGTATGACAGAATGGAATTTTTAATGAACAAACAAATGGTTAATTATTAACCCCTTCCCCTCCTCAATATAAAGAAGGAAGTACCAACCCCCCAACGTGTAATTATAAAGACAAATACATAACACATAGGGAGGGAGCCTTGTGCTGCTGCTGGGACTAAGGGAAAACAGATTAACATCATAATCTAAGCTTTCCTTTCGTCCCACAGCAGCACAATACTGGGGATCTAGCAAGAAGAACCCTAGGGAGGGCCCTCTTGAAGAATAGAACTTAAAACGGAATGCCCAAAGGAAATGGCCTCCGTACCCCCGGTATTAAATCTATAATGATTTACAAAAGTATAGAGAGAGCTTCAAGAAGCTACAGAGCTGATTTTTCCAAAGGAACGGAGTTCCTTTCCACCAAGAAGGCGGAAATGGCTCTTGTAGAATGAGCCCAACAGACTCAGGGGGGTCTAACCCTGTAAAGTAAAAGCCAAGTTTATGGCTTCCTTAAACCAGCGGGTCTTAGAAGCCTTGAGCCCTTTATTCTTCCCAGCAAAAGACAAAGGCAGAGATCTCTGAATATAAATTCTGAGACATTTGGCAACATCCAGGGAATGAATTTTAAATTCCTCTGGGGTTGACGGACTGGCAGGGGCGTAACCACAGAGCCATGATGTTTTTTTTTTTTTAATAGGCCATCACCTGCTGGTGTAACGGGCCCTATTTACTTACCGATCCCCGCTCCTGTTTACCGCCGCCTGCGCTTCCCATTATGCGGAAGTGGAGGTGGCTGTGAGCAGGAGCGGGGATCGGTAAATAAGGCAGCAGGCCCGCGAACCTCACAAACACTGCAATCATTATATACTTACACTGTTTTTAGTGTAAGAAATTTAACATCAACCTCACCCAGAGGCTCAAAGGGGGAATCCCATAATCCCTTCAAAACTATAGACAAATCCCATTGGGGAATTGGGTGGGTAACTGGCGGTCTGAGCCTGGATGCACCCTTAAAAAACCTTATAATCAGTGGGTTTATGGAAAACTGCTTACCTAAGCAGGCTGACAAGGCTGCAACTTGAACCTTCAAAGTGAAAGGACTAAGGCCTTTGTCCAAGCCGTCCTAAAGGAATTTCAGGTTCAGAGCACTCAAATCTCTCCTGATGCCCAGGAGATGAAGATGTTATGAATCCGGGCATAGTTCTTATTCGTAGACTCTGCTCTAGTGAGAGAGAGAGTACTTAGGACGGCTCCCGAGAGTCCCTTAGATCGTAATAGGGATCGGTCAACCTCCACGCTGTCAGATTGTAGAATTTCAGATCCTGGCAGGGACTAGACCCCTGAGACACCAGGTTCTGAATAGGGGGAAACCTCAAATATATCCCGTGACTCATCTTTATGATAAGGGAAAACCAATACCTCCTTGGCCAGAATGGAATTATGGCATTACAGAGACTTGATCCTGTCTGATGCTCATCAATACCCTTGGTATCATGGAGATTTGGAGGGAAAATGTATGCCAGCCTGAACCTCCAAGTGATGGACAGGGCATCCACAGCCAAGGGATTGTCCTCCTTGTATAAAGCAGAACTTCTCTACCTTGGCATTGAGTCTGGTTGTCATCAGGTCTATCTACCCCATTTCAGGGTGATTGCTTGAAGGACCATTCCCTTGGAACTGTGATGCCACGACTCAATTGATCCGCCACTATATTCAGTAACACTTGGATATATACGTCAGAAAGATAGGTTTAGGTTCTTCTCCGCCCAACTCAAGATCTTCCCCACTTCGCTTAGAAGGAGTTGTGTCCGAGTTCCTCTCTGCTTGTTCAAGTAAAGGACAGTTGTCATATTGTCCGATCTCACTCAGACTGCCTTGTCTCTCAAGTGAAGTAGTGCTAAACGTACCGCTTGGAGTTCTCTCCAATTGGATGACATATAATTTTCTCGAGGAAATTCCAAGACCCTTGGGCTGAAATGTTGTTTAGGTGGGCTCCCTCACTGTGAGTGATGCATCCATAGTCAACAGGGTCCAGCAAGGCAGGACTATGGACTTTCCATCTCTTAGCAGAATCCACCACCTGAGGGATGAGTGGGCTTCCTGAGACAGGAAAAAACTTCTGTCTAGTCCGCTGGTTTTGTGATTCCAGGCCGTCAGGACTTCTCTCTGGAGGGGGTAAAGATGCTATAGCACCGAAGGAATTGCCTCTGCAGCAGACTACATCAGTCTGACATGAGCCGAGGAACCAATAAGAATTTTGCGGCCTTAATTATTCTTTCCCTTCTGGCGGGAGGAAGAGATACTCTCATTAGGCCTGAATCGATAATGAAGTGTCTTCTGGGTTGCTGGAGATATTTGTGACTTTTCCCAATTTATAATCCAATCCAACTGTTGGAGAACACTTACAAAGGTGGATAGTTGCTGTAGTAGGCCTTCTCTTGAAGAGACTTATAACAGCCAGTCTTCCAGATAAGGAACAATCGTGATTTCCTGGATTCTCAGAGACTCAGCTACCGCGGATACCACCTTAGTGAATACATAGGGTGCTGACTTTAACCAAAATGGAAGTGCGGTAAATTGGAGGTGTCTCAGCCAACCCTCTAAAACCACTGCAATTGTTAGGTATTTCCTGTGAGCAGGAAGAATAGGGACGTGGAAGTACGTGTCCTTTACATTCAGACTGGCCATGAAATCTCCTTGCTGGAGAATGGATATCACAGATGTTTCCATGTGAAATTTTTTTGTGATAGCTCTACTGAGGTATCGTAGGTCTATTATCATCAACTAGTCTCCTGAAGGTTTTGGAACCAGGAACACTGGAGAATAAATTGCAGACCCTTGATGTTGCAGTGGAACCTCTTTCAAGACATGCTTTTTATATAGTCCAGTACTGAGGACTCTGGAGCCTTGTGATGGATAGCAGGGAAGCGAGAGGTCTGTATAAATCTGTCCTGGGGAGGCACAGAAAAATCTATGCCGTAACCAGACCGGATTATCTCCAAGATCCATGAATCTGTTACCCCCCACAGGAATGTCGTGTTTTGGAGAAGGGAGAAAGTAATAGTCAGAAATCTGGTTTTCCGACTTTCCTGTTGTCACGGAAAAAAAGACGGTTGGAGTTCCCACTCAGGAACCTGGAACATCCACACGTGACCTCTTGCAGGTGGCGGTCTTTGAGGAGTCTGCCCTGTCCATGGAAGGACTGTGGAAGGGACTTTCCTTCCTTTCACACCAGACCTTCTATAATCTTATCATGTTCTGCCCAAATAAATTACCTGGTTCGTATGGCAACCCGCAAATATTAAATTTTGAGGCATAATCCGCCCTCCAAGATTTTAACCATAGGGGGAGACCGGCAGTCATAGTCAAGCCCTAAACTTGGCAGATAACTTCACATGGAGAAGAGAGGCTTCATTGAGGTAATCCACCTCAAGGGCTATACCCTTCAAAGAGGAGACCCCCAAATCGATACCTCTTTTTAATGAAGAGAGGCTGGAGCACAGCTTCTTGGCTACCTCACTAGTAGCGATACCAATAAAACACTGTGCAGAGAAAGCCGTCGCTTTCCTTAGGGTGCACTCTGCCTGGTGGTCCATGGGATCCTGAAGGCTAGACCAGTCCTGAGAGGGTCCAAGTGTTCGCCTGGACAAATTGGCGACCGCCATGTCTAGCTTAGGTGGAGGACCCAAGTCCCAAAGTAGTCCTCAGCTATTGGGAAGAGTGTCTTGAACCTCTTGGATAACACGCAGGACTTCTCTGGGTGTTTCCACTTGGTGGACATAGCTCTCTTAACCCCTTCCCGCCGGTGACATTTTTCAATTTTCATTTTTCGTTTTTGACTCCCCCTTCCAAACCGAATAACTTTTTTATTTTTCCGTTCTCAGAGCCATATGAGGTCTTTTTTAACTTTTTTATACTTCCATTTACGGGGATGCATAGGGCGTCTTTTTTTGCGGGGTCAGGTGTACTTTTTAGTTATACCATTTTGGGGAATCTCTATTGCTTTTATCACTTTTTATTCACATTTTTATCAGAGGAAAAACAGTGAAAAAACCTCAGTTTGGTACTTTTGATTTTTTTTTCCCGCTACGGCATTTACCGTACAGGAAAAATACTTTTATAGATTTGTACACCGGGCATTTTCGGACACAGGGATACCTAATGTGTACGTGTTTCACAGTATTTAACTACTTTTATAAGTGTTCTAGGGAAAGGGGAGTGATTTGAACTTTTAATATTCATTTTTTTTGTACTGTTTTTTTATTTTTTATTTTGCATTTATTAGACCCCCTAGGGGTCTTGAACCCCAGGGGGTCTGATCACTAATGCAATGCTTTGCAAAAAAACAGCGCTTCTATTGTAGGTTACATAGAGTAGCCTGCAATAGAAGTTAATGAAAGACAGGCCTGGGACCCTTCACAAGGCTCACAGCTGTCATAGCAATGGGACACTGGACCTAGAGCTCACTCCGGGTGTCGGCGATCCCCGCCAAAATGGCGGCGCCCGCGCGCCGCCGATAAAATTGCGCCTCGGTCAACTTTGACCGAGGCACCAAAGGGGTTAATGCCCGTGATCATTGCGGGCACTGATCGCGGGCATTAGCGCCAGGTGTCTACTGTATAATACAGCAGAAACCTGGCAGCTATGGTGGCTGCTCAGGTCCCGAGCGGCCGCCATATTTAAGCACCCGGCATCCACCGTACTATTATGGAGGATGTCGGGAAAGGCTTAAGCATGTTGTCCACTTTGAAAACTCTAGGCCCCATAGAGGTGGAACTAGAGGCTTTCTCACAGCCAACATCATGGTCCCCTGACCTGATGGACTTTAATAATCTCTGAATTTTCTCCAGAGGAAAAATGATTTTGCTATATCCATATCTGAATCCTCAGATGAAGAATTAGCTTCATCTATGATCCTGAACTCCTGATCAGAACGTATGACAGAAGCCTCACTGCGTCTGGGCCTCTCAGACAAGTGAGTTATGGACTCTTTCAAGTTCTTCATGGTGTCCTGAACATACTCCTTGAACCAAATAACCACATTTCTAATTGTGGATTCTTCAGAGGGTTCTTTGGGTGGCACTGGAGGTATGTATTGAATTCGTAACCGTCAGGCAAGGGAATTTCACAGGAGCGACAGGTTAGATGTTTGCGCCTAGACGCAGACTGACCTGAAGGACTCATCACCCCCAGACACAGAGGATGACATCTTACCACAACTGTAAGAGTAAATAGCAAGTAAGCCAGAAAAAACGCAACAGTACAAGTCTGTTGAACTAGAATGCACAGCATGCACACTCTCTGCCAAACAACAAAGAGGCAGAGGAAAAGAAGCAGCAAACTTATATAGAAAAAATGGAGCGCAAAGACTCTCCCAATACCTGTGACAGGTTACACAGAGAATAAAAGCCGTTTATTTCTCTTCACTTTTTTTTTTTTTTTGAAGAAAAAGGCTGCCCCACACAGATTTTATGAAAAAAATGGCAGAAGTTAAGGAAAAAAAAGATTTCCTAGCAGTTCAACCCCTCCCATTGCCAATACAGGCAGGGGGAGGAAGGAGAGATCTGACTCTGGAGACCTGAAGGAGGTTCAATGATGTCATCACGTATGCAAGCCAGCGTACTCTGGACTCTGGCGCCCTCACACACGGGAGCTGGAGAGAAGTAGCAGGAAATGCTGTGCATCGCAATAAAACAAGCAAAGCAAAGCTTACATAGCCGCAAGGGTTCAGTGCGGACACTAAAGGCAGCGGACTTGTCTGCCCACCCATTATAAGCAATAGCTTAAAAAAAGGTCTTTCCCTGCAGGTAAGCAGACTAAGCAGCAGAGGCAGGAAAGACAGATAAGGAGTTTTAGCCTTTGTATTTTGTTCCAACAGGAACCAAAGGCAGAAAAAGTGTCCTCACACAGGAGGATAGACAAACAAACTCAAACAGGAGTGAGGAGGGAAAAGTCATCCAGAAATCTGAATAACCTCACTATAGGAAAGGAATAACCTTCCCCTCAACTGTCCCACCAACACAGGACAGAAAAAAACAAGTTGTGGGGTTGGTACTTTTTTCACACATTGGAGTGTTGCCTCTTTTTTTGAGATTTACTCCTTGGTCTTTACCATTGACCTGAAGGACATTCACCAAAGTTGGTGCTATTCTTTACTGGATACAATAAAAAAATTGATTTTATATACTGTGTATATATATATATATATATATATATTTTAGAAAATCAGTTCTAGTACATTGCTATTACTAGTATACTATAGTATAGTATTAGTATGTTTTAGCCATGGTGATGTTATAGCATAAATTTTACGTAAGATGTTTGTGCCCATCAACCACTTTTGTGGCCTTATTATGATGGGTCCCTATACTAACACTTTACATATGGGGTAGGAGATAAACTTATTATAGACCCACTGATACAGTGCAGTTTCTAAGAACTTGATCTCTAGGGTCTTGTCTATAATGGAGCATTTCTTCCACAAGTATAGTCTTAGTGTAGGGACCCATCTGAATGAGGTCGCCGTGACGTGGCAGATGGGCTCGCACAATTTATCAAATTGTGCGCCAAGAACCTCACATTTATAACTGTAGTCAGTGATACATGTAAGTGTAGTCTAAGAATTTTATCATTTAAAGCTGCGCAACAGATGTATCAACTCACTTGACCTTCTAAGGACCTGATGTTTTATATTATGTCCTGATATGTAAAACCATAGAATTTAAAGAGTATTTAGTGTGTATTTCCCATGACTGTATATATATAATTACTGCAGTGATGACATGCAATACTACTATGACTGCTGTAGTGGTCATGTGCTGTACATGCCTATATCACTAGCATATCTTGTGATTGGCTGTATTGGTCACATGTCATTACACCCTGTCATTGCTTCAGTGCTATTTACAGAAATCACTTAGGGTCAATAGAACACAGCAGCATTAACAATGTATATTTTTAATTGCCCATAAGCAGCAGCAAAATTTTTTTTATTTTTAAAACCTAGTTTGTCTTTAAGGTCGATGGTACCTTTGAAGATGTCTTATGTATTAGTTATAGTATTGTTCATAAAATCATTGGCGAAGAAGTCACATTTCACTACCGTGTTTTAAGATCCTTTGAGTTGCACATTTCTTAGTGACACTCTTGTCGGAGCTTTCCAGTGAATAAGTTGCATTATCCAGCTATATCCTGAAGTCATACCAACAAAACCACACCTCCACACCAGACCTGTTTTTTGGGTTTAAAAAAGTGGTAACCCTAACCACAGTGCTGTAATAGCGTGGTGCACTCATCAGTTTGTGTGCACCACGCCAGAGGGAAACTGATGCCAGGATGGATCCTATAGTGTTCTACCTGGGTGGCTCACCCGAGTGGAAAAACGCTACCTTGAGCGTTTTTCCATCTGGCTTCCTTAAAATTTCCTTAGCGCCAGATGCAGCGGGTGTTGTCTGAAGATAGATGCAGCACCCGGCGTTCTGCACAGTCTATGTACAGTAGTGAAGTCGGCAATTGCTGGCTTCACTACTGTACCTGAGCGAATTTCTCAGAATCAGTTAGGGCTATAAAGATGAACTTGGATTCATTTTATAGATGAAATTCTCATCTTTAAAATGATACCAAGATAATCATGATAGCCCTTACAGATCCAGAGCGATTGGCTGGTGAAAACGATGTTCAGCATTGAGATTCCAATGCAGATCTCAATTCCTGACATTGTTTAACAGCAAATTGCTCTGAATCTGAGGGGTATTCTTCTGTAATACCCCTCTGAACATAACCAGGAAGTTATTGGTGCTGTGACCCAGACGTTTACCATCGTCCAAGTTGCAGCACCAAAGGAGTTGCACCAAACACTTAAACAACACATACACAAAGTCATCAATAAAGTTTACATTTTTTCACTGTCCTATCCTGTCCATACCTGATCTTTATAAAGTAAAATACACTGACCGTCTCTCTAGCGATATCCGTTACATGCTAAGATAATAGCAATAACAATTATCACTAGAGATAAACGTATAAAACATTTATGACAGGCGGCAAAGTTCCATCAGTCAGATAATATATTTTCACCCATTGAATGTCACCATATAAAATCCCAGTTTTTGGCAGCTTTCAGATGGGTGCTTTTTTTTCTTTTGCAATCACAGTACAAACGAAACATCTGCACTTCCAGTAGGTCATCAGACTCTCTAACACCAGTAATAATGAACCGCAGGTGTTAAACCAATCTGAAACTGGCCCTAGTTATCACATTAGTTAGATATAGAGATTATAATTATTCATTAGCGTTACAATTTTTCTAGGGGAAGATAGAAAATTCTATTCTTATGTAAGCCCCTATTTAATTTGCATGCACCTCTAAATATATATATGTGTGGTATGTATGAATTCCTCACATCTTGCAGTTTTTTGGAAAGTACATTTTGTTTGCAGAAAGGGACTGCTTCAGCATGCACTTTAGTAGCAAATTTGAATTTGTGTGCAATTTTACTTGTAATCTGTTTGCTGCAAAGTTGCATGAAGGTGGTTGTATATATCAATTTTAACCATCTTCCCTGTCCCTGCTGAAGAAAAGCAGGCCCAAACCATGATGCTGCCACCACCATGTTTGACAGTGGGGATGGTGTGTTCAGGGTGATGAGCTGTGTTGCTTTTACGCCAAACATATCATTTTACATTGTGGCCAAAAAGTTCGATTTTGGTTTCATCTGACCAGAGCACCTTCTTCCACATGTTTGGTGTGTCTCCCAGGTGGCTTGTGGCAAACTTTAAACAAGACTTTTTATGGATATCTTTGAGAAATGGCTTTCTTCTTGCCACTCTTCCATAAAGGCCAGATTTGTGCAGTGTATGACTGATTGTTGTCCTATGGACAGACTCTCCCACCTCAGCTGTAGATCTCTGCAGTTCATCCAGAGTGATCATGGGCCTCTTGGCTGCATCTCTGATCAGTTTTCTCCTTTTTTGAGATGAAAGTTTAGAGGGATGGCCGGGTCTTGGTAGATTTGCAGTGGTCTGATACGCCTTCCATTTGAATATGATCGCTTGCACAGTGCTCCTTGGGATGTTTAAAGTTTGGGAAATCTTTTTGTATCCAAATCCGGATTTAAACATCTCCACAACAGTATCACGGACCTGCCTGGTGTGTTCCTTGGTCTTCATGATGCTCTCTGTGCTTTAAACAGAACCCTGAGAGTATCACAGAGCAGGTGCATTTATACGGAGACTTGATTACACACAGGTGGATTATATTTATCATCATCAGTCATTTAGGACAACATTGGATCATTCAGAGATCCTTACTGAATTTCTGGAGTGAGTTTGCTGCACTGAAAGTAAAGGGGCCGAATAATATTGCACGCCCCACTTTTCAGTTTTTTATTTTTTCCAAAGTTTAAAATAGCTAATAAATTTCGTTCCACTTCACAATTGTGTCCCACTTGTTGTTGATTCTTCACCAAAAAATTAAAATTTTATATCTTTATGTTTGAAGCCTGAAATGTGGCAAAAGGTTGAAAAGTTCAAGGGGGCTGAATACTTTCGCAAGGCACTTTATATATATATATATATATATATATATATATATATATATATATATATATCTATTGTTGAAACCAGAAGTTTACATACACTATATAAAAAGACACATATGCATGTTTTTCTCACTATCTGACATGAAATCAGAATAAACCTTTCCCTTTTTAGGTCAATTAGGATTACCAAATTTATTTATATTTGCCAAATGCCAGAATAATGAGAGAGAGAATTTTTTAGGGCATTTTTATTACTTTCTGCAAAGTCAAAAGTTTACATACATTTCATTAGTATTTAGTACCATAGTCCTTAAACTGTATGACTTGGGTCAAACGTTTTGGATATCCTTCCACGAGCTTCTCATAATAGTTGGTAGGAATTTGGGCCCATTCCTCCTGACAGAACTGGTGTAACTGCGCCATGTTTGTAGGCTGCCTTGCTCGCACCTGACTTTTTCAGCTTTGCCCATAAATTTTCAATAGGATTGAGATCAGGGCTTTGTGATGGCCACTCCAAAACATTGACTTTGTTATCCTTAAGCCACTTTGTAACCAGTTTGGCAGTATGCTTCGGGTCATTGTCCATTTGGAAGAACCATTTGCGCCCAAGCTTTAACTTCATGGCTGATGTCTTGAGATGTTGCTTCAGTATTGCCACATAATGTTCTTTCCTCATGATGCCATCTATTTTGTGAGGTGCACCAGTCCCTCTTGCAGCAAAACAACCCCACAACATGATGCTGCCACCCCCGTGTTTCACAGTTGTGATGGTGTTCTTAGGCTTGCAAGCTTCTCCCTTTTTCCTCCAATCGTAACGATGGTCATTATGGGCAAACAGTTCAATTTTATTTTCGTCAGACTACAGGACATGTCTCCAAAAAGTAAGGTCTTTGTTCCTGTGTGCATTTGCAAACATTAATCTCGCTTTTTTAAGTTTCTTTTGGAGTAATGGCTTCTTCCTGGCAGAGTGGCCTTTTATCCCATGTCAATACAGTATTCATTTCACTGTGGATAATGACACACTCTTACCAGCTTCAGCCAGCATCTTCACAAGGTCTTTTGCTTTTGTTCTTGGGTTGATATGCACATTTTGTACCAAAGCACATTCATCTCTGGGACACAGAACCCGTCTCCTTCCTGAGCGGTACGATGGCTAGACATTCTCATCTTGTTTGTATTTGCGTATAATTGTTTGTACAGATGAACGAGGCACCTTCAGGTATCTGGAAATTGCACCCAAGGATGAACTAGACTTGTGCAAGCCCACAATTCTCTTCCTGATATGTTGGCTGATTTCTTTAGACTTTCTCATGATGTTACACAAAGAAGCAGTGTGTTTCAGGTGTGCCTTAAAATACATCCACAAGTGTGTCTCTAATTAACTCAGATGTTACCAATAAACCTATCAGAAGCTTCCAAAGACATGACATCATCATATGGGCTGTCCCAAATTGTTTAAAGGGATAGTAATCTTAGTGTATGTAAACTTTTGACTTTGCAGAAAGTAATAAAATGCCTTCAAAAATTCTCTCTCTCTCATTATTCTGGCATTTGGCAAATATAAATAATTTTGGTAATCCTAATTAACCTAAAACGGGAAAGGTTTATTCTGATTTAATGTCAGATAGTGAGAAAAACATGCGTTATACATATGTGTCTTTTTATATAGTGTATGTAAACTTCTGGTTTCAACTGTATATATACATATAAGCCCTAGCTAGCTTTTGCAGGTTTTTTGGAGTCGGCTTGAAATATAAATCCCTAAAATAATCCCTAACTACAGTTGGTTTAACCCCTTTCCGACATCTGCTGTGCGATTACGGCGGATGCCGGGTCCTAAAAAATAGCTACTGTACCGAGTCTCCACTGTGCAGGCCTGGAGCTAAAGCCTGCACTCAGAGTCCACTCTGATCACAGGCATTGCTTAGTGTGATAAAGTATCACAACTGTTCCCGGCTACATACCTTCTTCTTTGCTGATGGCCGCCAAAGCTACTGTGCCGGGTCTCCGCTGTAATGTACAGAGTCTATTCTGATTGCGAGCATTGTTGAGTGTGCACCCCCCCCAAAGTATTATAACTGTTCTCGGGGCCGGTCCTCACCGGCCCCATACCTTTCTCATTACATGCGAGATCGTGGGAATCGACCTGTTCCCAGGCTTGTCATAAGAATATTACTATTGTGGCTCTTCTATGACCAGCCTCAATAGTAATGTAGTTAATCTCCCATAGACTGCAATACAGTTGTGTTGCAGTCTATGGGATGAGTGCAGGTTCAAGCCCCCTAGGGGGGAGTGTTAATAAAATAGTAAAAAAAATAAAATATATATATATATATATATATATATATACAGTACAGACCAAAAGTTTGGACGCACCTTCTCATTCCAAGAGTTTTCTGTATTTTCATGACTATAAAAATTGTTGATTCACACTGAAGGCAACAAAACTATGAATTAACACATGTGGAATTATATAGTTAACAAAAAAGTGTGAAACAACTGAAAATATGTCTTATATGCTAGGTTCAGGTCTGGTGACTGTGGAGGCCAGGTCACCTGGCGTAGCACCCCATCACTCTCCTTCTTGGTCAAATAGCCCTTACACAGTCTTGAGGTGTGTTTGGGGTCATTGTCCTGTTGAAAAATAAATGATGGTCCAACTAAACGCAAACCGGATGGAATAGCATGCCGCTGCAAGATGCTGTGGTAACCATGCTGGTTCAGTATTCCTTCAATTTTGAATAAATCCCCAACGGTGTCACCAGCAAAGCACCCCCACACCATCACACACCTCCTCCTCCATGCTTCACGGTGGGAACCAGGCATGTAGAGTCCATTCGTTCACCTTTTCTGCGTCGCACAAAGACACAGTGGTTGGAATCAAAGATCTCAAATTTGGACTCATCAGACCAAAGCACAGATTTCCACAGGTCTCATGTCCATTCCTTGTGTTCTTTAGCCCAAACAAGTCTCTTCTGCTTGTTGCATGTCCTTAGCAGTGGTTTCCTAGCAGCTATTTTACCATGAAGGCCTGCTGCACACAGTCTCCTCTTAACAGTTGTTGTAGAGATGTGTCTGCTGCTAGAACTCTGTGTGGCATTGACCTGGTCTCTAATCTGAGCTGCTGTTAACCTGCGATTTCTGAGGCTGGTGACTCGGATGAACTTATCCTCCGCAGCAGAGGTGACTCTTGGTCTTCCTTTCCTGGGGCGGTCCTCATGTGAGCCAGTTTCTTTGTAGCGCTTGATGGTTTTGGCCACTGCACTTGTGGACACTTCCAAAGTTTTCCCAATTTTTCGGACTGACTGACCTTCATTTCTTAAAGTAATGATGGCCACTCGTTTTTCTTTACTTAGCTTCTTTTTTCTTGCCATAATACAAATTCTAACACTCCATTCAGTAGGACTATCAGCTGTGTATCCACCTGACTTCTGAACAACACAACTGATGGTCCCAACTCCATTTATAAGGCAAGAAATCCCACTTATTAAACCTGACAGGGCACACCTGTGAAGTGAAAACCATTTCAGGTGACTACCTCTTGAATCTCATCAAGAGAATTGCAAGAGTGTGCAAAGCAGTAATCAAAGCAAAAGGTGGCTACTTTGAAGAACCTAGAATATAAGACATATTTTCAGTTGTTTCACACTTTTTTGTTAAGTATATAATTCCACATGTGTTAATTCATAGTTTTGATGCCTTCAGTGTGAATCTACAATTTTTATAGTCATGAAAATACAGAAAACTCTTGGAATGAGAAGGTGTGTCCAAGATATGCTTCATTTTTCCGTCTGTGAACATAGAGCTGATGTGCCTTGCCAAAAATTTCGATTTTTGTCTTATCTGTACATAGGACATTCTCCCAGAAGCTTTGTGGCTTGTCAACACATTTTTATATATTATTACTTTTGTCAGATTCAAGTTATTTCTGTCACCATTGTGGGTTTTTCTTTAATTAAACGAGGGGTACCAACAATTTTGTCCACGTGTGTGTATATATATATAAAAACAAAAAAAATACAAGTTCAATACTATTCAATACTAGAATACATATAAAACTAATAAAAACTGTGAAACACATACACATTAGGTATCCCTGTGTCCGAAAACGCCCGGTCTACAAACATATCAAAATATTTTTCCTGTACGGTGAATGCTGTAGCGAGAAAACAAATCAAAAGTGCCAAACTACCGTTTTTTTGTTTTTTTTTTGCTGTTTCACCTCTGATACACATTTGATCACTTTTTATTTAAATATTTAAGTGTTGTTCATGGAAAAAATTAAGACCTACCCAGAAAATAAGCCCTAGCCTATTTTTTTCTGAGAAAAAAATTATATAAGACCCTGTCTTATTTTCAGAGAAACACGGTGAGTGTATATATATACAGTGGGGAAAAAAAGTATTTAGTCAGCCACCAATTGTGCAAGTTCTCCCACTTAAAAAGATGAGGCCGGCCTGTAAATGACATCATAGGTAGACCTCAACTATGAGAGACAAAATGAGAAAACAAATCCAGAAAATCACATTGTCTGATTTTTTTAAGAATTTATTTGCAAATTATGGTGGAAAATAAGTATTTGGTCAATAACAAAAGTTCATCTCAATACTTTGTTATATATCCTTTGTTGGAAATGACAGAGGTCAAATGTTTTCTGTAAGTCTTCACAAGGTTGGAACACACTGTTGCTGGTATGCTGGCCCATTCCTCCATGCAGATCTCCTCTAGAGCAGTGATGTTTTGGGGCTGTCGCTGAGCAACACGGACTTTCATCTCCCTCCAAAGGTTTTCTATGGGGTTGAGATCTGGAGACTGACAAAGCCACTCCTTCGTTGCCCTGGTGGTGTGCTTGGGATCATTGTCATGCTGAAAGACCCAGCCACGTTTCAACTTCAATGTCCTTGTTGATGGAAGGAGGTTTGCACTCAAAATCTCACGATACATGGCCCCATTCATTCTTTCATGTACACGGATCAGTCGTCCTGGTCCCTTTGCAGAGAAACAGCCCCAAAGCATGATGTTGCCACCACCATGCTTCACAGTAGGTATGGTGTTCTTTGGATGCAATTCAGTATTTACTCTCCTCCAAACACGACGAGTTATGTTTCTACCAAACAGTTCTACTTTGGTTTCATCTGACCATATGACATTCTCCCAATACTCTCCTGGAACATCCAAATGCTCTCTAGCAAACTTCAGTCAGGCCCAGATATATACTGGCTTAAGCAGGGGGACACGTCTGGCACTGCAGGATCTGAGTCCCTGGCGGTGTAGTGTGTTACTGATGGTAGCCTTTATTACGCTTTCTGCAGGTCATTCACTAGGTCCCCCCGTGTGCTTCTGGGATTTTTGCTCACCGTTCTTGTGATCATTTTGACCCCACGGGGTGAGATCTTGCGTGGAGCCCCTGATCGAGGGAGATTATCAGTGGTCTTGTATGTCTTCCATTTTCTAATTATTGCTCCCACAGTTGATTTCTTCACACCAAGCTGCTTGCCTATTGCAGATTCAGTCTTCCCAGCCTGATGCAGGTCTACAATTTTGTTTCTGGTGTCCTTCCACAGCTCTTTGGTCTTCACCATAGTGGAGTTTGGAGTGTGACTGTTTGAGGTTGTGGACAGGTGTCTTTTATACTGATAACAATTTCAAACAGGTGCCATTACTACAGGTAATGAGTGGAGGACAAAGGAGCCTCTTAAAGAAGAAGTTACAGGTCTGTGAGAGCCAGAAATCTTGCTTGATTGTAGGTGACCAAATACTTATTTTCCACCATAATTTGCAAATAAATTCTTAAAAATTCAGACAATATGATTTTCTGGATTTGTTTTCTCATTTTGTCTGTCATAGTTGAGGTCTACCTATGATGACAATTATAGGCCAGCCTCATCTTTTTAAGTGGGAGAACTTGTGCAATTGGTGGCTTACTAAATACTTTTTTTCCCCACTGTGTGTGTGTATATATATATATATATATATATATATATATATACAGTATATATATATATATATATATACAGTCATATGAAAAAGTTTGGGCACCCCTATTAATCTTAATCATTTTTAGTTCTAAATATTTGGGTGTTTGCAACAGCCATTTCAATTTGATATATCTAATAACTGATGGACACAGTAATATTTCAGGATTGAGATGAGGTTTATTGTACTAACAGAAAATGTGCAATATGCATTAAACCAAAATTTGACCGGTGCAAAAGTATGGGCACCTCAACAGAAAAGTGACATTAATATTTAGTAGATCCTCCTTTTGCACAAATAACAGCCTCTAGTCGCTTCCTGTAGCTTTTAATCAATTCCTGGATCCTGGATGAAGGTATTTTTGACCATTCCTCTTTACAAAACAATTCCAGTTCAGTTAAGTTTGATGGTCGCCGAGAATGGACAGCCCGCTTCAAATTATCCCACAGATGTTCAATGATATTCAGGTCTGGGGACTGGGATGGCCATTCCAGAACATTGTAATTGTTCCTCTGCATGAATGCCTGAGTAGATTTGGAGCTGTGTTTTGGATCATTGTCTTGCTGAAATATCCATCCCCGGCGTAACTTCAAATTCGTCACTGATTCTTGTACATTATTCTCAAGAATCTGCTGATACTGAGTTGAATCCATGCGACCCTCAACTTTAACAAGATTCCTGGTGCCGGCATTGGCCACACAGCCCCAAAGCATGATGGTACCTTCACCAAATTTTACAGTGGGTAGCAAGTGTTTTTCTTGGAATGCTGTGTTTTTTTGACGCCATGCATAACGCCTTTTTGTATGACCAAACAACTCAATCTTTGTTTCATCAGTCCACAGGACCTTCTTCCAAAATGAAGCTGGCTTGTCCAAATGTGCTTTTGCATACCTCAGGCGACTCTGTTTGTGGCGTGCTTTCAGAAACGGCTTCTTTCGCATCACTCTCCCATACAGCTTCTCCTTGTGCAAAGTGTGCTGTATTGTTGACCGATGCACAGTGACACCATCTGCAGCAAGATGATGCTGCAGCTCTTTGGAGGTGGTCTGTGGATTGTCCTTGACTGTTCTCACCATTCTTCTTCTCTGCCTTTCTGATATTTTTCTTGGCCTGCCACTTCTGGGCTTAACAAGAACTGTCCCTGTGGTCTTCCATTTCCTTACTATGTTCCTCACAGTGGAAACTGACAGGTTAAATCTCTGAGACAACTTTTTGTATCCTTCCCCTGAACAACTATGTTGAACAATCTTTGTTTTCAGATCATTTGAGAGTTGTTTTGAGGAGCCCATGATGCCACTCTTCAGAGGAGATTCAAATAGGAGAACAACTTGCAATTGGCCACCTTAAATACCTTTTCTCATGATTGGATACACCTGGCTATGACGTTCAAAGCTCAGTGAGGTTACAAAACCAATTTTGTGCTTCAGTAAGTCAGTAAAAAGTAGTTAGGAGTATTCAAATCAATAAAATGATAAGGGTACCCAAATTTTTGCACCGGTCAAATTTTGGTTTAATGCATATTGCACATTTTCTGTTAGTACAATAAACCTCATTTCAATCCTGAAATATTACTGTGTCCATCAGTTATTAGATATATCAAATTGAAATGGCTGTTGCAAACACCCAAATATTTAGAACAAAAAATGATTAAGATTAATAGGGGTGCCCAAACTTTTTCATATGACTGTATATATATATATATATATATATATATACTGTATACACTACCGTTCAAAAGTTTAGGGTCACTTAGAAATTTCCTTATTTTTGAAAGAAAAGCACAGTTTTTTTCAATGAAGATAACATTAAATGAATCAGAAATACACTCTATACATTGTTTATGTGGCAAATGCCTATTCTAGCTGCAGATGTCTGGTTTTTAATGCAATATCTACATAGGTGTATAGAGGCCCATTTCCAGCAACCATCACTCCAGTGTTCTAATGGTACATTGTGTTTGCTAACTGTGTAAGAAGGCTAATGGATGTTTAGAAAACCATTGTGCAACTATGTTAGCACAGCTGAAACAGTTTTGCTGGTTAGAGAAGCTATAAAACTGACCTTCCTTTGAGCTAGTTGAGAATCTGGAGCATTACATTTGTTGGTTTGATTAAACTCTCAAAATGGCCAGAAAAAGAGAACCTTCATGTGAAACTCGACAGTCCATTTTTGTTCTTAGAAATTAAGGCTATTCCATGCGAGAAATTGCCAAGAAACTGAAGATTTCCTACAACGGTGTGTACTACTCCCTTCAGAGGACAGCACAAACAGGCTCTAACCAGAGTAGAAAGAGAAGTGGGAGGCCCTGCTGCACAACTGAGCAACAAGACAAATACATTAGAGTCTCTAGTTTGAGAAATTGATGCCTCACAGGTCCTCAACTGGCAGCTTCATCAAATAGTACCCGCAAAATGCCAGTGTCAACGTCTACAGTGAAGAGGCGACTCAGGGATTCTGGCCTTCAGGGCAGAGTGGCCAAGAAAAAGCCATATCTGAGACTGGCTAATAAAAGGAAAAGATTAATATGGGCAAAAGAACACAGACATTGGACAGAGAAAGATTGGAAAAAATATTATGGACAGACGAATCGAAGTTTGAGGTGTTTGGATCACAAAGAAGAACATTTGTGAGATGCAGAACAACTGAAAAGATGCTGGAAGAGTGCCTGACGCCATCTGTCAAGCATGGTGGAGGTAATGTGATGGTCTGGGGTTGCTTTGGTGCTGGTAAAGTGGGAGATTTATACAAGGTAAAAGGGATTTTGAATAAGGAAGGCTATCACTCCATTTTGCAACGCCATGCCATACCCTGTGGACAGCGCTTGATTGGAGCCAATTTCATCCTACAACAGGACAATAACCCAAAGCACACCTCCAAATTATGCAAGAACTATTTAGAGAAGAAGCAGGCAGCTGGTATTCTATCTGTAATGGAGTGGACAGCGCAGTCACCAGATCTCAACCCCATTGAGCTGTTGTGGGAGCAGCTTGACCGTATGGTACGCAAAAAGTGCCCATCAAGCCAATCCAACTTGTGGGAGGAACTTCTGGAAGCATGTGGTGAAATTTCTCCAGATTACCTCAGGAAATTAACAGCTAGAAAGCCAAAGGTCTGCAATGTAATTGCTGCAAATGGAGCATTCTTTGACGAAAGCAAAGTCTGAAGGAGAAAATTATTATTTCAAATAAAAATCATTATTTCTAACCTTGTCAATGTCTTGACTATATTTTCTATTCATTTTGCAACTCATTTGATAAATAAAAATGTGAGTTTTCATGGAAAACACAAAATTGTCTGGGTGACCCAAAACTTTTGAACAGTAGTGTATATATATATATATATATATATATATATATATCTACCGAAGTTTTCAGAAAGTAGAAAGTTACTGAGCAGATCTCTCCATTGCTTTATTTCTTTCATTAGATGTAAAGCGGTATTGAACCCAGGACCTGATGTACCTAAAGCTGTCGCCACAAGCTCCATAAGCTTCAATGTTGTTTTCCTTTTATCTCTTTCACTTTTCTCTCTCAATAGTACATTTCTTTCCTTGTATAATGTATTGGTGTATAGAGAAATATCACTATATAAATATATATTTCAGAATACAATATACTAGCACATCTCTACCAATACCAATACATTATATAGGAAAATACATGTTGAGAAAGAGAAAAGTGAAAGAGAAATATACTCCCATTTATCTTCATGGAGCTTGTGCCTCAGTCAGTAGGAAGACAGTTTTGCATGTTTGTATGCACCATGTTGTGAGGAGTCCATTAACAGACTGCTGTCATAGACAAATTATGTTTTAAGTGCCTTGTAAGTTGAAATACAGTTTGATGAGAAAAATTTATAACTTATTATTTCCATTGGCAGGACATTTGGCAAACTTGTGATAGAGACTTTCTACTGAATTTAATGCACAATCTAGCGGTATCTAACACAGCTAAGGTCAGAGGGCATGACTGGTCCTCTTTAAGATGCCTCTGCACTTCTTCCTGGGTTAGGCTGTGTTCACACGGTGGAAAATTATCTTCACTTTCCGCCGCTGGAATTTTTGCCACAGTCTGCTGCGACGGAATGCCGAAGCAGTGTATCAGCATTCCGTCGCGGCATCCCGCTCCTGATTAGGCCCGGGTGAATGTGCCTAATCAGGAGGGCGTCTTGAATTGCAGACACCGCAGGAAGAATCTGCAGCAAGATCGAGGAGAATGCTTCTTTTTTCCGCGTCCTGCTGCTATCTCTTCCTCCCATTGAAAACAATGGGAGGCGGATTCAGGAGGAATCTGCTCCGAATTCGTGGGCAGAATCCGCCCCCAAATCCGCAGCAAATTCCTTCATGTGAACATACCCTTAAGCAGGTGACATTTCATGTAGAATTTACCTTATCTTTAGTCATGTCCCCAGTTATTGCATTTTCCTGTATAAAAAATTTAATAGATTAGACTTTTCCTCATCCTCCTCACAGATTATTTTTAACCCCATCCTACTGCAGGCATTTTTTTAACTCCTCGTGTTCCAACCCCCCCATCACTTTGTTAGTTTTCTGTTCACAGAGCCATATGAGGGCACCCAAATTATTTTTTAAATTTGCCGGGGGCAGTGAAAAAAAAAAAAAAAAAAAAAAATCATACTCACCTTTCCCTGATGCTCTGGTGCCTCCCCGCACGGTCCAGTCCTGCAGCTCCGTTGTTGTCTTCTGGCAGAAGTAATGGATCGGACCGTCCTGGGAGGACACTGGAGCCCTGGGGACAGGTGAGTATGATTTTTTTTTTTTTTACCTCCCCCGGCCTATTTTAAAAATAATTGATTGCCCGGACAACCGCTTTAGTGTTTACAGGAAAAATAGCACTTTGTAATGGTAATTTCTGCTGGGAAACTGTAAATAATTTCAAAATGGGGTGCAATTAGAGAAAAACTTCATTTGTGCGAGCTTCTTACGGGCTTTGTTTTTATGGTAGTCACTGTGCAGCCAAAATGACATGTCTCCTATATTTTATGGGTCAGTACGATTCCAGGGATACCAAATTTACATAGTTTTTTTATGTTTTAACCCCTTTGCAAAAAAAATAAAAATAAAAATTCTTGGAGTCATCATATTCTGACACCCGTAACTTTTTTATATTTCCATGTGCAGGGAAGCCTAAGGCACTTCCGGGAATACCGTGATGTCACGCGCACATGCGCATTGTGCTTGGCGGAATTTGCCGGAGCCCAGACAGAGGGCTAGGCTTGAGGATTGTGCTGGGAGGACCTACATGGAATGTGCATGGGCTTTAGGGGTGTGTAGTAAACAAGACAACAAAACCCATAGCGAAAATTACGCTCCCCTAAAGCCCATTACCGCTAATTTGCATATGTAAAAAAAGTTATTTTTTACTGTAACGGAGCTGCGGACAAAGAAAAGAAAAACATACTATAGCAAGTAAAGTATTGTGTGCACTTTATTTCACTCATAGGGACTCTACATGTACATTTTCCTCACAGATGACATCTTGCAGTACAGGCTTTAGTCAGGATTTTACAGTCATGGCTGTAAGTGTTGGCACCCCTGAAATTTTTCCAGCAAATTAAGTATTTTTTCCAGAAAATGATTGCAGACTCATTTTTGAAGTATGTTTGGTGTCCTTGTCCTTTTGGAAGACTCATGACTTAGGGTGGAAACCCAGCTTTCTAAAACTGGGCCCTACATTGTGACCCAAAATCCTTTGGAAATCTTCAGATTTCATGATGCCTTGTACACAGTCAATATTAATAAGGTATAAGCTGCACTCCACTGTATGTGTGGAAGTAGGGTCCCAGCCCATATCATACAGTATAAAAAGGATTTCCACTCCAAAAGTTTGTTTTCAAAAAATGCTCGTAGTTATTCATCACATGTGGCAAAATTCATGTAGAGCAATAAATAACATTTAGGCCTGAGTAGTGGCCTTCGTCAGACTCATCGTTGGTAGTGTAGTGAAAGATAGCACTATCCTTCACTATGCTACCAAAGATACCATATGTGCAAATCCTATCCTGAGGAAATCTAGGCCACTCCTGCCTGGCTCCATAACAACCTTATGCTGTGTTACAAACACTCCAGCGAAAGAACCCTTTATTTTCAATTGAGTCAATTGGAGTGGAAGTCCTTTTTCTATTGCACACAGTCAAGGCACGCAGTGCCAGAGGCAGCAAAACAACCCCAAAACATCTTTGAACCTCCACCATTTGACTCTTGGTACTGTGTTCTTTTCTTTGTAGGCCTCATTCCATTTTCAGTAAACAGTAGAATGATGTGCTGTATCAGAAAGCATCTGTCTTGGTCTCATCTGTCCACAAGAGGTTTTCTAAGAAGGATTTTGGCTTACTCACGTACATTTTGGCAAACTGCAATCTAGCTTTTTTATGTTTCTGTGTCAGCAGTGGGGTCCTCTTGCCTCATTTCTAACAATGTCTCAATCACCACCAGCACCCTCCCATTAATCTGTCATCGCGAAATGCTGAATCCGAGCACCCAGAAGTCTACAAACTGTTAACTATTCCTGGTCTATGTGACATTTTGTCCTATCCCTAATAATTGAGTCTCCCACTACCAGCACCTGTGTGGACTTCCTACACTTCCATTTCCCATCTTACTAGAGCAGACATTCTTCTGGATTTTAGAGGAAGTGTCCTGCTGCAGCTGCGCTACCCTTGAGCTAACGCCCTCCTCTTCCATCAACTTATGTAACATCAATAGCGTATGGACTACCCTCCCTGACACTCTTCGCTCTGCCCCTCTTCCTATCAGTTACCCAGCTCTCTGCCTGCCCTTCCTGAACCTCCATACTATCCTCTTTATCTCCATACCCATCTGTCCCAGAGAGTGTTTACTCAGTGAGCAGCAAATGCCTTTGCATGTTGTCAATTGCACGCAGTGTTAAGAGTTGCTCATTTAGATCCAAATTCTGGGCTTCCAGATGAGCAATTTTTTTTAAAAAAAAAGGTATTTTAGTGCTATTAATGGGTTAATAATTTCACCCAAATACCTTTACCAGTGTTTTCAGTGATTTCTGGGTTTCTCTGGGAGCTACTGGCATTCTCTGCATTTGTTTACATGGGTAGCTTCCTGCTGTCTTTGCCTACAACTACCATGATCCCTCTCTCACTCCCTCTCCCTCCCTTTCTCACACCCCCTCCCTGTTTCCTTAGCTAGCCCGTGGACTACTAACCCTACCTACCAAACTAACTCAGCCCCCCCACCCCATCATACTTACCTGTATTCTGTGTCCTGGAGATCAGTTTCTTCTGTCCTGCCGGCTCCTTCTTCTGTAGACTTCTTGCGCGTGCATGGTAAGCACTCTTCACTTCTGTAGGCGACTGTACAATAGAGTTAGAATCACTGGCTCTATTGCGCAGGCGCCGGCAGAAACGAAGGAAGTGACATTTCGTGCCAGAAGACTGAAGACTCAAGACAGGTAAGTAAGATGGGGTCGGGGGGGGGTATGGGGGGGGTTGGGGGAGTATTGATGACGTTTCGGAAATGGCGAAATGGTACGTCACCGGATCATCAGAAAGTGTGCCTGGGACAGTCACATGACCACCCCAGGGATATGGGTAAATATAGATTTTTTTTTTAAACTAAGTAAATTAGAAGTGGGGGAGGAGTTTAGTTTAGTGTTTCATTTTTGTTTTACCCTGAACAACCCCTTTAAGATGCTGCACACTGTCATGTTCGTTTGCTTGTTGCAACAAGTGATGACCTGGTGGTCTGATGGATGAATTTGAGTTTGACGGATGCAGGGAATCTGCCAAACTGTTCCTACTATAAAATATGGTTGAAGTAGTTTGGTGCCCTAGTCAGATAAAATAAGTTGTCTCCCCTTTTGTCATCATAAAATCATTTCAGAAAGGAAGTGATTGTAAGTCCCTAGGGCTCACAAGAAAAAAAAATTCTGGGGGTCCACTGTACAGCTATATGCAAGCCATTTGCAAACTTCTTAAACTGTGCCAACACACATTTTTGTCTGCATTAATCTGGTATCTAAGCCTTGCCCCAGACAGTTTCTGTACTGGGCCCAGCTTACAGGCTGGCTTATGCTGTTACACTAGGACCCTCTTAGCTTCAAGGGGTTGTCTAGGAATTTCAGAGCTCAGGGAGTAGACTGGGAAAGGTGAAACATAAAAAAATATAAATAAATCATACTCACCTGTCCCTGGCGCTCTGGTGTCTGCCGCAGAAGTCATGTGCTGCACGTGATTGGCCTCAGCGTCCACAGGAAGAGAAACGGTGATGTATGTGCGCTGGTTCGGACAGCGGCAGCGGACACCGGAACCCCCAGGACAGGTATGTATTATTTTTTATGTTTCACTTTCCCGGCCTCCTCCCTAAGTTCTGAAATTCCTGGACAACCCTTTTAAAAAGCGGAAGGCCACAGTCAGCTTAAAGGTAATGCAAAATGGTTGGCGATGACGCCCCTGCAGTTATGTTAAGAAGGCAGGGCCACGGAAGAGAGGATACTAGATGGCTTACCTCTGCACCTACAGTAGATGTAATCTTAATATTTGCTCACTAAGGTTGGTTGAGATGTTGCACTATGCCTATCTGTACATAGTACACTGACTGTACTGTGCCATGCCCCACTGGTGGAAAGGTAGGGTGCTGGGAGATTGTTTTGGCTCAGGAGCCCACCTGCTCTTGTGTGGGCCAGGCTGAGCCTGCTGGTGGTGATTGAGATATTGGTAGTAAAGAAGTTGATGAGAACATTCCATGAGCCAAAACATGTTTTGCAGTAATTTACTCTTTAGGGGGCGTTCACACTACCATTGGATGTCTGTTCTGATAGTGTCTCTTAAAAGCCCCCTCCCCCAAAAAACAGACACCTATCATAACGGACATTAACTGATGGTAATTTGTCCGTTTTTTTTAACCGATCCATTTAATGGATCGGTTAAAAAACAGACATATTAGCATCAGTTTGTGTCCACTAGTGTCTGTTTTTATATTGTCTGTTTTTTCTTGCTTATTTTTGTTTCTGCTTTTTGAGCAGAAAAAAACGGACAGTAATAATGGACAGTATAACTGATGCTCGTCTGTTACCCATATACATTAATGTTAAAAAACACTTGCCGTCCGTCATAAGTCCATTATTTTGAAGTCCTGCACCTCGAGTTTTTATGTCTGCGAAAAAAAATGGACATGTGACAGATTTGGTGTAAACGGACACTAACGGACAACAAATAAAATCCCTTTGAAATCAATGGGATTTTTAACGGATTTATAACGGTTCTGTTATTGTCTGTTGTTAAGATTTTGTAACAGATGCTAGCAACGGACACTATTAACAGGAGTGTGAATGCCCTCTTAGGTTCCAGAGCTTTCCAGTGTTGGTCCACACATAGGCTGACAACAACTGGGAGGTCAAGCTTCCTCCCATATAGACAGTTAGAGTCGGACATATAGTCACTAACACTTATATATACAGACATGGATAGGCAAGCGTTTACATATATAAACATATACTTAAAGGGGTTTCCAGGGGGGCCGGAGGGGGTTAAAATGAAAAAGGAATTAGAACTCACCTACACTCAGGTCTCACATTCGATTCTTTGCTTGCACTCGCAGGGACAGAAGTGAAGCAGCTCATGCGACCACTACTCCCAATCATTGGCTTCAGTTCTCACTTACTTCAATGGCAGCTGAGCTTCAATGACTGTACTGAACACTATATAGGGGTTGGAGCTTTCAGCTTCTAGCCTTGTATTGTGCATAGGGCTGGCGCTGGAAGTGTATTTGTAAAGGTGATCGGTCTGGGGGCCCCCCACCAATCATGTATTTATTGCTATGAAAACCGTATCAAGGCTATAAAAACCTTAAATAGGCTTAACCTTAACCCCAAACAACCCCTTTAAAAGGTTTGTCCAGGAAATTCAGCATTAGGGCAGGAGGCCAAGAAAGGTGAAACATAAAAAAAAAAACCATACTCACCTGTCCCTGGCGCTCTGGTCCCCCCCCCCCCCCTGCTGTCCATTCCCACGCGCCCAGGGGCTTGTTCTGGCGGAAGTCCAGGCCAATCAGTGGCCTCTGCAGTCACAGGAAAGGACCCGGGACGTCACTGGTGATGTATGTGAGCGACGTCCTGACTCCTTTCCAGTGACCGCTGAGCCCACTAATTGGCCTCAGTGGTCATGTGTGGCGAGGACTTCCGGCACGGGACACTGGAGCTACGGGACAGGTATGATTTTTTTTTTTTTTATGTTTCACCTTTCCCAGCCTCCTGGCCAGTTCTGTATTTCCTAGACAACCCCTTTAAGCTTTATTGCTAATATACACCCAAGTCCCCTGGAGTTCTATTTACTTTTTTTTTTTTTTGCAGAGGGCAGCTGGGCCTCTCCTGCTGATACCCCAATTCTTGGTCACATGACCTGTGGTCCGAGTAGAGGGGAGTCGATGACGCCACTTAGAGTTGGAGTGGCCCTAGAAGAGGCAGAGTAATAAGTCTTGGCTTCCCCAGCCGCTCTCTGCACAGTAATAAATGGGGGACCAAGGTATGTATATTAGTTATAAAACTCAACCAGTGCAGGGAATACAACCCCTAATAAAATGGGGTTATTAGGAGGCATTCTGAATAAAATGGGGTCATAATCAATGGGTTGGGGGCCCATTTTGATTGGTCCCCCCCCCCCCGTGCTGAACCCCTAGCTACGCTTACACAAAGTTATATTATTAGGAGGATTTCATCTTTTCACTTTGTAACGTTATGTAAATATATTCACATTTGTGACAGTACAACACAATATAAATGCTCTCTTATATTCATAAAGATGAACAGCAGGGGGCGTCCTACCGCACTACCCCAGCGTAGAGCTATTGCGGTTATCCGGCTATAATGTCTGAGTCACTGTGCCATTTTATTTTAAATAAAGTTTGTTATGGAAACAAAAAAAAAAAAAAAAAAAAAAAAAAGGGACGCGCTTCTCATCTCCATTCAGTGGTACGCATACGTACAAGCACAGCCGTCAGACAAGCGCGGGTATCGTCATTTCCGGTGTTCCCTCCTCCTGTCCGTGCGGCTTCCTGGCTGCTGCCCCGGATGGTGTATAGCGGTAGCGGAGCTGCTGCGGCTGCTGCTCTCCTGTCACCTGACGCAGCGGCCGGCGGCCCTATTTCTCCACCCCCTTCTCACCCAGCTCCTGTGTTGGAATTCTCTGCCTCCTGCCCCCGAACTTCTAGGACGTCAACCTCTGTTCCTCGTTCTTCCCCCGGCCTCCCGGCCCCGGTGTCCCGCCCGGAGGGGGCCCGGCTGCCGAAGATGGCGGCGGGGGTTGCGGCGGGATCCTCGGAGTGGCTGGTGCTTAGAGATGGATGTTTGCGTTGTGACGAGCACGGTGTGAGCAGTCTGTCCTATCATCCGGCGCTGAACGCCATCCTGGCCGTCACTACACGGGGCAGCATCAAAGTCATCGATGGCACGTCAGGGGCGATCCTGCAGGCGTCTGCCGTACACGGTGAGTGCTGCCGGGCCGGTGCATGGGGAGAGCGGGCCGCTGTGAGTCACACTGCCGGTACACCGGGTGATTCCCCTCTACCTCATCTTACATATGGATCAATTAGGGACATACATCACCATCTCTATGCCCAGGCCAGTGCCACACCAACATTATTTACTGCCCTCTGCATCTTAATAGACAGGGCAATATGGATCAATGTGGTTATACATGAGAAGTGGTGGACTCCTCCTAGTCATTATAAAGGGGTAGGAGTGGATACCTGTCAGGTACTGTAAAGGGGTAGGAGTGATTCCCATGGCGGGGCAGAATGGGATCCCAGTTGGTGATCACGAACCACATAGCTCTCATTCCTGTCGTTGGTTATGATATCCATGTGCCATCCATAACCGCCATGCACCCATACATCTCATTAATATACCTGGTCTGCCAAATGGACAGGAATAGGATCTGTTCTGAGTTTTGCCCTGGGCTTATGGCCTCCTTACATAGAGCCATGATAATACACCCACATAAAGGGGTTTTCAAAAAGATCCTGATGCTAATTAAGTATCCAAATAAATTGTAGTATGCTATTGGGTGAGTATATCGCAAAATAAAATACAGTAATACCTCGTACATTCGCGAGGTTAGGTTACAGAGCGGATCGCGAGGAATCGCGAATGTTTGGTACAAGCGCTTAGAAGCGATTACAATGTCGATTTCTAATGTTTAACCCCTAAATATCAATAAACTTTACCCTACAGTACTGTACAGTATACTAAAGTATATTAATACATTCATTCATTTTTCTTATACACTCACAGTAAAATGAAACTAATTACCGGGTACGTAACGAACAGGACGCTACTACCCAATAGCGAAGGTGTTTTTTTTTTAATTAAATTTCACAGATCTGAGAAAAAAGAGCAAAATCTATATATGTTAGTTGCCAAAAAAATATCGCGAATCTGTGAATTCGGAAACGCGAGTGTACGAGGTATTACTGTATACTTGCCCAAGATCATCCTATGATTTATTTGCATGATAATGCACTGTTGTGTGTATGGGGGCATGAGAATATAATGGGTCGGTGTGCTAGCCATTAAAAACACAGCTAACTATCAAAGTACATGGTCATTTACTTTGGGGCTTAACTTGGCTTTCTAGGACTCAAATGGGTTTTTCGTAATGGTGTCCTATTTACAGGTTAGGTCATCATTATGTAATCTGTTGATCACACACAGATCAACTGTGCCTGAAGAATAGCTATTCTGTTTGAGGTCTAGGTATCAACACCTGTGGCTAGGTCATTAGTATGAAAAAAATTTGTATGGGGCTGGAAACCCCTTTAAGGCTAAGGCCCCATGTAGTGGGCCTCAGCAAAAAAGTGCTGTGGGAAAAACTGTGGTGGCAATGCATCCATTGTACCTATAGGGAAATTGCTGGCGTTTCCATAGGTATAAATGACATCCTGCGATTTCCAAAACTCCGGTGGTTTTGGAAATCGTGTCGCGTGTGTGTTTTTTTTTTTTTTTTTTTTTTTTTTTTTTTTGCAATGTGGTGATGGGATTCGCTAGACTGACTAAAACGTCACGTTTCTTTCTGCCACATGGAGCCCGAGCCTAGAAGGGCAAGATTAAAGCTGAGGCCCCACACACCTATAACAGCAGTGCTCTATACTGCAGAATAGCAGTGGCACAATTTCTTTGAAACTGTTTTTTTTTGTTTTTTTTCACTATGGGAATGAGATTTATTTAAACAGCACCTTTTACCACCCACCAACAACTCCAGATTGTTGCATCCTTTAATAGACTTCTCTGCTGATCCAGACACCATAGAATTTTTTTTTCTGTAGGCCCCACTGTTCCCAAATAACCAGTGCAGTTACGATTGGTGGTTGACATTCTACTTAAGCTCTCCACTGTCAGGAGGGCGGTGTCAGCCAGGAGCAGGCAAGGGGTGTGATTCTGAGCTCTGACACTCTGGAGTGCTGAATCCTTTCCCCTTTTCTATGTCTGCCTGACACTGCCCACATGACAGTACAGAGCTTAAGAGCATATCAGGCACTAAAGCTAACAGCATTGATTGTTTGGTATGTTGGAGGTTAGAGAAACTTCAACAGTGCCATAATCAGTGGCACTGCGCCTATGAAAAGATGCTGAGCTGTAGTTTGTGGAGGTGGTGACAGGTCTTCTTAAAATGGGGGTTTCCCATGAATACAGCCTTATTTAAATGTGTAGACCATTAAAATGAAAACGTTTTTACACATTTAAAAATGTTGCAGAGTTTTTAAATATTTTCTCTAACCCTATTAGTGGTGACTATTTTGTCTTGATCAGTTGCCAATGGATTCAACCATATACCCTTCCATGGTTAGAAAATCGTCTATGATTTACTTATTGTGGGTGGGATATTCTCATGCATGCAGTGTTGGTGTCTGATAAACTGGCCACAATAAGGAAATAATCACAGGGTTTCTGACAAATCCAAGACCATAGAAATGTTTGTCTGGTCAAGGCATAAGACTGCAACACTAAGATGCTTGCATAAAATCTCTAAAACTCTGCAAAATAACTATTTTCAAAAATGTTTAGCTCTTAACTGTCTACAAATTAACAGTAAATTGCCGCAAATTCACAGCCCTTAACCTGCAGCAATTTTGCCCATTGCTTTAAAGGGATTGTCAGGGCAATTTGGGACACTAAATCACCCACATGTCCATATGGACCTGGGGGTTAGTGTCCCAAATAGCCCTGTTATAACCCAATCCATGGCCGCATTAAAAATAGAAAAGCTTTATACTCACCGCTGTACTCCCTGCGCCTGCGCAGTTCAGTGAAGCCAGAGGAGTACACCTCAGCTTCAGTCCACATGCCCCACAATTACGCAGTGAAGCTGGGGTGTCCATCTTTGGCTTCACTGAAGAACAGCGCAGGCGGACTGATCTCACCAAACAGCGTCGATCGGACCCTTAGCTAGGTAAGTATAAAAGTTTTTTTTTTTTTTATTTTTAATGCGCCTGCGGACTGCATTACAACAGGGTGATCTGGGACACTAAATCCCAGGTCTATAAGGACCTGTGGGTGGTTTAGTGTCCCAGATTAACCTGACAGATTCCCTTTAAGGGGCCAAAAAGAAACACAAAAAATGTTACTGGAAGGATATAGTATAATCTTCTTCTACCTACCATCTTTGTGGTGGGGCCCTGGTCCTCTCATCAGTTTCCAGTCACTGATGACATTGGATGCCACAACCATTACTGATCTCAGTGGTCATGTGTGGTATACGATTATTGCAGCAGCACTGGTATGTGGACATGACTACTTAGGCCATGGATTGGCTGGATGTCTGTGTAGGGCCAATGTGGTGTCCATGATATTCAAGGACCATGTACAAACCTGCTCATTTTCAGGCTGTGTGCTGTCAGTGGTTGAAAAACTGAACTTTATAATATTTTTTTTTTTTTTTCTGTGAGAAACTGACAGCACACGGCTGGTCTATGATTTTTCATTAACCCTTAGAGTGGAATGGTGCGATCTGATATTGATGACCTACCCAAGGATGGGCCATCAAGATTGTGAATGTGGGAAAACTCCTTTACTCATTGCTGGTATATAACTCCAGGGAAAAGAGAATGAAGAGTGTTTTGTCTAAGCACATGGCTACAGTCATCCGTGTTCATTAGTCTATTCTCTCATTCTCTGGGCTTTTCTGAATCGCAAGCGAATGACTCTTACCTATTACACATTGATGGCATCCTGGGGTTAAGCTTTAGTTTTAAGTGGTATTCCTACATAAGTGAAGGAAAACACTCCTTTACGTATCCTCCATTTCAGCATTCCTGGACTGGAAATTACTTATTTGTGGTCATCTGAATGCTACTGGCCTCAGTGGTGACCTGTATCCAAGTGGCACATTACTGCTGAGACTTAGGGCAAAATAGGTTAAATCTCTATTGGCCACAACATTTATCTTACACCGATGCTCTACATAGACATTTTATAATCAAACTGCTGTGGTCCATTGATATGACCTACACTTATGATGTAGTTGTCTTTTGACAGCTACACCTTATGGAAGGTTCATGCACATCTGACTCGCATTATACATTAGCATTGAAATGTACTGCTTGAGTTGTCCATATTAGAAAGCCCACTCTCATATGCTCTGTTAGGGTTTACTGAGTTAATAGAGCAGGCACTTTATTCAGGAGAGGAGTTACAAAGGATGGTTTTTCACTCTGAAATATCTGTCCTACAGTATATTGTTCAGGCAATCTGTGGGCACTGTGTAGTATCTTATTTCTCCTGTGGTGGCGCTGCAGGGAAACTGAACACTTATTTATAGGTTTTCAGTAACAGCTGATCATGTCAGTTCCCAGCATGGGGACACTTTGACTTACTGAATTCCCTAAATCTTGGCTCTTTGTGAGTAAAGATTTTCTAATGCAGACGTCACCTTTTAAAGGGGTTAACCAACTTCTCAGAGGTCTTGCTTGAACAGCTCGACTCCTCAGTTTCTAAATTTACTAACTCTTCTCTGCCAATCTGATCATAACCTTCTGTCTCTCACCATCAGTGCTTTCTCTCCTTCACAGGACACACCTACTCATCATACATATAGGAATTTACGTGCTATTAAAACCCAGCATCTCTCAGATACTCTACAGTCCTCTGTCCCCCATCTCTTCACTGTCCTGCTCCAATCTAGTCACCAGTCACTATAATGAAACCCTTAAGAGTGCATTGGATGAGGCGGCTGCCCCCTCCACTCGAAAGGTTAGATGCAGGAGGCAGCAACCCTGGCACACGCCACAAACACGTTTTCTTCAGCGGTGCTCTAGGTGTGCTGAACGTCTGTGGAGAAAATCACGTACACCTGTAGACTTCCTCCACTTTAAATTTATGCTTAAAACCTATAATTCTGCCCTTCACCTTGCCAAACAAACCTATTTCACCACTCTCATCTCTTCTCTCTCCTGTAACCCTAAAAGGCTATTTGAAACTCTTCACTCCTTACTCATTCCCAAGGTGCAGATGCCATTCACAGACCTTAGCCCAGATGACCTGGCCACTTATTTCCATCCCCAGGTGGCACTGACCCCCTCACCAGCTGCACTTCAGACTGTTCATTCTTATCTTTTGAACCTGTTAAAGAGGAGGAAGTATCTTAGCTACGTTCTTGCGCTACAACCTGTATTAGTGACCCTTCCCCTCACACCTTCTCCAGTCTGTCGCCTGCCATCACGACTTAACTTACTAAAATTTTTAACCTCTCCTCTTTCAAACATGCTGTCATAACCCCACTACTGAAGAAATCCTCCCTTGACCCGTCCTGTGCTGCCAACTATCGACCTGTCTCTAACCTTCCTTTTATCTCCAAAATCTTGGAACGCTTAGTCTATTCTCGTTTGATCCGCTAACTTTCTGCTAACTCTGTTCTTGACCCCTTACAATCTGGCTTCCGCACTCTGCACTCCACTGAAACGGCCCTCACAAAAGTCTCCAATGATCTCCTGACGGCTAAATCCAAAGGTGACTACTCTCTTCTTATTCTTCTAGGTCTCTCAGCAGCATTTGATACTGTTGACCATCAACTCCTCCTCACTATGCTTCGCTCTGTCGGCATCACAGACACCGCTCTCTCCTGGTTCTCCTCTTATCTCTCTGACTGCACCTTCTGTGTATCATTTGCCCCGTTGGGGTTCCTCAGGGCTTGGTCCTAGGTCCCCTGTTCTTCTCCCTCTACACAGCGCCCATTGGACAAACCATCACTAGATTTGGCTTCCGGTACCAGCTTTATGCTGATGATACCCAATTATATACGTCATCCTGTGACATCACCCTTTGCACTAATACAGAACACCACTGACTGTCTCTCTGCTGTCTCAAATAGCATGTCTTCGCTCTATCTGAAACTGAATCTCTCAAATACTGAATTACTGCTGTTTCTACCATCTAATAGATCTGTCCCTGATATCTCCATTGCAGTCTCTGGTCTTACCATAACTCCTAGGCAGTATGCTCACTGCCACGGGTTTTGTTTGACTCAGACGTTTCCTTCACCCCCCATATCCAATCACTCGCACGCTCATGTCATCTCCACCTCAAAAACATCTCCAGAATCCGCCCTTTCCTTACCACAAATACACTAAAGACACTTATTGTTGCCCTGATTCACTCTAGCCTTGACTACTGTAACTCCTTACTAATCGGTCTTCCCCTTACTAAACTCTCCCCACCTACAATCTATTCTGAATGCGGCGGCCAGGCTCATCTATCAGTCTAGACGCTACAGCGATGCCTCCGGTCTGTGCCGGTCACTACACTGGCTGCCTATTCAATACAGAATACAATATAAACTTATCACCCTCATCCACAAGGCTCTCCATAATGCTGCACCTCCCTACGTTTCCTCCCTCATCTGTCTATTGCCCAACCTGTACTCTCCATTCACTCAATGACCTAAGACTAACATCCCCTATTATCAGAACCTCCCACACTTGTATACAAGACTTCTCCCGAGTTGCACCACTTCTCTGGAATTCTCTATCCCGGACTATTAGATTAACCCCCAATTTCCACAACTTCAAGCGTAAACTAAAGACATATCTTTTCAGATAGGCCTCTCACAACTCCTAATGTAAACCCTTTTGTAGTTAGAATCCCTAAAACATACCCTCCTCTGTTTATGCTCCAACATTACCTTACAGGATATGATGCCGTATCAGACTAACTTTATATGTCCAGGCACTATCTGCATATTAAAGGACACGACTGGTGACGGCTCATACAGCTTTATATATATATAAAGGGCCCTCAGTCCCAGTGTGTGAATTGAATATTTCTTTGTAATGTATCTTTTTTGTCAGTACTTGAACCCTACAAATTGTACAGTGCTGCAGAATATGTTGGCGCTATATAAATAAAATTAACAGCTGCAAATGTTCAAAAATAAAAAACGGTACTGGCGATCTCTTGTCCCTGGCGATCTAGTGATGAGGGTGGGTTCACACCTGCGCTTGAGTCCGTCCGCTGCCAATCCGAGTGAAAATCTCGGAACGGGATAGGCATCGGACACTGACAGGTTAAAAACGCATTGGTTAAAAACCCATTAATTTGAATGGGTTTTTAAAGCAATGCGCAGGTGTGCGCTTACACCTTGTGCGCTGCAAAGCCTTTTTTTTTTTTTGGTTCAGACACGAAATCCTGCATGTCCGACTTTGTTTCTGACGAAAAAAAAGATTCACAGCGCAGAAGGTGTAAGCGCATTGCTTACAATGAATGGGTTTTTAACCAATGCGTTGCTAACCTGTCGGTATCCGATGCCTATCCCGTTCCGAGATTTTCACTCGGATTGGCAGCGAACGGACTCAAGCGCAGGTGTGAACCCACCCTGACTCTTATTTGGCCCTCCCGATCTTTTTCATGTTTGTTCAGCATGTGACTGCTGCAACCAATCCATTTCCATAGCAGTCACATGCTGTATTTTACTATTTACTGCTTGCCCCTTGCTAAGATGCCAGTAAATAAAACCAGGAGAACCAGAGGAGTGTCAGAGCTGGATTGCTAGGGAGAAGAGTCAAGTATGGTCTTTGTTTCTCTTTTATAACATTTGGAGCTTTTTGGTGTGTGTTTATTATATTTATTAAAAAGAGAAATTGCGTAATACATCTTAGGCCGAGGCGTCATGTTGTGAAAATGCAGTGTTTTTTTTGTTGCAGATTTTGCAGGGTTTTGTGTGTGTGTGGGGTTTTTTTTTTTTTTTTTTAAGCCTAAATCAGGATTGGCTTGAAAGGAATGGAAAATATAAAGGAAGCTCTTATACATTTCTCTTCTGTTAAATACACTTTTTGGTGCAAAATCTGCAACAAAGATGCTGCGTTTCTGCAATGTTGAGCCTTACCTTTTGAGGATAAAGCCGTATATACTGAAATGCAGTGAAACCAAAGCGAAAATGCATTGCAGTTTTCGCTGAGTTTTTCTTCCCTTATTAAACCTATAGGGAAAATGCCAGCGTTTCCTCTGGTATAATTGATATGCTTTTCTGTTGTGGATTTTTTTTTTTTTTTTTTTTTTTTTCTGAAAAGTGTGGATGGGATTGGCCAGAATCTCATTCACTTTGCAGGTACTTCGGCAGAAAAAGTTGCGTTTTTGCAATGTTGGGGCTTTATCCTAAAGGGATTTTCTGGGTCTTAATCGAAAGGTCACCAATTAAAGATCAACAGGAGGGATCTGACACCTGGGATCTCAATGGATGAAATGCTTGAAGTGGCAGTGCTGCTCCATCTATACAGGCAGCTTGGTGTTATGTTGCCTGTGTACAGCTCAGTCCTGTGTAAGTGAATGGGCTGAGCCACAATGTCATGCACAGCTGCTGTACAAATGCTTGCTGCTGTTCATATCTCATTGTTAGTGGGCTTTTTTTTTTTTTTTTTTTTTTTTGTTAAAGGGATTTTGTTCAAACAAAAAGGGGTGGGGACCACCGAAGTAATGTGTTTTCTATGCACAGTGCACAGACCCATTGGTTTCTTATTTCTATGTTTATTAAGACTTCTATTTATTTTTTTTTATGGATCCTGCTTCCATGAGGGATGGAATTAATCTTGGCAGTTCTCATTGTTTAAAGACCCTCTTACACCAGTCAATGATCAGATAATTCAGTATTTCTATGGACATTTACACACTGTCAAAATCAGGAGTAAAGATTCCCTGCGCTCAAAATAGACAATTGTTTATTGGTGCTCATTTACAGGTGGGAAATGTACCCATGTTAAAGAACTCTGCTCGCTCACAACTTTTTCTGACCGATGCTATGATGCCAGACCCAGTTGGCTCATAGTGGGTTCTGTAGAGGCTTCTGTAATCTCAACAGTAAAAATAGTGTTTAATGGTGTACACTCAAGTGACAGGACCTGCCGCTGCCAACCTCCTGTGGCTCGTAGTGCAGTTGTGAACTATAACTGATTAACATGGGGTCAATTGTGTCTGTTATGGTGTCTATTGTTTTATCTGGAAAAAATCTTCAGCTTGGTTTCTGGTCATATGACAGCATGGAAAAACCAAAAGCCCAACTCCAATGTTAGAGGGCCTTTCATGTCTTCTGAGATTGACAGTGCACTGAATTCAGCACACTGACAGCTTTGCCGGTATCTCTCCATTGTCGAAAGGGTGGGCCTTATAGTTCAGCGTCATGGCTCTTCCATAGCCTTGTACTGCCAGGAGGGGGGTGTTCCTCACAGCTTAGTGATGACAGTGGAGGGACCTTGGTGCCATAATTAACCAAGATCTCTGGCGCATATCCCGGCAACGCTGACAGTGTGCTGAATTCAGCGCACTCAGCTTTCTAGTGGTGTATAATACCGCCAATCTTGGAGACCATGAAAGGTCCTCTCTGACTCAACTTTAGACTTTTGAATCAGAAGGTAAATGTGAAAAAAGGAGCAAATATGTGGCACTGATGTACAGCTGCTTATGGCAAGCACAAAAAACTTGGTTAGACTGTTCAAGAATAACTAGTTGCCTGCAATGTTTAATAAATTGAGCTAGTCTTGTGAACTACACATCCCAGTTTAGCTTCATTGGGGTACCATTATAAATAAATGTGGGTCGTAGGGTTGGGAGTGATTATGATCAAAATCACGATTTAACATTTTACCTCAATTATAATTATTTTAGGACACTCCCCTTTTTATATGCTACACCTTGCCATTGAGTTTTGGTTATTCGTGTATCAGTTACAAAGTTATAGTAGATGAGGTTGTATGAAGACATCAGTCCAACCTATAACCCTACAGTATTGATCCAGAGGAAGGCAAAAAAAACCCCATGGCTTATGCCAATTGTCCCATTTCAAGGGAAAAATTCCTTCCCAACTCCAATCCAGCAATCGGTATAAAACCCTGAATTAACGTGCCCTTAACAGACTCTAGAACCCAGAACCCATAATATTGTTTTGTTCGAGAAGGACTTCCAAGCCCTCTTTGAACTTGCTCAGTGAATCCACCATCACCACAGCCTTGCTGTTCTTACTGTAAAGAATCCTCTTCTATGTTGCTGGTGACACTTTCTTTCCTCCAGACTTAGAGGATGTCTCCTTGTCACTGGCCTAGGAGTAAAAAGATCATTAGAAAGTTTTGTGCTGTCCCTTCATGTATTTGTACATTAGGTCTCCCTGTAGACTTTTTTTTTTTTTTTCTATACTGAATAACCCCAAGTTTGTTAATTTCTCGTTGTACTCCAATCCACCCATTCCCCTAATAATTTTGGTGACCCTTCTCTGCACTCTAGTTCAGTTATGTACTTGTATATTGGGGCCCAAAATTGTGTATTAGTCTGTGTGGCCGTACCAGTGACTTGTATAGAGTGAGCCTGTCTGGATAGTGTACAGTTAGTGACACAGCCTTTAGCCGCTTGCAGTGCGAGAGAGCAATGGCATGGAGAAAAAATAATTGAAATAATTGATGTGAGCAAGTTCATAATGATTAATTGAGCTGACATTCGTATCATTGAATGGTGGCAACACAAGTCTAACATTTTCTATGAGGTTTTGATACTTATGTCAGCAGAGTTGTTAGACTATTGACGGCAGTAAAGTGATCTAACTTGTATTTTAACCTCTCCAATCTACAGTAAGAAATGCTGTTTAATCACCTTTCCGTTCGGCTGGGGATCAAGCGGAGAGTCTAATGCAGTTGCTCTTGACCGGTGACCCGTCGGTGGCTGAGCAGCAATGCTTGGTTTGAATAGATGAGCTGTCTGCAGCGCTCATGTTCAGGATAAAGGTCTGAAACCATGGGGAACTGAACAGACACTACTGGGTCCCCTGCTGAAAGAGGTTGAACATAGAATGCTTCTTATTTGAAGATTCTCTAGCAGTTAAAATCAGGAGCTGGAACAAGCCTTTAAATTGGCAGTGAAACAAGGAAACCTTTTATATAGCAGTATGTAAGGAAATGACTAGTCAGAGCTGATTTGTGACATGTTAGCTGTAGGTTATTGTAGTGGTTGGGTAGGAGGCAGAATATCCTGCAGAAGTACATTTAAAAGGGGTAGGTCAGGATTTTATTTTATTTATGGCCTACTATTAAGCCTTAAATATCTGGTGTGCAGCTCCCACATGGATCAGCTCTAGTACTAAAGGCTTTCTATTCTAGACTGCTCTGTGGTGTGTTTTTTTTTTTTGTTTTGTTTTTTTTTTTTTTATATAAACAGAGGTTGTCTATATACTATTAGCAAAGCAAGAAACCTTAGTAGCTGAGATACTCTTCTCACAAATCCATTCTGGCCATAGTGGTGAGAAATGCAAAATAATTGTCCCAGTTGACTTAGACAGACCAGGCAGCTCTCCAGAAAATGATTGACTTTATCCCAAAACGGCCTCTGCAGCTTCCCAAAAAAGTAAAGGGAATTCTGGTCTAGAGGTGGCAGCACTCATTACAGGACTGCGCTGGTAATGAAGCGGAATCATGGCTGACATCTGCTGCCTCTTATAAGTGAGGATTACGTCAAAGATGAGTCTAATGCTCAAGCCATGTTATGGAAACTCCTCAGGACTTGAGGGTTCAGCCTATTCCACTGAAGTGGACAGACTTGCTAACCATACTCCTCAAGTCGGAAATAAATGGGTCAAGAAAGGAACAGGGTGCAAACCCACCTGTGGTTAAAATTTAACTTTTCTAAATTTCAGTGATTAGTTGGGCCAAACAACTCCAAATTCTTGCTGGAAATCTCTTTAGTTTACTAGTTTTTGCCTCTTTATACCAATTTCATGCCTTCATTTTTACAGGATGGTTTTTTTTTTAAAAATCTTGCCAGTATATTTTAGTGTATCTGAGGATACACTACTTGGCCAATATCCTTTCAGCGAACACTATTTACCATTCACTGTGAGGATAGGCAGATGTCCCACCGACTGTCTGCCCTTACTGTAATCTTCTTATGTGTAACAAATGCAACAGATTAGGATCTCCTAATGTTGAAAATGTTTGGTAGGTTAAAAATATCACTAACCTGAAGTGACATTTATCATTTTTTGTCATCAAACATTTCAAAAATTGAAATGCTTTTAAGTTGGAATCACACAAAATTGTGATTCTCAGTGCAGCAATCTGTAAGGTCTGGTGTATCTGATGATCTGAAATCTAAGACTTGCTGTTTCTAGACCTGCATTGGCTTTACAAATAATCGCTCTGACTGAGAGAGTCCAATGGCAGCGGTAATTGCTATGGGTAAATGGCCATAATAAGCAGTTACACCAGATGCAGTCATGAAGCTTTTCATGCAGGTCTTTCATCCAATCATCATGTATAATGCTGATTAAGTGACACACTTTCATGTGACTTTTTTAGGGTGTATTCACGGGTTATGGCTGTTGCAAAAGGCACAAGATGACAGCTACTTGTGACTTCACATTTACATTGCAGTGTTAATGGCTATTTGCTTTTTTTTAAATACAAAATTAGAGGTAGATCTTCCAGGAAGGATAAGTCCTTCCTTACATTTCCCATTCCTTTGTATCTAGTTATGACTTTGGCTATCAAAAAAAACAAAAAAAAAAACAAAACCTCATGGCATGTTCATATTCATTAACCATGTTCCGATGCATATCTGCAAAATACAGGCCAAATGGCAAGCAATCATGGGAATTTGGGTAAAATTAGCTTCTATAAAGCTTTAAGTTCGAAATGAGACCAAATGTATTTGGTGTGTACTTGTCATTTCCTCAGGGGAATCTAGAACTGCATTTCTTATGCTGGACCAGCATTTCCTACTCTATTCTCTGGCCTGTGACTGCCACAACTATGGACTCATGCTTGTTAAATGGTCACGAACTTTTCAGACATAGTTATCTCATTTAATAGCATGTGTGATTCTGTATCAAAATGAATTGACCTTAACAGACCATCCTTGCCATCTCTGTAGGAGCTCCAGCTGTAGTGAAAGCTGACGCCCCAGTCTGAAAATACTCCAGATTTATCACAGTGGCTGATACTGGATGATAAATCTTGTGTATCTTTATGGTCTCTTCTAATTTTATATCGCCTTTTAGTTACATCAAGCTGGAATTTTATATTTGGCACATTAAAGCGACAATCCATGCAAAGTGTAGTCCTAACCACAATAGTAAATATGGGCCAGAGAGCAGAAGGGAGGACACAGGAGTCTACAATATATCCTAGTGCAGAGTGTAAGAGTCTACCTCCTTCTGACTAGCTGCTTGTGTTACTGCTGATGGGATGTTACTCATGGACAGCAACCAGTTTTCCTTATTGTGCTCAGATTCCTTTTTCTGTGTTGGCTAAATGAGCTAAACTCCTAATGGGACTATTATCAGCTGTAAAACTGATGGGGCACTGTGTGTACAAAGCCTTATACAGTCATAGACCCTATTGCCCAGCAACACCCTGCAGATATTTAAACTTTTGATAAACTCTGGTGGAGAGAGGGGAAAAAAAAAAAAAAAATATCCCATCTCGGGTGGTCCATGTGTCAGAAGCCAAAAATCTAAGCCAGCTGGGGACTGGTGTGGATTTCGGTCAGTGTGCACCAGAATACTAGTGCAGATAGTCTCCTACACTTCTTAAAGTGTTGGAAGCAGTGGAAAAAGGGTAAGCAAGGAAATTGCAGTTTGGTACATATACAGCTTTGCAAAAAACTGATAAATGTATAATAAAACATTGACTTCAGTGGGGATAAACCCATTCTATTGAGTCTGAGTGATGCTTTTAAAGTTGTTTTCCATTTATAAACAACTTTTCATAAAGGACTCGAGCATTCCAATATAAAACCATGTAAGATATCTTATTACAGAAATCTGGGGAGGATGTAGGACTACACAATGGACTCTTTAAGATTAGAAAACACAGATATAAATAAATAAAATCCAAGTTGTACGGAATCTCTTCCTACAATGCTATTTTTCAATCTGCTCAGTATCTCCTATGGATAAATTGGCTTCAAAAGCAAGTAGCAAGCAGCATGTATAGTGGCATAAATATCTGCATACGCATATATCCCATTGATGATTGCAGACGGTCTGCAGGAGTATTTAGGAGCATACATTTACTATATTTTGCATCCTGAAATACATACTGCCACTCATGTGAACATGCCCTTATCCTATTAAGTGACTGACCCATAGACTTTCTAAGGCTGTCACGAATGGGCCTGCAATTGACTTTCAACATCACCTGCATCAGAATAAGGTGCATCTCTCGCATTTTGTGGTAGGTGCTTGTCTGCACCTGCAGCTAATTCCCAGATTGGAAATCTGCCAGTCCCAGGTGTTTAACCCTTTAGGTGTTGGGGTCAATAGAAATATAGCATTTAACTTGTAGTGTATCTGTATTAGGCTGTGTCTGATGCAGGCCGAATACGCTCTCTGGCAGTTTGCGACACTTTGCTCAGTGTGACAACTGTGTTTTTAATGGCTATCACACTGACCTGTTTTCTATGGCCCCATAAACACACCCGTGCATTATCACAGGTCTGCGTTGGAGGCGATGTTCTGCCCTGCATGTGAACTTTACCCTAATGCAGGTTTGGACAAAACCCTTCCAGGTCCAAGCCTCTCCTCCTAGAGGGTAGAGACCAGCAGTGGATGAAGACCCCATGAGCACAAAAAACCCCTTCCAGATTGGATTTAAGAGGGCATAGAGAAACCTTTATGCTATTACCTGTTTGTCTTTATTAATATTGGGTCAGAGAGCAAAGAAAAGAATCAAGATATTAACCACCCTGTGTAAACAGAGCAATACCCCTGCTCTCTCCTTCAGTAATCACCAGCTCTTGCAGAGACTAAGTTGCCTTCTTGTCCGGTAGTCGCAGTAGTGCTCCCCCCCACCCCCCATAGTCCAGTACCGTTTTCTGTTCCCTTTTCATTGAATCCCTCAGCAGGGGTTTCTTCTACTTTCCCCAGTATTAATCACATTACCTGATTTATCAGGAACCTTTTCAGCCTCAATCATAATATCTCAAAGTACACCAACTATATACAGACCACTAACTTAAAAGGTGCAAGTCTGAGCTGGACAGTCAGATGCCAGAGCGGGCACTCAGTTATCTGAATAAGTAAAACTAGAAAATATTATCAGCAAAATCTCTATAAAATTTTGCCACTTTAGTATATTTAAATAAAAAAAATTGAGTAATTTTTTTTGTAAATTTTTCAGTCCTTTAATACATGTTAAGGGCAAAAAATAGGCCAGAAATCCATACATTATGGTGTCAGATTTTGTGTTTCTGAAGGTGGTTCTTTGTTGTTTTGAACCGTTTTAGTTGCTGTGTATTCTTCCTGAGTTATTTTTATCGCTGCCCTCTGAATCACACCTCTTCAGGTAGATGTGATCATAGGCTGAGTAGGAGGCTGCATAGGTGTTGTGCAATATGTTTAGCGCTGTTAGATCTTGTACTACAGTGAAAAACACGTTCTATTAAAGAGTCCAAGAGTGATGCTTTAAAGTGTCTTCCAGTGTAGGACTGCGCAATGGACTCTCTAAGATTAGAAAGAATACAGGTTGTATGCAATCTCTTCCTACAGTGCTATTTTTCAATTGGCTCAGCATCTCCTATGACGTGCTGCTTGCGGAGAATACTGAATGTTCAGTGTGACATTCCTTTTATAGGGACTCTTTCAGCAGGAAAATGGGTATAAAACTAATCCTCATACCTTGTATTGGTAGTTGTACAGGTTCCAAATATCAGGGCTGTGGGGCTGGGACCACTTTTGCAAGGAGACAGTAAAAAGTCCTGGCTTCAAAGTAAAAAAAAAAACAAAAAAAAAAAAAAAAATTATTTTGAATTGTTACAATTAATATTGTATTAGGGCAGTGCCATTAATCTAATTTGATATATTTGCCATTTCAAAGAATCGTGAAATCGTTTAGACCAACAGTGTGATCAGTTTCATCACTGTAGACATTAGTTGGGTTGTAGGAGCCATGTTAACCTTTTGATAAACTTGTACACGATGCCGGCTTCCTCTTCCTTATTCCCTTTGCACACAACCGTATGAATGGTCAGTGGGCTATACTGTGGGCAGACAGTCCGGGCGGCAAGATATGGAACCGGTTCTATTCCTGGCCAATTTTGCAGCCCTGCTTCATTAACGGCAGCCGGTTAGCACTGTGCCAGACGTGTGCAACCGACTAAACACTGAGTGTGAACTCTAATCTTCCAATGGCTTTTGCAATATCGCTGCCTAGAAAGTGATCAATATTAAATGGCCTGGGAGACGTTTGAAAAAAAAAAAAACTAAACTCACTCAGTCTAGTTTAAAATATAACATTTTGCCTGGACAACCCCTCTAACTAGTTGCTGCCGTGTGATGTGTACGACATACTTCTGCTGTCCCCATGAATTGGCACAGTATGTCGTGAAGATCAGTGAAACAGTTTGAGGAAGTTTAACACATTAGATGCCATTCTTGTGCCCCACCCCCTCTGTCAGGGTCAAAGTCTTAGTTTGCATAATGAAAGCAAAAGTATATCTATTACACTGCTATTATAACTATTGTGTGTTACACTAGCAATTGCACCACCTAGTGTTCTGGTATGGTATGGCCCAAAAGCTTTAACAAAACTGAAAATGTTGTTTTTAAGCAAAAATCACCCAACCCTTATATTGTATAATTAAAGTAGGACTCCCAGAAAAAAAAAAGTTCTCTGTCCTGTGAGAGGCTTATGATGTAAATTGTACATGTAATCTTTTTGCCGGTGGTTCTCTTCTGACCCTCAGCTTTTTCACGACAAGCAATAAGACTCTGACTGACCCAGCTTTTTTCTTATGTAGACATTAAGGCCGTTTCTCTGGTTTTCTCTATCTCACATTGAGGCTCTTATAGAAAAGAATGGAGAAATGGAGTTCTTGTTCACACATGAGAATCTCTTATTGCTGGTCGTATGACACTGATGTGCGTCAAGAGTGGATGACTCTCAAATACAGCAACCATTAAGAAGGCTACCTGCACAACAATTTACATCATAAGCTTTAGAGTCCTACTTTTATAAGGGTATTCTAAGCTCAAGGATCCTATCTATACTACTAGCTTATGATGATTCAAGAGTGTTCCTAAATTTCTTTAGCAATGCTGCTTTGTTCAGCTGCTATGTTAGATTATTCCTCCCATTGTTTACACAGCGTTTCTGTGGAGCCAGAACGGTCTGATTTAGATAGGACAGATGTGAGTCACTTCTCTGGGGAGGGGGACTGAGTGCTTTCACCTCCTCTGCCTGCAGGACAATCAGGTCAGCTAGTTGCAGTTTGCTGATTAAGGTTCTAGGAGTTCGTTCTCTATAGAAGCATGCAAAGTGTTCTATACAAACCTGTGTAATGTAATATACATCTACAGTGCATATTATTTGATGTGCATTTATATTTTCTAGTAATCATAATAAATTATCTCTCATGATAAAGGCAAAGTCTATATTGTGATACTTCAGTGTCCTGTTCATCAAACAAAGTCTGGCCTTGGGGAGGTGATCAAACAGTGTTGCTCACCTCTCCTGGACTTCAACACATCGCCTGGTTCTCTTTGTCGCTGCTGCCTGTTGTCAGGGACTGCAGAGGCCCAATCACCGGCCTTAGCAGTCCTTCACGTGGGTCACGCAGCGTTTCACTGCTTGTGGCTGTTACAAGGCCATGTGACGCAGAGGCCCAATCACAGGTTTCGGCGGTCCCTGACATCAGTCAGTAGGGCCTAAGACGACAGTGAGTTGTGCCAGAGCCCGAGAGTGGTGAGTAACACTTTTTCATGTTTACTTGCCTCCCCTGGCCCTCCACTTATTATACTCTGGGGTCTGAAGAGTATAATAACTGATTAGTTCGGCTGTTTTCGGTCTGAATGAAACCACCAGGCAAATCTTGCAAGGTTCGCCCAACAGTCATACTGTAAAAGGGTAACCTAAATACAATCAAGGTAAAATGGCCAACCTTAATTGCTGTGTTTTTTTTTTTTTTTTTTTTTTTTTTGTGGCCTTGCCCTAGTTTGTTGCACACTTACTGCTTCAGTCAGACATTTGTGAAGGTGTCTGAGTTGGGCTGTGTAAAAATAGAGGAGTAGTCAAAGACTTGGTATGCTGACTCCACAGCCTGGTTTTATTCAGATGTGATGTTCCATTTGCATGTAAATTGTGACTTGATTGACAGGATCACTATGGCTTGCAGTGTCGCTGCCTTTGTGACTCCATGCATGTCTTATATCTGCTCACACCCAGAACAGGAGGCGGCCAGCTTCTCATGGAGGAAGGTGTTGAGGCAATTATGCAGGTAAATTCCTGCCCCTGCTATCTTCATCACCTTGGCAAGGTCTCTGCCGCTTCCTTCATGCCTAAGCCAGCCGCCTCCTTATTCTCACTGTAAAATGGGGCATCACAGCATGCTGAACCTTTGCTACAGCTGTACATGATGCAGACTTGCTCATTCTATCATCTTCAGTGAAGAAACTGGCCATAGATCTAACATCAATGTAACATTTATTTGAAATGATGAAATTAGATTAATTGCACTGCCCTAATGCAATATTAATAATTGTAGTAATTAAAAATAACAAATCCCTTTATTTTGAAGCCGGAGTCAGCAACTTTTTTCAGACTTCCATTCAAAATTGGTTCTAACACCGACTCCACAGCCCTGATATTTGGAAATGGGATAATTTTCCTACAAGGTATTAGCCATAGGTTTATACTAGTCTTCCTGCAGACAGACTCCATCTCTTGCATTTGAGGACTCAACTTGGCTGTGCATGACATTAAAAACCTATTGATTTTAGTGGGTAGAGAATAATACTTCTATTTGCCAGTGATGACATTGCACTTGCTGCATGTTCATTCCCAATCACTATCATAATCCTTTCAGATGTCCAGAGATATCAGACTCTTGTCGGTGCTCCTGCTGAGATGGTATTTACACGTTTGTGCTAGGGATGAGGAGTCAGTAGGCAAAACCTTCAACACAAATGTCTGACAGCCATGGTCAGAGATGCCATAAAGTTCCTCTAATTCATGAAGAAATCAAGTTAGTGAATTCCTATGAAAGTAAATATGCATCAAACTATAAGCTAATTATATCAATAACTGTAAAATATAACTTAATCTTTATTTTAAAGCTGGAGTTGGCAAAAAATAAATGTCATCTAAATCTGGTCTTGACTGTCACTCATTGACTCCACAGCCCTGATTTGTGGTATAGGAAAGGCAGCTAAAGTGCACTGAAAAATGGTCTGGGTAGTGCACGGTTTCTGATCAAACTGAAGGCCTTTCACAGAATCTACTGGCTAAAGGTGATCTTTTCAAACAGTCTTTTGAAAGTGTGTGTAGTTTTTGCCCTCTGGTACAAAACAGTAAAGGTCTAATTACATAGGATTATTTTACAGACCGTTATCAGGAACCATCCAGCAAGTGCTAATTTCCAATAGTCAACCTGTCTAGTACAGGGCTCCAGCTAGCGACCCAAATGGTTGCCAGTGTGCCTAAAAATTAGCAAATGGCTCCAAGAGTTTTCAGTCTTGGCACTATTTGTGTGTAGCCCTGATGCTCTTGCCTAGCAGACAGTCCTAGAAAATGCTGTATACTTCTGCTTTGTGAAGCCTTGCCTATGGTCTTGCTGAGAGGAGCTCCTGAAATCTTCAGCAGAGTAATATGCACTTTGCAGGCTTTCAGGGCTTCTGCTCCTCATAGCCTGTGTGTGTTCTTCACATAGCCGACTGTCTGCTCAGACTTTCAGGCAGTGTGTGTAATGAACAGTGAGTCATGGGTAGGGGGAGAATTGAGGCAGGATGTAACTGACAAACCAGGGTGGGAAATTGAGGTGTAATAAAGGAACTGTGGTGGGCAGGCAGGGTTTGAGGGGGTATAATGGGGGAAACTGTGCTGTGGAAGTAAGGGGTATAATGCAAAATGGTGAGCCTCATGATGGGTGGGGAAGGGTTGTAATGGAGGAATATTGAGCCTGAATGTGATTACTGAAGGGTCATTGGCAGCAGGTGGGGTTTTAACAGTATAAAGCTAAATTTACACGAGCATGCATGGTAAACTTACATGCAAATGTACCACGCTGAAAATCTGCACCGTACTCCATTAGAATTAGAGGACTTTTCACCACCCCTGCTAAGACCAGCTCTTTGCAAGACCAGTGGGGGCTGGGTAAGATTTGGAAAAGGGAGGTGAATATCAAAAAAAAAAAAATATATATATATTAATTTTTTTTAAGGGAGTCTGTCGCCACAAAATTGAGACAAACTATCCACAGTACCTTGTAGGGCTGTCGACAGTTTAGTGATGGATTTCTTTTTAGACCGATGATGCTCCATTTTTGTAAATTCTTTCTTTTTTTTTTTTTTTTTTTTTCCCCTCCCCTTTCTATGCAACTGAGCAGAGAACTGCTCTAGGGGCATTGCTCTCATCAATGGGCTTCACTATCTGCTGCTGCTAACTGCTCAGCTCCACCCTGTAAATGGCTGCCACACTGCACTCGGAAGTGAAGGCAGCTGGCTTCAGATGGAGGCAGTGTCCTCATCAGACATGCTCAGTATAGTACTGTGTGCTGAGGTACAGAGAGAGGTCAGCCAACTAGCAGGAGAGATGCTGAGCAGCAACTGCAGTTGAAGTCCATTGATGGATAGCAACATCCCTAAATCCCTTTTGTGACCATTTGCATAGGGATAAAAAGGATGATTTTTTATAAGAATGGAGCAGCTGTCATGAATAAGAAATAATCATTGTAAACTGTGCTGACAGCCCTACAAGGTGATTTGTTTAGATTTCAAATATGTGCCGACACTCTTTAAATACTACTCTAAGGCAGTATGTCAATGAATGAAATGGAGAACAACCTTAAAAGTAGCCCCTGGTCAAAGTGGTCCCCTGGTATTCCCCTTCCTTAATTGGATATCTGAACTTTGCTCTGGGAAGACCTTCAGCTTTCACTTAAGTAGTCTCCATTCAGTGACAGCTGATCCAGGTGGGTTGGGAGATGGTAGTGCACAGCACAAGGCAGCCATAGAATCATAAGTGGACAAGGTAAGGGCAGGCAGAGTTTTGTGCAAAACTGTAATCCAGGCAAAGGTTTTGACATGCAGCACATAATACGGTAAACAGGCAGAGGTTAGGACAGACTGAACAGGTTTGGATACAGGTAACACAAGCAGAGTCAAAGGCAGGTAATTGTCAACACATTTGCAGGATACTAGGAACCGTGATGCCCTTATCTTATATAACATAAAGCATGTGGTGGTTGGTGCTCACTGTGTTCAGGGTGCCCACCATCCCTTTTATTAAGCGGAGAGGGCTCTGGCTTACACTAGACACTCTCTACTGGCATTAGGACTGCTGGGTCCATGCTACAGAAAGCTTGCAGAAGGAGAAAAGACGCCGCTCCTGTTGGTGTTACAAATATAATCATATGATTGTACAAGCTATATTATTTCTACACTTTATATTGGAAGAATGAAGAAATCAGGCTATACCTTTTGAGTATATTTTATAGTGAGCTTTCGAGAGTGCTAGCTCTCTTCGTCAGACATGGTGTAATACTAGAAACTGAAAATTCACACTCTTTATACACACAAGACATGGATCTTCAAAAGGATCTTGGCATAACAAAATGCAATATACGTAGAGAAGTTATTAACAGGTCAGGGAATACAGTCTGGCAAATTTTGTGTAGCATGACAGAGGGATCTGTTTGCTCTCAGGTGGTGATTTGTGACCCTCACAGTTCATACATAGTGTGACATGAAGCTGGCATGAATATGGAGTCCAAATTGCAGAGTTTGAAATTTTTGCATTAACTTGTATTCCCATTCCTTTCTCTTTCTCTGCGTCTTAAAATATCCCATTAAAACCACATACCGCAAATCTTCAATAGAGTGGTTTTCTCCGGAGAAATGTGCGGCCACTGGTGCTTGTCCAGGTCTGCTTTGTCGGAGCAAATACAATTGTATCGTATAGCCTGGCTGTAAATAATTGTCTTGTCTGCTTGGGGCGCAAGTTGTTGTTTCTCAGGTAGGCCGTTCTGTCTGTGGGTTTGTGGTATATCGCTGTGAGTAGCCGGTGGTCTTTAATGTATATTGTGGTATCCAGAAAGTGGATTTCACTCTCTGAATAGCTAAGTTTAAGGTTGATGGTAGGGTGAAAGTCATTATGGAATTGAAGTAGGGCCGCCTCCCCCTACTGTCTATTTCCTGACCTGTTGTAAATAACGTCTCTACTTATATTGCATTTTGTTATTCCGAGATCCTTTTGAAGGTGTGTGTGTATAAATAGTGTGAATTTTCAGTTTCTTGTATAACGCCATGTCTGAAGAAGAGAGCTAGTACTCTCTAAAGCTTACTATGAAATCTACTCAGTCTCTAAAAGGTATCGCCTGATTTCTTCACTCTTCCACTGCTTTCTATGGCTAACATGGTACAACATTATAATACACTTTATTCTCATTCAGGCCATTACCTCTGTGTAGAATGGGTCCAGTTGTCTGTTGCAGGGAAACTCAAATAATAAACTATGAAGGGACAATCCTACTGTGCTTTGTAGACTTTGTTATATAATTTTTGTTAGGTCGTGTCTTGCTGGTTCGAGTCACTGCCAGGTTACATTTTAGCTTTCTGTACATAATGACTATATTTTGTATCACTTCCTTGGCTTGCCACACTTTGTATGTGAAAGCCTAGGCAGGATTTTTGAGAAGGGGTGATCTAATCCTTGTGAATTAGAAATTCTGAGCGTGTGTGTCAAACAAGTGCAGCTTATAGAATTTGCTGCCTGTGTCTGCTATTGTAAGATCTCTGCGGGAAAGCGGTTGTTTATCCTCTTAATGTAACCAGCATATTGTGATTCACAGTTTGCTGACATGGAATTGCATATAATCTTCACAGAACAGGCGCCACCTGTGGAGATCTTTAGCTGCATACTGAAGTCAGTGCCAGGCATGGACTTCAGAGTTGATTTTACTCATTGACAAAATAAAAAAAAAAAAAGCACTCAGATAGAAATGTCAGGCAGATATGTAAATGAGTATAGGTGTGGTCTAATTAGACAGTGGGACTTGCCACAAGAGGGCAAAAGTGTTTCCCCGCTGTCATATAAAAAGCTTAGAGGCTACTTCTGAGTAGTCTACCTCTTGGTGAGATGTCATTGACTTCAAGGCATCTCTCTAGGACGCAGACACTTTTGCCCAGTTAGATTTTTGGGAGGGGGCACATCATCTGACTGAAAGAAGCAGGAGGATTATTTTGGCATCAAAACTAACAGCACTGATTGCTCAGGAATGGTGGGAGCTAGAGAAATTCCATGTGTCACAATGGAGCAGCACCTATTAATTGATGTAAAGATCTGGACTTGTTGGAGGTGGTGGTAGGTTCTTTTAAAATGTATGTATTTTTAGAACTTAACATTTCCTGCCTTAAGACCTACATTTTACACTTGGAACAAAATTATTGGTAATTTTGCTGAACCAACCTTAGAAAATCTAGGGAGTTTCTATCACAAGTGAAAGTTGGACGCTGACAGCAATTTAATGTCACAATTGCTTCATGTTGCTAGGATGTATTAAAGGGGTATTCCTGTGGACATGTCAAATAGCTAAAGTCTCATGCGACCTCTGGTTATAAAACCACTTTTTATAAATGCAAATGACATGCGAATATAAGAAACTTTATAATGTAATTATTAAAGAAATGCTTCCTTCTCCATATTAGTCTGCCCTCCTTTATCTTCAGTCTGTCCTGAGTTACATGGCAACTTCTTATAGCACAACTACTGTTTTTCTCCAGAAATAAGACCTAGCTTGAAAATAAGCCCTAGCATGATTTTTCAGGATTTTTGGAGTACGCTTGAAATATAAGCCAGTCTAAGCAGCTATACATGTGCTTTTTTTATATATCTCTCGACATAGAGAGATAGAGAGATCTCCACAACAATAGGTGTTGACTACCAGTAGTGTTGGGCTCACACCCTGATCGGGTAGTCCTGTTGGCATCAGTCCCTTGTGGCTGCTTCTGGTCACCAGAAGGGGCTGACTGCTACACTTGGCTGCAGTGGAAGGGACGTAAGTGACATGCCTCTGACAGGAGTGATGCAGATCTGTGCGAGAGCCCATCCACCATTGGCTCTTGCAGACGCTTAATTGTTTTGGCTCTAAGGGGTCTGGTGGGTGGATTGTTCATGGGTGGGGGGGGGTGGGAGAATAAGTCTTCCACCTGAAAATAAACACTAAACTATCTTTCGGAGCAAAAAATACAAGACCCTGTCTTATTTTTGACTAAATTCTGTATTTCATTTTAACTAGTCAGTAGTGGATGCAATGCATAGATGTGTTCTGCCGGGGCCTCCCTAGACCCACTAATTTACTTCAGTGAGCTCTGCCACCCCCCCCCTCTTATTTTGGGGCAAAAGTCAGCAGCAGATTCTTCCATGTGAACCGGTCTTAGAGAGGATTATGCCAGTTGTTACCACACTGGATTTTGGACTAGCTCTGATATGCAATACCAGAAAATGGACTCTCTGCAAATTTCTTCAAATATCCACTATGAATCTCAGGTTGGATTCACACCAGCGCTCAGTCTCCGATGTTGGATTCTTTCCCCCATTTTGCTTAGTGTGTGTGTGGGGGTTTTTTTTTTTTTTTTTTAACCAAGAATATCTGTCTTTTGTCCTAATTTTAATTTTTCAACTTTTTGTTTTCAACAGCAAAGCCTGGTGGTCGGGTGAAGTGTCAGTATTTTCCTACTGTAGATAAAGTTATCTTTGTGGATGACTATGCAGTGGGCTGTCGGAAGGATCTAAATGGCATTTTATTATTAGACACTGCATTTCAGACTCCAGTCTCAAAATCCGATGATGTAGTCCAGCTTGAATTGCCAGTCACTGAGGTAAGCACAACTCCTGGTTTCCCATTGTATGTCACATTACATTGATATCTGCTTTTTATGGTCCAGAAATTTATATTCCCAGACTTAACTTAGCAATTCTGGAACTAAGCCAAAATATCTGAATCTTGCCTGACGTGTCTTACACTAGCATCGGCCTATCTGTTCTGCTCTGTTGGATAAAATAGTGGTAACCCTCGGCATCTGATGGACCCCATTGACTATAATGGGGTCTGTTGGGAGGCTGTTTTAAAACTGAAACCAGCAGAGTAAAGTCCTCTGAAGGACTTTGTCTGCCGACTTGAGGGTGACATTGCAGAGGAGACTCTGACTTTGATGTGAACTTGGCCTGAGCCAGAAGTAGGAAGTCTTACTGTGTTATATGTGGCTCTCTTTTGGACTTTTGACATTTTTGGATTAGTTGAAAAGACTTAACTAGTAATGTGGCTTATTTTATTGTTGAATTGCAGGTACAGCAGTTGCTCTCGGCCTGCCTGGAGAAGATTGATGTGTCTAGTGCAGAAGGCTATGATCTGTTTATTATGCAGCTCAAAGATGGCTTTAAAAATACCTCACATGAGACAGCAGCAAATCATAAGGTTGCCAAGGTAAGAAACCTTTAATTTTGACTTCGTGGTAAAAAGATGTAAGTAAATTCCAGACCATGCAGGTGGTTATGGGAGGAAAAAAAATACTCTAAAGTCAGGATGAATATTAGTATCTTGTCACTTAAGAGCATTAAAGGAAGCTATCTGGTCCAAACTACATCCCAAATTGATGATAGTGCTATATAGAAGCCTTTAACTGGAGCAGAAATCTTCCTTTATGGATATTCACTTGGCTCCATAATGTGGGTGGATGCTGAAAAGGTCACTCACAACAGCATTGCACCGTGACTTCAGAGGAGAACTCAAGCACTTGCTGCTGTTTGTAGGCAAATCTGACAAGACTGGTTCTCCCTGGTGCCCTCTGGCTAACTTGCATATCCAGCAGAAGACTTGATGATCTCGCCACTGGTTTGTGGCCCCAAAAGTAAGTTTCTGATCCTATTAAAGCCCCCTACAAGGCACTTTAATTTACTTTGGGAGGCAATCTTAATATTTTATGGCCCAAGTTTCTGTTATAGCAAGCAGAGTATACAATGCTTTCAGCAAGGACTAAAAATCTAAGCCACAAAGTGGTTGTTTGAACTTGCCACCTTTCCTCCAGCAGTTTCTTCGTACATAACTTTGTCTTTGGTGTTCCTCAGTTTTTCACTGTTCCTTTTGTAAACATGGCTGCTTTTACTATGCAATATAAAGAGGGTTGTCCAAGGAGTTAAACTCACCTTCTTTCCACAGGAGGTTCCTTCCTGCAGGACCCAGGGGTTCCGGCCTGGTACCAACTTGGGTTATGTGATCCGAACCACCTTTCTCCCCCCCCCAATGTCCAAGAGTGAGTGGATGGAGTGACCCAGGGGTCAGGGGCTAGTTCAAATCATGTGACCCAGAGTCTGAACCAGATCAGGACCTCTGGATCCTGCATGGAGGAAAAGGGGGTAAATTTAACTCCCTGGACAACTCCTTGTTTTTGCTATGCCGTTTACGGTCATGTTCATAAAAGTAACACAGAATGAACGAATGAGGAAAATCAGACAGCAAATTATGTAAGACACACAACGTTCATATTCCTCCTAACAGCAGCTCTTTTTAAGCTGCTAAACAAACTTTCATCTCATAGGTGTTACTCATTACCCATTAGATAAACCTTTTGCGGTAGGATGTTGCATTTTTTTATGACCTATGGATTTGTAGATTTTTGTAAGTGAAGCGGGTAATGTTTAACCCCCCAGTGTACAGCTGTGTGTTCAGTCCTGACCCTGGCTTGCACTTCCAGGCACTGTGCACACAAATAAATGGCAACACTTTCTCTGGCAACACTGCCTCTCTTTGACCAAATGGTCATCATTTTGCAGCAGTGCTATGTTATTACTACTTCAAAAGCACCTATATTTCTCTGTATTGCTAGGAAAATATGTTCTCATATGTGTGACACTTTGTATTTGATGTAGATTATCCTGCTCGGTGTGAAATGTGTGTGTTTTTTTTTTTTTTTGTTTTTGTTTTTTTTCCCTTATGGGAATATTAAATGAGCAAATGCACAAATGAACTATGCAAACACTGAACATGAATATTTAACATTCAACTCTTTCAGCTCTGAGCTAAAAAAAAAAACCAGTAGTGTGTGTAATTTTATTTTTTTCATGGACTAAGCCCTTTAAGTGAACTCTAATCACATATTGCATAATTTATCATTTTTTTTCTCTCCTAGTGGGCGACTGTCACATTTCACCTTCCTCACCATGTGTTAAAGTCGGTAACTGGTGCCATTGTGAATGAGCTGAAGAAGATAAATCAAAATGTTGCTGCACTGCCTGTGGCATCTTCTATAATGGACAGGTTGTCCTACCTTTTACCTAGTGCAAGGCCTGAGCTTGGTGTGGGACCTGGGCGATCTGTGGATCGGTATGTTGTGTATATACAGTCATGCTCTCGAGGCACATGTTTGTGGGTGTGTTAAAGGAGTTCCCCAGGACCCAATATTTTGGCATATCTTTGGGATTGGTCATCCATATCGGATCTGTTTGGCACTGACACTCACTTTGATCAACTGTTTTCAACAGTATATGAAACCAGAAGCAGTCTGCTTCATGCACGGTTCAAAGTTTTATCTTGAATTTTTTAACTCTAAACATCTATATGATTTGTAAAGAGGCATTCTGAAATTTTCATTCATGTACCTATTCACCTAATATAATATAGGTTTGTGTATGTAATATATATGCACTAGAATTACCTTTTTTAGTCATTCCTTTATATCTGAAAATCATGGTTTTCTCCTAATTTGGGACATGTGATCTCAAGATGAACCGCAAAGAATAACATGGCTTTCTGTTCTCTCAAGTGGAGTCACCAACAGCTTGGATTATACCACACAGGCTGTCCACTTGGAGACCATATCTATCACAAGCTACTGCTGATAGACAGCTATAATCCCAGTGTAGCCTCCCTGACTGTATATTTTTTGTCTCTTTGATTATTTGGGAGAATATGTAAGAGAAGGATAATTCCACTGCCCCTCCCAGCAGCTGTGATGGTTCTCTAGCTGGTCATGTGATATGCTGAGGCATCATGGAATTGATAGCACAGCAAAGAGAAATATAAAGCTCAAGATGGAGTGAGAATAAACTGGATTGTGGGATATGAGAGCAGAATACACTAAATAAGCCTGGAGAGTGAAGGGTGCAGGAATGGGGGGGAAAAATCTGTATGTGTAACTTTCCCATGCAATGCTGTGGACCCATCAAGAGTCTGCATGCAGTATATTAAATGGGCCTTGAGCTAAGCCTGCTTTGTGGAGAATCCCTAAGGGACTGCCTCAAAATCCACCTTCCAACAATTGCATGGACATACCCTTTCAGTTCTTTAATTGTTTCCTAGGTCTTTAATGTATAGTGAAGCAAACAGACGGGAGACCTTCACTTCTTGGCCTCATGTTGGCTACAGGTGGGCTCAGCCCGACCCAATGGCTCAAGCAGGTTTTTACCATCAGGTGAGAAGATTTATCAACTGAAACCTCAATTCACGATCCGTGTATTGCTTTTATGTATGAGTTTGTATTCATATATATTCTTTTGTGTGTTTTTCCTTTTTACAGCCAGCTTCCTCAGGAGATGATCGAGCCATGTGTTTTACGTGTAGTGTATGTTTAGTTTGCTGGGAACCTACAGATGAGCCATGGTAAGCGAACATATACTTTCTTATATCAAGACAAGATGTTGGATTTTAGTGGAATTATAAGAGCAGTCTCCTATCACCTTAGTCCTCCTCGTCTAGTAGAATTATAGTGATCTTATCTTGAGTACACTATTACTATTTCTAATTTTTGGACTGTAGCACTCTTGAAATATGACAATACAACATTAGAGGGGTTTTCTAGGCTAGAAATATTGATAACCTATCTTATTATTGGCAGCTCTGTTCTGTGGTTGACCAGAGTTGCAACAACCCAACTCCCATTCAAGTAATTGGTAGCTGTCCTGCAGGAGCATGCTCTGGTTTTAGGATGGGTTATGAATATCAGTTCTACGGTAATCGATCTACTGACACCCCCACTGACGGCTGTTCTAAGAGGCTGTGATTTTTGGGTGTGTTGTGTAGTGACTGTGCTTGTTATCTCAATCCCATTTGATTGTGACTGAGCTGCAATACCAAACACACAGCAGTTATACAATGAGCAGCGCTTTTGGTAAGCAATGAAGAGGCCTCAGCTCTCAGTAAACAGCTTGTTTGTGGTGGTCCAATACCACCAACAATCTGGTATTGCTGTATCTTTAGGATAGGTCATCAGTATTTCTTTTGAAACCCCCTTAAGTTAAACTTAGTTTTCTCAAAATAATCTTTTAGAAGGTTATAGGAAATTTATTTCTTAAAGGGTTTGTCTGGTTTCAGACCAATGAGGAGGTATTGATAGTATATTGGAAAATTGTAAAACTGTATTATGCAAACAGTTGTCTATTGTTGTTAATCTGGACATGGGTTTTTTTTGTATAAAGTTTTACAACTTTCCAATATACCTTCTGTATCAATTCCCCAGTTTTATAGATCCTTGCTTGCTTTCATTCTGCTTGTTGCCATTGGATAAAAGTCAGTCCATGGTCATGTGATGGACACAGTTATACAGCTCATTATAGTCACAGCATAGTAATCGGACATCTGCCTGGTAATGAGCCGTGCACCCATCACAAGACCAAGGACTGATTTTTCTCCACTGGGAGTAAACAGAGTGAAAGAAAGCAAACAGAGATCTAGAAAACTGGGGAATTGATACAGAAATTATTGGAAATTGTAGAACTTTTTATTATACAAATAACCATAGTCTCTCTCAAATTGGGCTGAAACTGGACAACCCTTTTAAGTTGACTCCCCTCCCTGTCTACAGTAAGACGAAAAATAAGTCAGTCCTTCACTAAACTTTGCTGTCAGCTATTTAGCAAAAATGAAAGTGGGGGGGGGGGGGAAAATCAGTAGGTTATCCCTTGTCCTCACCAAAATTTCTGCAAGACCATGCATTGCAGGGACATTCAGAAAGTCTTGCAAACTAAAAAAAAAAAAAAAAAAAAGGGAGGCAAGATTAATTGACTTCTCACTCATTTCTAGGCTTAGCATTCCTTTAAGTGTATGCTCTTTTACTAGTGGTTATATATACAAGCAGGAACCCAGGTACAAATATCTTTATTTTTTTTTTTCCCCCGCATTCAAGGTCTGAACATGAGAGACATTCCCCAAACTGCCCGTTTGTGAAAGGTGAACATACCCAGAATGTACCCCTCTCAGTTACTCTTGCAACATGTCCTGCCCAGTTCCCCTGCACAGATGGCACAGACAGAATATCCTGTTTTGGGGTGGGGAACTGTCCACACTTTCTAGCTGCGGCAACAAAAAGAGGAAAAGTCTGTGTGTGGGATGTATCCAAGCTTATGAAGGTATTTGCTTTTTTACAATTCCACTCTTAATCATAGCTTAATACATATCATTGTTTTTTATATATAGTGTCTAACTTTTTTTTTTTGTTTTTAAGGTGCACTTAAAATTTGAGGTAAATCCATATGACCCTGCAATAGTGCAGCTCCTAGTTCTCACTGGTGACTCAAGTACTACCACGGTGGAGACTAGGAGGCCAACACTTGCTTGGTTAGAAGATTCATCCAGCTGCTCAGATATCCCAAAATTAGAGGGAGACAGGTACTGCATCTAATTTTTATTTGATTTATTGCAAATTGTATAATTTTTTTTATTTTTATTTTTTTACCCTCACTTTGAAATGGCGACTTTGCATCAAACCTCCTAGCTAAACTCATATTAGTGTCTGAATTTAGCAGAGCTCCCATCCTATAGCAGATCATCTTATAAAATATAAAAGGTGTAATATTCACCTTCAGCTGGTCTGTTTACCTGGCCTTGGCATTGTCTTTTCATTGTGTGACCAGTGTAGACACACTGCCCAAAGTGGTGGCCTTAGTCCTGTTGAAAGGTCGCTGGTGCAGCCCGTGGTAGGCTGTGGCGGTTACCTGTAAACACGGTTCACTATTGGTAGAGATGTCAGTGGACCAGAAAAGCAGTGCCGGGGATTGGAAAGGTGAGTAATACTAAATCTGCTACTTTTCTCAGCTGCTTGTAAAGGCTCTCATGGGGTGGGAAAAGTCTTTAACATTCAGAAGACCTTAGGTTAGCAATCATAGTAGAAACCTTCTTAAAAGGGCACAATAACATCACCGTTTTATGTCTAGTGCAGATCTGAGCGTTGTCTGTACTGGGCATAGAATAATGACTTCAATGCTCCTTTAGAGAAGTTGAGGGTACAGCAGACCAGTGGAGTGGGATCACACTTGGGTGATGCTCCAGCGTGTTGAGTTTTTAAGTAGTTGTGCAGATTTAGTATACTTTCAGTATACAAAATGGTGTTCATAACAAAGCCAGGTCAGTCTTGTAGGGTTGGGGTCCTAGAAGCCATCCAGTACTTCTGCTAGTTAATACATACACATAATGATTCACTTTAAACCAAAGCTGGCAAAACACTTAGGTTATTCATAAGGATAGTTTTGTCTACTTTTTTTATGATTTTATATTTTGTTTTTGTTTTATTCTAGTGATGACTTGCTGGATGATTCAGATAGTGAAGAGCGATCAAGATCTGATTCTGTAACAGGTAATCTATAAATGTTATGTAAACCTGCTCTTTCCATAAACTGTTATCATTTCAAGGAGCTGTAATACTGCTACGGGAAGAAGTTCACAGCTTGTTAAAGGTCTATTCACGTATATCGTCTTTGACACAGATTTAGGTGTGGGTTCCACTTCAAATTGTAAGGTCCATTGACGGCCCACATTTCATGCCTATGAATGGAGTGTCAGTGACTCCATTCACGTACTATGGAAAACTGGCTTTTTTTTTTTCTTGGGGAAATCTTGGTGCCATTCTCGTTTTGTCCATTGCGAGAAAACATGATGGGTTTTCAAGCTAACATTTGAACATGGCCTAGTTGTGGGAAGACTCTCTGCGTGTATGTTTATCTGATGGTTTTCAGCCTCTGGATATTAAAATGGGTTGTCCGGTTCCAAAAGGACTTTTTATACTGAAGAACTATCCACAGGATAGATCAGTATGTGATCTGTGGGGATCAGACACCTAGACTCTGCACAGATCAACTGTTGCGGTAGCCTCCAGGTCCCTGTGAGGATCATGTGCAAGCTGCTCCTATTCAAGTAAATGAGTAAGGCGCTGCAGCCCTGTCCACAGTATAGTGGTGGTTTTTGGGGAATTGCAGAGCTGTTCCTATTAATTGGATGGGAGAACCTGCTTGTGTTGCCCATCCACGTTCTGTGTTGGAGCCCCACAGTTCACTTGAAAATGCTTTTTGTTTCGAACAACCCCTTCTAACTAACCAGAATGTTTCCACCAATTGATGGCAAAAATCTCGACAATGGTGAGAAATTAAAACCCCTGTGAAGCATATCACTATTTGCTTAAAATTGGCTCTTAGTGTGATGTATCACTTGGATCTGTTTCCAGGCTGGCTTTTGGAGGCTTTAGTTCTTTCTTTTTTTTTTTTTTTTTTTTTTTTTAAATCTTACAACTGTTTGTCTTGCACAGGGCACACGTCTCAGAAGGAAACCTTGGAGATGAGCCTGGATATAACTGCTCTTAGTATACTGCAACAGCCTGAGAAGTTACAGTGGGAGATTGTAGCTAATGTTCTTGAAGATACTGTAAAAGACTTAGAGGAACTTGGAGCAAATCCTGCTTTAGTTGGTTGTAAAAGTGAAAAGACCAAGGAAAAACATTTAGAACAGCACAACATTCCCTTTCCTTGCTTACTGACTGGTGGTTTATTGACTTACAAGTCTCCGATCTCCTCCCCCACAAGTAGCAATTCTCGCAGGTCACTTGATGCTTTAAACAGGACTCCAGGTGAGAGCTCCTCAGAGCAGGGCTCCACTGACAATGAATCTGGCACGAACTCTGATCTTAATTCTCCTATGGTAAAAAGGACGCTACCTGTTTTGCTACTTTACAGCATTAAAGAGTCTGACGAAAAAGCAGGGAAACTTTTTTCTCATATGAACAATATTATGAGCAAAAGTCTTCACGACGATGGGTTTACTGTCCCACAAATCATTGAGATGGAGCTTGATAACCAGGAGCAGTTGCTGCTTCAAGACCCTCCTGTCACGTACATCCAGCAGTTTGCTGAGGCCACAGCCAGTTTGACGTCCCCTGACACGGACAAGTGGACTTCTATGGTTCCTAAGCCTGGGACACTGGTGCAGTGTATGCGGCTGCCTAAGTTTGCAGAGGAGGAGAACCTCTGTGTAGATTCAATTATCCCTTGCGCTGATGGCGTCCATCTTTTAATAGGTTTACAGAAATGTCCTGCGGAGTCCTTGAGTGCAATAAATCAAGTAGAGGCCTTGAATAATTTAAACAAATTAAATTCAGCTCTTTGCAGTAGGAGGAAAGGAGAAGCCGAGCACAGTCTCAGCAGTGTAAATGGAACTAGTATCAATGTTATCCCCTGTGAGTCTTCAGCAGATGTTCAGGATCCTTTAATTATTCAACCAGTCCAGAGGAGTGTGAGCGGTGGATACTTGTTGATCTACAAAATGAATTATACTACCAGAATAGTAACTCTGGAGGAGCAGCCGGTGAAAATCTTGCATATTAAAGACCCTCAGGATGCTATTACCTCACTTATTCTATTACAGCCTGATATTTTAGACAATAGGGAGGACGACTGTGAGGAGTCTTCAGAAGATGCCCCACTGACTCCTAAAAATCTTTCTGGAAAAGAGAAGAAATCTGAGCTACATAGCCTAGGGCACTTAGTGGTAACCACTCAAGGTGGATTTGTAAAAATTTTAGATCTTTCAACATTTGAGGTCATGGCTAAAGTGGATCCTCCTAAAAAGGAAGGAACAGATGAAGTCGACCCATTTGTATCGGTTGTTTACTGTTCTGGCACAGACAGACTGTGTGCCTGTACGAAAGGTAAGAATAGACAAAACACTTGGTGGTTTATGTTGTGGGACATTTATATATGTTTGTGCCTTCAGTCTCTAAGACTAGGTTTACATCTGTGCACAGGTGTCCATTGTTCAGGTCCGCCAGGGGACCCGAACGACTGAGCTGGACTGCTTAAACAGCGGTTACCCATGGACCCTGTAGACTATAATTGGTTCTGCCGTGTGTTTGCCATTTTTATGCTGAAACCGGCTGAGAGAAGTCCTCCGTGCAGGACTTCTTTGCCGATTTTTCCTGCAGATGGGAACCTAGCCTTATACAGGACTGGATGTCAGTGTCTAAAGTGCAGGCTAAACCCTGGTAACTTTATGAATGGTGGATAAGTTTACTTGTCAAGATCATTGGAGGCAATGACCCTTAGACCTCTGGTTTTCAAGTGTTTATTTCCTTTTCTGCACTGGAAATCCCTGACCCAATATTCTGTGTAGAGGTTAATTTAAGAGATTTTTCATGCCAGTTTATAGACCCACACAGAATGTCAGAATAACATTTTATTTTTTTGCTCTGTTTTGGCTTTATTCATACAACTTTTCAGTTAATAACTTTAAGATAGACCTTTGAATATTAGTCATTGCCCCAAACACCTTTTTATATTTTTAACAAATCTTTTCTTGTGGTGGTGCCACCAGCATACTGCTGTGTAAAGTTCTATTTTTTTTTTTGTTTACTGCCTGCAAAATATAGCTTGGGAGTTTTCTTGCAGTCCAATCTGCAGACAGCATGTTAAAAGCAGGAAGAGCTGCGCAAATGTGTATAGCTTGTAAGTTATTAATTTTTTACCCCCTAGATGTCGCTTTATCTGATACTGGTGCAGCTGTCACATTAAAATTGCACACCTACCTGCTTCCTGGATGTTTGCCCTCTCTCAGCAGGGAGCCTAGCTAGAGATAACACAAGCAATTTTACATCCCTGTACTATAGTAAACTACTGGGTAATTTACACATGGACCAAGGGTCCAGCAAATAAGCCATGCTTAATATAAAACCTATATAATTTTTTTTTTTTTTAACTATATAAATGTGTAGCCCAACTAATCGGAAGAACTAGAAAATCTAATTTTAATATAAATATATATATATAATATATATATATATATATATATATATATATATATATATATATAATGTGTGTGTGTATATATACATATACATATACATACACATACACAGTTACAGACCAAAAGTTTGGACACACCTTCTCATTCCAAGAGTTTTCTGTATTTTCATGACTATAAAAATTGTAGATTCACACTGAAGGCATCAAAACTATGAATTAACACATGTGGAATTATATACTTAACAAAAAAGTGTGAAACAACTGAAAATATGTCTTATATTCTAGGTTCTTCAAAGTAGCCACCTTACTGCTTTGCACACTCTTGGCATTCTCTTGATGAGCTTCAGGAGGTAGTCACCTGAAATGGTCTTCCAACAGTCTTGAAGGAGTTCCCAGAGATGCTTAGCACTTGTTGGCCCTTTTGCCTTCACTCTGCGGTCCAGCTCACCCCAAACCATCTCGATTGGGTTCAGGTCTGGTGACTGTGGAGGCCAGGTCATCTGGCGTAGCACCCCATCACTCTCCTTCTTGGTCAAATAGCCCTTACACAGTCTGGAGGTGTGTTTGGGGTCATTGTCCTGTTGAAAAATAAATGATGGCCCAACTAAACGCAAACCGGATGGAATAGCATGCTGCTGCAAGATGCTGTGGTAACCATGCTGGTTCAGTATTCCTTCAATTTTGAATAAATCCCCAACAGTGTCACCAGCAAAGCACCCCCACACCATCACCATGCTTCATGGTGGGAACCAGGCATGTAGAGTCCATTCGTTCACCTTTTCTGTGTCGCACAAAGACACGGTGGTTGGAACCAAAGATCTCAAATTTGGACTCCTCAGACCAAAGCACAGATTTCCACAGGTCTAATGTCCATTCCTTGTGTTCTTTAGCCCAAACAAGTCTCTTCTGCTTGTTGCCTGTCCTTAGCAGTGGTTTCCTAGCAGCTATTTTACCATGAAGGCCTGCTGCACACAGTCTCCTCTTAACAGTTGTTGTAGAGATGTGTCTGCTGCTAGAACTTTGTGTGGCATTGACCTGGTCTCTAATCTGAGCTGCTGTTAACTTGCGATTTCTGAGGCTGGTGACTCGGATGAACTTATCCTCCGCAGCAGAGGTGACTCTTGGTCTTCCTTTCCTGGGGTGGTCCTCATGTGAGCCAATTTCTTAGTAGCGCTTGATGGTTTTGGCCACTGCACTTGGGGACACTTTCAAAGTTTTCCCAATTTTTCGGACTGACTGACCATCATTTCTTGATGATGGCCACTCGTTTTTCTTTACTTAGCTGCTTTTTTCTTGCCATAATACAAATTCTAACACTCCATTCAGTAGGACTATCAGCTGTGTATCCACCTGACTTCTGAACAACACAACTGATGGTCCCAACCCCATTTATAAGGCAAGAAATCCAACTTATTAAACCTGACAGGGCACACCTGTGAAGTGAAAACCATTTCAGGTGACTACCTCTTGAAGCTTATCAAGAGAATGCCAAGAGTGTGCAAAGCAGTAATTAAAGCAAAAGGTGGCTACTTTGAAGAACCTAGAATATAAGACATATTTTCAGTTGTTTCACACTTTTTTGTTAAGTATATAATTCCACATGTGTTAATTCATAGTTTTGATGCCTTCAGTGTGAATCTACAATTTTTATACTCATGAAAATACAGAAAACTCTTGGAATGAGAAGGTGTGTCCAAACTTTTGGTCTGTACTGTATATATGTGTGAGTGTTTATACGTATGTATGTATGTGTGTATATATATATATCTCCTTCTAGCAAAAAAAAATTCAATTTAACAAATAAGGCTACTTATTTCAAGGCTTTTCCTGAAAAAAACATGGTAAAAATAGTTGATTTGCAAAGCCATTAACATATTGCTGTGTAAAGCAATGCAAACCAAAGTGCTAAATTTGGCCTGAGCATTGGGGCGTCAGTGACGTTTGGTCGTGAAAGGTGTTCTCAAAGTCTTGATATTGATGACCTACCCTTAAAATATTTCATCATATCAGATTGGTGTTGTCTGACACACAGGACCATGGTTTCTTTAATATTGAGGACTTCTTCTTAATTCTTGGAGAGCTCCATTTCTGCTCTGGGCTTAGTTGACCAGCAGGCAGTCAGCCTGCCCTGTGTGAGTGCATACGGAGATAGCTGTCAGTTAGCTGTGCTCGACTCCTCCAGCTGTACTACATGCCTTACCTGAAGATGTTATACAGGTTCTTTTTAATGGAGAATGCTTTCACTTCAGGATATGCTATAATTCAAAATATTCCTTGTTCAGATGTGTGAACACCTGTTAAAGTTGCAGTGTATAAATATCTCATATAGTGCAGCAATGTGATAGAAAAAGCTGCTTATATATTACATATACATGTGTTATTTGTATTAGGTCATAGGGAAAGAAAAAAATTGTTGCATTTTGGATCTCATATGTATGCATGTAGAGGGGGAAAAACAGTTCAGCAGAGCTTCTATGGTTGTGCAGAGGTGTTGCTGGCCCATATTAAAAAGGGTTCGTCCAGCCGTTTGATATTGATGATCTGTTCCCTAGATAGGTCATAAATATCAGGTTGAAGGACTGGCAGCCAGCACAGATATGATATTTATGTGTATAAGAGCCCTCTACATTGCACTCTGACTAGTACTTAATATAAAATATCAGGAGAGCAGCGTTTTTAGTTTATAAGCTGCAATGTTTTTTGTTTTTTTTTGTCTTGGGGGTGTAACAAGACTGATATTTTGAAGCTTGGTGAGTGCTGATTCTGCATACTAAATAAAGGTTAGGATACATGCCAAAACTGGCAAGGGATTGAGATGTTTGGTAACTGTGTGGTCAAAAAAAAAAAAAAAAAAAAAAAAAAAAAAAAATATATATATATATATATATATATATATATATATATATATATATATATATATATATATATATATTTATATATTATATAATATATAATATAATATATATGTATGTATAAAAAAAAAAACATTTGAGGGCTGTGGAGACCAATTATGGTTGGAGTTGGAAAAAGTTAGCAGTTTTAAAAATTATATATATCTTAGTTTGCATATATAATTTCATAGGAATTATTTCACTTTTTTTTTGACTTAGAGGATCTTTACAGCTTCTCATTGACCCATGGCTTTCACCCATTAATAAGGGCAGTTGCCCTGTTCCATAGAACTCTGCTACATAGTTTTGAAAAGAGCCCGGCTGCAGGAAGAGGTGTCCGTTGACGGCCACGTTCTGGCTTCATTCTACATAGCTAAAGTACATTGGGAGGTCTATCCCTATTGGTGAATTAGCTTTGTCTTATGACCTGATGTACAGGATGTGAGTGACACCATAACCACTCTGAGCTGGGGGTGTTTTCTTTCAAAGGGACTTCAGTTTGCAACCAATATTAAGGGAGCGTTCACACTACTGTTGGTGTCCGTCAGTAGTGTCCGTGGCTATTGTCCGTTAGAAGATTTTAGCTACGGACACTAGTTGAACCGTCAGAAATCCGTTAAAATTTCCATTCATTTCAATGGGTTTTTATATTGTGTCCGTTTACACCAAATCCGTCAGAAGTCCGTTTTTTTTTCACAGACAAAAAAATCCTACATGCAGGACTTTTTGTCCATTTGAAAAAAACGGATTCTTGACGGACAGCAAGTGTCCGTTACTTTTTTAACATTGAAGTCTATGGGTAACGGACATATAACGGACAGTAACTGAAAGCCATCAATTACTGTCCGTTATTTTATGTCCGTTTACTTTCCCTGCGCATGCTCAGAAAGGAGAAACAAACAAACAAAAAAAAAAAAAACTAGCAGTGTTAGAGGACATTTCGTGTCCTCAGGCACATGCGGTTTTACATACCGCTAGAAAGCCGACAGCGCGCTGAATTCAGCGCACTGCCAGCTTTCCCGGTATGTGCCCCGGGGCTGGAGATATCGGCGGTGTAATGTTTTACTGTTAGAAGGGAGCTGCGAGGAACTCCCTCCCCGACACTTCTCTTTGTTCAGAGACTTGTACTGAGGGGGCGTTCCTCACAGCTTGAGCGTCATCGCTGGGCTGTGAGGAACGCCCCCTCTCTCTGTTCTCGTCTATAGCCGGGTACTGTCAGAGGAATGCCCTCCCTGATAGTTCTGTTCATTCATAGCGCTGTATGAGGGGGCGTTCCTCACAGCTGAGCGTCATCACTGGCCTGTAAGGAACGCCCCCTCTCTCTGTACTGGTCTATAGCCCTGTACTGTCAGAGGGGGCGTTCCTTACTGCCCGGCGATGACGCTGAGCTGTGAGTAACGCCCCCTCAGTACAGCGCTATGGACCAACGAGAAGTGGCAGGGAGGGAGTTCCTCACAGCGCCCTTCAAACAGTAAGTAAAGTAAAACATGTAACTCCACACCGCCGATATCTCCAGCTCCGGGGCACATACCGGGAAAGCCGGCAGTGCGCTGAATTCAGCGCGCTGTCGGCTTTCTAGCTGTATGTGACATTAAAAAACAGACACTACCTGATGCTCATCAGTTAGGGTCCGTTATGATAGGTGTCCGTTTATTTTGTGTGTAACTTTACAATATACTTTGTATCAATTCCACAGTGTTCTAGATTTCTTCTTACTCCCAGGTGTACTGCTTGTTAGGTCACAACTCAGTAATCTGATATTTGACTATTAACAAGCAGGTGTTTTGGGTTAATTCGTTAAATTTTATGAGATGACTTTTGGTTTTCCTTGGCTGTAAGCCATAATCATCATTAACATAAACACTTAAAAAGTTCACTGTTTGTAATGACTCAATATGTTTCACTCTTTCAATTGAATTACTAAAAAAAAATTAACTTTTTGATCTAATTTATTGAGATGCACTAGTACTTCTCCCTTGTGCTCAATCCACTACTTATTTTGGCTCAAAAAACACAGCAAAATCTGCAACAGAAAAGCTGCATTTCCACAATGTTGGGCCTCAGCCTATAGTGGTTTTTCCATTAAGGACTTGTCCCCCATGTCTCTCTTGTGAATAGAGTGCTAGTGGTCTTGTGTGACCGGCGCGCCATTCACTGCTATGGGGTGCTTGTGTTAATAGCACAGTCCATTTAAGACTTTGTTATATGTCTTTGTTTGGGTGATCATACATTTTCCATTGGTGTTTTTTTTTCTTGGCATTACATTGATTTTCCTCCAAATGAATAAGTGAAAAGAATGGAGTTATCCTTTGTGTAGTATGTATGACTAGGTACATTTGGTATCCGGTCACCTTTTATATATAAATAGATGTATAGATTAATAAATATATATATATATATATATATATATATATATATATATATATATATATGTGTGTGTATATGTCTCTCTAGCTCTAATATTTTTTATTTTTTTTTCCTCAGGTGGAGAACTTCATTTTCTTCAGATTGGGGGAACGTGTGATGATCTAGATGAAACTGATATCCTTGTAGATGGGTCACTGACAAAGGTGGTAGAGCAGTTAACAGAAGGCATCAAGCCATTATCCAATCCTTCTAGTCCTGGTATCACAGGTAAGTGCACATAACTAAACTCTACCACATCTTATCTTGCATATTTTGCCTTAGTTTGGTGCACCTTCACAGGTTACTCTAGGTTCATGCTCAGGTTTCTGTTCGGGTCCGCTTTGGGACCCGAAAAAAAAACAGGAACCCAATCTGATTATGAAACTGTTACCCGTGGACTATAATGGGGTCTGCTGGGTTTTTGCCCAAAAAATGCAGAGAAAAGTCCTGCATTTTTCAAGTGTAATTTGGGGGTTGAAATTGCCAAATGGAATACAGCCACTGATGTGAACCTAGCCTTTTTATATAGATATAAATTAATACTTTAGTACAATTTTTAAGCATGTCCAATATTTATAGACTTTGGTATTTTTTTTTCCTCAGGTGTTGACCTTTTAGTGGAACAGCCATTCTCACTGGAAATGTTGACATGCTTAGTTGAACTAACCCGTTTTGAGACTCTGATACCAAGGTTTTCTGCAACCGTGCCACCTTGCTGGGTGGAAGTTCAGCAGGAGCAGCAACAAAGACGACATCCACAACATTTACACCAGCAGCACCATGGGGATGCTGCCCAGCACACACGCACGTGGAAGCTACAGAATGATAGGTATTCTACCGCTTTGAGCACCATAAAGTAAAATGCTATACTATTTTAGTCTGTCTTGCGTACATGGACTTGGAGAACATTGGAGACAGTAGTTTCTGACAGCCTCCGCTTCTCTGTTCTTTTGTTGCTAATGAAACACTGGTGGTCAGTTTTTTACATTTTAGTATGAACCAGGCCTTAAAGTAATCAAATCAAACAGGAGGTATAGAAGAAAGCTTTTCCTACCAAAAATCAGTATGGATGGTGTAGTAGTATGGCTTGTTCAGCATTAAAATGCGATGTTTGCAAACGTTAACTGCACCTTGCTGTCACAGTATATCATTGTATACTTACAAGCCACAACATACTCAATCTCATGCAATTGCATCAAAATCTCATGGGTGTAGCAGTTGTGGCAGCGGGAGAGCAACCGTGATTTCAACTATATATGCTTGATGTACCATCTGGGATCAGATAAACCTGCAGAAGCCAGTGTTTAACTCTTGAAGGTGCTTGCTTTTTCAGCCCATTGTGATAACTAGTATTAGCAGTTAATCCTAGTGCATTATTGTATAAGCAGTGTACATGAGAGCATAGACCCAGCATGCTGTAGAAGCAGTTCTTAGTCCAGTACAGATAACATGTCCTCTGTAAGATACAATACACATTGAATTTCAGAATAGCGAATGCTCAAGTCACATCCATTTTCAGTCTTGATGGTAAGGTACACACAGTAATACATTTTGTCAGAGCAACACCAGGCCTCTGAAAGCAATGGAATCTTTTAGGCTTTTTTTTTTTGTTCTGGTACAGTGCAACCTCTACTCCTGATTCAATCCAAAAAGCCACACGTCAGGTTTTAAGGGTTTAGACCTTGTGACAATTGTTCTATTGCATTAGGCTAGAAAGAATAAAATATAAAGGCAACCTTGATTTAATGTGGAAATCTGATTAGTCCATGTGGCTTGTGTGACACCAACTTGTGCCTATCGCAATCAGGATTATTTTTGACACACTATATAAATACAGTTGAGGTATTACCATGTATTAGAGAAAATTAAAAAAAAAAACAACTTGCAGTTTAGAAGCTTAAAATATGTGTATAGATGTACTTTAGAATCCACCATTTGGTTGGTTGCTCATATGGGATCCAAAACGTGTGCTGAGGCTTATGAATCTCTGCTCTAAGGGCCTGTTCACATGGAATAAGTGTGCACTGATTTTTTATTTATTTTTTTTTTTTTGAAGTAGCTTGTGTTTTAAAATCTGTTTTTACCCTGACTTGAGATCAGAGCCAGACGCTGAATAAATAACCATCCGACTCGGTTCTCTTGTGTTCCTCTTGGGCTAAGCAGTGAGGGAAGGCTGGTGGGGTGGGAATGGAAGAGGAATTTGAGGCAGAAGTTTATGTAATGGTAAGAGTAGCTAGGGAGTTTGCCTTAGTTCAGTTTTATGGTCAGTTCTTTTCACCAATATTAATAATTTAAATCCAGTAGTTGAGTCTGCAGAAAGAGTATAAAAAAAACTACATTTTTCTCTTGTGCTCTAGCCACTCCTGGTTGGGTATGGCTTACAAATGCTGACCATAATATTGCCATGTGAAGAAGGCCTAACCTTTTAAGATGAGGCAGCATTTGTCATGCATCAGAAGTATATAACTTGTTCCACAGGCAGTGATGCATAGGAATGTACAGATAATATAATGCATTACAGTTGCACATAAAAGGTTAACTTACATGTACCCTGAAATGCTGCCAAAAAAAAAATTTTAAACTGTTGATCCTGAATGCCAAATGTGGCTGGGCCCTTAAGTGGTTAACTCTGTGCTAGAAGAGTTGTAGGGTTTTACTTTTTAATTAAAAAAAAAACTATTTTGGAAAGAATCACACTTCTTTTTTGGGGGAAAAAAACTGTCCTTAATTCTGGAAGACTCCTTTAATTTTACATATGGGTGATGTGGACAAAGGTTAAAGGTCTACTTAGGTTTCCTCTTATCATGTCTATTGTATTTTAATGGCCGTTTTGCTTTTGTCCTTAGCACCAGTTGGGATGAACATGTGTTTGAACTGGTCTTGCCAAAAGCCTGTATGGTGGGGCATGTTGACTTCAAGTTTTTGCTGAACTCAAACATCGCTAACATTCCACAAATCCAAGTGACGCTACTCAAAAACAAAGCGCCGGGATTAGCTAAAGTTAATGGTAAGAACTCAAATTTAGGCAATTTTTCCTATTTGCATTAACACCTCCACCGGGTGTATAAGCGTGTGCTGGAAGGGTTTCCTGCATGCAAAATCTGAACTGCTACTCCCACAGCATTGGTAAATGGGTGTCTCAGCACCCAAAAGCACAGTACTCAAACTTTATAGTCAAGAAGAGGCACAGTGCTTAGCTGAGCTCTTCTACTTCCTTTAACGATTGGTAGTTTCAGCCCTTGGATTCTCTGATCAAAGCTTTTATAGTTGGGCAATAAGTCACTAACATTGTATCCAATACACACATACCAGATCTTGACCCAACAGTAGATCTTTAACGAGCTGTCGAGCTGCTCCCATACACATGTCTCGTGGTCTAGTCGTGGTTGAATTTTTTTTGGGTGTAATCGTCCCCACTAAAATAGCTAGGTTAAAGTGTCAGATTAGCCATCATTTTGATAGGTGGGGGAGAATTTAAGACTGTCTGGACAGTTTAAAAAAAACTTTTTTTTTTTTTTTTTTTTTTTTTTTTAATTTGGTCAGACAACCCCTTTTAACAATGTTTGTTCTGCAAAGAGGAAAGCTTTCTGCTGCAACTTGATTCATTGACTGTCCAAGTAGGACTAAATGGCCACATCAATCAAGCAAAATGCTTGGTTTACATAGATGATAGGAGTTCTTGAGATCAGGGGCATAGTTATACATGGCACAAATGTAGCAGTCACTGTAAAAAACAATGGCAGACAGAATCTGGGTGGAATCGGCCACAGATTCAGTGGCGGAGTCCGCTCCCACATCGAAGTCAAATTCGTGTGCGAACATACCCAAAGACTTGTTCGTAAAATATCAGTTAGATGCCCTTAGCTAAAGTGATCTGTCCCAGTGAAAAAAATCTGGTGTCCTTAACTTTTTTTTTTTTTTTTTTTTTCCCCCCCCCCCCCCCCCCTCCTGTTCTAGAAACTCCAGTGGATAGGCCCATAGCCTTTCCTCTGTCCCCAGCCTTTAATGTTGAAGTACAAAGAAATGGAAAGCCTACTGTGGTGGATCTGAATGAGGACTTGCAGAACATGGAAGTGGAGGACTCTCAGTGTAAGTAGTTATTTCAGTCTTTGAACCTGACTTTTCTGCATCTGCCCACTTTTTCTGTCAGAGAGAAGTCTATAGAAAGACTTCTTAAATGACATCCTATTAATAGAATTAGCTGTATTAAGTGTCTTTTCATTGTCTTTGGATTCATTTGACCAAAGGTTGTGAATGTTAAACTTTAGATTTATTTATGCAAAACATTGTCCTGCCACTTAACATGGATCTGGCTCCATCCACATGTTCTGTAGAATGCTCCTACAGAGCACGGTACTAGTTGAATTGGATGCCACTGACACTAATGCTTCTTACAGAGAACACGGCTTGAAAGGCTAGCAACATCAGTGATGGACTTGTTTCTTTTTATTTGAGCCCTGAAACACGACTAGGATTATAGCTAAACCAGAAATGCCCATCTGTAGACTGTGGTTTATTGACTCTTGCTGTGACATCACTACAGAGCAGGGTACTAGTTGACTTGGTTGCCCAGGGATGGCTGTGTCAAAGGAATCTAGTGCATCATGTCTGGTATCTGGTCCCTAGTGCTTTTTATAATAAAAATATAAATATATATAATTTTATATAAAAAAAATAAACACAAACCATACAAAAGTGGCCTCCACACAAATAGGGGCCAGGAACAAACTGTAAAAAACACAATATGCATAACAAGGTGTGATATCACATAAGAGATAAACTTACAGAAAAGTATACGCAAAACCAGAGGGGGGAATAGAAGTGAGAAGGGTAAGAGAAATGAAGGAAAGGATGTGGAGGGAGTAGAGATGAGGGTTGGGCGAAGGAGGTGATGGGGAAGAAAGGAAGACTGTGCCAGGAGGTCCAGCAACCCATCACAGGAATTACTGCTCACAGACTCCAATTCAACACACCAGGTTCCTGTAATCCTGCGAACCCTGGAAGAGGATCCATGGCGTCCAGGCCGAAATGACGGACTCGTGCATGTCTGAGGCACGCAGTAAGGTCCTGGATATCCTCCACTTTATGGATCCAATAGAGGAGAGATGGAGTGGAGGACTTTCATAGCGCTGGAATGCAGGCTAAGCCACATTGACCAGCTGCTTCAAAGAAGACTTATGTTAAGCCCAGATGGAGAAGTCAGAGAGGAGGTGAAGCAGGTAGAAGGCAGGCGTTTTAGGGGGGTAACCTGGTAGTCTGGTGCACTCTCCCAGAGAATGTGTAGTAGTGTCCCCTCCTTCGTGCCACATCGCCAGCACCACAGAGAAGCAGATGGGAAAATCTTATGCAGTTTAGATGGCACATGATATTGTCTACTGTCTAGTTAGGAGTTTGTAACCTGCTTCTTGGTATCTGCTTGCAATGGAACTCCTGTGAGCAAATTCAAGAATCCTGGAGCATTGGGATTCTGAGAACATGGTGTTCAGATCAGTTTTCCACTTCACCAGGAAGGCAGGTTTGTGACCTGGAGGAGGGGAAACCATCAGCAAGTAAAAGTCTGATAGGGAGTGCCTGACCGAGCCAGACCCAGAACAGGTTCTCTCAAATTTTGCACTAGTGTTATGTTCAATATGATCTTCAGTTTTTTTTTTTTATTAAAATCACATTTGAAAGTAAATTGTCTGTCTTGGTTGTCCAGGCCCAAGGTTGTGCCCATTTTTAGAAGAACACAAAGAAGATATCTTATGTGGTCCAGTGTGGTTGGCAAGTGGTCTTGATCTATCAGGTCATGCGGGAATGTTGACCTTGACAAGTCCTAAGCTTGTGAAAGGTAGGTCTAAACTTTCTTCACCCAAGTATGCTAAGGTTTGTCAAAACCTTATTTGTACAAATCCAAATTTGAGACCATCTGTGGTATTTTCAATCTCCATAGTTATTGAAAGATACTTTAAAAGTATATTTTATATGTAGGGATGGCAGGAGGAAAGTATCGTTCGTTTTTAATTCATGTGAAGGCTGTGATTGACAGAGGATCAGAAGACCTTTGCAATGGTGGTACCAGACCAGTTGTAAGGATGCCCTCACTAAAAATCCAGCATGTGAAAGGGCACTCTCTTGCCTCCTTATTGGCGAAGGTTGTACCAGGCAAGGTATGGAACCATAACAATTACTGTCTTGCTGTTGCTAATAGTGTTTTCCATTTTAGGTAATAGAAAAAAGTCTTTATTTGATCTTTTTCTTTCCTTCCTTCTGAAGGACAAATCTACAACAAAAATTGAAACCAACCCCTCGTCCCGGAAAGTTGATAACCTAAGAGGGTGTGACCTTCTCCAGGAAGTGTCTGTCACAATACGGCGCTTCAAGAAAACCTGTATTCCAAAAGAAAGGTTTGTTGAGTTTAAGTTAATGGGATCCATTGCATGCCAGCAGCCAATTTACAGGGGTTTTTTTTTTTTTTTTTTTTTTTTTTACAAGGTATTGAGTTTCTGACCCTCTTCCCCATGCACATTGTGCTAATAATCTGTGCAGTGTGTTATTTTCTGCATTTCCTTTTATACAGAACCTTGTACATGGATATGGGATTTATATTCTTGCTGCTCTGTTAAAGTTTTGCCACCTTGGCTAAAGCGTGCTTTTCTACCACTTTACAGCAGAGTTATCTTAACTGATAATGGGTAGGAGCAGAAGATGAGTGGGTGATTCTGGACTACCTATCTGATTATTTCATGAACTCTGGATGGGACATGAATCTGGGTTGTGGTTGCATCATAAGCACATTTATGTGTAGGATATTTGTTTGCATAAAAAAACTTCATTTTTCTTCAATATTTGTGTCTTAGGGTCCAGCGGTGTGCCATGTTGCAGTTCTCAGACTTTCATGAGAAGCTTCTGAACACGCTCTGTAAGAAGACAGCTGATGGATTAACTACAGAACATGCACAGAGTTTGGTTCTGGATATTCTGTGTTGGCTCGCTGGTGTACACTCTAATGGGCTGGGCAGGTATAGTGAAATATATAATTTGACTGTACACACATACAACAAGCTGGCTTCATAGGCCAGTGGTGTCACATTAGTTTGTCATGTGGTCTGTTTGCAGCAAAGTGTAAAATTGAGTAGGCCTGAGCACAGACCCTGTGTAATAGATGTCCCTGTGTTTGATGTTCAGTAAAGAAGCTGCAGCACTGACCTGAAAGCTGCAGCCTCTTCAGACAGTTGATCGGTTGTGATCCTATCCCAATGACAGGTTCTCAACATCACAATCCTGGAAAACTCCTTTAAGATTTGACTTTGTGTAATTAGTCTTTTCTGTAATCAAATTATTTTTTTTTTTTGTATAGTTTACGGGAAGGAAAAGAGAGCTTGTTATCTAAAACAAGAAGATGTCTGTCTGATATTGTGCGCACATGTTTCTTTGAAGCAGGAAGAAGTATTGCCCATAAATGTTCCCGCTTCTTAGCTCTCTGCATAAGGTTTGTGTACTTGCATAAAACTTTAGACAAATTTGACTGTCGAATATATTATATGTCATGCACATGTAGACCACCTAACTTGTTGCTGTAAGTTGACTCCAAATCTACATTCCCCCCCCCCTCCCCATCTCTTTAATGAATAGGAGAATCTCTTATTGCTTCTGACACAGGCTGTCACTGCTGCTCTGACTCCAACTCCTTTATAAATGGCTGTGACAAAATAGAGGCTCTGGTGTGCTGGTTGACTACACAGCCCTGCTATTATGCTGGAAAACATTGCCTAATACTTTTTTAGTCTTCAGGGGTTTATCAAGCATTGAGAGATACTGGAAACTGTGTGACTGGCTGAGGGGAGGGCACATACATTAGAAAGACTTTGCAAGGCAGTGTGGAGGGTAGACTAACAACCATGTGTTCCATAATCGGACTCAATTTACAAGCTTATTGACAAGCACACACTTGTCAGCCTGGAAACTAAGGGAACTGCTGTCGGAACTCTTTTTTTTTTTTTTTTTTTTTTTTTTTATATATAAACGCTAGGTCCACATTAGTGTTTCTTTGGTTCCCTCAATGGACCTGAACAACAGAGGTGGACTGCTAAAACCATGGTTACACACATAGCCTGGCGGGTGTCTGTTATTTTAAATTGAAACCAACAGAGAAATCAGCCGGAGAAAAGCTGGAGTTGTTGCAGATGTGAATGTAGTCTTAGTTGATGCCACATTCAGGAAGTGCCTGCCCACTTGAATAGCCAGCCATAGCAGGGCATAGAATTGAGGGTTTTGCAGTATCGCTCAAGGTGTTAGTTACAGACACAAGCTAGAATGCAAAGTTACAGTAAAAACTACCTGATAGGGAAAAAAATATATATATTTAAACTATGTTCAACTTGAGGTGAAAGATACATTTTAATGTATGAAGTCCTGTATGCTGCACTGCTTCCTTCAGTCTAACTATATAAAGCCTTGTAAGGTCTGACGTGATGAACTGTACCAAACAAGTCAACGAAAACACACTGCATGTTTTGTTTTTTTGTCTTTTTTTGAGGTTTTGCATGTCTTCTCCCTTTCTCCCCTTCTCGAAAAAACAATTGTGTTTCTAAAGCTAACATTTACATACTGTGTTTTTTTTTTTTGTTTGGTACTCTTCTATTGCAGATGCCTTCACAATTGAAGGAATTGAATTCTACAGCACATTAAGAGTTACATATTTTATCATTGGGGCCAATTGTGCTGTTGGTGTCTCATGACAGCTCCAGCTTTCCATCCTTTTTGGTTTCTGTTCCTGTGATAGAGCAAAAGATCAGAAATGATTTGGGCATCTTAAACCAGCCAGTATTGGAGAGGATTCCATCTGTATAGCAGGATATGTTTGAATTAATCTGAGACCAAAGCAGTGTAGTATCTGTTAAAGTGCAATGTCCCTTAACATTGCTATTGCAATTCATGAAAATACCATAAATATTGCCTACAAAATGAGATTCATAAATTACTTACAGAAGTTGGTAGTTGTAATATTGTCAAATGGTTTGAGCTCTATCTTGCCTTGTCATATACTTTAGATGAATAGTATACAGCACTCAAGGTAGGTTAGGTTTATGTAAACTTTTAATAATAATTTTTATTTTTTTATTTTTACCCTCTCCCCCAGCAATGGAAAATGTGATCCAAATCAGCCAACCTTTGGCTTTGTTCTTTTAAAAGCATTGCTGGAAAACATGACTTACCTTCCCTCTGCAGCAACTGGAGGTATGTGCTGTATCTTTTAGTAAGCCTAACTGTAGATAGGGCTGGAGTCTGCAGTCCAAATTTATCTATTTTTCTTTGTTTCAGGAGCTGTCTACTGGTACTTTGTCTTGCTAAATTATGTCAAGGAGGAGGACCTTGCTGGTTGTAGCACTGCTTGTGCATCACTGCTTACTGCGGTATCCAGACAGCTGCAGGACCGGCTTACACCTATGGAGGCACTACTTCAAACTAGGTAACAAATTTTGTGTTTGACAGCCCAATTTCACCATGAACATTTTGGTTAGAATAACAGTTTGTGGATTTTGAGACTTGACTTATAAAAATTAGACTTCAATCTTTCTGTTCTAGATATGGACTATACAGTTCTCCATTTGATCCAGTCCTCTTTGATTTGGAAGTCAGCGGCTCCTCATGTAAAAACATATACAATAGTAGCACTGGGTTACAGACAGACGAAATTGACCTTTCAGATGTTCTCTTAGGTAAGTAATGGAGTAAAAAAATTATGTAGGATCGTCTTTTCTTTGGTTTCGTTTCATTACCTACCTCCTAAATTTTCAATACAGGTAATTGACCAGTGTTGGTTATGTTCACAAGTACCTACAGAGTGTATAAACTTTGATTCCTGAGTGCTCTCAATAAAACTGCCTATGTAATCATAGGGCCTACTGCTGTAATCCTAGACTCCCATATTTCATATGGGATAGTGCTGAAATGATTGCGGCTCAATTGGTGAGCAGGAATTACAGAAACAGTCATGACCAAACTCCCATTGAAAGTGGTACTTAACAATACCCTACCACTCTGACTTTTCCTTAGTCCCTGCTGGTCTCTACTTCCTGCTCCTTTTTGACATGGGGAGCAACTTCTAAGCAGGTCACTGACCACACCAGTGATGTTCCCTTAATCATTGGTTGTCTTGGCAGCCATTTCCTCTGACAAGAGGGGCCTGGAAGTAGAGAGAACTGTGCAAGGATCCCAGAAAACTTCTAAACAGGAGCAGTGGGTAAGAAGTCAAGTGAGTAATGCTTATCTTTCGAAACCCTTTCTGGCCCTCCTCCCAAAACATTGCTTCAATTCCCCCACTTTCCCTCCACAATTGTGTGTGAAGGAAAAAAAAATTGGCTGGGTAAGAACTCTTTAATGTACGAAGCAATATTAGTCTGCAACTGATTTGTAAATTAGCATTGTGCTCATTAAATGAGTTTTACAGGCTATGAATAGGTCCTGAAATATCAGATTAGTGGTGGTCCAACACTTGGCATCTCCATCGATCAGCAGTTTTTGCACATAGACTTGAGCAGGAAGCAGACAGCACTCTTGTGTGTAGTAGCCATACCAGGTACTACAGATCAGTCACTTGAATGGGACGAAAGCTGCAGGGTCTATTGGTTAATATTTTGGGCGAAATACGTAAGCGTGCAGACCAGCGTCAAGGATCTCCATGTCTTGCGAGCACCCATTTATGCCTGTGGTTGGCATGCAACATACACTGCCCTCTAACATGATTGAGAAGTTCTGAAGCACAGCAACTATAGACAATACCGGCTGCTCTGGAATGCACAGCCCTATTAAAGATATCACGAACGGACGATTTGTAAACTAATAAAGTTGATTTTCATGGCTGATGTGAATATTGATTTTATGCCACACGATTGTGCTTAAAAACTAACAAAGCATCCGAATTGCCCGTAGTAACCAACCAGATTGCCACCTAAATTTATTTTGCGAAAATTTGACAAGTTTTTGGTTGCCTGACTCTGTAATAGAACATCTTCATACAGAAGGTCTAACAGGACACTCTAGTACAGGGGAAGGCAACCTTTTTTGTTTGGTGTGCCGATTTTAGTTAGAAATCAAAGATGAGGTACTCGGAGTTCCAGTTAATAATTGTAAGTCTGACGACCCCTAAACTAAGGTCATGTATCACAAACTATAACACAAGTGCTGCCTCAAGATGTTTTAGGATGCATGCGTTTACTGCTATTTCCTTGGACGCACCAGTACTTTGTGATCGGAAATAATGAAAGTCCATGTGCAGCCCCCAATTAGTGGTAAATGTATGTGTCCAGGAGCACCGTATAGCAGCATCCTTATGGTGGAAACACACTATGTATCTGGATGCAGCTATATTCTTAGGCCACTGGAACTCTTACTTCGACGTAAAAACTGCGTTCACATGGTACATTTTTGCACAAAAAAGCTTGAGTTTTCTGTACAAAAACACATCCTTAATACAGAAAACACACCGTTATACAGAATAATGTCCCACAGCCATAGCAGCCCCTGCACACGGTATTATGTCCCAACTTTTATAATCCAATTTGTGCCACTCACTAAATATTATACTCTGGGGTCTGAAGAGACCCCATAGTATCAGTAGTGCAGGACCAAGAGAGATGAAAAACATAAAAACAGTGTTACTCACCTTCCCTGCACTCCGCAGCGGCTCTTCTCTTCAGGCGCTTCTCGCTGTAGTCAGCGACCCCTGACTGGGTCTCAGGGGTCACGTCATTATGCGTAATGATGCCAGATGCGGACATGACACCTGAGGCCCTATCAGCTGACTTCAGGCAGAAGCACCTGCAGAGCACATAGCCGGCGCAAAACACAGGGAAGGTGAGTTAACATTATTTTTGTTTCAGCAGCTCTCGGGGGCTCCACTTATTATACTCTGGGGTCTGAAGAGACCCCACAGTATATTACAAGTTACTTTTTGGCCATGTTTGGTCCGATTGAAACTGCTGGGTGAGGACTTCGCTGCCCGTGCCAGGTAAGTAATCCTCGCGTGCCACTCTTAGCACGCGTGCTAGGGGTTGCCAACCCTGCTCTAGTATGAGACTGTCAATGTTTACCCAGGGAGGTGGTTACCACCCCTTAGTTTGTAGGATGTGGATTACATGTGGTTTCATGTCTTTACCATCTCTTGGTCCTTAGTGTTAACTCATGAGTTCACACACCAATAGACAAGTGTGCTTCGTATAATTATATAGGACCAGCTACAATATGTTTTCTGAGTGGTAAATTTGCATGCTAAATTCGCAGAAAATGTTTAAAATGAATTGCGGTCGATCTACGATTATGGAGGAAAATTGTTGGTATTGTAGTTTTCAGAGTATTAACCACCTGGTAACCACCATACTACTGTAAAATGCTTTTTCTGCTATTCTTCACAGGCAGCGGCAAGGTAAACAGCAGCACAGCCGCAGAGGGCAGTTTCACTTCTCTGACTGGACTCTTAGAAGTTGAACCTTTGCACTTTACCTGTGTTTCCACAAGTGATGGAACCAGAATTGAGAGGGATGATGCAAGTACGTTTACTGGTATATACAAATTTTTTTTTTCTTCTTTCTTCATAATATCGTATGTAGAATATACAATACAATACAATTGACTCTGAAGGGTAATGGGAATAACCAAACTGATGTGAGGGAAGGCGGTTGTGGAGTGTTTGGTATGACCAATCCTTTTTTATTTCATGAGTCCTCATGTATATGCTGTTTACATACTGCTAGAGAGCTGATTTCAGCGCACTGCCGACTTTCCCGGTATGTGCCCCGGGGCTGGAGATATCAGGGGTCGTAGTTTCACCGTCAGAAGGGGGTTCCTGGCAGTCTTGGTGTGCTGTAAGGAACGCCCTCCCTGACTGTGTTCCTCCATAGCTCTGTACTAAGGGGGGGGGGGGGGCGTTCCTCACAGCTCAGCATCATCACTGGACTGTAAGGAATGCCCACTCTCTCTGTACTCATCCATAGTGCTGTACTGAGGGGCGTACAGCTCAGCGTCATTACTGGGCTGCCCTCCCAGTACAAGTCTATGGACGAGCACAGTCAGGGAGGGCGTTCCTCACAGCCCAGCTAGACTGTCAGGAAAGCTCTTCTGACAGTGACGGTGATATCTCCAGCCCTGGGGCACATTCCAGGAAAGCCTTCAGAGCGCTGTCAGCTTTCTAGTGGTATGTAAAACAGCATATACATGAGGACGTGAAAGGGAAATCAGAATGGAAACCTCTTTATCTGCCTAAAAGTTTTAGGCTGTCTTCACACACTGTCCATCCATCATGTAGTGGAAACCTAGGCAACAAGCTGTAAATACTGAGCAGACATATCAGCAGTATCTGGCAAATGAGGCAAGATAGTGATGTAATGGGTAAAACACTTTAGTTAGCTTCAACATAATCCTCCTCCAGTTGGGAACATACTCTACATACACTCCATCACATTCTCTATTGGTGCATAGTCTTCTGTCTGCACAGTGTACAATTTGTGACTTCATGTAGAGAATATACACAGTATAGATCTTTGTTACATGTTTTCAGACTCTCTAAGGTGTTGACAGTCTTGAAATTTTATAAAGATCTGAAAAAATTTAAATTATGAAACTTCTTGTGCCCCCCCCATATTAGGTGGCAAGTTACTGCAGTTTTTGGCAATCGCTACATGCTGGTTAAAATGAAACCATATTTGAGTAGTTGGACTCCCAAAAATTCACTTTTGAGTACATGACTGATTTAATTGCAGGCATTTCTGCAACTCTCATTTGACTGAATGGGTTTGCAGAAATTCATGTGCATGCTGCAGAAACAAATCCATTTAGATTAATGGAAAGGATTTGTCATCTTAATTTCTACAACAAATCTGCATTAAGGAAACACTTGGTACATATTATATAGAATTGCCTTTTAATGTTTATGGATATGAAAATTTCTGCACAAGATTTACATAATTTTTTTTATTTATTTTGCCCTATGCCAGTGAGTACGTTTGGCGTGACCCCAGCAGTAGGAGGCTTGTCTGCTGGTACAGTGGGAGAAGCCTCGACCGCTCTGAGCTCTGCAGCTCAGGTTGCTCTACAGTCCCTCTCTCATGCAATGGCCTCAGCCGAACAGCAGCTCCAGGTACTGCAAGAGAAACAACAGCAGCTTCTGAAGCTTCAGCAACAGGTGGGAGGACGTTTCCCCACGTTCACTTTAAACACCACATGCTGAGAACCTTGTTCAAAATGCCTTAAAACTCATTTCTTTACATGAAATGTATTCTGGAGATTTCCATATCACAAGCCATTCTAAAATCAAGCTCTTATACGGTGTGAACTTGGTGAGCATGGTGTGTGGGGTTCCTTCATCTCATCTGCTCACTCAGATTTACTAGAGGTCTCTATCAACTTCTGTGTACTGTTAGATGCACGCAACCTAAAGGTTGCACATATACACCTTAGATACTGTCGGCCAAATGCTTGTTCTGACAGCTGTCTCCTAACTTCTTCCCACACGTGCATGCCTGACATGGCCATGTGTTTTCAATGGAGAGATTCCAGACCCACTAAAATCAGCAGGTGCGGATGCTTTTTCTTGCGTATTTTGGAGCCCTACTGCAGTGATGGAGGTTTAGTAAGCAAAATGCACTAGAATCGTGACAGTTTGTACTGTCTTGAGCCACACTTATCTGGTGGTTTGACACTTTTATGGAAAAATGCACATTGCTTTTTGGAAAGTGGTCATGCTTTAAAGGGAGTCTGTCACCAGGGCTAAGCAAATAGAAGCAGCAACACCCGTGCGGCTCACCTGAATGCAATGCCCCCCCCCCCCCAAAAAAAAAAAAAAAAATTCTATTTTACATCATAACATAAATATTATAAAACATTATAATTTTATTTTCAAATATGCAAATGATCAATCTGGAGGATGGCTCCATTTCTCCTAACTGCTGCTCCCTGCTGCAGTCTAATTTGTCTCCACCATCCCATAGTGACATGGCCAGGGAGCGGGCTGGGGCTGGTGCACTCCTAACTACTACACTCCACTGCAGTCTAACTTTCAGCTCAATCCCATTCGCATAATGGAAACAATGCTCTAATACTGGACACAACTATAGATAAAAGTACAAATCTCCAGTTAAGTGAGAGGGTTGAACTGCAATATCAAGAGCAGCTGCTATACAGTGCACTCTCAAATGCTGCAGCCTCTGCGAACACCTGATCTGTGGGGCTTCGAGGTTGCTGATCTTCCACTGATGACCTGTTCTAAGGATCTGTTACAGAAGAATTCAAGGCATAATAATTACCCGGGTTATCTGGAGCAGAACACACTTTACATGGAGGCTGCCATATTAGGCCCTAATACCAGGAAGTGTTTAACTGTATGGCTACTTTACTACTTTATGGGTACTTTAAGGCAGATGGTTTTTGGGGAAATTCAGAATTTGGTAAGATTATCAGCATGCCCAGTTCTTTGTTCGCCTGGGAGAAAAACCATCACCAGAGGTGTCTGACAGTGGTGTAGCCTCCTATCGCCATTAAAAAGTGCACTTGGGTGAGTATTTTTGTGGGGGATTTGGGAGGAATGGCTGCCATCTGATGAAGTGTTCAGCTGACTATTAATAGTGTATGGGCACCTTTCAGATTTGCAGATCGGCATTAACATTATCTCCTTGGCTAACCCTGTCTTTTTCAATCTGTCTTGTGTATTGTGTACCCCCCCCCCCCGGTCTGAAGCAATGCAATAGATTGTGGGAGGTCTGTGATACTTCACCTGCCTACCAGTCATAACAGTCTGGTCGCTTAGGATTTCACTTTCTCTTACCAGTCTACAATGAGTATGCAAACTACGAAGTTCCGGCAATATTTCTGCAGTATATTTATATCACTTAAACTGGAGTATTGGTGCAGTTTTGAGAGTGCCTAAAAACATTGTATTTTAAGATGACCCTTTTGAAAGGTGTTAAATGTATTTATATTTGTGTTATGACTTGGATTACCTGTCAGTTTCCATCTGTTGTACTCCTAAGTCTGGGACATGTTACTGTTTGGGCTCAGTGACTCTCCCACTGGTTGTGTTACAGCATGGCAAAGCCAAGTTAAGTCTAGAAACTTGTAATATCTGGACTGTTCTAGATGTTAAAGGGAGCCTGTGAGCACAGACAGCCTGCTATGAACTAAACAGAGGGACAGATGTACAAGTAAAAATGTCAGCATTGTGGCATATTCTGCAACTAAAAAAAAATGTATTTGCATATTTATATAAGCTTATTGTTTTGTTTTTTTTGTTGGCACATCAGGACAGAATAAAGAAAAGCTTTAACCATCCCAGAGTGGTATCACACATTTTCTTACCACTCAGCTTATCAGTAATGTTCTGTATTACAATATTCTGTTTCATGTTCTAGAGTAGTTCTAACATATTTGAGCAGTTATTGAGCAAAAAAGGAAGCTAGAGTTAGTTGTCGAATGTATAGTGGTGTTGTTTGCTAAGGTTTTAACAACATCATGCTTTATTTTTTTTTTTTTTTTCCAGAAGGCAAAACTGGAAGCCAAATTACACCAGACCACAGCAGCCGCTGCCGCAGCCGCCTCTGTAGTGGGTCCAGTTCACAACTCTGTGCCTTCCAACCCTGTGGCTGCCCCAGGGTTCTTTATCCATCCATCTGATGTCATCCCTCCCACCCCAAAAACGACTCCACTCTTCATGACACCACCACTTACACCACCCAATGAGGCTGTGTCGGCTGCCATCAATGCTGAGCTTGCTCAGCTGTTTCCTGGAACAGTCATTGACTCTCCTCCTGCCATTCTTGCTGGACATGGCAAAAACTCTAGCAAAACTAGAGGGGTAAATTATTTTCAGTGTTTTGTTTTTTTTTTTTTTGTTTTTTTTTTCTCCTCCCTTTTTAGTGTTTGATCTGCCCGTAACCTAATGTGGCTTTTTTTTTTTTTTTTTCTTTCTTTTAGACTCAACTAGGCTCAGGCCTTGCATTGGCTATCTCTCACGCTTCTCACTTCCTGCAGCCACCACCTCATCAGTCCATTATTATTGAGAGAATGCATTCTGGTAAGAACAGCTCTGTGTGGGTTTCTTAATCTTTTGCATAATTTCCTAAATCAGTATGTTAAGTCGAGATAACCTAATGTTCTGCAATGCCATTTATAATTCTGTCTTTGTGTTCAGGTGCTAGAAGATTTGTGACTTTAGATTTTGGCAGACCTGTGCTCCTTACAGATATTCTTATTCCTACCTGTGGTGATCTGGCCTCTTTATCAATTGACATTTGGAGCTTAGGTGAAGAAGTTGATGGTAGAAGATTAGTCGTTGCAACAGATATCAGCACCCATTCGCTCATTTTACATGATTTGTTACCACCACCAGTTTGCAGGTTTATGAAGGTAAGGATAAAACCTAGATTTATTGCTTCCACAGTACTGTTCCTTTCCTTCCAGCTCCACTTGAAGAAAATTTCAACCATGTAACATGGCCACAAATCCGTAGCAAAATCCATGTGTTTCCTTAGGGTGTAATGGAAATGCAGATTTTGCTTTGCAATCACTGTAGAATTGCAGAGACACAGTGAATTTGTACTTTCCCTTGTAGATCTACCCTTAGTACCTTTAGTATTAAAGTATTAGCTCTCAGCAGTTTAAATGTTTTGATGTATGAAAAACTCCAGTAAGTTAACTTTTTTTTTTTTTCATTTTCAGATTACAGTCATTGGACGTTATGGAAGTACCAATGCCCGAGCAAAGATCCCTCTGGGCTTTTATTATGGCCATACCTATATTTTACCTTGGGAAAGTGAACTGAAACTAATGCATGACCCACTCAGAGGTGAAAGTGAATCTGCAAGTCAACCAGAGATTGACCAACATCTTACCATGATGGTGGCCCTGCAGGAAGACATCCAGTGCAGGTAAGTTTTTCCAGTACATTGGCAGTGCACTGCTATTCCATTCTAAACTGCGGTACTACATTAAACTTCCTTTTCTCACTTCTCCATAGGTATAACTTGGCCTGCCATAGATTAGAGACTCTTCTACAAAGCATTGATCTCCCACCATTGAATAGTGCCAACAATGCACAATATTTTTTAAGAAAGCCAGACAAAGCTGTTGAAGAGGATGGCAGAGTTTTTTCTGCTTATCAAGACTGCATACAGCTTCAACTCCAGCTGAACCTGGCTCACCATGCAGTTCAGAGACTTAAGGTTGCTCTGGGCATGAGCAGGAAGACATTGAGAGAACAGTTTGACTCTAGAGAACTGATACATACATCTTCAACCGAGCAACTTCGTACAATCATCCGTTATCTTCTGGACACATTGCTTAGCCTTCTTCACTCCTCAAATGGTTAGTGGCTCTCTCCTTGCAGTATATTCAGATTTGTTTGTGTAGTGTGTGTGTGTGTTTAATTATAGACAAAAAAATAGATCTTGCGGTGCACTTATATTCTTTTGAGGTGCTGGTCTGCATTCTAGTTAATGCCATGATGCAGCTTTAAAGGGAATCTGTCAGGTCAATCTGGGACACTAAATTACCCACAGGTCCTTATAGACCTGGAGTTTAGTGTTCCAGATCGCCCTGTTGTAATGTAATCTGCAGGCGCATTAAAAATAAAAAACCTTTATACTTAGCTAAGGGTCCGATCGATGCTGTTTGGAGAGATCGGTCCGGCTTATTTGAGGCACGCCTCCCGGTGCCTGTTCTTCAGTGAAGCCAAAGATGGACACCCTGGCTTCACTGCGTAACTGTGGGGCATGTGCACTGAAGCCGAGGTGTACTCCTCTGGCTTTATTGAAGAACTGCGCAGCGTGGTGAGTATAAAGCTTTTTTTTTATTTTTAATGCGGCCATGGATTGCATTATAACAGTGTGATTTGGGACACGAATTCCCAGGTCCATATGGTCATGTGGGTGGTTTAGTGTCCCAAATTGCCCTGACACACTCCCTTTTTAAAAAAAAAAAAAAAAAAAAAAAAAAAAAAATTTTAATAAAATCTCCTCCACCCGAGGTTTCCCAGATTTTGGCAAACCAGTTGTGGTAGTGTTCTGTAATGTACTGTTTTATGCTTGGGGACAGGTCTTATCCTTTTTCATTGGCCAAATCTTTCAATTTTCTTGCAGGGCCTTCAGTGCCAGCTGTGCTTCAGAACACTTTCCATGCTCAGGCCTGTGAAGAGCTATTCAAGCACTTGTGTATAAGTGGAACCCCAAAAATTCGATTGCATACTGGCCTCCTTCTGGTACAGCTTTGTGGTGCAGAGAGATGGTGGGGACAGTTTCTTTCAAATGTGCTGCAGGAACTCTACAACTCGGAACAGCTTCTGATCTTCCCTCAAGATCGGTATGGTCATAGCTACTTAACTGTGTGTGTGTGTGTGTGTGTGTGTGTGTGTGTGTGTGTGTGTGTTTTTTTTTATATATCCAATATTATCAATAACATAACTGGCTTGGTAGCAATTCTGGAAGTGTTTTTAAAGGGCTAACAATAGTGATGATTAGATGGATGGGGGTCTGACACCTGGCACACTCATCGATCAGTTGTTTGCAGCAGCTAATACACAGAATGGAGAATGTGGGAAGTAAACTGCCCTGTTCTGTTTAGTGGCTGAGCCGAGTCACGGCATTTATGCTCCTATTCAGCTCAATGAAAGCTATCCTGCAGCAACTTGGTCTGGCCACCACAGATAACAGCTGTCTGCTTCCAGCTCCATTCTCTCTGTATCAGTTGCTGAGAACAGTTGATTGATGTGTCTGACTCCCACCAATGAAATATTGATGAGCACTCATTAGGATAGATCACTTTTTTTTTTTTTTTTTTTTTTTTTTTACCCAGAAATTCCCTTTTAACTGCTTAATACTTTGAAAGTATAGTCACATGTGACACTAGGTTCACACCTGCCTTGCAGTTACCCGCAGGCCCCATAGACTGTAATGGGGTCTGCTGAGTTTTTGCCTTAAAATTGCGGAGAGTAATGTCTTGAGTCCTCAAGTGCCGATGTGAGCCTAGCCTGACTTGTTCAATGAGCTAATGGTCTCATAGTGTCAGGCTTTAGTCACTTGCATCTGCCCAGTTTCTCCTAAGTCTGGGACACGTTACTGTTTGGGCTCAGTGACTCTCCCACTGGTTGTGTTACAGCATTTTTCCAAGCCTAAAGGTAGGGGAATGGGACACTTTTTTTTTTTTTTTTTTTTTTTTTTTTTATAATTATTCTCATGTTGAGCCTATTCAACCCATGTCACTTGTTAGCTGCATACTGCAGCACATTTGGTGAGGCAGCTATTCCCTAGAAGTAATTTTCCATCAGTTTTCACCACTATATTTAATTCCATGGGGAAAATGACTCTGCTTTAATATTCTTCTGTAAACGTATTGTTGGTGTATATTTGCCTTTCCTGATGTGTATGGGTTTTTTTTTTTTTTCCAGGGTCTTTGTTCTACTTTCTTGTATAGGCCAAAGATCACTTAGTAACAGTGGAGTCCTTGAAAGTTTATTAAATCTTCTAGACAGTCTTTTATCACCTCTACAGCCACATCTTCCTGTGTACCGGCGTGTTGAAGGTAACACACCTCTTTACATTTCTACTAAAGGGACAGTTCAGAATCTGTCAAATTAGCTTGTAGGTTTTCACATGGACACCTTTCCTGCTCCTAAAGTGCTCTGATCAACAATATTGGGGTGTCAGCTGGCCCTTGTTTAGTCCATTTAAATTTAGGAACCATCTATCTGTTTAGGGGTGATCTTTCATCTCCATACAGTTTACTTGTAGACCTGCAGGAATGTGCTGCAGATTTTATTTTAAATTCTTCCTTAAAAGTTGCCATCAGAAATAAACAATTACCTGTTTGTCAGCTGTTTGCAAACTTTTTGCACAAACCTTCATTTGGTTCATCGCTGGCTTTAATGGTGATTGTTCATAGGGTCGGGGATAACCCTTCGTTCATGTTAAAAGGGGTTATGCAGTGATGAGTAGTTATTCTGGCCCAGGTTCTGCAAGTTTGGTCTGGCATGTACTGTGGTGATGGGTAGGTTTGCTTGTTGCAATAACAGAGACAAGCCCCCCTTCTGTCTGCTGATGTACAACAGAGAAAGGGACTGGCTTTATGACTACAATGTCAATCTGCCATTCTCCATAATACATGTTATAAGAAGCTATGGGATGGAGAGAGAGCTTTGCACTTATTAAAAAATGGCTAGAATGAGAGTTCATGGTTTCCTGTGCAGGTACACAGACAATACAATTTCCCAGCATTAAGTGAGGAGAAAAACCTTGGACACTGAATTCCAAATTAAGGGAATTTTAATTCCATATGTGACAGTAGTGCTTGTCAAAAAAAAAAAACCTAACCAATGCAGTCTTTCAATCTCTTTACTTGATTCAGTTTTGTTTCTGTATTTTTGCAGGTGTCCTAGACATTCCTATGATAAGTTGGGTGGTCATGCTGGTTTCTCGCTTACTGGATTATGTCGCCACTGTAGAAGATGAAGCTGCAGCCTCCAAAAAACCTTTGAATGGCAAAGAACGGGAAAGGTTTCTCTCAGGTATTTGAGCTGAAAATATATATTTTAGGTTCCAGATGACATGCATTTAGCCTTGAGAATACATTGGCAATGGAACTATAATGTATTTTGAACCTCTTTCCTGTTCTGCTTACTAGTCATAAGGACCATTTGGATGCCATTGCCAATAGTCTTTAGTCATTGAATTATCTCTTCTACAGGCAATCAGTGGAGTTTTATTAATAATAGTCTGCACACACAAAGTCTAAACCGATCAACCAAAGGAAACAGCAGTTTGGATAGGCTGTACTCCAGGAAGATCAGAAAACAGCTTGTTCACCACAAACAGGTAATCTGTATGGGGTGGAACATATCATGTATATATGTACAATATCTTGTACTTTCAATGCAATTTCATCTTTTTTGGCTTTTGGGAACTAACATTTACTTGCATCTTATATAATCAGGGCATGTTCACACATGTAGACTCGCTGCAATGTTATAATTATAGATGCATCTTTCCATTTACTTCTATCATACATCCTCTAATTTAGATACACCTATCTCTTTAGCTGCAGAATACACTGAATAAAAATCCACATGTGAACACAACCTCAGACTCTTAAGTGTATCTGGATCACTAGTGTAAACTGACACAAGTTATTTATATCATTTAATAAATTAACTTTCCTTCTAGCAACTTAACCTACTAAAGGCAAAACAGAAGGCTTTAGTAGAGCAAATTGAAAAAGAAAAAATACAGAGCAACAAAGGATCCTCTTACAAGCTGCTGGTGGAACAAGCCAAGCTTAAACAAGCTACTTCTAAGGTGAGAGGATTCAGGCTTCTATCTCCATCTTGCTTCTAAGTGGTGGTACAAAACCCTTCATTCAATTGATACAAGAATTTTATAATGCTATGAAGAGCCTCAGGCAATTAAAGCCATAACTTCAACTTGCATACCTGTGGACCAATAGCAGTTTCTCCTTTACTTCCCCTGTTTTGGCTTCTTTTTAAAGGGATTGTCTCATTAGCCACTTATCCTGTAGCCACAGGAGTGGCGGTCACACAAGTGCGTTGGTGCTTCATTCGTCACCTGTTCTCCTGAACGCTAGGAGACAGTGGTCAAACCCCTAATGATCTGACACTTATTTCCCATCGGTAATACAATATAGAAGCCACCTATTATGCTGACTCAGTATACACACACATACCCTATAGCGGCAGAGTCTAAATGTTATCCTTAAAAACAATCCAAAGACCTCACAAAATAACTAAATCCAAAAAGAAAGGTAGACAGAATGTGAATATATAACAATTTATGTGTTTTAAAATATTTATATTCAAAAGTTCATGCTGGCAATGCTATCGCCATAATAAGCAGCATAGGAAATTGATTAGATGTTAATATAAAGTCTATCTAAGACATTATTAAAAGCCTAGCGTTTACCCCTCAGTTCTTTATGTGCATTGCGCTCCGCTTCAAGAGCCATGTAATAATAATTAGGAAATGTCTTCTATTTAAACTGCCTAATATATTATTTAGGGAGTGCCAGATATGTCAGTGTATGTGACACAGGCCAATTGGTAAGGCTGATTTAATGGTGGACTCGCTGGTTTCCGCCAACTGTTCCAGCCATACAAGCACATGTATGAATCCCGTCACACAAACTGGCAACACAGGATAACTACATGGGTGACCTTACATTGCCAATCAGGCTAAGCGTACGTCGCAAGCTTTCTAATTTCAGTGAGCATTTCCTTTGTTAAAGGGTTTTCATTTAAGTTGCTAAAAATGATATTCAGCCATTTGTCTGCAAGCTAACTACTATAGGTGCTGTAATGGTTGTCTCCCTGTTTGCCTAGAAGCCAAGATAGACTGGCAGAAAAAGACACTTTGAACTACTATATATTTTTACTGCTGTGGGAAACACTGGTGTTATAGTTCAAAAGAATAGGTGATAAATGTCTGGTGGGAATTCTGCTGGGTCACCCACAATCATGGGATACTGTCCTCAGTACCTCCAACTGGATGGAGCAGTGGTCACATATGCGTTTTGTCACTCCCTTCAAGTGCCCTCTTCAGCTGTCCTATAATCTGAATGGGGGCTGTAACAGGCACATGACTGCCGACCCATTCAGATGGGGCGGGTGACAACTGGACCCCTGCTCATGATTAGCAGAGATTGCAGTGGTCAAACACATTTCCTGTTCTGTGGATATGATGTGTTTGTGTGTTGCATTGTCTTTAAACTAACGTAATTATTTTATAGCTTTGTATTGTGAGATTTTGAATTGTGCATAATTAATATTCCATCTGTTTCCAAAACATTTTACTTTTTTTTTTTTTTTTTTTTTTTTTCTTTGTCACTTCCACAGCACTTTAAAGACTTGATACGCCTGCGCCGCACTGCTGAGTGGCCACGGTCTGCTCAAGACACGGAAGTATCTGCAACAAAAGAGAGCCCAGAAATTGAGCCTCTGCCTTTCACTTTGGCACATGAGCGTTGTATTTCTGTTGTGCAGAAGCTAGCTCTTTTTCTCTTGTCTATGGACTTCACTTGTCATGCTGATCTGCTCCTGTTTGTCTGCAAGGTACCAGTACTGCTTGCCTATACACCCCTTCTTTATCATATTGAAAATACATTTTATTGTGATAATAGCAGCAAAATAGAACAAAGTTAGTCTGTGTTCACACTAGGATGACAGCAGCAGACATTAACTGTGGCAGAGTAACTGACTCAGAAGGAGCCCACTCTGTCTGTATGTAAACATCCTGGCACTCAGTCTTCTGTCATGTCTGTTTACTTTTTGTAAAAAAAAAAAAAAAACTTGATGGAGGAAAGCTTCCATCGTATTTCTTACATGGGAGTGAATGCAGACGGACACCTGATGCCAATTCTAGTTTTCAGCCTGTTCAGACCTACACTACGTTAACTTCTGCTGCTCTCAGCCAATTTTGGGTGGGTTCGGGAAGACCCAAATAAGTTACTCTATTGACCAGGATATATAAATACAGTAACAGGGCAGTTAACTGATTTAGGTGAAGCCTAGGCATCAGTATCTGATTGGCAGGGGTTCAGTACCTGCTATGAGCACTGCTTCTACTTCAGTGGCAGGGAATTTCAGCCCTGAAGCCAGCAAAATTGTGAATGCAACGCTGCATTGTAACACAGAATGCATATTAGATAATTCTTTCAATATATTTAATCTATTTATAGTTTACTTGTATTCTTCACATATAAACAATGAAGGGTTTCTGAGGGAGGACAGATTTTAATCAAGGCTTCAGCAACTCTCCTTTTAAGGTCGAGGTGGTTGGCTGTGTGTGTATGTATGTGTGTGTATATATATATATATATATATATATATATATATATATATATATATATATATATATCTTTTGGAATAAAGAATCAGGCAGCACTCCATGTCAAGTGGAAAAAAGTGAGTTCGTACTGGTGTTGGTATATTGGTCGTCTTGCGAAATATTCTTTTTGGTGCTGATTCTCCTGCCCCCCCTACCATTTACACTTTAAAGCAGGGGTGCACAGCTTTTTTTGGTCTGAAGTCCATGTGTACAACAAAACTAATAATTACATACTGCCAATCTGCCATAAATATAGCGGTTAGTTGAGTTCTTCTCTTTGTACTTAAGTTAAATGAAAGACTAAGAGTCCCCTGCTAATGGGTTTTGCATCCCAGAGGAGTTAGTGGCACTTCTTGTGTATGACGCCTCATCTCCATTGTTCAGCTACCCCTCCACCTTATATCTTCCTTTCGAGTGCCAAACAGAAATCAGGTCCCCAAAAATGTAGGTGTCAGGAATAGCTGGAGGTTGCACAGCACTGTTAGACGTAGGTTATACATCCCTGTTTAAAATGTATCTCCATTGTAGCCGCACGTTAAGTGTTGCATTTGTCTTTGCAACCATACAATGCCAGGAGACTTCCCATGCGAACAAACTTTTTTTTTTTTTTTTTTTTTTTTTTTTTTTGTGTGGTTCTGGCGATGTCCAGTTGCTGCCAGGACAACAGGACAGTTTCCAGGTTTCCCAATAAACACTTTACATTCTTCGATGTTGGTAACCATAGTTCTCTGTTTTTAAGATGGATGTAGAAGATGTGTTTAATGCACAAAACTATCATTTTGCATATAAAGTGGCGCCTGCTACAAATAGACTTGTATTAATTTGTATAGCTGCTTTCTCCATCGAAGGATTTTAACACATGCATTTTTCTGATACGTTTGGTATATTTTAACATTTCTTTTACATTCTAAGGTGCTTGCCAGAATAGCAAATGCTACCCGTCCAACGATACATTTGTGTGAGGTTGTGAACGAACAGCAGCTGGAAAGACTTTTACTACTGTTGGTTGGCACAGACTTCAACAGAGGAGACATTTCTTGGGGTGGTGCCTGGGCACAATACTCTTTGACATGCATGCTTCAGGACATCTTGGCAGGTATAGGACAATCGTGTGTTTCTCTCTTCTTCATTAGATTGTGATATGTGACAAGCTTTTATGAATTCTACAATGGTTAAACATCCTGCTAAGCATTGCTTATATGTACTGTGTAATAGAAGGGAGGATAGTCAGGCTCTCCTTGCCGCCGTATGACGCTGTGCTGTGATTTGACATCCCTGAATACAGGCAAATCACTGGACTCCTATCCCTATAATGGGAATAGTGGAGTGACACGTGGCTGTGACTCCGATGCATGAGGAGAAGAAGCTGAGGAGCATACATCGCGGTGGACTATACGTGTGCCAGGTTCCTGGCCATTCACCACTTTTAGTTTGTGGAGAACTTGACTTTATTGGTTGACTCCCTGACTTCAAAAAGATTTTTTTTTCTACACTTCAAGACAAAACTGAGCCATAAGAAGGGGATGGTTTTAACTGAAAAAAAAAAAAAGCCAAGTGTCTGTTTAGCATTTCTTAAAGGCAGCCTATCAACGAGAAGTTTTACTCCAACACACAATGTTCTGTATGCCTAACTGCCCTAGACTCTATGCTGTAAGAGTTCTACAACCCCTCCAATAAACATAGTATATTTTGTAATTTGTTTTATCCTGAATATGGAGCTTTAACACTTTACCCTACAGAATCAGCAGATGGTTCCTGTAGTGCTGGGATGGGGGTGGGTACATTATGGTTTGACACTGTACACATGTTTTCTTTATAGAATATACACATGGCTGCCAATGCTCTTAGAGTTTATACTGTGCACTTCACTACCCTAACTAGCGGAGACTAGTAGAGATGATTACATGGGATATATATGTGTCATGGGCATAATACCGTGTTTCTCCAAAAATAAGACCTACCCTGAAAATAAGCCCTAGCTACATCTACAAGGTTTTTTGGAGTATGCTTGAAATATAAGCCCTACTCCAGAAATAAGCCCTAGCTAGTTTAACCTCTTCCCAAAATCTGCCGTGCGATTACAGTGGATGCTGGGTCCTTAAAGATGGCGGCCGCTCTGCTGCAGAGCAGCTACTGTACGCGGAGACCTGGAGTTAATGCCCGCAATCAGTGTCTACTCTGATCATGGGCATTGTTGAGCGTGACTCCCTGCCATCCCACCAAAGTAGCAGAACTGCCTGCAGTCAGAGTGGACTCTGACCGCGGGCATTGTGTGACCTCCCCACTAGTAATGTAGAGAATCTCCCATAGACTGCAATACTTTGTATTGCAGTCTATGGAATAATTGCAGGTTCTAACTCCTGAAGAGTGGTTAATAGTAAATAAAAATAAATAAATAAAAAACAAGTTAAAAAATATAAAAAAAACAAAACCATAAAAGTTCAAGCCCCCTCCCACTTTCACTAGAATACGTATAAAAATAAATTACTGTGAAACATACACATTAGGTATCCCTGTGTCAAAAAACACCTGCTCTACAAACTTATAAAAATATTTTACCTCTATAGTGAATGCCGTAGCGGAAAAATAAAATCAAAAGTGCCAAACTGCTGTTTTTTTGCTGTTTCACCTCTGATAAAAGTTGAAATAAAAAGCGATCAAATTTGACTGTTCATGGAAAAAATTAAGACCTACCCTGAAAATAAGCCCTAGCACTTTTTTCAGAGAAAAAAAAAAAAAAAGACCCTGTCTTATTTTTGGAGAAACATGGGTCACAGAACTGGGAAATTAGTCAAAAAATGACCAAAACTAACATGGCAGTTTGCTGTCAGAGTATCTTATAGTCTAGGGAGAGTTCAGATGTCAGTAAATTGTACAAATAGCCCAGAATTATGAAAATAGTAATATGTTCAATTATATTTTTATTTATAGGGGAGCTATTGGCACCTATAGCAGCTGAAGCTCTGGATGAATCAGCCATGGGAGAGGAGGCAGCTGCTTCTGCAGGAGACTCTGATGATTCTTTGCAGCCGTCCTCTGTCATACCACTGGTTGAAGCGGTGGATGAGCCTTTAACTCCTGACATCACAGGTAATTGTAAGAGACCTCTATAGAGAGGGAAATGTATCAAAGTAAAATTATCATATACAGGGTTTGGGCTAAATGTCTGATTGCTGGGACCTTCAGGGATTGGGTCCCTTGAGTGCTGCATGTGATTGTAGCTCTAGAGCTCATACATGGCTGCATTCACTTCTTGTGGATTGCCAGGACTGAGATCTTCGGTAGTCTCATAAAAATGAATGGAACAATGGCTGGGCATTCCCACTATGCAACATTCACACACAGCACTCTTGGGAACTTGCAGTCTGATCACTGGCACCCTATGGATGGGGTAAAAGTTTCTACAGGTTGAAAGCTACTCTATTTTATAGGCGGAGGGGGAGGCATTGAGGTTAGAATACTACTACTACTACTGCAGTAGTAGCAATTTAATTGCAAAGCAGTTGTTTGTGAAATATTATTGCGATCTCAGGATGTCTGTGGTGGTCAGATATAATATGCCACAGTCAGATAATGTCCCATTATAATGTGTGCCAGTTTATCTTTATCATGTGAATATACCGAAGTGGAAAGCATGAAAGTACAGCCTTAAAATTGCCCAGTAATCAACCTCATGGTCCAGATGTTTAGGTGGCAGACCTCACTACTTGGCAGTATTAAAGCTGTTTTCATCACCCAAAGGTGCTCCTCCTCTATCATCTTTGGATAAAGATAAAGAAATTGACCTTGAATTACTGCAAGACCTGATGGAAGTTGATATTGATCCTTTAGATATTGATTTGGAAAAAGATCCTCTTGCAGCCAAAGTCTTCAAGGTAAGTTAAAACTTTCACTTTTTGCAATTTTCAATGTATACAATATCTGCATGTTCCAGTCGGTCAGTTTAAATAAGCTCAATGGCAAAAAGCCAAGAGGTAATTCTCACCTGACCATTTCCCATCCACTCTCTCGTTGACTTACACCAGTCTCTGATTGCATCACTGACCCAAAAGGGACCAGGAAGCAGTCATTGGCTAAGTGGGCAGTTGGTGGCGGTGTGTGTGTGGGTTTTTTTGGTGGTTTTTTTTTTTATGCCACTCTGAGCCTTTTTTATAGCACCCCCCTTTTAACGTAATTTTTTTTTTTTTGGGGAACTCACTGAAGATATGTGTTCTGGTACCAAGAAAGAAGTCTAAGGTATGTATGTATGTATATAATCTCACGTGTGGGTGTATATTATGCATTTTTACGTCTACTTGGACTTCTGTGCATACACTCAAGTACATACAGCCAATGTCAGCTGTCTCTAATAGCTCATATTCTCTTTAACATTACACTGCGGCTGGTTGCTCTTCTCATTTCTATATATTTCACCATAAGGCTCCACATTACAGAAAGCCTTGTTGCAGGTTTTGCTGCTTTTTTGAGCCAAAGTCAAGCTTAGCTTGAAAAGGAATAGGGAACATTAAAGAAGCATTTAGACTTCTCTCTTCTGTTACATCCACTCCTGGTATGCGGTTTCTGTTATCCTTACTAGAAATTTATCATCTTGTCGTTTCCATCAGTTTCTCAGACAACACTGACTAGACAGTCTCAATGTTGTAGGTATACACCCCCATAACTGGTAACACCCACTTGTCAGATTATTCAGAAGAATTAAAGAATTGAATGCTCCAGAATTATTGTATTATTGGGAATACAAGTACGCACTAAGGCAGATTTGTCAGGAGACCTGATAGGTCTTATTTAACTGCAATATTTTATTAGATTTGTTTTTTATCTTTCCCCCAAAAGCCAATCAGCAGCACGTGGTATGATTATTGGGGTGCCGATTATGGCACCTACAATTACAATCCTTACATTGGAGGTGTTGGAATACCAGTGGCAAAACCAGCAGCAACTACAGAAAAGAATGGTACACAAACTGTGTCTGTCTCAGTCTCTCAAGGTGAGCATTTTCTGTGACGTACAAATCTAGTTGTGTTTTTTTTTTTTTTTTTTTGTTTTTTTTTGCTGTAATTAAAGTGAATTATAAGAGTCCCCCTAGGGGTTGTCTAATTATGGACAGGGGAGAAGTGTCTGGAGTGCCAGTGCTCTTGCATGACCGGTGCTCCATTAACTTCGTTGGCCCTGCAGAGGACCCGGTGATTGGGCCCCTGGCTTTTGGACGGGGGGGGGGCGATAGGTGTCTAACTGGGCAATCACTTTTATATAGACGTCTTATTTTACTAGTCATTCAGTGTCCATGCTGCATTTGGCCAGTGCTGTGAGACTTGCATCTCTGCTAAATTTTAATCAAGAGGGGAAAAATCTGCAGAAACTCAATGCAATTCCAAGGCATAATATAACTTTATTTTAGTTTTGACTGAGCCTGAACTTTTCAGTGGCTTTTTTTTTCTTGTCACTTTTTGTTGAAATAATATATATATATATATATATATATATATATATATATATAATTAGTATTATTATTATTAGTATTATTATTATTATTATTATTATTATTATTATTATTATTATTATTATTATTATTATTTTATTTTTATTTTTTTTTGTACTCTAGCACTTGATGCTCGCCTGGAAGTGGGTCTGGAACAGCAAGCAGAATTAATGTTAAAAATGATGTCCACTCTTGAGGCAGATTCCATTTTACAAGCATTGACCAATTCATCACCTACATGTAAGTAAAACAAGCCTGTTTTTATACGATTTGTAGTCCTCCTTCCCCCCCCCCCCCCACAACAACTCACTAGTGACACTTATATGTAGCTGCATAAAATATGGTGTTAAAATCCCACACTCGACTGTTTTCAACCAGTGATATCTCTGGGAATTTTAGATGGCACTGCTGCCTTTAGTGTCATGTGAAAGAGCATCTCCTTTAATGGACACCAAAAGGAAAGAAAAGTTTGTACATTTTATAATGGCTGAGAGATCCCTCCCCTCCCCCCTTTTTTTTTTTTTTTTTTTTTTTTTTCTCCCCTCTACATTACACCCCATACACAGTAACATTCAGTGAGAGGCAGGAACAACTCTCAATACAGAAGCCAGGGAAAGAGTGAAAAAAAAATGCAGGATTTCACAGAATGGAGCCAACATTTGTTAATAAAGTATATTACAAATGACCTGCATACTGCCAGAAAATCAAGTTGTCTGAAAGTAGTTACACTTTAAATCAGTTGGAACGAGTGTTGTTCTTGGAAGAGGAATATGAGGACGTAAGTGTGCTGTGTTCTTCATTTCTGCTCCCAAAGTCCTCATCTGTTTCCGCCCCTCAGGCTTTCACCTGCTCATTATCTGCAAAATCTGCAGCAAGTGTTTTTCTGCAACGTGAGGCCTTAGCCTAATGGTATATTGCAGCCTGTGGCTTGTTAAGAATTTACTCTTTCCTTCACAGTATCACAGCCTTCCAGTGGGACAGACGACTCTTTGTTGCGAGGGCTTCATGCGTCCAGTCAGGCAAACCAGCTAATTGTTCAGTCGTCTTCCATTCCAATGCTGAGTGCCTGCTTTAACAAGCTCTTCTCAATGCTGCAAGTTCATCATGTCCAGGTTGGTTCTGAGTAGCATTCATTTGCACAAGCTTGGTTTAGACCAAATGTATATAAAAAATGCAAACTGATGGTCATCTGTTTACATAGACATCAATTTACTTCTAGCTCTGTTCATTGTGCAGAATGGCACTTGATGCTATATGTGATTTTCGTCATCCGCAGGTAGTCTTGGAACAGATTACCTGTGGATTCTGGGTCTTGCTGTACATTAATTCAGTAGTTAAGAGTGCAACTTATCCCCTAAGCACATGATGGGGGATAAGTTGCAGATTGCTGGAGCTTCTACTACTGTGAGCCACCAATCACCTGAACGGGGGTGCTTCACTCCCTAATCCAAGTGGCTGGGCAGACAGCTGCTGCTCCGTTCTTCTCAACGGGCCTTCAGTAATAGCCGATCACTGTTCTTCAGCTGTCTCCGGCAGTTCCATATGCTCCTGCTTCATTCATTTTATATCTGCCTGACCACTCTTCAATTCAGGCAGAGTGCCACCCAAACAGCAAACTCCCACTAGTCTGCAACTTATTTTATGGATAGGGATAAATTAGATTGATGGGCACTCTAATGGTTACAGGCAGTTTTATTAAATGTTCTTGTTCTACATTGGTTGCTTGTGCTCAATGTTCTTGTCTTGTGGTTTGAACCTTATTTTTCCTTAATCTAACTATCACTTTTCTGCAGCTGGAGTCTCTTCTACAGTTATGGCTCACATTGAGCCTAAATTCTAGCTCCAGTGGGGGCAAGGAAAATGGAAGTGACCTGTTCTTATACCATGCTAACAGAGTGCCAGTCATCTCTCTGAATCAAGGTAATTGTGTGCCAAAAATAGGAAGCGCTAAATTCCCCAATGGGGATAATCCCTTTGTTCAAGCATGTAAGACTGGGGAAGGTGGATGAGTAAGGCGTATATCTTCCCTGTCCTCACTGTGTTTTGAGGTGTTCACTTCTTCATATAGCCCAGGGCATCTTTGTTAACCCTTCAGCTTCAATAATCTCACCAGCTGTTTTGACATTTGCCTGTTTCTTAATAAGCAGCTACTTCCTCTCAAAAAATCTTGACATCTGCCAGATTTTAATACACCTGTAGTTTATTAATATAACTGCCTGGTCGTGGGAAATGGTTGTAAATAAGTGACAGCTATATTCCTAGCCTGCCTACTGGTCCCAACTTAATTTAGAGGTTAAGAACTTCTCACCATGTATGACTATTTTTTTAGTTTGGCCATTGTTCTTTAGCAAAATGTTACTACACTGCAACATTATCATAAACATATGTGCTCAAAAATGTTGACATGAGGTTATTAGACATTATAGATTTTACCTATGTTCCCTTTCTTGCCCTTTTTAGGGTCATGTTAATAGGAAATTCTAAGTCAATATTTGCCTCAGATTTGGAAATGCTGTAGATAAAATGTTGGAGCTCCCTCTAGTGGTCTTAGTGCAAAAATCCATATTTGATTCATTATTCAGTTCATTCACCATTCCTTACAGAAATATGTTAAGCAGCTTTTATATGCACCAGGTTTCTGTATTAGAGATTCAGTTGGATTTTTTTTGTTTTTAATGTATGAGAAATGGTTATTCAGTAAACCCTGTAAGCAGACCTATGGAGTCTGACTCCAGCCAAAATTGGTCCTAACTCAGAGTTCCCAACTCAAAATGAAAGCTGATGTCCAGTTTCAGAGACAATCTTAGAGACAAATATTGAGATATTTGTATAATAAGTTAGAATATTCACACTACCATTATGAACATCTGTTATGTCATAGGATTAATGCTATGGACGTTAACTGTAGCAGTGGAAATAAGAGAGCAAACCTCTCTGCACCTGCATCCATTACCTTTCACAAACATAGGCTTTCTTCTATAATGTTTACTCCTTTAACAGAAAGAAAATGCCCCAGATTGAGAACTCTGTATGATAAATCGTGCACATACCGTCTAAAAGTTTACAGCCTTTTTTCTTTGGCCTAGTCTGTGGCAAAGTTTACACTAAAATGGTGTTGCATTTCAAGACACACCTTTGCCACTAAGCCACACCTTCCCTTATTTAAACCACACCCCTCATTCAAGAAAACAATCTAAAAATATATTTTGCATAACTGCAACAAATTTTGCTGCATCATGCGTCACATTCTAGGCACATGCATTATGAAGTTTGTGTATATGTAAAATATATAGATAGTTATATTATACAATTATGGTGAGGGACTTGCCACATTCAAGGAAACTCCACCGAGGCTGCTGTTAAATGGGGATTATGACAGTTCTTGAATGTAGTGCAAAATAGCATGTCTCATTTATAGGCCAGGGCTGCTAGAAAGTGTGTACAAGTATCTATCACTTTCATTGTTGTTAGCTAACGGAAGGTCTTATGTTCTGCTAACTTTATTTATTTATTTATTTATTTTTTAATTTTTTTTTTTTTTGGGTTATACAGTTTCTGTAACAAGCTTTTTAACAGTCCTGGCCTGGCATCCAAATACTTTACTCCGGACATGGTGCCTTGTGCTTCATAGCCTCACTCTTATGACAAACATGCAACTGAACTGTAAGTATTCCTATTCCTTTAAAATAACTGTAATTCTGCTTCATTGTGAGGACTGGTCAAATAAACTTGATCAATTAAGATGACCATAGATGAATTTCACCTAAACCCACCTGCGTCTGTGTATGGGGATCAACAGCAGCTTATTCACTCATTTTCAGTGATGAGAGAAATAAGTACTTTTGGTTGTGTGCATGTACTCTGTATGGGGGGAGGTTGTTTATATTCATTCCCATTCTTAACTTTATAAGCAGATTTGTGGCAGAAGTTTCTGTGACTAAAAATTCAGGTTTTGTTAGAAGGCATGTCTTTCTGCAAGCGCTATTCAGATGAGTGGAAGAGTCAAAGAAGCTTCTGAAAAAAAACTGAGCCCTTACTTTAGCTTTTTTTGGGAGACATATTTATATTAAATTTTTTTTTTTTCTGAGACTTTATATTAAATGTCCTGACTTTGATATAATATTGGTGGGAGTTTGGTTCCTAGCACCCTGCCAGTCAGCTGCTTGAAGAGGCCATGGCTCTCTGGAAGCACCACAGCTTTGTAAATTGTATAGCGTTTGTGAATGGATGAGGGCACCGGTTCCAATTTCATGGCCACTACAGAAATGTATTGAGCTGCACTTGTTCTGTAGCTTGTTCTGAAGCCCAGCTTCAATGAACTGATCAGTTGGGGTGTCAGGAATCTGCCCCCCCCCCTTTCCAGTCGACTATTGATGACATATCCGAAGGACATGTTGGTGGTTGTTACTTTGATATGTTTAGGGTCCTTTTTTGTGCTACATAATTCACTCACATCTGTTTGTTTGATCTGAAGCTAAATACATTGTAACTAATTTTTGTAATTTTTGGTAAGGGAGTCAATTTTAAGACTTTGTACATTTTCTAGCTGGACCCAGCAGCACTATTGGAGCTCAGGAAAACACTGCCCAGCTGTTAGTTTCAGACCCAAACCTCCTTCATGTCCTTGTGAAATTTCTCTCAGGAACAAACCCTCATGGGACCAACCAGCACAGTCCCCAGGTAAAGTTACCAAAATGTTTATAATATCACTGTTTACTCTGCATAAAGGATGAGGACCAAAAAGCTAAATTAGTCCTTCAATGCATGGACTAGGCAGTCTTCTGTACTGAAACGTGTGACTCAGAACTGCAGAAATATCCCTAAAAATTGTCACTCTAGGATTTAAACAAGGGAGCAGAACTTTAGATTGTCCATAAAAACTTGCCGCTGACAGTCCATATAACACACTACACTTTTAAACCTCTACGTGTTCATTTGTGTCGGAGTGTTCCCTGATGAATCCTAGGATAACTTGGGAGCATCGATTGAAAAACAGTTTTCCCGTATCAAGTCTTCCTTTTCAGTGTAGCAGCCCTAGCAATCTTAGGAACAAGTTCTTTATGGCTGTTACTTTAGTGGCTGAAATGTAACTAGCCTTGTCATTGTGGTGCTATGAAGTTTCCCTAACTCCTGTATGCCTCTGAGAGGTTTACAGACTGGATTTGTAACTATAAGGAGCCATGTGACATGTTTTGTTACTCACTAGCTGGGGCTTCTGGCACCGTTGCAGCTTTTCTAAGATTTCATAAGGGGCATTCCCCTCCCTCCCCCCCTCCGCAGTTCTGCCAGCCCCTGTCTGGTCAATACAGAGCTTACGTCCACTGTGTGGCTGCTGGTGTAAGGACATGCAACCATATATGCTACATTGAGTGACGTAATGGTCATATACCCCCTTCACCTGGCGTCATGTTATGTACTGGGGCTCCATGCTGATTAGACAGGGCAGTTCTTATGAAATTTGGCCAGTCAGTGATGAGTACTGAGTATCTGGTATATAGAACCTGTGAAGCTTAGACAGTGTTAGTGCATTGTTAACAGCACACAAGTTCACAACTGCTGATTTATTAAAGAGCTTCTTACATAATCTGTATTACCAAAAAAGTGTACTAAATTTTGATGTATTTCTCTTACTTCTGTTGTTGATGTCCAGGTTGGGCCCACTGCTACTCAGGCAATGCAGGAGTTCCTGACTCGACTACAAGTCCATCTTTCTGCTACCAGTCCTCAAATGTTCAGCGAATTTTTGCTAAAGCTCATACACATTCTTTCCACTGAAAGGTTTGTAACACAATCTTTGTGGTATTAAGTTTTTCCGGAGTATTTGTGGGAGTCTTCTGCCTCCTGACTCTAATTTAAAGAGAAATTTCACTCTTTAGGGAGATGTAGGGTATGTTCAAATATACTGCACCTCCTTTGTAGTTTCCCCTCAGAGCTTGGTACAGTAAAGCCAGAAGAAAACTGATCTGGCTTCTCGACTGGTCCGGAACAATTTGGCAAACTACTTATGGGCCAGATGGAAAGAATCCCATAGTTTTTGGATGTGTGTGTGTGTACCCATACTAGGCTAAATGTGCCACAGTTCTGGCATCATGCTTTGTGCAACTTTTGTTGCTTCACACCTAACTTTGGAAGCGGTTTGGTTTAGTAACTGAGACTCTTAAATATGACATTGTGTACCTAAGTTTTTGCTCAATCTCGAAAGATGCCCCAAATTCATTATACATCTTGTGCCACTGTGATTTATTTGCAGCATCTTTTGTTTGGTATAAATATTAGACTGGGTTCATAAATCCACCATACTACTTTAAGCAGTTGTTCGTCCCCTCTCCAGATCTACTTTCTGATCTGTCACTGGGTGCAGAGACTCTTTGGCAGACGGGTAGAACAGTTACTGAAGCCACTATAGTGTGCCAACATAGTATCATGCACAACTTTCCCATATGGTATGCAGCAGTGCCTCTTCACCCCTATTGTCAGATTTGGCAGGAAAGTTTAACTTGCTGAAAATATACATTAGTATAAATACCCAACTTACAGCAAAATCTAAGGTGTCTACCTAGATAGACTCAGAAAATTACTTAAGACAATTGTGTTCCTGCCATGTAAATGTCCCCCTTTTTTCTCTGCCTGGACTTTTGATTGTGTGAGCTTGAAAGGGGGGTGGAGTAGAAATCATAAATGCCAGAAACCTGGAAGAAGTCTGTGTGGCACTCCTTATGAGTGGGCTCAAGCTGTTGCCCTTTGGATCTATTGTATGACTGATCCAGCACTGCAGCCTGGCTTCCAGTATAGATGGAAACCATGACAGCAATGTGAACAGAGACTTAAAGCATAATATAATCATTCTAAACAAAGAATTCATATATAATTTCCAGAAGGGCTTCTTTTGTGTTCATAGCCTTCCATGTTAGTCATGAAAATCTAATGCAGGAGTAACTTATTTTGTTTTAAATAAAACCTTAATTTATGTAAAGCCAAAAATACCCTAAAGTCTGTTTCTAACTTTTATTCTATTTAGAGGTGCTTTTCAAACCGGACAAGGACCCCTGGATGCGCAGGTGAAACTTTTAGAATTCACCCTGGAACAAAATTTTGAGGTGGTCTCGGTCAGTACCATTTCTTCTGTAATCGAATCAGTTACCTTCCTGGTTCATCACTATATTACCTGCTCTGACAAAGTGGTATCTCGCAGTGGATCTGACAGTTCTGTTGGGGCCCGGGCCTGCTTTGGTGGCTTGTTTGCAAACATTATTCGACCTGGTGACGCCAAAGCAGTTTGTGGAGAAATGACGCGTGATCAGCTGATGTTCGACTTGTTGAAGCTGGTGAACATCCTGGTTCAGTTGCCCCTGTCAAGTAACAAGGAGTTTAGTGCCCGTGCACCAGTTGTCAGCAGCACCACAGACAGCGTTTCTGATGAAGAGAAAGTCTATGGTGGAAAAGATGCCAACAGCAATTCTTCAGCTACACAAAGTTCCACTGCATATGTGGCAGATTTGGTGCTAGCCAACCAGCAGATTATGAGCCAAATTCTCTCTGCCCTTGGCCAATGCAACAGCAGTGCTATGGCCATGATTATAGGTAAGTGTTTTAAAGTCTAATTTGTATTGGTAAATGTACTGATGCACTTAGACCTGTATGACGCTAGTATATTTGTGTTTAGTATGTAGTTTAGTAGCCTTTGATTTTACTTTGCAGTGGACAGAAAGGAGCTTCATCAGAAAATGTCTGCAAATCTAGAATTAAGTTTATACATCTATAGTCCTAAGAGGTACCAAGGTCCCCTAGCTGGAACCTCACAATTAAAGGGTGGTTCCAGTTCCTTTTAGGAAGTAAAAATATCATTGATCCTAATTAAAAGAACATTGGGTGTTCAACACCTAGAAACCCCACTAACCTGTCGTTTGAAGGGGCTGCAGTGCTCATGCAAGCACTGTAACCCCCTCTGTTTAATTTTTATGCCATCTACTAAATAGAGGCTGTGTAATGTAATTACAGCCTCATTCCATAGAAGTGAATTGGAGAGGCTCTAACTGCATGACATGGCCGCTGTGAATCAGACGGCACGCAATGTAGCAGCAATTGTTCGATTATTGCAATCCATTGTAACATCAGATCAGTGGGGGTTCCAGGTGTTAGACCCATGCTGATCTTATTAATGAGCTACCTATCTTGAGGGTAATAAAGCAATGGGGATAACCCTTAACTAAAATCCCTTCAGATACAATGTAAACTTTCCACTCTTGTGTGTTTTGAGGATATTTCACACTTGGCTCATCCAGAAGCTCAAGGGTTATGTGCCTTTACAAGGACATGTTAGACAGGGTCATGTTCAGGAGTCCATTGCTGCTGCAAAGATGCTATTTTACATTAGAGAATACCAGATCGGTGGGGGTGTCTGACACCCTGCACCCTAACACTCATTGTTCCCAACAGACATTGGAACTAACGGAGAACCGAGCCGGAAGCACAGCTCTGTTCTGTGTAGTTGACTTTTCCACGTTACTGCAGCTGAGCTCCCATTCATTTTAACATTACATTAGCAAATGTGTATCAAGCTGCACAACAAGCTACTTACCAATATTTGCTGTAGACATTATAGCTTCAAAGCTGTTTTTCCACATTGAGCAGCGCCATCCCTTTTAGTAAGCGCCACTTGCCTGTTTGCACTTCTCTCCGGTCCTTGATATGGCTACTGATGGACACATGACCAGACCTTACCATCAGCAGCCTCCATTAAATAACTCTGCCCTTGACTTTGGATACAAGCACATGTACAGTACTTTGCTCTGTTATACAATGGAAGCTGCTGATGGAACAGTCAGGTATTGTGCCCCTTTACCATCTGGCTATTTGCATGGGGAGGGGCATTATGAATCTGTAAGAACTATAAAAATTGGAAAACTTGTAAAACTCTTAATAAATTTGCCAACCCTTTACACCTTATTACAGCACTGTGTGGAGCTGTTCTATTCAGAATATGATCTGTTACAGAAGATTTCTCCAAGAGGCCTTCTTATGGAGGCACAATGGAATGGCTTACTTAAGTGCCTAGTAGTCTGCAATACATAAGCAATGTGTCCTAAGAGCAGATCTAATGTGCATTATATGAAATAGGATTGCCTTCATTATATTTTATATATTTAAGAGGACTTTAGTGCTTGAGACTTGCATTCAGTTATAGGTTTATTACAGTTAAACTGATTATTGGTTGGAGTTTCCTTCTCAACACCTAAAAATCCTTTTACTGCAAAGCTAACTGATGCGTTTACTTGTAGGTGCAAGTGGTCTACATCTAACTAAACATGAAAACTTTCATGGAGGATTGGACGCTATATCAGTTGGTGATGGTCTGTTCACAATACTCACCACTCTCAGTAAGAAGGCAACTAGTGTTCAAGTTATGCTGCAGCCCATTTTAACTTACATGGCATGTGGCTATATGGGCAGACAGGTAACCACTTTTGGCTTTCCATAAGCAATATATCACCTTTCCACAGTACCGGTGACAAATGCATTACCACTATGTATCCCAAATGATAGATGTTCTAGATGCACCAGACCACAAGCTCATTTCTAGCACAAATGGGAGTGCCCTTAAATTAGGCCATCTTGGAGAGTACCTCTAAGTTGTCGACTATTGTACCGACTCCTCTGGGAGTTTTTTAGGCCTTCTGGAGGAGTTGGCCTGGTCACACCACACTCACTGCACAGAAAAACCTCTTTAGGCTAAAGCCCCACGTTTTGGAAACGCAGCTTTTTTTGTTGCAGATTTTTTTTTTTTTTGAGCCAAAGCCAGGAGTGGAGTAAGCAGAAGGGAGATGTAGAAGAACTTCCTATATATTTCCCATTCCTTTTGTAGCCATTCTTGGCTTTGGCTTAAAAAAGCTGCATTTCCGCAATGTGGGGCCTCAGCCTTAGACAGATTCCCTTGTTAGCCCTGTATGGCTGATATGGAAATGCCATTGTATATGCCACTGTCAAGAATAGGTAAGATTACAGAAGGAGCAAAGCTGGCTGTACTGTAGTCTTTACTTGATGCCCATTCAGAGGGCAATTGTTTGTTCCATACACAGATTATAATTTGTAGTGTTAAAGAATAAAACCCATGGTAGTCTGGAACTTGCAGCGTCTTAAATCTCCATGATACTGTGAGTTGAGTTTGGATATCACACACTGTTTCTTAGTTCGAACTCTCCTGTTTCTGTTATCATAGCTACACCCTATGGGTGAGTATTCTCATCTCAGCTGTTAAAGGCTAAAATAGGGATCCCCCTTCCATCCCTGTGAGGTCTAAAGTGATCTTTATTTTTTGTATCAATTACTATGTGCAAATGTAACCGAGGTAGAGTGATCGCTTTCTGCAGTTCATTCATGAAAGTGGAGAACTGATGAAATTGTGTGCTACTTTATTGTCTTCAGGGTTCTCTTTCTACTTGCCAGCTGTCCGAGCCTTTGCTGTGGTTTATCTTGAGAGTTTTGGATACGAGCGAGGCCTTGAAAGCATTCCATGATATGGGTACGTTTCTAGGTTTTATTTTAGTGCCTTACTTACTGTGCAACTAAAATTTTGCACCTGCTGAATGTTTACACATATTCCTAGACTGAAAACATGTATATGGGTCAAAGAAATGCAAGACAATCTTTACTAAAAAAAAAAAAAAAAAAAAAATTAGCTAGTTTCTAGAATTGTATTATACATTACTGTAAGTTGTACTTAAATGCTTGCAGAGCATTGATGCAACAAGGCCTTAGACATTTTAGTTTATTTTTTTTTTGTTTCTCATACTTTAAGAGCTTTATCATGTGTTGTAACATTTCCACTTGAACCCATGAATGGAAATATTCTTACTTACACCTCATGGCTGACAATCTGCCCGATCATGATAACATAGCATGTTACTTAATGTGGTAAATCTATAGAATGTTCCCTAATGCCTTCATAGGTTATCCTGACTTGGTTCCATAATGTCACTAATTTAATTTCATTATATGGTAGTTTGTTTAAAAAAAAAAAAAAAAAACCATAGCATTGCTTATGATGTAGTGCTGTTCGACCTCTGGGACTATGCAGAAAGAAAGGCCACTGTTCCTTTGACTTTACTCTTGAACACTGGCACGTATGGGTGTATGTATGCAACGTGGGTAATTGTTCTTCATATACAATATTTTTATTGTGCTTAATTTTAGGAGGCGTTCAGCTCATATGCAATAACATGGTGACAAGCACAAGAGCAATTGTTAACACTGCCAGAAGCATGGTGTCTACGATCATGAAGTTTCTCGACTCTGGCCCCAGCAAAACCTCAGACAGCACTTTGAAAGCGAGGGTGCTTGCTTCTGAGCCTGACAATGCCGAGGGAATACACAACTTTGCTCCTCTTGGTATGTAGTTTTGCTACTTTGCTGTGTGTGTGTTGTGTGTCGTGTGTGTTTTTTTTTTTTTTTTTTTTTTTTTTTTTTTTTTTTATAATATATATTACTGCATGGCCAGCCATGCTTTCACACTGACAAGGAGTTGGGACGTCTGGGTACCAGGCACCCAGAGTCTGACTACCGGCTTTCTGCCCTGAATACACATCCTGCTTAATTGATTGCTTCCTCCTATGGAAGGGTTTTGAAATGACCATAAAAATTAGAATTGCTGGACACTTGGAAACCCTCAGTTCAGCAAGACATAACGATACATTGAACCAGCATTTGGCTATGGCAAGCAACAAATAAACCATAACTAGACCAAATTCATACCTACAGAGTATAACCTAAATACAATTTAATTGATGAATCACTGTCCTTCTAGGTACAATCACATCAAGTAGTCCAACAGCTCAGCCTGCAGAAGTCCTTCTACAAGCCACCCCACCACACAGGAGAGCACGGTCTGCTGCCTGGTCCTATATCTTCTTACCGGAGGAAGCTTGGTGTGATCTCACTATTCACCTGCCAGCAGCTGTGCTTTTGAAGGAGATTCATATTCAGCCTCATCTTGCTTCCCTTGCCAGTAAGCAGTCTCTCTCAATTTGTGATAGAATAAAACAAATTTTTCATAATTATTCCATTTATAATGTGCTTTTACTTTTTACGCTTTTAGCTTGTCCATCTTCAGTCTCTGTGGAAATTAGCGCAGATGGAGTCAACATGCTGCCCTTGTCCACACCAGTCATCACTAGTGGACTCACGTACATCAAAATTCAGCTTGTGAAAGCAGAGGTTGCATCTGCTGTCTGTCTTCGCCTCCACCGTCCTCGTGATGCCAGCACTCTTGGACTTTCGCAAATTAAATTGCTTGGCCTGACTGCTTTTGGAAACACGTCATCAGCAACTATTAATAACCCTTTCCTTCCATCTGAGGATCAGGTGTCTAAAACAAGGTAACATGAAAGTAAAGTTCACAATAATGGTGAAGCCTGTAGTCTCAAGGGACTTCCTAGAAGCCTGTAGGATATAAAAGTGGAATGGGTCATTGCCTTGAATTAAGAAATTGGTATTTAACTGGTACCTACTGTGTTAAGATCTGGTTGTAACCATCAATCTATGTTCCAGAAACCATCCAGAGGACCTGATTCTTTCAAGTCACAATAACAGCACCTGGAGGGGAGATAAAGGAGTTTTTCGGTTTTTAACATTGATGACCTATTCTTAGGATAGGTCATCAATCTTAATCTGCAGGTTTCCGACCTCCCCCACAAATCACCGGTACAGAGACGGCGCACCTTACACTATTATTTACAAGCTGCGCTGCCCAGGTGTCGGACCCCACAGATTTAATATTGATTGCCTATTCTTAGGATAGGCCATCAGTGTTAGAAACCGGATAACCCCTTTAATTCCTGTCAATCCAGGACCACCCCATGCTGAAGGGTGGCTAGGTTCCAGCAGCACAGCATTATCAAAGTCTGACTAACAGCTACTTGCATGGTCTGGGTTGGGTGACCACAATTGGGAGAAAATTTATAAGTACAGTAGACTAGACACTCCTTACTCCTGGGCTAAAGTGTAGTGAATTCTACCATGAACTTGTATACTGTGTGTATAAACTTGAGAAATCTGCACCATGTTTTCTGCCTTGCTATAATGCTAGTGCAGGTTATGATATTGATTTTTCCCTAGTATGTTTTGGTTTTTGGGGGAGCCTACTTTAGTTTTGTTGCAATTCGTATATTAACTTATTCCCACCCTGCTGCATGTGCAGATAAGGTTAAATGATAGCTTTCTTTCAACTCATACATGCATTAATCCCTAATAGCAATAAAACTGAAGTCTTGAGTGTTTTTTTTTGTTTTTTTGTTTTTTTTTACTGGGCATGAGAAAATCACAATTTTTTTTTTTTTTTTCTCTCTTCCTTTAAGTATTGGCTGGTTAAGGCTTTTACATCATTGCCTCACTCATATCAGTGAACTGGAAGCAATGATGGCAAGTGCTGCAGCACCCACAGCCAATCTGTTACAGACGTGCGCTGCCTTACTGATGTCTCCATACTGTGGCATGCATTCTCCCAACATTGAGGCGGTGTTGGTTAAGATCGGACTTCAGTCAACCAGGATAGGACTTCGCCTCATTGACATACTTCTGCGCAACTGTGCAGCGTCTGGCAGTGATCCGGCAGGTATGTCTCTGCCCTCCTCTAATGGATTATTAAATTATCTGACTATTAAATTATGATTCATCTTTTTTATTTTATTGAACAGATCTAAATAGTCCCCTGCTATTTGGAAGGCTTAATGGATTGTCATCAGATTCCACAATAGATATCCTCTACCAGTTAGGGACTACTCAAGACCCTGGAACAAAGGATAGGTATGGAAACATTCTGGATATTTTTAGAACATGTTAAATGGCAAATGTATGCATTTCTAATAAAACATTTGCATCAGTCTTTGTAGTTGTTCACCTCCTATGGTCTCCATTAAGTAAACTTGCCCACAATTAATCAATTTGGGGGACTGGGCATAATTCATTTCATGGCAGCATCAAATTTATGAGAAGTTGAAGTTTTGCAATTGCTGATCTGTTGTGTTTTTTGCTTTGGCTATAGAATACAAGCTCTGTTAAAGTGGGTGAGCGATTCTGCAAGAGTGGCTTCCTTGAAAAGAAGTGGTCGTAGCACTTTCAACCCTTCAAACAATTCATCAAGAGAGTTTGGTCTTTTGATGCCATCCCCTTCTCATTTGCACTGCGTAGCAGCCATTTTATGGCATAGTTACGAACTTCCTGTGGAATATGACTTGCCTGGTTTGCTGAACAGAGATCTATTTGAGTAAGTACATTACTGCTCCTACAGATTCTACATTTGTAACGGAACTATAAAAATAAGATATTTCTGTACCCCTTATGGAGGTCCTGAGCAAATATTAGCAGTAGCTTCATGAAGAAAATCCAGTTCTGTACACGGATGGTATAGAGTGGGTTCTTCACTGGGCCCCCCTTTGGGCAGATTCAGTCCTTTCAAGTGTTCATTTTTAGTTTTTGGATAGCCAGCATGCAGTACTACATTTTATGGGCACTGGGTGCTGAAAGGAAATGTTTGGCCAAAACAAAAACAGCAAAAAACGACACTGGAATATGCAACCGGTTGATTAGTGGGCCTGCTTTAGTTTGACTGCATTCCAACATGGTGGTAGCCACATGCAGATGAAACCCTGCCTAAATGCAGCCTAAAAATATATCTTTAGAGAACTACTTTTAATCCACTCAAATAAATTAGATGAATTGAAGTTAGTTGGCGAGATGAAAACTTATTTTGCAGATGGAATTTTCCCACCCCCTCCCCTCTGATCCCCAATATATGTGCATGCTCAGCTAAGAGCATACATGTGTTCTGAATGGGGAGAGGAGAAAGCTGCTGTCAGACACCTTATGTGATGAATTATCTTCAGGGAGAACAAACATTTCAGGCATTTAGAATTCAACATGCCCACTCCTACTTTTCAATAGTGTGGGCAGCACCATATACATTAGATGGTCAGCCAGCTCTGTCAGATTCTGTATGTTCAGCTGACATTAATGTGATGTATATGGGCATTTTAGGTGGTAAAAAATACTTCAGCTATGAAAATGAAGTCTTACTGCCTCTGCGGAGCACCATCTATCTAATCTACTGATTTATAGTGTTTTACGTTGGTTTGTGTGGATGTGTATATAGATTTGGGGTTGGTAATATAACATGTCTAAGTATAGATAACAGGGCTTAGGAGTCAGCTTTAGGTGGAGCCAGCTGAAAAAGTTACCCACTCTGACTTTGTATTCAATGATCTTTTCTTGCACAACTATTGATATGGTATAGTTAGGTGCATATTCACCTTCATAGAAATTGCATCTCTTTTAGCTTTTTTTGTGAATTGGAGCTTTACCTCCTGCATTTGACCAAGGCGGTCAGCCATATATGAAGTCGGAGCAGGAGTTAGTCAGTGGTTTGGCCTACTGACACCACAGCCCTGATAGTGTGAATGTGTTAACCAGTTGTTGCTGTGTACATAAAAGGTTTTGTCAGAAATTTCAGTCAATCCTATCAATTTGACACTGTCCACAACCTGTCATTGTGGTCTGTCAGTTATAAACTAAACACATTACTGTAGGACAGTTCCCATAGATTCCAGTGATGGCAATCCCATTCTCCTACATTGGGAAATTCCACTTTCTATGAATGGACAAACAAGTCCCCAAGTGTTGCCTGGGGCATTCCCTAAGATTGGCCCATATATACACACCAGCTTTTTTTAAATAGGAAAATTTCTCCAAGTTGGAGCATCAGTTCACCATAAAAAGTTACAAGTGCAATCTGTGTATGTAACTGATGTTCATACTGACAGACTCCCTGTAAAATTTAACGTGTTCTCTTCCAGTGTTTACTCTTCGACAACCAAAACTGTCTCTGCTCCTTTTAAAGGGCTTGTCCAGTTTCAGCAAATAAATGTCGTTTGTATAATGAAAGGTTGTACAATTTTCCAATGTCCTTTCTGTATTAATTCCTCAGTTTTATAGATCTCTGCTCATCATTCATTCTGCTTACCCCTAAAAATCAGTCCATGGTCATGTGATGGATACAGAGGTCATCTGCCTGGTAACGAGCTGTGCATCACCATCCATGACCATGGACTGTGTGGTTTTTTTTTTTTTTTTTTTTTTTTTTTTGATTATCCACTGGAATTAAGCCGAGTGAATGACACAAGCAGAGATCTAGAAAACTGTGAGAACTTGATACAATAAGTACATTGGAAAATTGTAGAACTTATTATCCAAACAATAACACTTATTTGCTGAAACTGGCCAACCCTTTAACTTTTGAAACTGTGCCGAAAGTACTGTATTTGTTAAACTAGGATGAGCTCTTGCCTTAAGGTGTACTCTATGCCTTTTTGAAAGGGGTTGTCCAGGACAAAAAAAATAAAAACGCATAGCTGATTTCTCCCCACAACAGGGTTACGCCGGTCCATGAGTTGTACTGTATTGCAACCCTTTTCACTTCAAAAGACTTCATCCGCAATAGCAGACACAACCTATAGATAGGTGTGGAGATCTTTCTAAATGAAACAGCCATGAATCTTCATGTTGGACTACTTATTTTAATAGTTTGCACTATGTTAAGGCCTGCATATTACAGCTACAAGTCTGTACTATTAGCTAAAATTTTCAAAAGTGGTGGTGTGGTAGAAACTGGCATGCGTCAAATATTGACATCTTCTGTCATGTCTTACACAAGAAAACTGACGTACAAGGCCTTACAAATCGACCCCATAGCTGTCTGGTGCTCATGGACAGGTTACTGTGTTAATATGCTGATTTGGCTGCTAGTAGAACAGACTTGTATCTGTAACGTGCTAGCCTGACACATACTGAAACCATGTTAATAATGTGTAATTATAATATTCTAACACTATTGTTTCTTTTCCAGATCCTTGTATAAATGGTCCATGTCTTTACCATGTAATATGGTCTTAAAGAAGGCTGTTGATGGACTGCTATGCTCAATGTGTCACATTCATCCCAGTTACTTTTCTTTGCTCATGGGCTGGATGGGCATTACCCCTCCTCCAATTCAAAGTCAGCACAGACTTTCTATTACAGATGATAGCAAAAAGCAAGACCTTAATGCTGCTCTTACAGATGACTCTAAAAATGCACAAGCGCCTCTTGCACTTACAGAGTCTCACCTGGCCACACTTGCTGCTTCTTCACAGTCCCCAGAAGCCATCACGCAACTGCTGGACTCTGGTTTACCTTCACTTCTTGTTAGGAGCCTAGTTAACTTTTGCTTCAGTCACATATCTAATTCAGACTTTGGTGCAACCTCTGCGGATGCCACACAGGAGAGACTCAGACGGCAGCACTCATCTCAGCACTTTAGTAAGATGCCGGTCACAGCGGACTTGGTGGCACCTATTCTCAGGTTTCTGACTGAAGTTGGCAATAGCCATGTTATGAAGGACTGGCTTGGAGGTTCTGAAGTTAACCCTCTTTGGACAGCACTTTTATTTTTACTTTGTCATTCTGGTGCCAGCTCAACAGGTCATGTAAATGGTTCACAGCAGACCAATTCCAGGTGCACTTTAATGAACTCAACTGCAGGAAATGGTCTTACTACTCAGCAAAGAACTGCTGTGGAAAATGCAACTGTGGCCTTTTTCTTGCAATGCATATCCTGTCATCCAAATAACCAGCGATTAATGGCACAGGTATGATAAGAGTCCACAGGTGGATGAATCTTTTTTTCTATAGGTTTCTTTTTGTGAAAGGCATTACAGAGGACAACATTAGTTATTTGTGTTCATAATGCTGACTGTTGGGTAGCTGCTATGATGTTTACCGGCAACCTGTTATATCTTTGGACATTTCTGATATGGTTCATAATTGTAATTGCAAGTATTTCCTAAAATAGACATGTGACGATAGCTGACAGATTATCTGTAATGAAACCACTCAAGGACTCTACCATGTAGTACACTTAGAAAAATTCAGAATGTTCCAATTTTCATTCACCTTTTCTAGTCAGTGAAGTAATGCTTGAGTCTTCACTTAATTCTCTGCACCCTACTATTACACCACACTGAGAGAGAGGTTGTGCTCCGCGCCATAATCTTACAGCACAGAGCTGTAGCAGGCACATGTTTGTTAGTATTTTTTTTAACGAAAAAATGTTGGATATTTTAGTATGCTAATAATCCCACACTATCCGAAGCAATTCTATATATCCTGCACCATGAACACCATTAAAAAAGTGCACAAAGGGGAAGTTCACACTACCATTGGTAATGTCTGTTGCGGTCTTCCATCATAGGATGACAGCAACGGACATTAAACTGTTGCAGAGAACCGTCAGACTGATGTGTTCATTCCCATTGACACTAATGTAAACAACATGATGGAAGCTATCTTCCGTCATGTTTGTTTACCTTTGTAACGGCGGATAGTCCTGCATGCATTTTGTTTATATCAGTCAGTCTGACCATTCTCTGCAACAGTTTAATGTGTGTTGCTATCATCCTATGGCTGAAGACAGCAGTCTTCAGATTACCAATCGTAGTGTGAACTCCCCCATACATTTTATTTGTATAGCGCCAACCATATTCCACAACACTTGACTAATCATAGCAAATTGTTTTGCTCACCTCCCCCAAAAATAGCATTAAAAAGTTGTACATACCAAAAAATGGCACATCAGAACTGCAACTTGCCCTGCAAAAAAAAAGCCTGATCTGCAGATCTGTCAACAAAAGAATAGTTATGGATGTCAGAATACAGTGCTCGCAGGCAAATACTTTCCTTTTGAAAAATGACCTTTTTAGTCTTACCACTTTCACTAAATATGGCATCGCTGTAATCCCAATGACTCATGAAAGCTGCCATGTCATTTTTAGCTCAGTGAACACAGTCAATAAAACAAATAACATTGTATGTTTTTCCACACAGACCCCTAAAAATTTAATAAATGCTTATCAAAACTTATGTACCCCAAATGGTGACAAAAGTACAACTTGTCACACAAAGTCCTCATATGGCTAGGTCTACAAAAAAAAATTAAAAAATAGATCTTTTATACAGGAGTATTAAAAAAGCGGCATGACCTATCTTTAGGTGAAACCACATTGTTTTCTGCCTGCTAAACTTGATGTAGTCCTATACATTAGACTTTTCCTGAATAAAAAAAAAAAACTTGATGTTTTCCTCTGCCTCCCACATATCTAAATAAAACTGTGTAAATCCAGTCCAATTAAAAAAAAATTTATTAATATAGAAGTGTATATATGGAAAATCTTTCCGGTATCTGGCACAAAAGCTACAAATACAATTTTCTGAATCCAACCTTCGAGTATGCTCATATAGCAGAAATGACTGAAGTTCCACTATTTCTGCCCCTCTGGCATCTCTATGATGCTGTTCTTGTCTCATCAGGGCACAAAAATAAACTGAGATGGTACCATACCTCTTAAGACTCAGTTCACAAGTTGATATGAATGCCAGACATCCCCATAGCTCATGACGGGTCAAAAGCTTTTCACCTCAGTGTGGATGGTATAAGTCAGTATCACACAGTATATAGTGGCATCGTGAGGGAATATTCAGAACACTTTGAGATGTGAGCAGAAATGTGCCTTTTAATAGGCATAACATTTTGATTTTCCAATAGTTTTTGAAATTAAGTCTTTGCTTGTGTCTTCAGGTTCTCTGTGAGCTATTCCAGTCGTCTCCCCAGCGTGGCAATCTGCCCGCCTCTGGAAACATCTCTGGCTTCATCCGAAGACTCTTCCTGCAGTTGATGTTGGAAGATGAAAAAGTTACCATGTTCCTTCAGTCTCCCTGCCCTGTAAGTATTCCTGGCAGCAGTTTCATCGGTGGTGTCAGTGATATTTTCTGAGTTTTGTATCCTTATGTTTCCCTAGTTATTTAAGTAGTCACACAGGCCACTGGCCTTCCAAGGTGACACTTCTAATGGGCTTGTCTACATAATTGTACAATTTATTATTACTCCCATCATGTTTCTGTTATTTCGGAATCCAGTGAAGATGTTTACTTTACATTTGCTTTCCTATTAAAAACCTGTAACTATGCATCAATTTCCTTAATACTTGATATAGTGTTCTATCTGGTTACTGGAGGCTACTGCACAGGATGAGGCCAGAAGTCGCTCTACTCCTATTCACATAATAGGCACAGAGCCAGAGTGCCCCAGTGCCACTCGAACATTGTGGACAGGATTGCAACATTGCACCTTTTATTTGAATAGGAGTGGAGCTGCTTTTGGCCCTGTTCTGTGCAGTATCTTGTCACCAGATCAGCTGATCAGTGCAGGATCCAGGTGTCTGACACCCACCATTTACATACTGATGACCTATCCTGGGGATAGGTCATAGTGTGTGTGTGTGTGTGTGTGTGTGATAAAGTATATGTTATACACATTTGAGCTGGAAAACTCCTTTAATAGTTTACTCAGCTGGTTGTTTACAACAGTGTATCAGTATAGTTAAAATGGTTGTCCAGAATACACCCTGTTTAAGTCACTGAACTGGAACATGCTTCCCACTGCTGTATTTACATGATATGCACTCGGATCAGAGAGATACTGTGGGAAGGGAGGGCAGGCAATAGTTTTAAACAAGTTTTGGAACACCCACTTCTTAATGAATAAGAGGGCCAAGTAAAATATTTCATGTCTTCTAAGGTAGGGAGTGTTATATACCATATTAAAATTGACTGTGCTGAATTCAGCACACATTCAGCTTTGCCGTTATCTTCCCTTGTTGCATTTTATATCAGTGGTTTTAGTTTCGACTTCCATTAAAGGGGTCGTCCTAACCTCAGCATCCTCACTGGGTGGTGAGGAATGCTCTCCTTCACAAAAAACTACCGGCACCGATATCTCTGCAACAGGAGAGGAAACCAGCAAGGCTGAATTTAGCGCAACATCAGTTTTGCAATGGTATAGAACACTTCCTAACCTAGGGGGTACAAAATATCATCTTTAAGCAAAGTTACACACAGCAGCAATGCTACCGTGTGCTTAGCAGCATTCAAGTCAATGAGACAGGTCTATATATGAACCTGGTTTATGTGTTTTTAATAAAAAAAAACAAAAACAAAACAAACTTAAGTTTTTCTCATGTAATTCACGCCAGCTTGTCCAGCAGGTGGCAGCAAGCACTTAACAATGACACAGAGGTGGTTCTAGTGAGTGTGAACACTATTACAAAGTAGATACCTTGGACAGTGATTTAGATATATAATCTATTGCAATGTCCCTGTTCACACAAGTTCTTTAAAAGATTGATTTTATTCAGTGGTGTTCAGCAAATTAATAATTTCCTCTGCCTAAACAATTTTACCTGTGTTCTCCAATAGAGCAAAGTTTCTCATCAGTGAACATTCAGGCACATGTGTAATATGGAAGGATTTGGAAAAGCTTCAAAACTTCAATTTGTTATATTGAGAAGCAGGATTAGTCTTTACCTAAAACCTATATATGTAAAAATAGTTTCCAGTTTTGTTTTATGAAAGCAATTCAGTAATGAACCTCATGTTTTTCTTTGCAGCTGTACAAAGGCAGGATCAATGCTACAAGTCACATAATCCAACATCCCATGTATGGAGCAGGACACAAGTTCCGTACTCTTCACTTGCCTATCTCTACTACACTTGCAGACCTTCTTGACCGGGTCTCCGGTAAGAGAGATGTTTTCGAGGATAAATCTGTAGCAATGCATATTTCGTGTTTAGTGGCAGAATGGACATCCACTTCATACGCAGGTTAATACTTGTTTTTTGCTGTTAAGTGTGTGTATTTGTATTTTCATAAAGACATACATGCTTTCGATCGTTGTTTGCCAGCTGTAATGCATCTGTATTACACGGTTCGTATTAGAGACAAATCCTATCCTTTGATGACCCAAACTTGCAGAATCTTCAGGATCTGTGGTCCTTTTAAGCTTGGGCCTTTAGATCTGAATTTGGATTGGATTTGTCGCCATAATACTGACACTACAGTGCAGAGACGTTACAGCTGTCTCCATGAAGCTTTGAAAGGGTTTTCCCATAATATATATCACTTTGTGAACAGTGGGAGTCTAATCCGAAGCCCCTACCTGATTTTTAGAATAAAAGGCACAAGTCCTAGTGTAGTACAATCCCCTTCACTTTTTTTTTTTTTTTTTTTTTTGGCACCAGCCACCCAGTGTGCAGGGAACTGCAGCGCTGCCAATTGGCAAGTTCAGCGAGTTTTGCTCCAATGTGTATAGGCAGATTAATTTGGACTTTTCCATTTCCTCTGTACAGGATAGGTGGAATGTTTTGATATTTAATGAGTTTTTGATGCCTCTATGCTTAGTTTGTTGCATATAGTGTATAAATGTCAATTTTAGGAAACTTTTTGTAATTTACAGATGCCAAAAATGAACGTTATGTTTGGACAGACCTTTTCATAAACAATTAATTGAATGGTCAAATGAGGAGTGCGTGAGCGCTTTATCAGAGAAACATGTTCCTTGGGTTTCTATAGCACCAGATAAATTTCTGGTGCGGTCTGGTGTCTTCATCCATTCTGGTGACCCATCTACCCTGCTGGACAACCCCTTTGTCCAAATCATATGCCTAAGGAAGCTGTGTGGCTATCCATTTACATGGCACTCGTTCAGATGAGTCTGCAGCCAGATAGTTTCATGTTTGTGTAGAGTCTGCAAAATGAGAACCTTTGTAATGTGTCCTCTTGTGCTAATAGAGGGGTGTCTACCTCCTCCATCCGCCTATGTGGGCTATATGGCCTATTTCTGCATATGTACAAGGGTTGTTCTGACAGGGCAACCACTTTCAGATAAAAATAGTGAATTAGAATATACGTGTATGGCTCGGCCAGATATGTAGGTGTATGATGATTTTGGTGACTTGCCAAACCTGTGCTCCTATTATATAAATATCATGCCCACTAATCTTTCAATTGCTTTATCAGGTCTGGAAATGAATGTACTATTCAAGTGGCTTATTCATTGATATAAATTTTCTATATAAATGTCTAGGCAAGTGGTAAAGTAACTTAAGAACCATTATTGTGCATAAAAGTTAATCGTGTGGAAGTAAAGTGGCGACGCTTCATCTCTGCCCCACCAACTCAGACATTCAGCACATTTTGTAAGGCTCAACCTTATGACCTGGTTATTATGTTCACCCATTTCCCTGTATTAAATCAGTCTGCGCTGTTACTTTCCCGTTGAGCTTTTACTGTACAATAAAGGCACTTCTTAAATGTCTGCCTGTTACAGACTTGTCTGCTGCTTAGGGCTTCCTGTAGTCATGAATGGCTTTCTTTGCTTTTAGATTTTCCCCCATTTTAACAGTGGTTTTATGAATTCCTTATAGACAGGACTTATTATAAATTAGATAAATGTTGCTTAGTAAGAGAATTGTCTGTATATACATGGACATAGGAAGGGATCAGTCTGTTTGGGAGAATTTGGTATGGGAAAACATGAGTGGCCCACAGAAGTGTGTGTGTGTATATAATATATACCCAAACATGCCTTTGTGGACCTTGCTCTGTGCACTGGGACAGTCATGCTGGAACAAGAAAGGGACAATCCCAAACTGTTCCCACAAAGTGGGAAACGTCCAATTTTCCAAATGACATGGTATGCTGAAGGGTTTTTGCCAACTCCTAAAGAAAAAAATCCCCATGGGACTATCCCTCCTCCACTGAGATTTACTATGTGTCATCATAATGCAGTCAGATGGGTAGCTTTCTACTTGGCTTTCAGCAAACCCAGACTCCTCCATGAGATTGCCACCTAGAAAAATTGTAGTAATGTAATGGGAAGTGGTGAATCACAGTCCATTGGTGTGCTTGACACTATTCCATCTGATGCTTGGCTATGTAAGCCTTGCATGCAGTGACTCGGCCATGAGAATCCATATATTCTTAAGTTGGAAGTTAGGGGAGGTCACAAGTAACTATGGGCCTCCATAATAAAGCTTGTAGTGGGTTCCCACCATACCATGACTACCTTAAGTAGCAAGTTCAGAACTTGGTGTGGAATAATTTTGGTCATCTCTTACAAAATCGCACAGTGATGTCATGCCAGAACAATATATGCACACAGTGGTGTCAAGGCGTACACCAGGACAGTTTCTACCAGTTTTTGCCAGGAAATTCAATTTTTTTTTTTTTTTCCTTAACTGAACATTATTTGTCTGTAAAACAGACATGTGAATACGCTTATATGCTAATTCACACTGTTTTTAAAGCAGCCGTCGCCGGACCTTAATCGCTCCGCAATCTATTCTGTGATTTCTGCAAACCCTTTGTAACCTCAGGTGCCTTACTTCCCACTACTAGACATTCCTGATACAATTAAACATATTGCGGTGTGGAAGAGAGCATTGTTTTAGCCTTCATCTTTTTAAACAATCTGTTCCTGTAACGTTTGTTGCAAACACAAAGTTCAGCACCCCATGCTTCTCTTTCTTAAACCATTAAGATGCAATGTTGGTTCTCTGTAGACACTACTTGGGCCTTCCCAAAATAAAGGTTTGAGTTCAGTTATAACTCCTTGTACATTGTGTTCCTCCCCCCAAAGTAGTGGCTGTAAGCAACCAGAATCTTATTAATGTATATGGATATACAGGTCATTTGGAGCTTTGTTACCCCCCCCCCCCCCCCAAAAAAAAAAAAAAAAAAAAAAAGTTGTAGAATCCATCAGAATGTGGACATAGATTTCGCGGTCTCAGGTGAGCAACTTTATAGCCTGTACTGTACACTGCCAGATCCTATGTGTTCACATTACTCCGTTTCATTCAGTCTTTAGGCTGGGGGAACTCTGGCTGAAATTGCTGTGTCGGCCACCATGATTTCATGGACAGTTAACTTGCTGCACTTTACAGTTGCAGCATAGTGGATTGGGTGCAAACATACACCATCCACAAGCTGTAGAAGTAAGTTTTTAAATATGAATAAAACAAAAATGAAAAAACTAAAATAAAATTCTGCGCAAAAAGTGATGTGCTGCAGATTTTATATCCAAAGGATATCTATTGCTGCAGGTTTTACCAGCAGACTACGACATTTGTAAGTCACCGGGAAGGGAGCGGGGCTGCAGAGAAATATGCAGGTGAATCGTAGGCAGGAGCCATCCATTTTTGTTGGGTGTTTACCATGAACACTGCTGAATGACCCTGTGGTTGGTGCGACGTGTGGCTTTTACCCTCAGAGCAGCAATATTAATTGATTTTGCTCATTTATTTATCTGGCCTTATGATGGACAATTAAATGGATGGACGCCGAGTGTGTTGCGTTAATTTCATTCTACGAGAAATGGCGATACATTCCGTAATGGCGGCATTTGCCCTCTGAGTCATGTCCATGAAAATGTCACTGATAAAATTAACTACCTCTTAGTGAGCGAAAGTCTGTTCAGGAAAGCGCGATTATTGGCCCAAAAGATCTGAATTCCTAAAATGTTTCCAAAGTCAAGGGCAATGTGTTCATAGACTGAGGCTCCGTGCAGAAAGTGCGTGTATAAATGATGGCTTTAGCATCCAGTGCACAGATATTGCCAGCAATGAATCTTGCATTGATAAATTCTTCTCCTTTTTAAGACCTTGAATAACTGTAACCTATTGCTGTGCCCATTACACAAAGTGCTGCTTATATGGAGATCTGCTTATTCTTCACCCATCTTCTCCTTTTTATTTTATGTAAACTTCAACTTGGGCAGCAGAATATAAACTATACATATATTAATGGCTCTTGTGCTGTGGTGGGCACATGCTATTAAAACACATCCACTGGATGTTGAGCATTTGCTGATAATATCACACTTCTACTTGCAAAACCATATGGCCATTAACAGTTGTAGGAAGAACCGGCTGTAATGTGGCCAAATAGTGCACAGCCATGCAAGTCACTGCTGTTTTCTATTAGAGAATGGCCTGTCTCTAGGCTTTAGATAGGTTGCTGATGTACTGTAAGTTGATGGCTAGATTTAGTTTGAGGATTTGTGAAGGTCTTTCCTTACTCCCCATGGATGAGATGAACATGGTTCATATGTTTTGTCCCATGTATCATACAGAACCTACTAAAGTAAAGTCAGACCTGGTATGTGATTACTATTGGCAACACGTCCGGTTATGTAGTGCTTGTATTATGGGTGCTCACCTTGTACCTACAGTCCTGGTTGTAAACTTCTGGTGTGAGCGGAGTATGTGTGCCAGTTGCAGTCATTGTGCCACATATTGCATACACCATACACCGTGGAATTCACTTGTAAACACCTTTATTTTGGCACTGTAAACCTTAGAGTATGCCTGTTGCAACTTATTTATTGTATAAAAGAAAGTTATGCAATTTTCTGGTTTAATTTCTCATTTCTTTAATATCTCAGCCTTCAGTCCTTAAAGACAGCTTATCCTCCTCTGCAAGTAAACAGTGAAGGTTCCCATTTAGGCCTCGGTCACGTTTTGTTTGACTAGCATTTAGCATCGGTAGTTGTAAGTTCCCTCCTGGGTTTGGTTTACAAATGCTGATAAATGCAAAATATGAATCTAACTACGCCATTGTGAAAACAGCCTTAGGAGTGAAATTGTAAGCAGCGAAAGTTCCTTTAAAAATGCTTACTAAGAAGATCTCAACTGTGTTAAAGGAATCATACCAGACACTTATGGCATATCCACAGGAAATGCTGTAAATGTCTTATAGATGCTGGCCACACTTCTTTGGGAGTCTTCAAAATGAGGTAAAACTCTTTGCCCCGCATGTCTAGAGGTGCTTTATACACAGCACCTTCAGTACAAAGGGTTCCTGACCTGTTCTAGCAGTACAACCCACATTTATAAGACCTTTATTTCCTGTGGATATACATAAATGTCTGACTGGGAAAACCCGTTCAATGCTCCTGTGCCATTGGTGGATATGTGTTCCATTTACATAAGTTTGTCTTTTTCTCACTGGTGTTGGGTCAGTTTTGAAGTAGTCACTCCACCACTTTATGGGGGATCTAACATGTGACCATTGACTTGACTCGATTTAAAGGGTTTGTCCAGGGTGGGTCTAAAATTTAAAAAAAACAAAAAACATACTCTTCTATCCCCTGCCCTCCATTGTTTGGTAATTCTATTTCCCCATGCCAAGGCTCAAAACACTGAAATTTGAGGAACTGGTGATGTATTTGGTTCCTCTCCAGCAACCGCTGGACCAATCAGTGGCCTTGGCTTACATGAGCCACCTTCCTGTTCTGCTAGCCCTGGAGCAGGACCAGACAACTGTGTGAATAGGGGAGAAGTCGCTGTTAAAGCAGGGTATATGTCAGAATTTTTAACCGGGGAAGGTAACCTAGAAGTGGTGGAGATCTACTGGAATAAGGTAGCATTGAATAGTTATGTGCAGAGATAAGTCAGCATAGTTGTGGTAAGGACACAAGGAGCCCCTGCCACACTTAGCTGAAACTCTGCCCACGTGTGTGTTGGGGCTTTGAAATGGCTTGTTACTTTGTTGCACGATTTTGCCAGAGTACTAATACTGTAGTTTCAGCCTCTGTTGGCTAGCCCTCTTTCTAAGTAGCTTTTTCTTCATCCATCCACTTTCTTGTAGTAGGTTATCTGCTCTTGATTTAGACACCCATGTCTGTATCCTTCTCTTTAGACACGCCAAGCATTACTGCTAAGTTAATAAGTGAGCAGAAAGATGACAAGGAAAAGAAAAACCATGAGGAGAAAGAAAAAGTGAAAGCGGAGAATGGATTCCAGGATAATTACAGCGTTGTCGTTGCTTCAGGTAAGTGTCTATAAGTGTCTGCAGTCTCTTCACGTTTTGCGGTTTCTACTTAGTTATTAAGGGGTTGTCTGCTTTCCTCATTTTCCCTAAAGATTGGCAATGGCTGCTTCTGCTAGTGCACCTACACTGAAAGTGTTCAGAGCATATTGGGGCTGGGTGATTGTGCATTTAGCTTTAAGCTTGAAGAAAAAAAAAGCAAATGGTAAAAATAGCATGGAGAACACATGAAGGATGTGTGTGCAGCCTGCACCTCCACCGACCCATTGATTTCTTGCTGTGAACTCAGCTGACAAAACAAGAATAGGACCTGTCCTGAGTTTTGCCCCAAGCTCACGACCCCGTACATGGTGTGTTGGGCTATTAAAAATGTCATTGTTTCAGTGTGCTACCTGAGTTTTTAACTAAGCACTTGTTTTGTGTGCATGTAGTCCCAAAGGCGACTTTTTTAGATTTTTTTTTTGTTTTTGTTCATAGTGGCATAGGGAGAAAGCGTCAGATATATTTGATGCAATGTCCTACCACCTAACTATTGACTACAGTGAAGAAACTGTTGATCATAGTTTGCAGCAGAAGGACAAAGCTGTGTAGTCTTCTCCACTTGCATCATCCCTTTACTGTCTCATATCTCTAACAGTACCTGTATCTGTATCCAGCCGCTCTCACAAGTCTATGGAAAGGGTAGGAAGGAGGCTGCTGCTAGCTATTTGATTTCTTGCCTAATTTTGTAGCCATATAACATATCTTAGATATAGTACAGTCAACAGTGATCTTAGTTACTAAGTTTAGCAAAGCTTAGCAGCTGCAGTATTTTTTCTAGCAGCCCCTCCTTTTACCCCTCCCCTCTTCAGACTTTTGTTAGCACTTCTAATGAAAAATTGTCAGTATAGTCTTTTTACTAATTGCTAACACTTTGTAAACCCATTGTTTATAGTCATACTTCTAATTCCTTTTATTGCTGACATTTTCACATGTGGCCTTGTTATAAGAATGTTAGCCTATGTTCTAGTTATTTGGAACCTAGTGAGTCCTGAAACCATTGTTTTGGGCAAATTGATCAAAATATTAGATAAGCACTGCTTTTATAGATATTTTAGGCCACATAATCTTTATAGTTGACCAAGTCATGTGTAATTATGCTAGCTCTCCTATGTCCCAGTCGAAGAGGACGTTCTGATGACTGGTTGTCAGAAATTTGGCCAGACAAACAGAGGTTCTTAAGCCAATCAGAGGTCTCAGTAGCTTCGTCTCGGTTTAATTTTATTCTTAAAATGATCTGTATCTTAATACTGTTTGCAGTAATTTCACTCTTAAATAAAAGGTCTCAGGTGAGTAAAAACAGATAAGTTTTGTCTTGTTATGGGAACTTTTACACACAACCAGCAGTAACTTAGCCTGAAAAGTGGAGACCAAACATTTTTCTTTTAATAAGAAATATTAGTTATTAGGGGTACACTTTAAGTAAACAGAGCTCTGCAGTTTCATCAGTATTATTGACCACTGATCTACAGTCATGGCCAAAAGTTTTGAGAATGACACAAATATTATATTTTCACATAATCTGCTGCCCTTTGGTTTTTATGTGTGTTTGTCAGATGTTTTTATCACATACAGAAATATAATTGCATTCATATTATGAGTAACAGAAGCTTATATTGACAGTTAGAATGAGTTAATGCAGCAAGTCAATATTTGCAGTGTTGACCCTTCTTCTTCAGGACCTCTGCAATTCTCCCTGGCATGCTCTCAATCAACTTCTGGACCAAATCCTGACTGATAGCAGTCCATTCTTGCAGAATCAATGCTTTAATTTTGTCTGAATTTGTTGGTTTTTGTTTGTCCACCCGTCTCTTGATGATTGACCACAAGTTCTCAATGGGATTAAGATCTGGGGAGTTTCCAGGCCATGGATCCGAAATCTCTATGTTTTGTTCCCTGAGCCATTTAGTTATCACCTTTGCTTTATGGCAAGGTGCTCCATCATGCTGGAAAAGGCATTGTTGAGCGCCAAACTGCTCTTGGACGGTTGGGAGAAGTTGCTCTTGGAGGACATTCTGGTACCATTCTTTATTCATGGCTGTGTTTTTAGGCAAGACTGTGAGAGCGCCGATTCCCTTGGCTGAGAAGCAACCCCACACATGAATGGTTTCAGGATGCTTTACAGTTGGCATGAGACAAGACTGGAGGTAGCGCTCACCTCTTCTTCTCCGAATAAGCTGTTTTCCAGATGTTCCAAACAATGGAAAAGGGGATTCATCAGAGAAAATGACTTTACCCCAGTCCTCAGCAGTCCACTCCCTGTACCTTTTGCAGAATATCAGTCTGTCCCTGATGTTTTTTCGGGAGAGAAGTGGCTTCTTTGCTGCCCTCCTTGAGACCAGGCCTTGCTCCAAGAGTCTCCGCCTCACAGTGCGTGCAGATGCACTCACACCTGCCTGCTGCCATTCCTCAGCAAGCTCTGCACTGCTGGTAGCCCGATCCCGCAGCTGAAACACTTTTAAGAGACGGTCCTGCCGCTTGCTGGTCTTTCTTGGGCGCCCTGGAGCCTTTTTGGCACCAATGGAGCCTCTCTCCTTGAAGTTCTTGATGATGCGATAGATTGTTGACTGAGGTGCAATCTTTCTAGCTGCAATACTCTTCCCAGTTAGGCCATTTTTGTGCAGTGCAATGATGACTGCACGTGTTTCTTTAGAGATAACCATGGTTAACAGAAGAGAAACAATGATGGCAAGCACCAGGCTCCTTTTAAAGTGTCCAGTGGTGTCATTCTTACTTAATCATGACAGATTGATCTCCAGCCCTGTCCTCATCAACACCCACACCTGTGTTAATGGAGCAATCACTGAAACGATGTTAGGTGGTCCTTTTAAGGCAGGGCTGCAATGATGTTGAAATGTGTTTTGGGGGATGAAGTTCATTTTCTAGGCAAATATTGACTTTGCAAGTAATTGCTGTTAAGCTGATCACTCTTTATAACATTCTGGAGTATATGCAAATTGCCATTAGAAAAACTGAAGCAGTAGACTTTGTAAAAATTTATATTTGTATCATTCTCAAAACTTTTGGCCATGACTGTAGTAAGAATGAGATCAGCCAAGCATACAGGTTCATTGTGTCAGGAAAAATAACTGATAAATTCCCCCGTTGTTGCCTTTTGTTGTTGCTGATCTTATGGTGGTTTTGAGGCAAAGCGAGGGGTGCGTTTGGCAGAAAAGTTGTACAGAGAGTAGCAGACCTTCCTATACATTTCCCACTTCTTTTGAACCCACTCCAGGCTTTAGCTCATAAAGACAGAGCAAAATCTGCACCTACAGAAGGCAACAAATACGCAGTGTCTCTTCAGACTTAGACTATTTTGATAAATCTCCGCTAAGGCTGTGTTCACACTACTGATGGATGTCCATTATGATGTCCATTAAAAAAAAACAAAAAAAAACGAACACCTATCATAACAGACAATAACTGACACTTACTGATGTTAGTGTCTGTTTTTTTTTTTTTAACGGATCTATTTAATGGATCTGTTAGAAAGGACAGTAAAAAATGGATACTAACTGATGAAAATATGTCTTTTTTTTTTTTTTTTTTATTTCTGCTTTCTGAGCATGCACAGAAAAAAATGACAGTAATAACAGACAATATAACAGACACCTGTCTGTTACCCATAGACTTTAATGTTAAACGGGCACTTGACGTCCATCATGAAACCGTTTTTTTTAAGACACACGTCCTGCATATAGGATTTTTTTTATCAGTGAAAAAAAAAGTGACAGTAAAAAATGGATGTAAACTGTCACTGACAAGATAAAATCTCATTGAAATGAATGGAAACTTTAACTGATTTGACGGTTCAGCTAGTGTCCGTTGCTAAAATCTTGAAATGGACCCTGACTGTGTCAAATGGTAGTGTGAACGTCCCCTAATCTGTTTATTTTTATGGAAATAGACTTTTACGAAGAATTTAGAAATATAAATGTTTGATATGCTTTTGTCATTTACACTTATTGAACACAGTCTTGTCCCACGTACTTTTTTCTTTTTGTACAGATCTTTACGTTTTAACTTTTGTTTTCTCTAATACTAAGGCTTAAAATCCCAATCAAAACGGGCAGTGTCCTCAACACCACCTCGTCCACCGTCTAGGCGAGGAAGAGTAATGACTGATAAAGTAGGTGGCTCTTCTTCAGTAGACTCTTCAAGCAAGACCATCAGCATCCCTGTGTTCCACCTTTACCATAAACTGCTGCCGGGTAGAGTTGCTTAACATAACTTTAGTAGGATTTTAAAAGCTGGATGGACGAGACTGGTGGAAATAGCATTTTTGATCTCCATATATTTTGTCTTTATCATATACAGGTCAACCCTTACCTCCTGAAATGACCCTTGCACAGCTGCTTACCCTCTTGTATGAAAGAAAGCTGCCTCAAGGTTTTCGTTCTGTAGATCTGACAGTTAAGCTTGGTTCCAAGGTCATCTCTGATACAAGCTTGTCCAAAACAGATTCCTTTAAGAGACTTCATACTGAAAAAGGTATGCCTCAAGTTTATATTAAAGAATCAGTTACCTCTGGCATATGAGATTAAAGGGTTGTCCAGTTTCAGCAAATCTTGTTTATATATTGAAAAGTTCTCCAATATACCTTCTGTATCTGCTTGCTGTCATCCATTGTTTACTTCTAGGGAATAAATACCAGTCCATGGTCATGTGATACAAAGGTGCATGGCTTGTTACTAGATGGAGCTTTAATTACTGTGCTGTGACTGTAACGAGCTGTGCACCCGTGTCTCCACCTGTGTCCACCACATGGCCATGGAGGTTTTTTAAACTGGCTGTAAGTAAACACAGCAAGCATACAATTTTCCAATATACTTTCTGTATCAATTTCTAACCTTTCTTTGCTGAAACTGGACATTTCCTTTTTAATTTATTTGCATGTTGAAAAGTTAAAGGGGTTTGTCTTTTTGTTTTTAGTGGTTTTTTTCTTTTTAATTATATTACCATAACAAACACATTTTATGTATGACCACCTTGGTAGGTGGTGATGTAGAAGGCAGAACTTTGTATATTTCTGATTCCTGACCAGTATATGCATGGTTTAATCTACAGCTATTAGATCAGCCATATGCAATATAATTAAATATCAAACTTATTAAAAAAAATATAAAAAATCTCTGTAGTGAGCAAAATAGTTGAATATAAAGTTAAATGATTACAAAAGAAATGGTGCTGCCACATTTTGTTTCTTGAATTATATTTAGAATAGGGTTCCCCATTAGTAGACCTGAGGTCTGAGCTGCAGTATCTCACACAGTTGCACAGAAGGACACTAAGCTTTGCCTGGATAATCTTCTGGAGGCTTTGGCATTCAGGGAGTGCAGTGGCCCTTTTACTGATCAGTGGGGAGCCCGGAGGTTAGGCCCCACCTGATCAAACAATGTTTTCCACAGTAATAACACTCAGCAGTTTTGACATGCTGAAGACCCCCCCCCCCCCCACTACTGGTCACTTTGCTCTCATCCAGTTTGCTGCAACTTTACATTACAATAGGCTTCCTAAGTTGAGGACGACCATTGAATATAGCAAATATGCCACTTTGTGTACATGCGTATACTGTATGTACCTACATACGGTTATTAATATATCAATGTACATTGCAGAGCAGACAGTTGAGGTGGGTAATCTAGAAGGACACTTATCCTGTAGAAATAGGAGACAAACTAATAGTATTGTACCCAGAACAAGCCATACAGCATATGAAATACATTGAGGCTTTTAAATATTTAACTGCAAAACAAATAAAATGTCTACCACGTTATGGATCTGGATCCTGTAAATGTTCACATGTTAATTTCCCCATAAAATTCAGCTATTTTGTTTTATATGTAAATATCTGGCACTACAGTATGTTATGGCTGAGAACAGAAGCCGTGACTTCTACAGGAAGAATAAGTAAGGCTCAAAAGTCACTTAGCTTGTAGTGGAGTATTGGAGATCTAGTACTGAACTGAATGTGTTCCTCTATGCACAGCTTATAACAACATATACCAGTCTGAAGATGTGTATAAGGGGTCTGGGTGCTAGTGAACAGTTAATGGAGATCTACCAAACTTAAAGTAATCGTTAAAATTTCAGTAAGATCTTTATCACCACACTATACGCTACTTTCATGTCCTCTGACTCTGTCAGCTTTGCCAGTATGTGTCCCAGTTGCAGTGATATTGGTGTTAGTTTCGACACCAATATTGCTGCACAGTCAGTGGGGCCGGCCTTCCAGCTCAGCCTCATTGCTGGGCTGTGAGGAATGCCCCCCCTTCCCTTCCTCCCCAACAGTACAAGGCTATGGAAGTGTACAATCGGGGGGGAGGGGGCATTCTTCCAGCTCAGCGTCATTGCTGGGCTGTGAAGATCCGTCCCACTGACAGTGCAGTGATATTGGGGTTGAAACTAAAACATGTAGCAGGTCTTTAAGATTCTGCCCGAAACCTGACATACTTTGGTCCTCCAGGAGGAGATACGCCACAAAGATTTTGCACCTGATCCTTCCTTGCCTCCCTTTTGAATTGGGGACATTTGTGATGTTTAGAAATTCTGAATAGCAGTTTTTAGGATATATGGATTTTAATATAGATGATTTGGATCCACCTAGCCTTAGTCTTGATTGCTCCACTTTTAGATCCAGGCCTCTGAGGCGACCAGGCCATGTTACCTGAGTTATATGGTGGCACGGAAAAGTATTAATGAAATTCATTTTTTAGTTTTGGCGCCTCCTGTTGTCTTTGTGTATATAAATATAAAGTGGTTTCTTACCAGATACATTAGGATACAGAGATTTGAACATGCCTTTTAAAATGATTGCCCTTAGTGCGTAATAGGTCTCGAAGACTGGACAGCCATCCTCAAAAGTCCGAGAGATCATCTATCATAGCAGTTGTCAGGGAAAATAAGTGTTGGACATGTTGAATTTCACAGCTGCTTTAATCTATATAGCGTGCGTGCGTTTTTGTTTTTTTTTTTTTAAATTGGTGCTGTTAGTACGTATGTCAGCTCAATGCCATTCATCCCATAGACAAAGTGCTGTTTCTATGGAAAAGATGGCGTTTTATTTAATCCCATACAATCCCTTTAAAACATTAATTTATGTTGTATCTAGTGCAATAAATTTACTAAAAATGTCAACAATCCTGGGATATGTGGGAGAGGCTCCCACTCATGTGGAAATATAAAGGAAAATAAAATGAATTAGACCACTGAATAAAATAAAATAATTGAGGTAGGCTCTTTTATATGACTTTGCTGATTTTGTATTAAATCTGGATTCATTACAAAGAATACATGTTTACTGATCTATGTCCTCGTCGATCTAAAAATGGAAAGTTTAATTATAAAATGTCTTATCTTTTTGCTCCTAATTGGGAACAGAGGTAGCTTGGAGGGCTGTCTGTTCACGAGCAACACATTGAGTACTGTTATTATAGTAACAGGGAATTACACTTACAACCAGAGGCTATTTAAGTCATTGTTTAGTTTGCGCTTTTTTTTATTTAAGCATATGAAACCAGAATTGTTTGGGGTTTTTTTTTTTGTTTTTTTTTTTTTTTCTTTTGGTCTTTGCAGTGATGTCCACTTTCTCCCAAATTAATCAACAGGAATCTCTAGTATTAGCTAATGAAGCCTTTCCCTAAGGATTGATCATAAATATCATGTTCAAATCCACATACGCATGAAAGCCAGTCTTGTATACTGTGTAATGGCTGTGCCGAGTTACTGCAGCCCCGCTTCCATTTAAATGAATTGGTTCTATGGTAACCTGGCATAGACAGCATGCAATGTATAGAGCCATCTGTTTCCAGCTCTTTTCACTGTATTGTTCTGGAGGTTATCAGCTGATCAGTGGGGGTGCTGAATTTTGGAACCCCACAAATCTAGACTTATTGCCTAACCTTAGTATAGGCCATCAATATCAAATGCTGGAGAGCTTCAGCAAGGAATTACCTGTTTGAATCAACCTTTTTAAAGTTTGTAAAAAATTTTAGAGGCTTATTTTATTTTTATATAGGCCATTTTATTTTTTTACTTTATTCTCACACTGGCCAAAACTGGCTCATAATAGATTAATCCTTCCTGCTCTGTAGAGATCATTTCTCAGCAGTCATCTCATCATCCCAAGCAGGGTTTATTAAAAAGCTGGAAGCACATGTCACAGGACTAGCCTCATTGACCATAGGTGTTGGACACACACACACACACACACACACACACACACACACACACACACACACACACACACACACTCACTCACTCTCACACTAACTACTAAGCTTCATAGGTCTGAGCATGTCCAGAGCACACTCCTGTCCAATCAATAAGTAATCTATGGTCCAGGTGACTGCTGTAAAGCATAACTGCTATCTGAAGAGACTGTTCAGAGAGAAGTCAAAATGGCTGCCCACACAGTTATATACCCATGTCTTGAATAGAACATCAAAACAGATTAACAGTAGCATAAGTATTAGCTATACTTTTTACCAAGTAAAATAAGTTGCTATGAATGATATATACTTCCTTTCAGTGGCAAACAAATATTGAACATTGGTAAGTATGTTTTAATATTCAATGCCCTCTATCCCTTTAGTCCATGGTAAATGGGTTTACTGTTCTCCACAACATGCTTCATGTTTAGAAAAAATACTCAGATCACATGAAATAGATTTACTAAGCTAAATGTGCCAGATTTCTGGTTAACTTGTGGCAAAAAAGGCCTAAATGCTAGCCACTCCATTTGTTATGCCATTTAGACACCTCACTCTCCTTATCCAGCAAGGGCACGTTGCTGGTATAAACTTCAGCTAGACACCAATGTAAATATACATCGGCATCATCCAGCATGAGCCACAGTGGTGCTTTTTTGGGCAGTCTTGTCCAAGTTAACACACTCTAGATATTAAACAGTATTAGTAAATCTAACCACTTGCCCAAAACACAAATCTGCTAATCAGTTTCATCCGTTAACACTGAAATACGTGAAGCTATTGTGCCCTTACATGGCTGTGTTACTGGCTAGCAGGAGGTTTCAGTCATATAAATTTACCATTTGTCTCATATGCCAATTTTTAGGATCCCACTGTCTGTACAGAAAGTCCCCTTGATGTATATATTCAATCTTCATTTGCTTGTGCATATGGATATGAAAGTCGTGTTTTTTTTGTTTTTTTTTTTCTTGTTACAAATGTATTTTGTTTATTGCAAATTAATATGGCCATTTATCAGTAATTTTGTGGTATTTGTCTTTTTTACCAAAGAACACGGAGATCTGCTTGGTGCCTGTCCAGAAGATGAAGTGTTGAGCCCAGGAGACGAATGCATGGAATCTGTTTTAGATGAGTCTTTCCTGGAAACCTGTCCTATCCAGTCACCATTACAGGTGTTTGCAGGAATGGGTGGATTGGCCCTCATTGCTGAGCGTCTTCCCATGCTTTATCCAGATGTCATTCAGCAAGTAAGACTTCAAATAATTGCACTATTAATTAGGGAGTTAAAGAGAACATTGGTCACACGTGTACAATACTGCTCCAGTAGGGACCCTCCATTCTCATGGCTAAAGTGCGATCAATGGGGGTTCCAGTGTGCATATTCTTAAAGGGGTTTTTCTTGCACAAATGCATGTTTCATACTGAAGATGTATCCACAGAATCTGCCATTAGTATCTGACCCTACAGGTGCCAGAAGATGGTGCAATGGATGAATGCACATGCAGGCTGCTCCTGTTCAAGTAATAGGAGCACCACTGCAGCCCAGTCTACTGTATAGGGGTGGCTCTGGGGAATTGTAATAGCGAGGAACAGTCTGCATGCACTCCCTGTCCATGGAAGCTGTAAGAACAGCTGATCTTTACGGGATGTAGATAGGTCATCAGTATGAAAAATCCAATTGGGGAGAAACTCCTTTTTAACCTCTATTCACGGTATAGGAAATAAGAGGTGTTAATAAGAGAACCCCTTAAGAGCACAGCTTGAAAGTGTGTTTTTTTTTTTTTTTTTTTTTTTTTTTTAATACGCAGATATATGGCAAACATCCCAATGTATGCAGCTATATACCAGTTGCATCTGTTGCCCAGTGAATTGCACTGTAAAATTCTTCTAAATAACATCAGAAGTTTTATTTCAATACAGCGGCAATAAAGATATATGCCCATATATAAAACTCAAATGTATACCAAAAGTATTGGCCCAGATACTACTGACCATGTACAGCACAAATGTTATGTAAAAAGTTCCTGAGGTTAGCCATACACATTAGATGACCATTGGTGCCAGTACACTGGTTTGGGCGCCTGCCATTCTCTATTTGGAAACAAACTGGGCGTGTTAAACTCCAACAGGCCAATTCCTCTCTTTGACATGCCATTGGGGGAGCATCAGAAGGCCCTTATACATGTTAAATGGCCATCCAGTCCTACTGAAGTCAGCAGGTTCAGCTGACGTTCCTCTGTGTTTGGCCATGTTGGCTAATCACATCCACACATTGCGGAGAAAAAAACAAGCATTTTTTGAAGAAAGTCAATTCTATCTGTGCAAACACTGGCATTTTTTTTCCTTTAGATTTAATATGGGAAGAAATACCGCAGATGATGCAGCTAAAAATGCAATGAAAAATGTGGTGCGTTTCTGCTGTGTTTTTGTTTCCCGCAGCGTTAACTGCGTTCTGCAATGTGGGGCCTTAACCTTAAGCTGTTCATGAGGGGATGGTATTGCGGACTCTGTATATGGACTTATGCTTATGGCTTATTCTTGAGCAACTATATCGAGTTGAAAGCAGTTGGCTCTGTACTATGTACTGCCAGCTCTGCTTCCTTTTGTCTGCAAAGAAAACAATAAGCCATAAATTTAAAAAAAAAAAAAAAAAAAATCTTTTGACAACTTTTAAGCTAGAATTGTGCTCATCTGGCGGCAGTTTGGGATTTCGGGAAACTTGGGAGAATGATTTTAGCCATATAGTTAAGGTGTGTGCTTTTTGTTTTGTTTTTTTCCCCTCTGCAGGTCAGTGCCCCTGTGGTTACCTCAACAACACAAGAAAAACCAAAGGACAGCGATCAGTTTGAATGGGTTACCATTGAACAGTCAGGGGAGCTAGTCTATGAAGCCCCAGAAACCATTGCTGCAGAGCCCCCTCCCATCAAGTCTGCCGTGCAGACCATGTCTCCCATCCCCGCTCACTCTCTTGCTGCATTTGGACTCTTTCTTCGTCTCCCTGGGTATGCTGAAGTTCTGCTAAAGGAGAGGAAGCATGCACAGTGCCTACTCCGTCTGGTACTGGGAGTGACAGATGATGGGGAAGGAAGTAAGTATCAGCACTTAGATCAGTGTACTGTAAAGCCGGCTGGTAATGAGTGTTTAGACAGAAGTTAATACATTCCTGATTTAATATCTGAACAATTCTCTATGCTAATATAAGCACTATGGGGTTTCAATGGTTTTAAAATTGCACGTTGCCTTCCGGTGACCTGCTTTAGTTTGAGGTTATTAAACCCGGAGGCAAAAATCTGTGGAAAATAGTTATTTGATTATTTCTTTAATGTGCAATATAGCATTTCTTAAGCACCGCTTATGAACAATGTTTGCCGCTCCTCTAACCTCTGCTTTCATGACTTTTTTTACATTGTGGCTTAGATTTTATATTCTTTATCGCTGTCGTTTTTAGAGATGTTTGGGGTAGAATCGATTGTATGTGTTCTTTTATATAATGTGTTTTTTGTTTTTTGTTTTTTTTTTGTTTTTTTTTAAATTTTACATACTTAGATTTGTGATGGGTGATAAATGCCTGATCACAAGGAACCCCAATCCTGAGACCATTACTAGAACAAGGTCCCAAGCCCCCTATTTATCAATACTTGACTGCTGCTACATTCACACTCCTCCTTACTGGAGTCTGGCAGTAAGAAGAACAGAGACCTTGGGACTCCTGTTCTGTTCTAGTAGTTGGCGGGGGCCCAAGCAAAAAAGGGAATCAAGCAATCGATGAAGGACCATAGGAATCTCACAAGAATTGTAGTTCCTGAATCCCCTTTGTGAATAAAGCAGTAGAGTGTGTATTTTCATCCACTGCTCCATTCACTTCTATAGGATAGATCATCCTAAACTGTCAATCCCACAGAAGTGAATGATCACTGGGTCCCTCATAGGAAAATCCCTTCACTACCCTGGTTGTGGAGTGTTGGCATTATGACCATCAGATTAATTTGTACCTTTTTTTTTTTTTTTTTTTTTTTTTTTTAGGTCACATTTTACAGTCCCCGTCTGCAAATGTTCTACCAACTCTACCTTTCCATGTCTTACGCACCTTATTCAGCACAATGCCTCTAACCACAGATGATGGAGTGCTCCTGAGACGCATGGCACTAGAAATAGGTGCTATACATCTCATTCTTGCCTGCTTGTCTGCTCTGAGTCACCATGCTCCCAGGATACCAAACTCTAATTCCAGTCAAACAGAGGTAGGTTTATATCCCCCTCCCCCTGTATACCTACAAAAGCTGACTTTGTAGCTGCAAATTTGTAAAGGGGTTTCTGGTTCCTGGTTTAGTTTTGATACAGATGACCTTTCCTGAGGATAAGTCATCTATATCAAAATTGTTGGGGGGGCCAAGTGAACAGGAGGGGAGCTACGGTATTTTGGTACAGCTGCTGTAGATTCTGGAGCCAAAGGCTGCCTCAAACAGTTGATACTGATGACCTATATATATGACCTATACATATAGGGCGTCATTGCCAGATTTGGCCCATAAACCAGACAACCCATTTAAAACTTTTTTCTAGTGGACAAAACAGCCATGCAGGTACGAGAGCTATTACCCTGTTATGATTGATGGGAGTTCATAAGTGGGACCTTGACCAAATGAGCCCTTTTCACATATCGTTTGGATGGGTATGAGAAGTGATCATTGGACAGTCTGCCTCCCCCCTTCGATCTCTGTGCTGGCAGGTAGCTGATCTACTTATGTAATGTTATCAGACCCCTTCCTTACTGCATTCTGTCAGGCTTGCCATCCAGCAAGTTAAATAGACTGCAGCATGTCCCTAAACAATTGTCCATTGTGACTTCAGTGAGGACTGCACAGAGACTTGTTTGGTGTATGACAACTTTTATGAAAGGTAAACCTATACACATGTATTTTGTTCGCAAACAGTTGTTTCATGTCTGGTTGACAACTGACTCTACAGATAATTTGATGGCACGTGCTGGGAGCATAATTAGATTTTCTGGAAGGGCTGTGGAGTCCGTAGGGCAGACCACAGACTAGGGCTCTATTATTTATGATTATTATTATGATTATTATTATGATTATTATTATTATTTTTCCCCACAACTTTTTCATTAATTGCTGACATTCATGGTCAGAGATGCAGTAAAATGTTCCAGTTCATTAATAAAAAAAAAAAAAAAAAAACTAGTGAATGAATCCTTATGGATGTAAATATTCAACAAACTATACAACTAATTATACAATATCTACCCGTATATACTGGCGTATAAGACGACTTTTTAACCCCTTAAAATAATGGCTACAGTGGGGGGTCGTCTTATACGCCGGATATACGGGGGCCGCACTGTGTGAGGTGTTTTTTTTCCCCGTCAGCGCGTAGAGAGCCGCTTCCTGGGACCGCCGCGCATGCGCGGCAATCCGCCTCTCACAGTCATTAGAAGAGGCTTAGTACGCGCTGACGGGGCGGCGCGCTGTATGCTAATGCAGCCGCCCCGTCACAGCGGTCGGCGTCACAGGCGGCACTTACAGAAGCATGTCGTATCTTCATTAATATCACAGCATGGATGCGAGGGGAAAGCTGGCGGTGCAGTAACGCCAGATTCCCCTCGCATCCATGCTGTGATATTAATGAAGAGCTTAGCTTTACCGTACATGTTTGAAACAACCTTATGTTTATAAGTGACAGTTTTGCTGCTATATACAGTACCTGCATGTCATATGCATTTGAATTAAAATTAACATGTTGAAATCAAAGCAGACTTTTTTTTCATTTGGGAGAGGGGTAGTCTTATACAGTGAGTATATACCAAATTCTATATTTTTAGGGCATAAGTTGGGGGTCGTCTTATACGCCCAGTCGTCTTATACGCCGGCATATACGGTAATTGTGTAATATAATTAAAAACTATTTTTATTTTGAAGTCTTAGTTGGTAACTTTAACTTCAATTCCACGACTCTGACTCTTACTACTGTTTTCTTTCCTACAAACGAGCAAAAGACCTTCAGCCTTTTAATTTGGTACAGCTTACTCCAGAGTAGTTTGGACAAAGAACGGCATATCAAATGACAATCTTAGTGTTCCTATGTATGCGAGTTTTTTTTTTTTTTTTTTTTAAACCTGTACTTGCAGCAAATTCATGGCAATGCTGCATATGGTTTAGCATGAATTTCTGCAGATCTGCAGTAAGTACAAGTGACCCAATTGGTACTTCCCTGCAAAAACTAACTTTAAGTTTTGCTATTCGGTTTACTGGCACGCAGCACACGACCACCCTGATGCCGCAGAGTCAAAACCTGGCCTTAATGTGCTGTTGGGAAGGTGGTGTGTTTTTTTTTTTTTTTTTTTTTTTTTTTTGTCACCTAGCAGGACTGCTTTATACTGTTATGGCTTATTTAAGCCTCATTGTTTTCCACTCTTAATAAACCATATTTATGTGGTGGTGTTTTCTTTCAATCCCGCAATGTACTTAACACGATTATAATTTACAGCTTTTGTTTATAAGCATTAAATTGACTATGACCTGGACAAACTATTCCACTTTCAGCCAACGCATGCTCTGAAGCAGAGTAGGTTATACACAGTTGATTCAGACTTGGCTCACATGCTCATTTTTGGCAGCCATTTCCGATTTGATAGAGCTAGCTTAACCTCCTGGTTTTCTAAAGCGGGCCAAAAAGAAGAATCAGCGAGGGTAGCAGCCAAGTTTCGAGATGTATGCACTGTAAACGTATAAAGCCCTCCACTGATTGTCTTAGTCTTATTAATGCTTGTAAATAAAATAGAATTAACCCCTTTAGACCTGTAGTAATGGACGCTGTAATGTAAAGTAACGCTGAAGAAAGCAGCACATCAGCAGTCCTGTTAAAATAAGGCTGTGCACAGCAGTCCCATCTGTGTTGTAGTCCCCATGCCAATTTGTACTGTTTGCACATAAAACTTTTTTTTCCCCTTTTTGAAAGAGAGGTCTATTAAAGAGTTAAAACGGCAGGTACTTACAGTTCTGTAACTGGTAATTGGCACAGTATTGTGAGATTAGGCAAAGCCACCACAATCCCCACCAATCCCTTTAAATACCATATGGACTTTGGAATAAAATATAAGATGTGGTCTAATTGCCAAGCAGAATATCTTGCCATTTATCCAGTATGTGGCCGGCTTAACTCATGGCATTCAATTCTCAATGTTGCAAATGCCAAAAATTATTTTACAGGCTTCTCGTATATAGAAGTTTCTCCATACTGTAATTTATCAGGAAGTCTGTCAGGTCAAAATACCTCCCAAGTGAATAAGAGTATCATTTAAGGGCCTTTAGTAGGAGCAGAAACTTATGTGACCACAAACAGGTGCAGTAGTGCAAAGATAGTCTTTGTGGATATGCAAGCTAGTCTGTAAGTGCATTGGGGGTGGGGCCTGATTTGCCTACATAGGCCATGGGTGAATATATCAATCACGATCAAAGGTTGCCAATCCCAGAGAAGATCAGGAGTGCTTGTAGATGTCTGGGGGCAGGCTTCATGTACTATATTTGTCTACAATTTAATTGCAGGCTGTTTGGCATACCCATATAAATAGTACACGTGCAGTACATTGAGTTGTATGGAATAATATAGCCTACAGCTGTCACTTTTTATATAGTTTAACTCAGTCAGTAGTGCTACAGTGTGAGGCCAGCCAAATGCTTTAATTTTCAGACGGCTGCCATGTGGCTGTCCTTTAAAATATGGGGGTCATTTGTTATATAGCCTGTGCCGGTGGAGGGTGCGCCTGATTTGACATCACATGCCTACTAGTAGATCAAGTTTTTAGTGGATGTGAATCATAAAGAACCTATTAGACAAGGTTTACACGGTGCTGCATGCAGTTTTTAATAGCATTAATGAGTAGCACATGTCTATTATGCCAGTAAACCAGATTTTCAGTTTAGTTGTTGGCATGCAGGTGAAATGCATAGTAACATCTACACATTACGTCTTAATGAAAAATGCTGCCACCAATTTTCAATCCTTTCCTGTTTCTGGCTTCAGAAACCTCATAAAAACACAATCTGTCTTGATCCTTTCAAGTGTTTTTGGATTTTTCTCATCTTTTGTCTTTGTTTAAGCCACAGGTTTCCAGCACTCACAGCAGTGGCACTTGTGAAGAACAGCAACTTTATTGGGCTAAGGGTACTGGATTTGGTACCGGATCCACCGCTTCAGGCTGGGATGTTGAGCAGGCCCTTACAAAGCAGAGACTGGAAGAGGAGCATGTAACCTGCCTGTTGCTGGTAAATATCGCTGCTCTTTTTGTCAGGCCAGTAGTTAGTTAGCTGTTTGTCTAGAACAATGGTTATGTTGACAATTTTTGTGATTTACTTCATTACTCTATCTAAATTTTTTTTTATTATAAAACAGGGTGTAACATTCTCTTTAGCAACCCTCTGAGCTATTACTAGGGAAAGTTCGTGCACAGTTGCATTTATCAAAGGAGGTGATGGTCACTTCAAATGGCTTTCTCTTTGGTTTTATACCACCTAAAAAAATGAAAAAAATCATTAGCTTTCAAATGTTGTCAATATCAAAGCACTAGCTGTAAAAGAATTAGAGATCACTAGTTAAAAACAGTTGGGAATTTGAGCTTAACATGCAGCAGTTCATGCTGCATATAAAATCACATTCCCGACTCTGTTTTTAGTATGTTTTTCTAATTCTTTGACCGCTAGTACCTTAAAGTGGTATAAAACATGATATAGCCATTTTAAGTGACCATAACCCTTTGGTAAATGCTACAGCTCTATGTACTACATTGAGTACATGTCTACAGACAGTCTCCCTGGCAATGCTTAGACCATTGCGAATGGGAACTTAACCGCCTGTTTACTATTAAAAGGAAGTTTGATAGATTAATAAAGTATGTTATAAAAAATGTTCACCACCATCTAGCCCCCGTAAATGAATTGGGAGTTACACTATAAGGTTTTTATGGCCTATCCAAAGGGGACCAACAACCTGTTCCCGGACTGATCAGCTGTGTGGTGCTGCTCCCAGCACCCATCCTATGCATAATAAAGGGAAGGAAGTGGAAAGCTCAGTCTCATGTATCGCAGCCTCGTGCCTTCAATTCATCTCAGTTCCCAAAGACTTCAATGGGCGCTAAGCTACAGCTGCAGTGGTGCTGGAAGCTGCTCCGTACAGCTGAATAGTCCAGGGGCTGGCTGACCCCCTCTGATGTATTTATAGCCTATCCTGAGGATAGGTCATACAAACTTCACCAACACCTTATAAGACGGTACAGATCATTTGTGCTGGGTAGGTTGTGGCAGCTTTTGGTTAGAGCTACATTGTCTAAAGCAGTCAGTATAGGGATGGAAGAATGACATTTGTGGACTGGAAGATTAGAAATGTTTTGGTCAATTGCTTCAGCTAAAGCAAGCAAAATATGTAGCAAGCCTTTGGTCTTTTAGTAAATAAATCAAGTTTTTTAGAAGACCATTGGAAATGGTAGAAATTAATCATGTTACAAAAATGCATTTTTTATTTATTTTTTTAACTTGCTGTCCAAATGTTTCCAGGTATTATATATCATGGCTTCCACAGGATAAGAGACGACATTGATCACACTCCTATTCCCAATGCTGTAGACGGGGGATAAATGTTCATGGGACAATGCTTTTGAGGCTCTATTCACATCTGTGGTGTTTGAATACTGTGGCTTCCATTATAAATGGAATCCAGACAGATCCGCGCCACAAACGGTGCCCAGTGGAGTCCTTTGACTCTTAATGGGGGTCCAATGGGTTCCATCATGGTGTCAGTTTTACACTACTTGCTTTGATATTTTTGCTGTCTATACACTCCAGTGGTGGTGTCACAAAGTTACGATCACATCTATGTCAAATTCCAGATTGGGTGCTGTAGTGTCTCACAAGAATAATTAATTATATATAGATGGTTTGTGCATATTACAATGGCTATATTTATTGCTGAACTACATTGTGTAGCAGTCTCAGAATCCTGCATTTGAGTGCAGCCAAGGAAAGCAGTGGTCTGCGGAGAAGCTGATTCAATAAACTTCATGCTTGACAAATTCTTTTAATCTTTTTAAAATACAGTATGAGGATTTGGAAACGGATTGTAAGATTGGATTGCTTTCATACAGATCCATATAATTGAGTTAAAGAGATTAATCTCATGGTGTAGCCATTTCTTTGGCCTTTTTAATGTGATTTTTAAGCTTTCTGGCATACATGTTAACGCACAGTCTTATTTGTTTTACCGTGAAACCAGTTTAATGCTTCTCAAGTACAAGCTTAAAGGTAGAGTTTTTCGGACAAAAGTCTTTGCTTGGAGTGTAGGGTGCCTTTTTTTTGTGAAAGGCATGTTTTATTCAGTTTCCAGAGTTTTATAACATGTAGTGGCTAAAGTGGTCAGAAACGTGACAGTGATGCTTGTATACACAGCACAAGATTGCTAAGGCCAATGTTTGCTGCAGCAACAACATGACATACAGCCATGTGATTGTGTCAGCTGCAGTAAACCAACTTGTGATTGGCAGCCTTCTGTGTACACAGGATGATACAGGGAATCACGGTACAGCAGATACTGTCAAACACTGTGGACGGAGTAACTGTAATTCCTAGGAGTCTCAGGCTTTACTCTTTTTACTCAGGTTTGTATGACTTGGAGCAGGTGTACTATCTATCACAGATCTTAGCTTCTCTCACCTATCTGAGAGCAGGATATGACAGAGGAAAATAGTTTGACAAGTCCTCTTTTTAACCTATGGTTCTGGGCTTCAAAAATAATAAATTCTTTAAAAACTAGTAAATATTTTCACACCAAATATTTTGATCATGGGAGAAGTAACTTTGTACATTGGTGTGGTTGGAGGACCCTTAGCTACTTAGGAGTGAGCCATGTCCAAGTGGGGTTTGAATTGGTATTTGCATACTATGTGCAGAACCAGGTATGGCAGAACTATGTAGCAAGTGTCTTAAAAATTCACCAGGCCAGCATTTCACCAATGATCAAGGTTGGAATATCAGGAATATGTCAATCTGTGCCTCAATGGTCATCCATCTTTGTGCCTGTAGTGGAAACATTCAGCCGTGTATGTACATTGTTAAATAAAAAAAAAAATATAATATATATATATATAATTTATTTTTTTTTTTTTTTTGGTCCTTTCATCTATTTTTCATTACTCTATTTTGGTGGATTGTCGTGTGTGTGGTGTTTTTTTTTTTTTTTTTTTTTGTTTTGTTTTTGTTTTTTTTTTAAACAATTTTAAAAGCCTATTTGCTTCAAATCTGAATATCTATTATGCTTTTTACAGGTTCTTGCTAGCTATATAAATCCATCAGGGTGTGCAGTTAATGGAGAAGTGCCAGCCAGTGAGAGTCGAGGACAGAACAGTAACGCCCTTCCATCTGTCTTGTTGGAGCTGCTAAGTCAATCCTGTCTTATACCGGCAATGTCGTCATACTTGCGGAATGACTCAGGTACTTTTCCTTAACTTAACACATTGCAACGCAACGTAACATGGTTAATTGAAACTTTATTTTCCATATCAATTGAACAGGTTACATATTTTATTCGGCACTTTTACCACACCGTCTAGCTGCTAGATGTGAATATGCTACAATATTTTAAATTTGGTCAGAGTTTTCAGTATTTGTCGGGGTGATTCTGTGAGCATTTTTTGTTATGCCTGTCAAAGTGTCTCTGTGACGTCTAAGACTGCAAAATCTGTTTTTGTTCTGGATCACGTTGGCAAATCCATGCTAGCAATGTGTTCTGCTGAAGATTTGTTCTACATTTCACAACATTTTTCATCCTTGGCACATGAAAATTTGTTGTTAATGTCCATTTACATTAAGATTTCTGTTCACACATTCAGAATTTTGGTTGCAGAATTCTGAGATGGTCAAGTATAAATAGCTTGGTCTGTCGGGTGCACATTAGAAACTGCTTAGGCCATTTCTAACATGTTAAAAGCGACCATCGACAATTAGTGTTGAACATAATGCCCCCTCACCCACACTGGGACCCCAAGCACTCATCTGCTTTCTGTGGGGGAGGCTGCCAGGAAATGTTTGTTTACTTTTGGGTGGTGCTGCAGGAAAACTGAAGTACTACATGGTGCCTATTCTAAACAGTGGATGGGCTGTGTAATGGAGGATAGTACAGGCACTCCAGAGCAAGAGATGCTCTTTGTAAATGCTCTTCTTTCTGGTCCAGACATGAGAATCCCATTAGCAGATCAGAACAATGGAAAGGGCAATAGCGGTGCCAATCTAGTCTAAAACAGTAGATCAATAAAAACCTGGGAGATTTATGGCATTATATAATAAGTCTGCCTTGCCCATAGCAAACAGTCACTGCCTAGATTTCATTTCTTATTCTGCCGTTGAAAATTGAAAGCTACTCTACTTATTGGTAGACCACTAGAAAGGAATCTGGCAGCGCCACTTCTGCACTCTAGAATCCCGAGTTATCTTAATAACTTATTTGTACAGGAGAGTAGAAATGAAAACCCTGGGCTTTGGCTACAAATCTGTCCTGATCATGTGATGGTCGCAAGGGCAATGTCGATCTAAAAAATATGGAATACAGTGTGTATATAGATAGTGCATTTTTCAATTTCCTATATCGAACGCAGTCATTTAAAGTAACACACAGCCTAGAAATTAGGCCATCAAGTAAACAGATAATCTTGTCTTTAATGCGCCAGTGCGCAGTGTTTCCTGCATGATGTTGAAACAGTCTTGGAGCAGATAAGATGATTTTCACTCAGAATTTCTACATCTTCAGCTGGAGATCACCTGAGGGGTGGAGTTTGGCCAAGGGGATCTGACTGTCATTTTGTCCTACTGCTGACGGGGCACGGCAGAGAGCCTCCTGCACCAGCCAGTTGTCTTACAGACACGAGAAATATCTGGTCTTCTGAGACAGTCAGAGTTTTAATTACATTATAAGAGAAAATAAGGTCAAAGTAACTGAGTAGATTAATGGATGAAGTGCTGGAATATTTTAATATTATATTTTTAATTTTTTATTTTTTTATTTTTTTGCATTTTCTATTTAGTGTTTCTTTTAATCTGGCCCTGCGGTTAATTGTCTTTAATCCGTCAAATAGATCACTGCCTTTACAATTGTCATTCTCACCCACTTCTTAATCACTATGCAGTACCATGCACCTAATCCACTTATGTGGCCCATCATTCACCTTGTGCAGAAACTCCCTATAAAATGCTGATGGGCACCCATTACCAGACAATGAATTGTTCAGCATGTTACAAAGCTCCCACTTCGCCTTACCTAAGAATCACTAACAAACGCTCCATCACGATTGACTTCAGATGATTATTTTATTCAAATCATAAACAATACATTTTTGACTTCATCAATTTTCATAGGCTTTGTTCATTTCCGTTTGTTAAAGGGGCAATAAAATAAAAAAAAATAGATTTTATTGGCACGGCCTTAAACTTTATATGGTTCATATATTAAAAAAAAATTTAAAAAAATTCTGACCCATCATCCAATCATTGCATTAGTCAGAGGTTACTTTTGAGAGCAGTGCCAGTCACTATTGATAGGAAGCTTCAGTGTAACACTGGTGGTCATAAGTTAAATGAAGAATTCAATCACACAACTAGTTTTTGTTGAATTCCTCGTAGTTCTTAATTTCTCTTTTCTTCCCCATTTGCACCACACGATACATTGAACCCTTGCAGGGTCTGTTCTTATTTTCTCCACCAGTTGAGTAATGTGCATTTCACACACTTTAGGAAGGGAAGTGACTGCATAGCACACTTTTGTATGAGGGTTGTCAATTCTATATAAGCCCTTTCTACTGTAAATCTGCCTCTGAGAGCCCAAATATTAACCTTACAAATAACATTTTCATACACCGTTTAAATGGCCGTTTTTTTTTGTAAGTTAGACTAAATAGTATCTTACCTCTGTTTGGACCTATGTAAGTCTTAATTGTGAAGCCTTGTTACATTAGATTCTTCAGATGTGGAACCTGGCACTATTCTTGTTAGCACTTGTTTAAGACCCCAGGAGTAGTTTACTATTAGATTTGCTGAGATCCTTATGACTTCATAGTATGTATTGGATATTTTTTGTCTTATTACACATCTCCCTGGTATCCAGGTTACTCTATTTAGCTGCAAACATCCTTACACTTGACCGTGAGATCTATCATCATTCCTGATGGAGCATGTTATACCTATTTAGTCATACATGACATAACTAATGTCCATGGAATTTTTGGAGAAATGTAAACTTTTGTTTTCCGTGGACTGGTTTGTACTCCCTCCAGTGCCTGTCATTAGAAGCGCGATCAATATGGTTCGCAGACCTAAAGTTCAAGAGGAAGGCACAAGAGCTTAAAGGTTCTATCCTCACCTCATGAACCGCAACTTACTGTATGTCTGACATCAGAAGTCCTCCAATGGAGGACCTAGTCAGATTTGAGACCATTGGAGTACCATGCTCTAATGCCTCAAACACCCCCCCCCCCCTTCTTCCCTATAGTGTGTTTTTTCCTTTAAACTTGAAGAGTATTACTCTTATGAGCATGTAAAGAGTATTTTACAGTGAATCAACCTCTTTTGGAAGTCCACCCAGCTATATCATATCAGGTTTCTTGTGACTGTTCCACTATATATTTTGCATACTGGCCACCTCCTAAATAGAAGACCAGTTTCCAACGCAGTTTTGGGTGGTCTTCTGAAAAAGGTTTCAATGTATGTGCATGGCATATGTGAAGAGCAGTGTATTTAAGATATGAGTTTCATTTGGTCTAGTTAAAGCACTGGTTTGTATGTAGCCAAGGTTTCACATGTTCTTTCAAGGCTTCTTCATATTCCTGTATGACCCCAGTTATAAGTGACTGGTTGGCATACATATTGTATAAATGTTTTTAACTGCCTAAGAAAATCCTAGCATATCAGTTAAATCATTTTATAAAAACATGGTTTGTCAGTGGATATTCTTCCAGCTATTTGGAAAACTCAGTACATTACATGAATGCATCTTTTCAGGTTTCACATGTTATTGCTTCTATGCAAGGTGGATACTTGGGCACTTAGTGTCGATTTTTGAAAATATTTTAATGTTGAATTTGATCAAAAATTGAAATTTACAAATCTCCATTTTATAAAAGTCTAAGCAATGTATATATGGTATATTTTTTAGCCTGTTTAAGGATGATTAGACCTGAGGGGTACAAGTAGCTCTTTATCTTATTGGTTGATAGACCATCTCATGTCATGCTCAGCTCTCAATTCTGCCCTTATGCTCATATCCACAACACACGTACTTTGGTGTAATGTGCACCTCTGGCCTTTTAAGTTGAAAATGCATTTTGGTAAGCCTTACGTCTTAATATTTTTGTCAAACTCTCCCAGCCTGTGGCAAGTTATTCTGGCTATCCATGAAAACAAGATCTAGGTCTTTTGGTTGTAGTTGTAGTGTTTTCTACTGTTATTGAGGGCCTATAATACAGAACCTCTCAGTTTAGTCATCTTGGCCTTCCCAGTTAGGGATATGTGAATTTACTAAACTATTGTAAAGAGTTTTCCATAAAAGAACCTGAATTCATTGACCTGTTCTTACATTAACCATGGTCTTGCTGTAGTAATTTAATACATGGCTTTTAGTATGGAGTGCAGTGTATCAGAAATTGACTTGCATAACTAAAGCAATGGAAGGGTGGGGGACTTGACTGCCCAGCTAGCAGAGCATCTTCTCTAGTGCATGTGGGGTCCATAGGTGACTCCTGTAAAGCACCAGCTTCGCTGAACAAGTAATCACATTAATACGTTCTGTGTAATTAAAAAAAAAATATCCTGACAATATATCACATATACATTAAAAGTATATTACACCTACACTGAACTGGAAAGCTTTGCTGTGTTTCATCAAAACACTTGACCTGTTAGTAAGTGACATCCACCCCAAGCATGTCAAACAATGGTCCATATTAGTGAAACTGGTGCTTTGTTAGAATTGGTACTTGATTACAATTTCAATGACTATTCCTTCTGTAGTGTCAGAGCTATATGTGACACTTAAAATGGGTGAAGCATCTGTTAGATGAATGGAGGGGTATTGGGTTGGATATACACTTTGCTAAATTTACACATGTGCAAAAAGCTAGGCCCTGGGTGGTGTCTCTCTTCCATTCCATACAGTACATAGTTCACCTCTCAGATTCTAGTATTCCAACATATACAATATTCCTCATGAATAATTCCATACTCTTAATGGCTTACATGTTGCCTACCATAGCCTCACATTGAATGCTGCAGCATTGATGGCTTGATGGGGCCTTTTTGCCATGTTCTCGATGGTAATAAATAAAGCAGAGTGGTTACAACTTTTAGTAAGGTGCTTTAGAAAATATATTCATGGATAAAATGAAATGCAGTAAAATATAATCCAGCCATGGTTGTGCCTGTATGGAAGCATATATTAGAAGAGTTTTACATGACGTTTAAGACTACGTTGAATGTTTTTGTTTTTTTCCTGTTGAGTGAGATGCCATAAGATGGACACATCTGTACAAATATTTCCTGTATCTTGAGGATTATGGCAGTAACACAGCACTCATGGGCTTCTGTAAAGTTGATGCACAGTTGCACCTCTGTACATGAGTGAGCTCTGCTCATCTTGGTTTCATACTCCTATCTACATTGGCAAATGCGCTCCATTGCCCATGGTCCACCTAGGCACTTAGCACTGGAATGTATTGGAAGGTCTGGGGAGTTTAGTCTTTGAATCTTCTTATCCCCTGCCATTTTTTTTTTTTCTTTGTCACTGAGTCGCCCTCCTTGGTTAAGCACCTGGCGTAGGGAAAGAGTCCATCAGAGGGTGGTGTAGATGTACACAAAGACGATGACAAAAAGATTGAGCACAGTTCCTATAATCCCCAGCATGGCTAAGATGGACTCCTCTTTCTCTTCTTTCTCCTCTTGCTTCTTCACTTCTGCTGCTGCTGCCGTGATAGCAGACGTGACCATGTTTCCCAGAAATGTCTTCAGCAATCCTTCGAAGACTATCTAGAAGAAAAGGGATGGAAGAGAAAGATAGTTTATGATGTACTCTCTAGCACAGAGCTGCTATTTGCATTCATGCAGGTGTTATGGCAGTTTGAGGAGAAAAGTTACTGACATTAATGGACCTTTCGCCTGGTCACAAACCTTACTAAACCTTCTAGATATCACGTAATAGAAAATGTGACTAATCTGGAAAGTTTTGACGCCAGTAAGCTAAAGGTTAATAAGGGCACCACAGGTCAGTTCTACGGTGTGCGTACTATAGAAAGTATTAGCTTAAACTAGGCATGTGCAGCCATTCATCCATTGTGCATTTGTATTTAATGTATAGTCCGATCCCTTGTAGTGGACGGGGCTATTGACATACTGATAAATGGAGTGCTCTATAATCCATTTGTACACTCGGAATTGAATTGCCAATTAACCCTGTGATGCTGGAGAGCTTAGGATTGTTCAGTCGGGGGCCCCTTTACCAAGGAGGAATCCGGCTGTTTATAGTCCCTTGCTGTGCTACATCCTATCATTATGTTACAAGTGTTGATCTAATTACCATTAATCACATATCGCTACACAATCCTCGATATCCCTCGTCAGGGTACAGATTTCTCAAGCTTAATGTGCCATTTTCTGTAGCAGTTTCATATTGACAGTGCCATGTTTTAGGGCAGTCACATATAACATGCATGCTTTTGTACATGTGAATTCGTCTAAAAGGCAACTAAAGAGGCCCAATTTATCAAAAAAATCAACAAAAACGTAACGTGTTTTTTTACAATGTGATGCTACAATTTCATTGTGTGTGAAAAGCTTCTGCCTTCATCCATGTAGCAGTTCAGATCATCTCATGCAGCAGCACATGAAGCCATTGTTATGTTAGAAGTCTCCATTTCATACAGCCTCTTCAGTGGGTTAATATGGGGGGGTGGGGGGTAAATGGTTGGAAAAATGAAGGCAAAAGCAATTGTAAAACGTTTTCTGTGTGCACCTGACCATGCCGATTCATTATAAGCATCCGTTAATGAATAATTAAAACTGGCTAGCATTAATAAAGCTTCCTAGTGGGAGGTGTAGGCTGTGTGCAAGGCTTTGTCTCCATTGCTGAGGGTACTGTAGTTCAGCGTGCTAAATAGAAGCCGGAGCGAGCACTGGCTTTGTTCTACCTTTCCATTGACAATTAGTGGAGGGAATCCTTTTGTTCTGGGCATGCATACATTTAAAATGAGAATGGCTTTCTTACCCTACTCTGCATCAGGAGTATAGTGGCATCAGGCATGCTTCTGTGTCCTCAACACAATGGAAAGCCAAGGATTTATCCTCCAGCAGAGCTGTACCACACATGTATACATGTGCTGTCCCTCTCCTGTTTCCTTCTCAATAATGAATGGCAAAGAGCAAAAAAATTCACGGCGGCTCAGTCTATCATTAATCCAATGAATCCCGGCGACGTGAAAAAGATGCTACTCTCAATATTGATCCACAGCGTGAGAACAGCTTTCCAAGAGGCTTGTCCTCAGTTCAGATCCAAGTTGTGTTTTTCCCCTGTGCAGCAGGCAGCCCCCACTGGCTAATGATGGATGATTTGTTTATTTCACTGTGTATATATAGTTTGCTCTTTCATTGACTTCCATTCCAGGATTTTCTCTTTATAATGACTAAGTCACCCATTCATGTCTTGTCTCTTATTCCTGGCAACATGGTTTTAGGTTCAGCAGGATTTGCAACTGAGCTCCATCACAGGCTTTGCTGAAGGCTTGCGTACTGTAAGCAGTGGTTGGAGTTCCCAGTAGCAGGCACGCTTCACACCTAAGCAAGCATTAGTGGCAGATAATTCCAAGGCATCATCCTGGACATGGCATAACTCAGCAGCTAGCCCCAGTAGAGATGAGTGGCCGTGCTCTGGGTTGCATTACAGTAGTGAGCCGTGACATTGACTAAACACGCACCTGGCACTTGCAGAATAAAGGAGCTACAAGCTGCCCTCCCAGACAGTGAGTTGCATAACAATGCGCAGCAGCACCATTGTCAGGCCAGGCACATTTGAAATCTGCAACCATTCCAGCGAGTAGCTTGTGCATACAGCAGGGGAGGGGAGTGAGAGTTAACCCCAGTCCTGTAAGCGCTAAGGGAAAGCTGCGTGACAAATGGTGACATTAGGGCATTGGAGCTGAAAAGCTGCTTCTACCTTTTTTTTTTTTTTTTTTTTTTTTTTTTTTTTTTTTGTTGTTTCCATGCTTTGTTACAACAGGCATATTGTTTTAAGGGAGGCACTGCCTCTATAGTCACGCCTTGCGAGCTCGCCACCCAAATCAGATGGGCCACAGTGCGTGCGTCATCAAGCTGTAACCAATGCTGATGACTGGAGGGTAATGTCCCCCGAGCATCTGTTTATGGAAAGCAATTATTTGAACTAACCTTCTGAAAATTAGAAAGTGTATGTGTGTGTGCTTGTATGCATGTGTGAGCTGATGGTGGAGAAATTTTGTATTATGTTTTTAGCCTATGATAGATATAGATATATATTATTCTGTATATATTTTTTTTTTTGTTGTGAGATGTGGAAAATATATCCAGTTGGGTTTTATTAAACCCTCATAGAAGCCTTTAATGATTGAGAATCTAGAACAGTACTGCTGACCTACAAAGGGGAGGTCATCGAAATATGCTGACTTGCTTTCCTTGAAATGGCTCCATTTCTCACATGTGAATATATCCATTTAAATAAGTAATTGAATAATGGCAAAAAAACGCCAGTCCTTAACAAACATCATAGAATGTTTCGGCACAGAAATAACACAACAGTGTAAATGAGGTACGAATGTGTTTTTCGTTAACATATAGGTGCATAAAACCTTATACGTAAAATTATTGCAATGTCCAAATATGAACAAAAATTTTATTCTATTTTCTTAAATAGTTTTGCATTACATTTTGCAATTAATTGCAGAAATCTGGATTATAAATAAGTTTACTAGAAACTCTCCCACAGGTGTTATATGCAGGTGCGCTAGCCTTTGACAGAACACTTTTTCCTTACACAGGCATCCTCCCACTTGCATAGGAAACAGTATATGGCCAACCTCAACAATTGGCATGTTAAGCAGGAAAAAACTGTAAAGGAGTGGCTGTGCTTAGCTATGAAGGTGGAGTGTCCATTCTGTTGGGGGTTTTGGTCAGGATGCGATGGCATTCTAGCGTTATTTTCTTTGGTGGGAAAACTTGTAGAAGTTCTAGAATGACACCATATTTCCACTAAACAGTTGCACTGAAATGGTAAGCATGCATTATCGCAAGCATCCTATGAAGGGACAGCATTTCTCCTGTAAATTCGTCATGGCTTTAATCTGCCATACAGTGTAGGGAAGGGTGTAGTAGCATTAATACTGGATATCATTAGGTAAGCCATATAATAAAGTAAATTTTAGTAAATGTCTGGCTTTAAAGGCAAACTGTATCCAGGAAAACCCCTCCACCTGAGTTTTGAAAATAAGGGAGCGTCCCGCTATGAATGTGATCAGAGCGCGAATGTTTTATGTAATTCTGTATTCATTCTTGATATCCATATTTTGAGCATTTAGGTGTTTTGTATGAACTTCCATTCGGTCTGCTTTTTATTTGTTGCATTAAAGGATGATTGATTGTTGAATGCGGTGCGCTTGTTAGAGATCACTCGCTTTTCTGGCTGTTCATCAAAATGGCAGTTGCAACCTCCTTGGAGAGCAAAACCGCTAAAATGAAGTTGCTTTTCTTAAGCTTGCTGGCTGAAATGATTCATAAACCTGTGATCCTTGGCCAGATCGCCCCAACAGCATCTGAAAAGTAATGTGGTCTAGCTGTCTGATACCTTGCTTTTAACCTCCTCTCTCCCATCTAGAAATTCTACATTACTCTATTTACAACAGTTACTGTATCCTACATTCTGCCCAACCCAAATAATAAAGTTTGTGCTTTAAGGTGATTATGCAAAATTCACATCTGCTTCAAGTCTTCATTTGGAGCCTTTGGTGCAGAGCCTGTAGGAAAGCCTGGACAAGTCCTACAAGCCTGACTTTGTCCAGTTTTTTTTAAATACAGACCAACAGATGAAAATCAACGTACCCTATAATGGTTAATGGGGTCCCTCGATCTGTTTTCAGTCAATAGACTGTCTTCCTCCTTTCCCTTTTTCCTCTGGTTGTGTGACAGACCTATAGAACAGACCGTGGTGGAGATGTGAACGTGCCCTTAGTGTCCTCCAGAGCTGCTACTCTTACTATAGCTAAGAGGACACAGTGGATTGAGCAGAACAGAGGACACGAATTTGTAAACCATTTTGGAGTGAAGGATCAGACAGCAATATGGCTCAGTACTATTACTTTGTTGCACTTTGGTTTGGCACTTCAAACCACCCAGACCAGGGCAACATGAGGTTTGTATGTTCTTGCCAGTTCATAGCTTGCATACACAGACTCTTGGGTTATGTTCACACCCAGTAGAGGTTTCTGTAACAGAATAATTCTGATATATGGAACAGATTTTCAATTAGAATGACAGATCATGAGAATTGGTGGCCATTGTTCCCTTCAGTCATGTCCTTTCCCATCCTTTGGTTAAAATTGGATATGTCTCTTCTCAACCATACTATGTAATGCGATGGCCATACTCTAGCAGCTGACTTTTTACATGCAGCTATTCACAAACTGTTTAATACTGAAATTTTATTGTCTTCTCTCTTGAGACTTGATGTTGTAGTTTATGTACCGTAGACTTTTGGTTGCCAAAAATGTAACCTACCCACTTGGAAATTTTTGGCCGTATAAGGCTGAAGCTAACGTTGGGTTCACATCTATGTTCAGAGATTCCATTCCCCGTTCCTCTTGAAAAATGTGGACCCCCATTATAGTCTTTGGCTTCCTTGGGTAACCGAAAAACGGAAACCCAAATGCTAGTGTGTACCTAGCCTCCTATAACAAAAAAAAAAAAAAAAACCTGTGTATCATGTAAGTGTGGTGTGTGTGGTGTATGTTTTTTTTTTTTTTTTTTTTTTTTTTTTTTTTTTTTTTTTTGAGGGGGGGGGGTTGCCCTCCCCTCTCCCCAGCTAGTTTAATCTCTGGTATTCTTATGAACAATTCTAGAAACAATTGATAGGCTGCATTGTGGCTGGCTATTTCTTCTAATTTTTTAAATCTAGGTAAGTCTTTTTAATGGAGTTGAAGTGTGAGTTGGTCTGTATGCATTTTTATATCAGCCACAGTATTCTATTAATGTCCTTTCCATGGCGCCAAACTATGCAAAATATTATTTAGAAGTTTGGTTTGCTGGACATGCTGTAATATGTTTTAGGTGTTTATGATTTATCCTTTTAATCTGTTCCTCAATTCCTTGGCTTGTGCTATTAATAGCAAGAAATGGTAAAATACTGATGGAACGTCTTGTCTGGTGGTCTTTTTTGAAGCTTGAGCCTGATTTATACTCTTGCAGCTGGATCCTTTTTTGACCTTACATGCATGTGTTACTTTCATTGACCACATTTTATTAGTATTCCTGCTAAATAATCAAATTTATGTGAAATCAATCTTCAAAAACTTACTTCTGATGTTTCTTAGGGGCAGGATAGTAAATTTTATTTACAGCTTCTTTCTAGGAGTCTAATGAAAACTCACAGCTCCCTCATTGATCTCTTTAATTACCTTAACCTAGTATGGACTTCAGCAAAACCCATTGCCTACATGCTGAATACAGTAAATATGCTGATATTAAGAGGATTTCTTGTCTTGTGCACAGTTTCTGAATTGATTCTTGTAAGGTGAAGTATGCTGCTTGTAATGTTTAAATGATCAGCCATGTTTGTGAAAGACAAACCTATTCATTTTACATGGCTGCTACATATAAGTGTAGCAAGTATGTGTCCTGTACATTAGATAGACTGACAACAGGGGGCAGTGTACAGCCTGAGCACTTCAGCAGCGCTGAGCCTTGTAGGGTGCTGCAGCGAGGGGAGGGTTCTTGTGGTAAGCACCTTTACAATGCATTTATATTGTGCTCCTGTTTTTTGGTTTTTTTTTTCCCCCCACAATAAATCCCTCCCCTCCCCAAATAGGTTTGAAAGACTACTATAAAAATGTAGAACTATATATGTTGCTTTTAACCAAAAATAAAATGGGGAATCTCAAATCCCAGTCCGCCCCCCCCCCCTCCCCTGCTTATATACAACTACCACCTCTGTTACAGGGCACATAACTGAGTATTTTATCATTGTAATGTCACTTTTTTTTTTTTATAAATTAGGTGAAAAACAGCTTTGAAGTGTTCTGCAAATAAGGTAGTTGGTGCACTGTGGGTGAAACTTCAGCCCTGAGGGGGTGAGTGATGTCATAGCAGTGAGAGGATCAACTCTGACTACTCTGGGTGGTGCAGGCAGGTGATGGTTTCAGTCTCAATGGCAAGAGCAGTGCTCCAGAGAGCTGAAGGGCCACCCCCAGTGCACCAATTCCATCACTTTACATATAGCTTCAATGTTTTTGTCCAAAAGGGACATACATAAAGATATGTTTATCATTGTAACGTGATATGTGATCTGTAACATCCTATTGGTGACGGCTGAATATCCTTCCAAGGTGATAGACTCCCATTTAAGTTGTCCCAGTGATCTTTATGGTGGCAGCTACTGATGACAAATCTTCCCATAAAATGCTTAAAGGAAAAATGCAAGATCTCCATTAAGGCAATGTACCAAGGCTTTTGCTAAAATATTAAGCATACGGAAGCAGTTTTTCTGGCAAGCATGGCTACAGAGTGGTGCTTTTATCTGGGATTGCTAAGCAGTTTCTATTTCTTGATCTTGTACACGCCCTTTATATTACCTAATGTCCCTAGTATAAACTAGCCAGAATATTAATAAATAGCCTGTTATGTATGGCATGGTAGTGGGAATTCACCTTATAAAGTCTTAGCTGAAAGCCAGATACTTAGTTCCAATTGTCTTGGCTCACAAGTGTTTGTAAACTGGAGTATATTGTACAGACTCCAGGAGTACAAATTAACAGCTAATCTGGATCGATCAAGAAGAAGCTTCACAAGATCAGCAGACAGGCTGCTTAATATTCTGCCAGCCACATTCTAGATATCACAGTGCTTCATGTTAATTCAATAGGCGTGCTGCAAAAGCGCCTCTAGTTGTAATGAATCTTGTGGTTTGAAATAACAATGAAACTGAGGAAGCTGCTGCGGCTTTTTTTTTTTTTTTTTTTTTTTTTTGTCTGTAGGAGACCCCTAAAGATGACAGAGGAGGTATAGAGGTAAAATGTAATCATTATGCCTTGTGCATACCTGATGTAGAAAATCCATTCTATATGTCTAAAGAGACTTGTTCCTGTGCATGGATTTTTTTTTTTTTTTTTTTTTTGCAGAAATTAGAGGATCTGGTACAAGCGTGGTTTTTTTTTTTTTTTTTGGTTGTCTGTCCATCCATCCATACAATATATAAGGCCCCTGGAAGATTACATAAAAATTGTCTTCTTCTCAAAGAGGGTGGTAACTTTTGAGAAAATAGTTACTACCCAATTGCAGATTAAGAGCTAACTCACATATAACATCCAGAGGCCATATCTTTTGAATGGATGGATTTAAAAAGTGCACCTGACATCAGATTTATTGGTCAGGAACTGGTATAGGTTTGTAATAGAACTCACACTGCTTTTCTGGTTTGGCTTATAGTAAATTTGTCTGGACAGGCTGTCCCCCCACTTAAATTCCTGCCCTGCTCCTCCCACAGATTTTTTTTTTTTTTTGTTTTTTGTTATATTATCAGGACACAGGAGTTGAGGTGCCAGGTTGAGGGGCATTTTTAGCCACTTTCTAAGCACATAACAGATGATACATCTGGGCTTCTGTTTTTAAATGTTGTACTAGGGAAAAACAAGCCACAGAGAATTGTGTGCTATTATAGCATGCAGTCTATAAGGACTTATTGCATTGTTGTATCTTCCTGTCACAGAGCAGTGACCGTTTTGTCATCCGTTGTAACCTTCATAAACCCTATCAGCTTCCGTGTCCTCTGTATGCCCCATTCTCACCCTATTAACACCCCGCACAGCTGACAGATGTGCTATCTTTACCTCCTTTTTGCTGACGATCTCCCCCAGGGCTCAAGTTAACTTGTGATTCCGCTTTGTAATTGGCTTTGTGCTTCCTCAGAATTTGGGTGGAGGTTGCCCCATCACAGGTGCCCTGACAAGTTGGAATGGGATTCTTTCTCCCTTGGCCATTCCAGAGTGGAGCACTGTGATCCAAAATGGACTATAGACTATGGACTGTAGTAGACTGTAGACAGAATGGTCTCTCCATCTCCATTTATATTATGCGATACACATCTGAACGCACCTGCGTGCCTCTCCCTTTTAAATTGTATATACTTTTATTAGCTATAAAGATCTCAAAATCCAGTGTCTGGCCATTGGGTAGCCATGTTCTTTCTGGCTTTCTGATTTTCTAATTGAGATGCTTTCTGAATGTGGCAAATGGTGTGAATTGTTTAATTTCCTTTGTGACATGATTTATAATATTGGAGCTAATCATAGCAGACACTTCTAACCATTCGTTGCAGTTGCAAAATCTTTGTGCTATATATTACTTATTTCTGTTCATTAAATCTATTTGGACCTGTCACAATGATTCATCTTATTGTCCTTGCAGTCTATCAGGGTAGAACTTTGGAAAGACTGATATTTTTCTGTGCATAGAATAACTAACATAAATGTCTAATGCTGCAAAATGGTGGTCACGCTCCACTCTGTAGGAAACTAGGATAAAGTCTAGTGTGTGTGTGTGCACTTTATCAAGTAGACGTCTCCTTACAATGAAGTGATTTGTGTAGTCAGGCACTATGTATAGTCTCGCACCTCCCAACTCAGTATTGCAAAGAACATTGTAAAGAGGATCTTACACCACCTCCACCAAATCCAAGTATTACCATCTGTTAAAAGGGGCTGTTGTGCTGATTTCCGCACAGTTGGGAATTTTTTTTTCTCTAGTCCTCACCCTTCCTGGTACCGCCCACCTGACAGTACAGCGCTTAAATGGCATAACGGGCACCAATGGTAACTGCACCATTTTCACAGCAGCGGTAGTGGCTAAAGGAGGATTCCAAGTGTGTTGGAATAAATGGAGCAGCGGCTATTAAATGATGCAGAGAACTGACATTGGAGGTGGTGAAAGGTCCTCTAAATTGCCAACCCTTTTAGTGGCTCTCCACTTAAATTATTGTGAGCAACCAATGCAATGCATCGTTTTTTGCTTCCTTTTCTCCCCCTCTACCCTACTAATAATTAGATTGTCGTAACAATTGGATTGCCATTATGCGGTCAGCAGAAAAGCTTTTTGGCAGAAGTCATGCCATACTGTTGCTCATTTCATGCTGCCGTATTAATTCATTTTTTTCTAAATTTATATTTACATCTGTCAGTCTGTCGGGAGCCCCATGACTACAGTCATGGCTGTAGTTTGAAGACATTTGAGCATAGCAACCCTTATAAAGAGGCTCTCCACCTTTCTGCTATCTTTACTAAAAGCACAGTACTAATGTTCGGATTTTATCGGTTAGTAGATTTGTCGCCGTTTCCTTCCTAATTTTCTCATCAAAACTATGGACACAACAGCAGAATCCAGAGGGGCAGGCATAAATCCATAGGCTTTTTTTTTTTGGGTGCCACTGGTGACTGTGTGATTGAGCCACTCTGATCTATTTGTGACAAACCATGACACACATATGAGCGAATTCTTGTGTTTTATTGTTTTGGCTTAGTTTTATAATGGTAGCAGATTCTTCTTCTGAAATAAGGTGCAAAAGTGGTAACCATCTTGTGTCGCTATCTATAGAGATAGAGATATATATATATATATATATATATATATATATATATATATATAAGGATTGAGATCGATACAGAATATGAATTGATGCATTTTTTTTTTTTTTTTTTCCTCTCTTCACAACCGGTTATCAATTTAGTAAAGCATTCTCCCGTCTGAGATAAATTAAGCACTATGTAGAGGATGCCAGTGATCTCCTTTCTCCAATGTGTAATGTTGATGCCCATCCCGTCTGACCAGGAGCATCTTGGGTGGTATTAAAGATTCTTTCTTCATTGGCTCTTGTTATATCTATCTTGTTACTGGACCTGCATTGGGAACATAAAGTGCATCTCTTGCTTAGTATTAGTGGTGTGGTTTGGTTTGCATGGTTTTATTCTGGCTATGATGAATTGTATTTTTGTTAGCACTCCTCAGAAGAAGTTGGCAAACCCTATGTGACTGCCACTAGACATTAACTGAGCCCCTGGGAGCCACAATCTTGGATGTTTTAGACAAACTTCGGCAAATTCCTGTGACGAAGAGTCGTGACTTATGAGTTTAAAATGCAGCAGAGCATAAAACGCATAGAAGTGACATGATGGCCAGAAGCGCACACAACCACATTCATATGTTTGGAAAGGTACAGTGATGAGGGCCGGGAAAGCCTGCAGTGCTGAATAATTTAGCAACGGTAGGAGGAAAAGCTGAGCCCTTCAGGAAATGAACTACCTGAGCTATTTTATATGTCTATAGCAACTGTGCAGAGTTTAAGGCTTTTAATTAGAAATGAGAAGGCTTTGTATTGTACTGTGCCTGTGGTTTCATAGTGTACTGTAGCTGCTATACCTTTGTGTTGCTCATGCAAGTGGCCCTGCTGTGCCGCCTTATTACACAACTCAGAATCTTAATGAGTTTCTTAACTCCAGGATGATACCAGCCTGTGTATGCCAGCCTGGAAGAGGAGACTGGTTTGTTAGGGATTTTATTCTTATTTATTATAATACAAAGCTGCAATAGTTTTGATCCCTGGGAAACAACCAGCGCCTGTTCTCTGGCAGTTCCAGTTTTAGTATTTAATGCAGGATGTGTTGCTATGAGCATATGAACAATCGCCTTTGTATGGCTTCAATGTAAGCGGATTGTCGTCCGCATCCAATTAAGCTGTGTTCAGATTGTTAAACGATTTGGAAAAGAGTTAGCGCTACTCAATATTATCTATTTAATGGCCCATTAGGTTTGACTTTTTTTTTTTTTTTTTTTTTTTTTTTTTTAATTCCGTCCTTTAACATTTCATTGTCCACAAACGAATAAAGATGCTCATACACATTGAAGGTGCTGCCATGCAACATACCTGATGCAGCTATAGCTGCATTCAGTCCTTGGGCCACAGGTGCTTTTACTTAGTGAAACCGCAAATTTCAGCTGTCATTTCTGGCTCAGCGGTTTTGCTATTAACACATGGCAAGTAACGACAGCCAAAATAACTTGCTTTTTCACTTGCATAGAAGGTGAAGCATCAGTGGCCCCAGGATGGCTTTCAACTATGGCCACAAAAGATATTCCATGTGGCAGCAGCTTTAAAATCAGCCTGTGCTAAACACCAACTGGTGATCCCTGAATAAAGAATAAGATCTAAAAAAAAAAGTTAGGGGCCCTGCAGTATAGTTTATATCTAGTGAACCATAGAGAAGTAAATTGTATACTGTAAGTATCAAACAAATACAAGGCAACTTATCAGACATTATTCCCTAAACAGCCAGTGCCAAAGGTAAAACTCTTGATACGCCCACCTGACAGGGCCAAACAGCTTTGTCCTTTTTAATACCCTTCTGAAACACTTGTCTGTTAGGTCCATGCCAGGAGGAACCATGAGAAGGCGGTACATATTTACCAATCTACCGTACTGTGTAGTGAAATGCAGTGGGAATATTCTACCCAACCATTGTCTGAAATCATCTAAATCACATTGATCAACATCTGTGTGTGGTCATCTTTAGTAAACTATTGGTTCTACAGATGGTTGAAATGCATTGTAGGTTTAATGGAGTTAAATTATTCATTAATGCCAGCTAATGAGGACACAGAAGGTGGAAGAACGTTCAATTTTTGCATAGGTAATTTTCTGTCCGGTTACCCTCTGCTGCTGTGAGAACAAGCAGCTAATGGCGAAATCAATTTGTATTAGTGATCAGGAATAAAATATGAATAAATGATATCCTAATGTAAGGCTTTCTGTGAACGAGTTTTGGTTGCAGTCTTTTTTTTTTTTTTTTTCTGTGAAATTTATAGGTATCACTACTTTGCTCACATTTCAACATACAAACATTGGGAAAGAGCCAATCTGAATGGAAAGTTACGAGGTAGTAACCTTACTAATTTACTCTGGGATCCTCAGTTTCTTTGTGCCTATGGCCACATTGATGGTAATCAAGAGTTTGGCCTTTTTTGTAGGTTCCTTTTGCTTGGGTTGGAGACTTCTTTATATTTTCAAGGGCATAGCAAAGGGGGCTAGAGGGCAACTCCAGCTTGTCCTTATTCAGAGTACTTGCAAAATACACCAGGCTTAATGTTGCCTTATACATTAGACTAAAGTTGGCAAGACCATCTATTGTGTATTAAATGTTCCGCAGACATTTGTTTAGCAGAAGTTGGCGAGAAGAGAATTGAACATGCTGAATGTCACTTTGCCCACTCCTTAATTTTCAAGGGAGATGAGCCACCATTGGAAGTAACAGCTTATTCCTTGGTCTCTACTGGAACACACAACTGGCAAACTGGCGCGGGTCCATTCAGTGCTCTGTGTTTTGCTCTTTACCTGGTCGTTATGCCATTCTACAGAAGAACACAGCCTGTAATATAAAGGATCCCACTACTAGTATTTCTCTGTATAATTTAATAGGTGTACTTATTTTCTGCAACCATGGTATTACATTGATTTTCCCCCCACCTCCTTCCTCTTCCTTCATATATTGGTATGAGTGTGGATGATGCTTCTCAGGGTGACTAAATATCCTTTACAGTACCATGACAGCAGCCTATGTTGGTGGTATTGATTACCTGTGTAACATTTAATGGCATGTAATAAAATCATACCATGTGCTGCACGTACCACTTTCTTCTTGGCTGTATTCTCTTGTAATTTGTGGTGCTTGAGGCAAAGGGGAAAAAACAGCTTGCACAGGGTCATCGCATGGTGGAGAATGCACACTGCTAGCAATTACCTCCCCAAGCCTGTAAAATTGACTGACTACATCCTCCTACTGATTCAAGGACTGGTATTGATATAGGGCTTAGCAAATCTTACTGTGACCACCTATATGCCGTTATCTGTATAGACAGTGTCACATACATTCCATGCCTGACTCTTCAAATCATGAAAGTGTGAACATATCCTAAGACTGTCTACTGTGTAGGAGTGACATTACAAATTGTATAAAATGTGAATATTTTAGTTTCTCTCCTGTCAAATCTGAAGGGACCATTATTTTTTTTTTCCAGTTAAGCTAAAGTCTTATAACCATTTGTTGTGCAGTTGAATTTACTGTTGTTCCCCGATGTCAGCCAATTGTCTTTAATTTAGGATCACTACTTTCTCGTACGCTTCAAAGTCCAAGAAGCTTCATAAAATGATTACATACAGATTTAGCAGAGTTAACCCAAACGTCTGCAGTGTGACAGAAGAATGCAAACAATTATGAAGTCATTGAAAGTTTTTCCAGTGACCTTTTTTTTTCTCCTTCCCTTCTGTGATGGCTCACACTGTAACAGTGTAAGCATTTGCAGAAGTTCAGTTACTACATCTGTGTTTTGAGTAAGATTTCAGTTTTAGATGTTGGGGTTTAGGCTCCTTTCTGGGCGCTGCTAGCGTGTACTGGCCACGACCTAGTCACGCTCTGGTCTGGGGTTGCTGGTGCTTTCGCTTATACGGAAGTATAACATGGATTATGGGTTATTTTCATTACTAGCCTTGGGGCAATAGAGGCCAATAATGAGAATAGAGCTATAATTTTGTGTTTCCCTTAGTTATAGTGACTTCACGGAGTGTGGTTGTGCTGCAGGCAGAACAGTTTGGCAGCGCCTATTAAAGAGCAGCAAGTTTAAAGTTCGTGGAATCATTTAAAAACCCAATTCCCATTGTACTGCTTTTGGCGCCCCCTGGTGCACTTTGAATCCCTTTTTAAGAATATTCAATTCACCCAATGTGTTCAGTGCCATTGATCACACGGGTGCACTAGCTCAGTCCACTAGTATGATCCTCATACAAAGCTGTGTTGATTCCATCTCAGAATATGCATATTATTTGGACAGTGCTGGTGGTCACACATGCCCAGTAGCTCGTCTCGCAACCTCATTCATCTTGTACACACTGTACGGATTCCCATTATTTTTTAGGGCAGCCAATAAGTCACTGTACTAACAAATACAGTAGCTGTTTCTCACCAGCATTGAGCACATTGGTGGATATTTTGAGTGAATCAAAAGAACAGCAGGGGGCACTATAACAAATGTGTATCAACAGTTCAGGGCAATATGGTTTTAAAATGATTTCAATAGAAACAATGTTTATATATTGCCTGATCGCAGACTATATTAGTATATTTGAGAACCCCTGTAAACCTTACACAAAGCTCTGACTATTTACATATTACAGGTGCCTCTATCAGCTGTTAACAGAGCTGAAATGTGTGTCCTGTTTAAGGAGTCAGACTCACCTCTGTTGGTAACTTAGTGTATGGTTATTATGAAAATGTGTGTGTGTGTATATATATGTATATATGTATATATATGTATATATGTGTATATATATATATATATATATATATATATATATATATATATATATATATAGATATTAATATTTATATTTTATTTATTTTTTTCTTTTCTAGTGCTGGACATGGCTAGACACGTGCCCCTGTACCGAGCCTTGCTGGAGCTACTCCGAGCCATTGCGTCATGTGTAGCCCTGGTACCTCTACTGCTTCCTCTATCTGGAGTTAATGGAGAAGAGGAGGAGGAACAATCTGAGTCACAAACATCTGTGGGGACTCTGCTAGCAAAAATGAAAACCTGTGTTGACACCTATACTAACAGATTAAGGTATGGCTTGGTTTTTAACTGTACCTAAACTTATACATTGTAGTCCACACTCAGGTTACTGCACTTGACACACGAGAGAAAAACAGTAAATTTTCTGTTGAAAAATGAATTTTATTTTTGCTCCAAGGGCTTATCTGTAATAGGCCAACCCTCTTACTCATGAGCTCTCCTTCTCTTCAGTGCTGAACATAGATCCTCCAGCACAACTCGTGTCACTTCCTCTTTTTTTTTTTTTTTTTTTTTCCTGATGCATTTGATTTTTAGTACTCCACAACATAGATATGATAGCAGCAGCTTTTCACTGGAGAAAATTCTCCTGACCACTTTTATACAATGTACAGGGGTGTGAACAGATTTCAGGGACAAATTCTAAGCCTGAATCATTCTACATTGTAAAATGTGAGCATTAAAGGGTGCTCTGATCTTGTAAGGGAACAATTCATTGCAGAGAAATCGTCCCTATATGATGATTTGGGATCTGACCAAAGCCCCCCATTGATCTTAACAATGAAGGAACTGAAGTGCTGATTTAGCACTGTGGCCCCTGCTGTGCGGTGACTGTCCACCCACCTTGCAGGGAAACGGAAGCACAGTGCCTTTCAGTGAATATGCATGGAACCACAGCCAGCCCAGTGGGGTGGACTTGGGTGCTGCTGTGCAGGGAAAAACAGCAAGGAGGTTTCAGTGCTGATTTGGGGAACTCCAGCTACTCCCATTCATTTGAATATTACTGTACTATAGTCTTTTGCACAGCGGGTAGCCCTAACACCGATGTGCAAGTAAAACTCGAGAAGAGGACAATAAGTCACAGCCAAATAACTCAGCATTTTATTCCCCATAAACAAATTGTAAGGGATGTAAAAATCTGTCAAGGAACCATAAGGCTGCTCCATAGAAAGAAGATCATTGGCTGAACCCAAATTATTTGTCCTCCAAAGATGTTTTCTGGGGTCATAGTATTGGTGTTTTTCTCTGTACCCTTTCCATCAGTTGTCTGTCCCCCCCACCAATTTGATGTTTTATGGCTTATGCGAAAAATAGAACATTATTAATATTTTTTGCCCAGAAAAGCTCTTTAAGGCCTCCTACACACGACCATATATTTTACTGTCTGCAAATACCTATCTTCAAAAAACATTTCTGCATTTTTCGCAATCACAGATCCACATGATCCCCCTACACTTGTCTGTGCCATAAATGCGGGCAAAAATAGAACATGCTTCGTAATTTGTATACAGTATGGACACACGGCTTCAAAAACTACAGCCGTGTATGGGTCCATAGAAATGAATGAGTCCATACTTGTATCTGCAATTGCGAATTAAAACTAGTGTCGTGTGCAGGAGGCCTATTCGTAGTCATGGCTTTTTAAGAAAATAATCTGAGTGTGATGTAGTCATTAGGAAATCATGTGGTTAGAAATACTGCATGTTCACTAACTGCTTCTGGGCACATGTGCCAGCCACATCTCCAGTGTGAAGGTCTGACCTCCAAAATTTTTCTTCTGGATGAATGAGCAAAAACGCACTCTTTTTGGATGAGGGCCTGACTGTTTGTAGTTCATCCCAATGGTGTTCAATGGGGTTGAGGTCAGGGCTCTATGATGGCCAGTTAAGTTTTTCCACTAGTTACCCAACCATTACGGTACTTGCTTTGCGCATTGGGGTACAGCCAATTGTATTCCCCCCAACCTTTCCCACAAAGTTAGAAGCTTAGAGTTGTCCTAAATGTCTTGGTATGCTGAAGTATTAAGATTTACCTTCCATTGAGCGAAGGGTCTTAATCCAACCCTATAATTCTAATTCCTCCTCCACCAAACTTTTTTCAGTTGGCACAATACAGGCAACATTCTCCCAGCATTCGCCAAAACCACCACAGAATGTCAGACGTGTGATTCGTCACTTCACAGAACACACTTCCACTGCTTCAGGGTGTAGTGGCAGCGTACTTTACACTACTCTAGCCAACGTTTGAGATTGTTTGGTAATGTAAGGCTTGCATGCAGCTGCTTGGCCATGGAAACCCATAACTCGAAGATCTCAATTTTTGTGATCTTAATATCTGCAGACCTGCAAATGTCCTCTGGCTTTGAGTCAGCAGAGTGTTGGCTAGTATTACGTACGTGGTCTGCCACTTTGTGGCTGTGTTTTCGGGCTTCCACTATTTTAGTAATACCGCTCATAACTGATCGTGGAATATCTAGGAGGGAGGAAGTTTCACAAGCCTACTTGTTATAATGGTGGCATCCTACAGTACCACACACTCATTCAATGAGCTGTTTAGAGTCAGCCATTTTTCACATATGTCTAAAGGCAACTGCATGGCTAGGAGCTGTATTTTATATACTTGTGGCACTGGGGCTGAATGAAACAATTAATTTAATAGTTAAAAGGTGTCAATTTCTCTCCATGGTGTGTTGCAAAAATTAATTTCATAGTCATGTATAATCTATGTAGCTGTGACATCCATGCCGCTTCCACAGTGTTTGCCACAGGCTAAATTAACAGTTTAATTTATTAGCCTCCTCTGCCCTTCACTTTCTGCCTTGATATATTGCAGTTGAAATCCTGTTTTTGTTTTTCTTGTGACTGGCGGTGCATGTAAAAGTTTGTCGTGTGTGTGTTTTTTGTTTTTTTTTTTTTGTTTTTTTTTATGTGAACTTTAAGTCATGAGAAATCTTACATGTTGCCAAAGGGGATTTTCATTAAAGAGCACCTGTTGGTTCTCCTGACATTTACTATGTGTATTCATGAAATGCCATTTCTGGAGCATCTTTTCTTAGACTTCAACATTGTGCCATTACTCTGTTCCTCCAAGGTGCTTTGATAACTGGGTGTTAACAGTTTGAAGTGTGTACCTCCACACTGGTCTGTGGAGTTTGAAATTTTTTTTATTTTTTTTGTGAATTAGAGCTTTATTGCTTTTGTCTGACCATTTATGAAGGAGTTGCGATGTAGACTGATGGCGACTGAGTCAGTGTTTTGACCTACTAACTCCTCAGCCCTGCCTACACACTTTTGCCCTTTCCAATAAGTGCTGAACTTCATGCTGTGTAGGGAGACCCTACTTTGACAACTGGGTGTTACCAATCGCTTTAGTGCTTATAACGCATTATTGCTCCTGAATATTTACAAGAGAAGATGCTCCAGAAATGTAATCATGGGGAGTACAAGTATTTACTAACTTGTCAGCAGAGATGACAGGTCCTTTATTTAATACTGTAAGGTATGGATTTCTCACCAGCACAAAATGCATATGTTTGTTTGAGTTAGTAAATGGCAGTAACAAGTACGAAAATGTAGGCAATGCCAAGTGGTCCAGGCAGACCCTTTAGCATCCCACGATATTGTTGGTGTTGCCCATTGAGCTACAGGGACCCTCCTCCCTTTGTATAAATGCTTAGATGCAGTGATCAATAGCAGAGACATCTAAGGGGTTAAATGGCTGTGACCAGAGTTATCTACAAACTCAGTTGCAGGAGAGTTTCAACTGCATATCATAGATGACATCCTCTGCATATGGAACTGATCTCACTAGACAATCTGCAATGTATGTAGTTTTTGTTCCTTCTGCCCCTGCCAACTGGGAAATTGATCATAAGTTAATTTAAGTTCAATGATATACATATGCACCATTTTAGCATCCACTAAAACCCAAAAAAATATGCAAGACTGTAAGGTGCCCATTCACCTTCAAGGGCTAATAGCTGCTATTCATAAAGGAGTCTATAACCACTTAGCTCCTCTGGGTCGCTGACTGGTGTCAACACTAGGTCATGTGATCCGAACAATCAATCGGCCCAAGCAACCCCCCCCTCCAAATAAGAAGGTCCATAAACACCAGATAGTTGGTCCGTCCTGCCAATATCAATGGGTTGAGCCAAGGAAGCGACTGATTGTACATCTGTATACTGTAGTCAAGTTGCATTATGACATGGGTGACAGAATTGCTGTGGTGTACATTATAAATAGTTATGGGGCCAGTACCGAGGGCTAAATATTGAAAGCTTGTCCTACAAAAAAAAAAAACTTGGAAGCAGTCAAAGTAACTCTTAGAAAGTAGAGGCTTGTAATCTGGAAGCAAGCCGGGATACAGCTGCGGATGGAACATGAAATAAATAGAACTTTTCTGTAGCCGCTGTTTGTTGTGACGGATCATACCAGAGCCCATTGTAAAGGCTTGAAGATGATTAATCTTCTGCTATACGGAGAACGATTCTTGCTGGGCCAAGTGAAGGAGCCGCAGCACCGAGGAATGTTGGGTTTTTTTTTTTTTTTTCTTTTTTTTGTGATTTATAAACATTTTTTTATTTTTTTTTTTTTCTCTTTAATCCCAAGGCAAAATATAATTCTTGTCTGATCTCAAGAGACAGATGTAAGCTACTTTTTGCTGTACCAGCTATCTGCTTACAAAGAGAAGGGGTTGGTAAGAAAGTGCTTGCTGGCATGAAATTCTGTGGAACGTACTTGTAAAGAAAAGTGCTGCGCTAGGAGAAAGTGGCATGTTAGCCAATTAATTCATTTAGTCTAATCCCAGATCATATTTGTTTGTTTCTATACTAAAATACTCTCTTGCCAAATGAATCCCTTGTCACAGGAGGAAATGCCGCAGTGTCTTTTCTCGCCGCCTCATGACCGATGCCAAATTGGACAGAAAAGCGTCAGGCACTGATTCTGTATTTTATGGCTTGCTTGCTGCAGATTTCAATGGCGTAAACCCCTCCATAAAGGCTGAACAGTGCAATTACAAGGCACACGACTGTCCTATTGATCAACAAGAGAGGCAACTTATGTAAAGCTGACATTACTATTGTTTGTTTCCATCTAGCTCACCAAACTTTGTGTGCATTAGATGTCCTGACAGCTGCTAGTTTGTGATTTCTAGGAAAATGCCTCAAAATTCTCATATATCAGCAAACAGATAATGTGCTGAACGCAGGGAAACGAGGAAAGCTGATTGTGACGGAATAAGGTGATATAATTTATAGCTGGTAGCATGGAGATGGCTGTACACCTTGCCTGTGTCTTCTAGCATCCTCATGGGTTCTACACCTAATACTGCAAACAAATTTACTGATAATGCTGTTTGGTCACAAATCACATCAGCATTATATTCTCACGTTGTCTACCCCAAAGATTTCAAGATCTGATAACTCTGCATTTCCTAAAGCAGCAATTTAATATTTCAGCATTTCACAAACTTTGTTATTGCCATCTCAGATGAAATTACTAGAGAGGTACAATGTCATAATCCCGGAGCATCCCAATATAGGTAACTTTATCTGTGGCATCTTTACATATTATATATGGATAAAACTAAAGGGTTTCCATCAAGCGTCATGAAGGCAACCTGCTATCCATGAACATGGTTTGTCCTGCCCTGTTCTAGGGGGCAGCACTGTGGCTCAGAGGTTAGCAATACCTGCACATAATTTGTATGTTATCCCCATGTTTGCTTTGGGTGTCTTGGTTCTCTTCCACTTTCCAAAAACTGCTTCATGTGAAATGTGCCGTAGTGTGAGTGAAATATTGTGAGCCCTAGTGGGGACATGGTTGGTATGAATGATGGCAATCTCTGTATAGCTTTGAGAAATATGTTGGGGCTGTATAAGCAACAGAAGTTCGGTGGCAGCTCTGCTTTAAGACTCATCTGAGACGGGATGCTTTCTAGTACTCTGTGCCCAGACAACGCCATATGTAAGGCTATGGTCTGTTTGCTGTGGCTACTTTCCAGATAAAGTATTACAGTACGCTATAAAAGCAGGTACAAACATTTAAGGTGCGTTTCCCCTTTATGGACGATAGAGCCCTTTTTGGTTTTGTTTTTTAAACAGAAGCCAATAGTGGTTTCATATGGAAAGGGAAGTATAAAGGAAACTCTTGCATTTCTTCACTGTTCTGCTAATATCACTCCTGGTTTTGGCTAAAAGAACCACAACAAAAACAGCTTTTCCACAGTATGTGGCTTCAGCCTTAAAGGGAACCGGTCAGGTCAATTTGGGACACTAAATCACCCACAGGTCCTTGGGTTTAGTGTCCCAAATCGCCCTGTTGTAATGCAATCCACCGGCACGTTAAAAAAAACCAAAAAAAAAAAACCTTTATATTTGTCTAGAGAAAGGTCCAATGAGACTCCTTCAGCAGTGTTAGTTTATTCACCTTGTGCTCCATTTTCTTCTGCTTCCCCTTATTCCAGTGGTTATTCCGAGATCTGATGAAGGTCTTGCATATGGATTGCATATTGACTGAATAAATACACCAGAAAAATTGTAATCCAGGCACTCAAGTTACATATATGAAGTGTGGGGTAAAACCCTTCGAGAGCACAAACTACTTACCCATTAGGGAGTGCCGTGATTACATTTTTTTTTTTTTTTCTATGCACTGTTCTTCAGTGAAGCCAAAGATAGACACCCTGGCTTCGATAGGCAATTGCTGGAGGTACGGGGCATACACATTGAAGCTGAGGTGTGCTTCTCTGGCTTCATGGAAGAACTGCGCAGGGAGTACAGCGGCAGGGTGAGTATATAAAGTTTTTTTTTTTTTTTTTTTTTTAATGTGGCCATGGATTGTTATAAGGGTGATTTGGGACACTAAACCCCATGTCCATATGGACATGTGGGTGGTTTAGTGTCCCAAATTGCCCAGACAGATTCCCTTTTAAAGGAGTTGTCCAGGATTTAGGATTTTATGGTCTATCCTTAGGATAAGCCATAAGTATTTGATAGGCATTGGGGTCGACGGCAGGCCCCCAACCCTGTTAGCTGTAGAGGGCAACTTTCAATGCTCATTCTATACCCAACACAGGAGCTGAAAGTGTCCAACCCTATCCTTGTGTAGTACTCTTTGCGTTCAGCTCTGTGTGTATAGTACGGCTGACAGAAGTAGGTACTTGCCTACAACTGATCGGTGTGGGACCGGCTTTCAGACTCCCACCAATTCAGATATTTAGGGATGGGCCATAACCTAAATACTAAAGCCCTTTGTAAAGAGGTTAGCTCATTATTATAGGACATGATAGAAAGTGAAGAGGGAAGATTGGGGGACTCTGAGCTAGAACAGAGATCTGCTCTAAGGTACAAATACTACATTTGGCTTAACTGACCCCCCCCCCCCCCCCCAAAAAAAAAAAAAAATAAAAAAAAAATCTATTTTATTTTTTTCTTTTGTAATCATTGCTTACTCTTGGTTGCTTCAATTAAATTAGATAAATGTAAGTCCTAATATTGAATATAGATCTGGTCTAGATGATGGGATTTATGCTATGAAAGAGGTACTCCCCTTAGATGAATGAATGTTAGCATGTCTTGCTTGACCTTGAAAGTCATCTTTTTGTATTTCCTGCCCAAAAACTCATAGGTCCAAGAAAGATAAGGCCAAAGCTGGAGTGAAACCAGATGCATCCGATCCTGAGCCAGAAGGACTAACTTTGTTGGTGCCAGACATCCAGAGAACAGCAGAGATTGTGTATGCCGCCACCACCAGCCTCCGTCAAGCAAATCAAGGTAATACTAGTCACAGAACCAGTTTGAGAATTGTCAGATGCTTAAAGAAGCACTCCAGTGTATTATATATTTGTGTATTATTCTTTAGGTACATATTCCCCCAATGTTCATAACTATATAAAAAGGAAAAAGAGAAAGGAACACTGACCTGACATAATGTATCCGAGAGAGCACCTAGATTCCTGGTTTCCTATGTGATGGACTATTTATTCCATACTGGCGCTTCTATCACTAACTATTGACAAGCAAAGTTCCTGTCATACAAATAGATATGAGCTCACTCTCTCAAACTACATACCTATACTTTTTTTTATGTTTTTTATTTAGGAGAATATAGAGTATGCAGTATGCATGAAAGAAGCCTGGCATGTGAAAGGGGAGGGGTGCAGGGATCTGATATAAATTTTTTATTTTTATTTTTTGCTGGTGTACTATCCTTATATAAACTGAAGTAGTTTTAATTTTTACTTCTACGTACAAATCTAGTAATACATAGTCCCAAAAACTAATTTTACTATAAAAATCAAGCTACCTATGTTACAGAATAACAGGGGAAAATGCTCCATTTGAAGCTGGTAATGAAAGCTTTTGACAAGTAGAGAATATGCCCATGGCATTGCTTTTCTAGTAGGGCCTTTGGAAAATAAGTGAACTCATCTGTTGCTATGGGCAACTGCTTAACTTTTTCTATCGTACCAATTTTAATCTCCCCTTTTTGAACCTTGTTGAGTTTGATAGTAACGTGATCTATATATATATATATATATATATATATATATATATATATATATATATATATATATATATATTTATTTATTTTATTTTTTATATCCTTCAGAAAAGAAGATGGCTGAATTCTCCAAGAAGGTCTCTGTGAAGTCGAAACCTTTTTCGGTCTTACGGTCTTTGGAAGAGAAATATGTTGCTGTCATGAAGAAACTACAATTTGGTAAGAAAATGTCGTCTTGTGGAATTTTGTTATATATAGTACAGACCAAAAGTTTGGACACACCTTCTCATTCCAAGAGTTTTCTGTATTTTCATGACTATAAAAATTGTAGATTCACACTGAAGGCATCAAAACTATGAATTAACACATGTGGAATTATATACTTAACAAAAAAGTGTGAAACAACTGAAAATATGTCTTATATTCTAGGTTCTTCAAAGTAACCACCTTTTGCTTTGATTACTGCTTTGCACACTCTTGGCATTCTCTTGATGAGCTTCAAGAGGTAGTCACCTGAAATGGTCTTCCAACAGTCTTGGAGGAGTTCCCAGAGATGCTTAGCACTTGTTGGCCCTTTTGCCTTCACTCTGCGGTCCAGCTCACCCCAAACCATCTCGATTGGGTTCAGGTCTGGTGACTGTGGAGGCCAGGTCATCTGGCGTACCACCCCATCACTCTCCTTCTTGGTCAAATAGCCCTTACACAGTCTGGAGGTGTGTTTGGGGTCATTGTCCTGTTGAAAAATAAATGATGGTCCAACTAAATGCAAACCAGATAGAATAGCATGCTGCTGCAAGATGCTGTGGTAACCATGCTGGTTCAGTATTCCTTCAATTTTGAATAAATCCCCAACAGTGTCACCAGCAAAGCACCCCCACACCATCACACAACCTCCTCCATGCTTCATGGTGGGAACCAGGCATGTAGAGTCCATTCGGTCACCTTTTCTGCGTCGCACAAAGACACGGTGGTTGGAACCAAAGATCTCAAATTTGGACTCATCAGACCAAAGCACAGATTTACACAGGTCTAATGTCCATTCCTTGTGTTCTTTAGCCCAAACAAGTCTCTTCTGCTTGTTGCCTGTCCTTAGCAGTGGTTTCCTAGCAGCTATTTTACCATGAAGGCCTGCTGCACACAGTCTCCTCTTAACAGTTGTTGTAGAGATGTGTCTGCTGCTAGAACTCTGTGTGGCATTGACCTGGTCTCTAATCTGAGCTGCTGTTAACCTGCGATTTCTGAGGCTGGTGACTCGGATGAACTTATCCTCCGCAGCAGAGGTGACTCTTGGTCTTCCTTTCCTGGGGCGGTCCTCATGTGAGCCAGTTTCTTTGTAGCGCTTGATGGTTTTGGCCACTGCACTTGGGGACACTTTCAAAGTTTTCCCAATTTTTCAGACTGACTGACCTTCATTTCTTAAAGTAATGATGGCCACTCGTTTTTCTTTACTTAGCTGCTTTTTTCATTCCATAATACAAATTCTAACACTCCATTCAGTAGGACTATCAGCTGTGTATCCACCTGACTTCTGAACAACACAACTGATGATCCCAACCATTTATAAGGCAAGAAATCCCACTTATTAAACCTGACAGGGCACACCTGTGAAGTGAAAACCATTTCAGGTGACTACCTCTTGAAGCTCATCAAGAGAATGCCAAGAGTGTGCAAAGCAGTAATCCAAGCAAAAGGTGGCTACTTTGAAGAACCTAGAATATAAGACATATTTTCAGTTGTTTCACAATTTTTTGTTAAGTATATAATTCCACATGTGTTAATTCATAGTTCTGATGCCTTTGGTGTGAATCTACAATTTTTATAGTCATGAAAATACAGAAAACTCTTGGAATGAGAAGGTGTGTCCAAACGTTTGGTCTGTACTGTGTATATATATGTGTGTGTGTGTGTGTGTGTAATAAATATATATATATATATATATATATATATATATATATATATATATATGTATGTATATATGTATGTATATATATATATATATATATATATATATATATATATATATATAAATATAAATTTTTTAACTATAGTTTTTGCCTTGAGTTCACTGATTTTTATCTGCATTATGTTCTTCCAGCAGAGCTGTAATATTTATACATACAGATGAGAATAACTGGAATTATTCATTTTGATGGCATTTTCTTTGACAGTGGATCTGTGAAGTCTCTATGCTACTTATCTATAGGTATACACATTTAATAGCTTGAGCTTGGGCTGACACCTGATCCTCCTGACTTAACTACACATGAAAGCAATTCTGAATTACTTCTTGATGGGAAGAGGAGAGTAGTTAGCTGGCTACAGCTTCTTATCTTCCTTGACATTTAAACTCAACATGCCTGATTCTTTTTTCCCTGGCATCTGTTTTGGGAGAGTCTGCACACCCCTTTATACACATGAGAACTGGTGGGTATGGCCAACTTTGCTCTTATATGTATATAATCGGAGTATTCCAGCAATAAATTTATCCCAAAGAATTGTTAGAATCACTGCTCCATTCTGACTGATCAGTGGGGGTTCCTGCACGGTCTAGTGGATGACTTGTTACTTGAACACTCCAACTTTTCATGAAAACTCAGGTACCCTTTAAAATGAAGTGTGTGCAGTCTTGTTTGGCATTCTGTACTTTGGCTGTATAAGCCTTCAGACATGATGTCCTTTGTTTTCCAGCTGCTATTATCCCCACTGACTGCAGCACATTTTACATATGTCTGAGAGTGTGGGCATGTACAATAAGTAGCACTGCCCCCTCCTCCATCCATTCTAACTACTACTGGTTTTACATGTAATTGTCAGAAGTAACTGTACAATAGTTAACAAATTGCTGAGAAAAGCCAAAGTGAACATAATATAGGGGATCCAGCTACACTGGACTGCAAATGCAGGCAAGCAGTTACACAGGAAAAGAGCAATCTACAAGCACTCGGGATGATATTCAGACAACAAGCAGCTTTCCAATCTGTAACCACCCAAGCAGCCAGTAGTAGATACAAGTACATAGAGGGCTTTTCTTACTTTGTAAGATGTGCAGAATTTTTAGTCCAGTGCGCAGTGAAAGCAGTTTGTGGATGTATGTGGAGACTGTTGGAAGAATCAGCCCCTCCCCTCTCCATTCACTGTGTGAAGAGACAGATCCCTCCTCTTTCCACTCACTGTAGCAGTCTTTCTTTTTAATGGAATCTATGAACTTGACGTCCCTAGTAACTTTGAACTGCAAACTACCTAGGAGAGACCTCTAGTGGCAGGAACTTTTAGAGAGTTTTCAAGCGGAAAGCAGCCACAATTTTTAAATAAATCTCATTACATTTTGGTCCAGGATAGTATGTTCTATTACATGAGACTAAGTTGTCTGAAACATTAGTGACCATTTACAGGCAGAATAGGAAAAATGGGAGATCATATATAAAAATATTCATTCTATTTGATTCAATAGATATGTAAGGAGAAAAGATCATCCCATGTGTGCACATCCCTGAATCTTAGTATGTTGGCTATAAAACCACTAGTCTCTATCTCTGGACTTCCAGTTCATGCTCACTTTTAGCATTATAGAGACAAGCTGGTGTTTAAACCACTTTTCTGTAATTTATCAAACTCTTCATCCAATATGTGTTTTTTGCCATCTTTTAAGCAGTAGATCCCTAGAGATTCTCCAACAATGGGAATGCATGGGATAACCCAGTTCTCTGGAGATTCGCTAACAAAGGAGCTCACAGAATGACCCAATTCTACAATGGCTTTTTAGCTCTGTTGTAAGACGGCACATAGATTCAGTAGCGGATGTCTTGGTTTACTCACAAGATGCGATCAGATTGTCACGCAGTTTTGGCACCTTTTTCTTACTATGCTAGTGTGTTTTTAGAATACCTATACTGGTAAGAGGGAAGTTTTTGTCACAAGGGTGCCATCTGAATTATGGACAGCTAAGATAACTTGTATGGTTGCACAGTGTACATTTTCTATATAGGGTCTCTGGCTATTCAGTTAGGGCCTCTTGCTTATGGGCAAATACACTATTCTGATTTTACAGACTGTATTACTTGACTGAATCTGGTCTGGAAACCAGAACTTCAGTAATCTATGATGCTATGGAGTCCCTGCTCTCCAGCGGTTCTACTTTCCCGTATTACATGCAGTATAGACAGTAGAGCCCTGGGAAAGCATGGACTCCTAGCATCATATATCACAATGATGTAGATCCTCTGGGGAATGCTTCATTGTTCATCCAGTGAATGGGACCAAGTTAAATAAACATGACGTCACTGGCTTGTGATGTAGAAGCTGTGCTTACTCAAACACTACTACTTCGAGCACCTGATCTGTTGGTCCCTAGTATCGGGATTAAGGGGGGGGGGGGGGTCATCAATGTTTAACTACTGGAAAAACCTTTTAGTTTCCAAGTAGTTCTATGGCATATAAGGCCAAATACTAGTTGCATACTGTAACTTATGTTCGACAAAACAAATGTTTTGACTACAAAAGGTTTGCAGAATTTATGTAAATGGAGTAATATAAACTTTGATAGTGGTGCATGCACATAAATGGGGATAGATTACAACTAAGGCTTTGTTCACATCTGCGTTGGAAGCTCCGTTAACATCCTCGCTCACAGATTCCATCAAAAACGCCAAACAATATTGCATCAAGCTGCCCTATTTTGTTAGGTAAAAGGGCAGACACCATAATACAGTTGATCCCGGTATAGTCAATGGTTGTCATGGTACGGCCATTATTTTTGTTGCGCTGCCCCTAACAGCGAAAATAACACCACACTAAGCCATGTGAGTGAGTGCCAATAATTTTCTGTCATGCACCTAAATAATCCGTTATCTTACATGCGTATTAATTTTCTGCATCCTAAGGCTTTAGGATGCTGTTCTTGTAGAGCTCAGACTGTAGGTTCTTCTTCGTTTTCAGGGACAGCTCTTGAGTCCATTACAAACATTTCATAGGTTGGTCATAGCTTCTGAACACTTTACATCTTGTGTTTCCAGATACTTTTGAGATGGTGTCTGAAGATGATGACGGAAAGCTGATGTTTAAAGTGAATTACCACTACATGTCTCAGGTGAAGAACGCAAGTGATGCAAACAGTGCAGCACGAGCCAGACGTCTTGCCCAGGAGGCAGTGACACTTTCTACATCCTTACCGCTGTCTTCCTCATCCAGCGTCTTTGTCCGTTGTGATGAAGAGCGGCTAGATATCATGAAGGTAATGTATTCTCTGTAAATGAAATGTAACGGTTATGGAAAAAATACTGTAATACTATATGCTGCTTCTTCTCAAGGGTCAAGATATCAGAAGTTGCTATAAGAACACATGTTCTCAAATCCATAGCACTGTAGGTCTCAAACATCCAGTATTTAATTTAAGGTTTCTATGGTCAAAATGGATAGAGCACCCACTAAGAGTACTCTACTCTTATGTTTTGTACAGTCCTTAGGGTATGTTCACACGAAGGCATTTGGTACTGATTTTGCCTCCAAAATTTGCTCCAAATTCTGCCTGAAACCAGCCTCCATTCATTTCAGTGGGAGTCGCATGATTTTCCTCTAGCATATTTTTTCAGCTAGTGGAAAAATAGGAATCCTCTTGATCTTCAGGCAGATTCAACCTAATAACTCCCATTTGAAGTGAATGGGATGCAGAAAATACTGCCTGGCAGGTGTGGATTTTGATGTGTAATTTGGAAAAATTCCTGAAGCTGAATTTTTAGCTAGGAAAATTTGCACCATGTGAATGGCCCCTTACAGATCAGGAGAACAAAGGGCCTCCAATGTTTTACGGAGTATAATGCCAAATCTGCCCTCTTGGAGTATTACAGCTCCTTTTTTTTTTCTAGTGATCAATATCCAGACCCCATCCAGTCACAACTTCTGACATGCTTTTATACATTCTGGTATGCCAAGCAGCTTGTGTAAACTGGTCTGGTGACATATGGTGCAGCACCAGAAGTAATTGAACCAGTTGTCTTGTCTTGTTTTCTAGAGCTGAGATTTCAGATATGGGGAGGATATGGGAACAAAGTATATTAAAAAGTTGTCGTTTTTTCATACTTCTGATACAAAACCTCAAGGGACGCAGATTCATGTATTCTATGTGGCATTTTGTTTTCCACAGGTTTTGATAACTGGACCAGCAGACACCCCATACGCTAATGGGTGTTTTGAATTTGATGTCTACTTTCCTCAAGATTACCCAAATTCACCTCCACTTGTGAATCTAGAGACGACAGGCGGACACAGTGTTAGGTTTAATCCAAACCTTTACAATGATGGGAAGGTATTACAATCTCTTCATTGCTTGTATATAATTTCCCCCCCCCCCCCCCCTTAATTTTGTGTTACGAGACAGCATGCAGTTTCAACAAGAATCTATAAGCTATAGGATGTGCTATGTTACTAATTGACACACTCACGTGTGAAAAGGCTACAGATCTCATCAGTGTCGCAGCCTCTGTAATTAGTATAAGTCTTTAGGCGAGGTGATTGCATGGGGTCAGAAGCTGTTGATGACACACATCTGAACATTGCATGGACGCAGCAGTGATCGACAGCCAAGATCCCTCTCTAATGGCTGAGATCAGAGTAACCTCTCATACTAGACTTTGAAACCCTTAGATACTGCTGTCAAGTGACAATAGCATCTAAGGTTATAATCAGAGTGCACTACCATATTGTACCCCAAAATGCTGCTGCTAATAACTACAGCCTGTCCCCTCAAACAAATTATTGTGCAAAAGTACTAAATGAGATATGCCTAAATTGATTCCCATAAAAAAGTGTACTTTATTATGCAAACGTAGAATCCAGTTAAAGTGGCTTTCCCACCAAAGCAATTTATTCCCTATTCACCCGAATGGTGTCATTCGGCTATTTCTGGTGCTCCCATTGAAAGTCTCCTGGTCCCCCTGATTGGGAAGTGGGGGGGGGGGGGGTCTGACTGCTTAGATCCCCACTGATCTGCAAGTTATCCCCTAACTCGCTTTGCTGGGAAAAGTCTTTCAATTTTACTTTTACCAGTGTTTGGGTTTTTATTTGTTGTAACCCATAATTGCCAATTTTTTTTAATATTTTTTTTTTTTTTTGGCTCTTGGAATGGGATAAGAAACTGTTGAAAGAGAGAATTCTTTATGCCCAAAATTTGTCCAGTCATAAAAGCTATTCTACGTTCACCAATCAGACTGATCTGTTCTCTTCCCTGATCTGCCCCAGTAGCAGACAAGAGGCAGACTACTGCTTTGTGCACTATTCCTACAAATACCATTTTTAGTAAAGCACTTTGACTGTTGTAATACAATCAGTATAATCCTGTGTTACAACAGCATGGCATAACGGTGTATGACAGATACTCCATGTCCTTCAATTATGTTCCATTAGGACATTGGACGGTATCCATGTTGCTGGCTTCTCTATTATATGTTGGTTGGAAGAGTAGAGGCGCTATTAGATAATAAAACCATAACACTGTGACACGCTTCATTAGGGTCATTGCACTGCCGAATCTGCTGTTATATAACAAGATTTTCTGCTCCTGACAGAAATCTTTCCTCCGCACACCACCAGTCCCCATCCCCCATTCTCACACAGTCTTCCTAATGATGTGTAACATGGTATTTTCCACGTATTTTCTTCATTTAACTAGATTGAGCTGTCCAAATATAGCACCTGCAGCCCACTTGCTGACTATACGCTTTCTGATAAATCTTTTGACTGTAAATGCATTGTTCTGCTATATTTAGAAATGCCTTAACTGCACCTCACCGAGCTACAGGGAGTATCGGCAACACAGAGGTCTCTCCAGAACAGCGGGCCTTCAAGTGTTTAACAAACCAATTAAAAATAGAGCTGGCAATGCGTTTCATGTTTCAGGTGACAGCTATCCAGGGATAAATTCCTTGGAAATCTTGCTGCTGTTGCAGTTTATTATATCCGTTCTGTGTCAGTGCTAGCACGCTAAGGAAGGCAGAATGGAAAAGCTGTGCAGCTGCTAGGAGATGGCCACTCATCAAACAGTTAACTTGTATCAACTCCATTCAGGCTCTGCTCACATGTTTCTGGCCTATATCAGATATGTATGTCTGTATTGAAATAGCAGCAAGAAGACAAACGGGGGGAGATCTATGAAACCTGTCTGCGGGCCATAGCAACCAATCATAGCACAGCTTTCATTTGTCTTCTCCCCTTGAAAAATTACAGAATACCGGCAATTAACTTCCATTGAAGTGAATGGGACGCAGAAAAATTCAATGATTCTACAGTGGAATTTGGTCAAGCAGAAAAATTGTTTCAGATCCTGACACTGAAATTTTTCAGCTTGTAGAAATTCTACCATGTGAATATGCCCTTTCAATCAGTGACCTCATAGGAGGGTTGGCTGTAATCTATATGACATGTAACTGATTTTTGAGGTTATAATATCTATGTATATAAGCCTCTTTCACAGCAAGGTCTTACTATGTAATTGCTGTACTAGGGTTGGGTAGTTTTGGCCCCCTCCCCCAAGCTTTTGGGTGATCGATTTTTAAATCTCGCACTGTGTGGTTTTTGGTTTGTTTTTTTCTTAAACTTTTAAAAAAGTCAGATATATTTGGCAAGAATCTGCATGAAAGATATCACTTAAGGGCAAAGCAAATGATTTTACAATTCTGCTGAAAATTTCTGAAATTGAGTTCCAACTACTTAAATTTAAATAAATAAAAATTGCATAGAGAAAATGGCTTCTGTTTCAGATAATTTATAAATCAGCAACATATAAACCAGTGGTCATATTGGGGCATAAGAGGTTATTTTACAAAGTTTTCTACTGGGCTCATTTTGCACCAAATGAGGAAAATTAATACCCTGCCATATGAAGGGTCCTATTATGCTACATGTCTTCTTCATCACAGTACATACACTTCTAATGGCAGCTTGATGCTTGGGCATCTTGTAATCCTCAATCTCTTTTTACTTTCAGGTTTGTTTAAGCATACTGAACACATGGCATGGGAGACCAGAGGAGAAATGGAATCCACAAACTTCAAGTTTTTTGCAGGTATTTAATATTATACAAGTCGTTTGGGCAACTTTTTTCTGCCCATTTTACATTTTAATTTAAGCTTAACCTATGTCTGAATCCCCACTAACACACGGGCAAACATTTTACTTGCTAGAAATGTACTTTGAGTGCTTATCCTTGACCTAACAATAGGGGCAGACCCAATCCTAGTGATTGGATTATCAGACCAAAATATTTATTCAAGCAACTCGTCCTTACATGGGACACTGCCTGGTATTGGCAAATTCATGGTATTTAGTTGGCATCATTATGAAAAAAAGTTGTCATTGCGAAACAACTTCGCTGAGGTGCACATGAACAGCTTTTTATGAATTTAATACTAAACAGGGGTGTGACTATTGGTGGTGGCAATTGCTACCGGGCCATGTATACTCTGGGTCCAAAGGCCTTTGTACAATATATGCATACGTTAGTATTATAGATGGCACATGGTGGGGTCCAAGTACATATTTTTGCGTTGATGCTTAAGCTTCAAGTTATACTTGTGCCATTAGGCTTGCTTTACGCCAGTTGTGGGACATTCATAATTTTTCATGACAATTGGAAGCTATTCCATCAGAATGGTAAATTTGGGAAGGGAAAATGGAAGTTATGGGCCCAAATGAATAATTTGTCAGTGATTGCTGTTCCCTCACTTTAATAGTACTTTATGTATATCATGCTGGAACTTATAGCTGTCCAGAAATCTGCTCATAATGATGACACATACGCTCCCCCCAAGCAGTCTGGGAGAAGAGCTTATGATTTCAGCTGTCTTACTCCAAGTTTGGAAACGTTTGTTAAACTAGTGTGTGAATTACATTCCCACACTTTCCACATGCCAACTTCGTAGGTAATCCATATTTCTGACTGCATCTCTGAGCAGACCATGGCTGTGTTCAGTTATTAAAGATGCTTAAAACCTAGAAATGGAGTAGCAAGCTGTAGAAAACAGATTTCAAGAGGAAAGACCTCTCCAAGACTGTCAATGAGGATGTTGCTGCTGCTGCAGGCTGCCTCCTGGTCAAGACTGATCTGTGTTCTCTGAAAAGAAGGGAGTGACACAAAAAAAAACTGTCTGGGGGTGTGCGGGTGGGGTAATCCACTTTTAATTTTCATTATTTGGATGTAGAAATATAGAGAATGGCAACATCTTGTTTAAAGCGGGGCTAGTTTTGGTTTTTCTAAACTCCTAAGCCTAGGTTTCATCCATATTTCAGTCAAAAGGGGTGTGTGTGTCTGTCTGTCTGTCTTCATTAACAGGATGTAGCCAGAGCTTTAGGGGGTTGGTTCTTCCCTTCCAGCGTTTCCAAACATTTTGTTCTCTTATGAAAGATTAGTAGCAGGATTGGGGAAGTAAAATGAATACCTCAATGAAGAGTTGGTTAAGACTGTGGCCAGGTGTCGAGTCCGCTCTGGGATGTTGCCCCAGCAGACCAGTCTGCTGCAAAAAAAAAAAAAAGCCAAAAATCTGTTTTATTGCAACTTTCAGCTACAATTCTCAGGTATTGCATTGCAATAAGAAGTCAAAGTTGATCTTTCCTTGCTTTTGCAGGTATTGGTGTCTGTCCAGTCCCTTATCCTTGTATCTGAGCCATACTTCAATGAGCCAGGATATGAGAGATCAAGAGGCACACCAAGTGGCACACAGAGCTCCAGAGAATACGATGGGAATATCAGACAGGCTACAGTCAAGTGGGCCATGCTAGAACAAATTAGGAATCCTTCACCATGTTTTAAAGAGGTAAGTTTCCAATGGTTCATGTATTGTTGGGGTTGTGCACTAGTGGAGAATTTCCTCTTGTATAGTGGTGCATACCCTGCCACAATGATGCCAGGTAGAGGATATTGTGACACTTTTTTTTTATTTGTATACATTTCTGCAGTGATCTTTTTTTATCTGAATGCAGTTTGTAGAAATGCAAGGATATGCTACAGAAGTGTCTGACTTTTGAAATCAATATAGGCAAAGAAAGCATTGTGAATGCAACTTTACATTAGCTGCATTAAAACATTAGAAACATTTTATTCATTCCTGTTTATGTAGTTTAGTCCACCTAATAAAATGTATAGTAGATCAAAACAGCTGGTGTATTGTAGAGAAAGTGCGATCAATTTTAAAATGATGATGCCATGTGCATGTGGTCTTGCTGAGGATGGGCTTTCAGTATTGTGATGTGAGTAGAGATGGGAGTCCTTTGAAAGTTCCCAATCCATTACTTTCAAGGTGCACATATGAATTAGCTCAATTTGTCGAATGATCCTTCATCCTGCATTCTAGAATATACTAAAAAATTGGCCGAACACGCAGCATCCAAATACAGCTCTGGAACTTTATGATCATAACTGGAATGTGTATATGTGTGTGTGTGTGTGTGTGTGTATATATATATATATATATATATATATATATATATATATATATAATAACATTTTTGTGTGTCCTGAATCACCATTGCAGCATTGTTGGACTGAATGAACTGCCTATGTCACCACTACACTTGGCATATGAACCTCTCTGAATGGATTACATGTGGTGGGGGTGGTTGCAGCATTTACATGGGTTCTTGAAGTCCTGTACACATTCTTTTAAAAATATGTTGACATTTTAGCCTGGGCTCTTGATTCCTGCTTATGGACCCATAAAATGGGGATTGCAGTAATGTGCTATAAAAATGACTCTGGAAGGTATTAAATGACCTTTGAGGTTAACGCAATCAAGACTGAATTAGCAGAACCCTCTATACCGAGTCCCCTATAGCCCCAAGGCTCTCCAACGACATCTGACTCCCTAGAGTAGTTTCTTGGTGGTAGAAGGCAGGAAGGGAAGGAACATTTGAAGTCAGTAGCACTTAGTGGATGGATAATGAGGTGTGAATGTGCTGAAAAGATTACAAAGTAGTGCCTTGTAATGCGCGCTGTGTTTCTTGTTGTCGGCATGTAAATGAGGAGTGAGGAGGCCAGCAGTCAAGTCACTTAGTTTTGTTGCCATCTGTATTGCTGGTTGTCTTAATAACTTGTACAAGTGCGTCTGACACCCGGCCGCTCCCTTAGAAAGGTGGAGGAGTGAGATAAATCCAGATGGCTATAGCCTAGTGGTAAGGCAATTGCTCACTGCGAGCAGATAATGACTTTTACAAAGTGCTTGTCTCTCCAGCTGCCTGCCTCTGTGAACTGGATTTGATGGGAATACATTTTGCTGAACGCAGAACCACAGGCTTCACGAGTCAGACATTAAATTACACTACATTTCCCAAAGGAAATATTCTTTGACTGTTGGATAACACTTTTATTTCATAAATAAATTTGTCAGGTTTTGTGAAAATTCATATATTCCGAATAAAGGGATGTTGCTATTTTTCTTTATTACATGCAGTCACATTTTATCGTTTTCCTCGAGTTCTTCAGCTGACATCTTTATATTCAGCCGTGCAGGCAAACCAACCCTTGTAATGACGATAAGAAGGATGATTCAAATCCAGAAATACAGTTTGTTTGAATTACAGTACATAAATCTGTACTAAATTGTAGTTAAGGAATGTACGGGGTACAAGGATATAAAAGTGGGGAATAAAGTGGCATGTAAATCAAACTCTAATTATTTTAGACAAGTTTACTATTAAAATAAAGCGACAATTGTAGACTGTTTGAAGATTATATTGGAGACTGGCAATACGTATTCCCTAATATGAATTTCAACAAATGGCAGCATCTGCATGGAGTTTGTAAGCTTCCTCTGGATCCTTTTGCACTCCTACAAAGTTAATGGGTTAATTGGCTTTCTATGACATTGACCTTTTAAAGGGATTGTCCAACTTTTTTTTTTTTTTTTTATTGATGGCCTCTCAATAGGTCATCGATAAGAGATCAGTGAGAGATCAGCTATTTGAAGGGGCCTTCACTGTTTACATTTCATGCAGTCTGTATCCTGTCCTGAGAATTTGACCAATAAAAAGCAGTTGGACAACCCCTTTAAGGTGGCCATACACATTAGACAAATCTGTACATAGATTTTAGCCACAACTGGCAAAGTATGATTGGCTTTAGTACGTATGTGTCTTGAGATGGGTGTTAGGGAAATGATTTTTAAAAGTGGGAGTAACCCTAAAAATACTGTTCAGACTGCATAGCCAATGTGATTTTCAGGAGGCCGTCCAGAATAAAGCCTGTGTGGTAACATACTGCAGTATGGGATCCAAATACCACATACAGAAAATGTAATATTTTCATGAGCTAGACATTGCACAACAGTCTGTTTCTTTTGTAACATTTTTTTTTAAAGATATAGTACCTTTATTTTTTTTTCTGTGTATTAAAAAAAAAAAAAAATCTTGCAATTTTCACTCTGGCCAAGAATCCTGATAGTAGATTGACACTTGTCAATTCTGTAGGATTTTTTTTTTTTTTTTTTTTTTTTTTACAGCAGTCACTTATTTTTTTTTTTATATAATTTACATTAGCAGTTAACATCTTTATAGATATTGCCACATAACAGCTGTCATTGCACCCAGTACTGAGAATAGATGTCACAGCTTATTTACTCCTCTTCCCTGCATAGAGGATATCTAGAAAACTCTCTCATTGACCTTAATGATTTGGCATCAGACTATTGCTGCCTGTACTCGGGCATGATGGCAATTCACAGTGTCTTGTACAGAAAATAGAGTTAAAAAAAATAAAATCTACAATCCCAAAATAAAAAGGGGTGAAGGGGTCAGGCATGTCACAGGGAATAAAAGAACTCCATAGAGCATTGTATATTAGCGGTTTAGAGAATATTGGTTTTCTTTGGAACTTGAGTCTTAGTCCTTGAACAAATTAGTTTTTGGTTGGTTTGGGGAATTTGGCCATGCTCCAGCTCCCCATTGTAATGAACTTGTAGATGCTGGAGCCATGACGCCAGAGCACATGCTGTGCCCCCAAACAGTTGCCTGGTTTTTATCTCTTATACAGAGAAGTCGCCATAACGCCAAGTTTCTTAGCTATATGCCTGATATACAGTACGTGTCATATAATTTTTTTTTTTCTCTTGTCTAGGGAAATAAGTATGCATAATGCTGCCTCTCCCCCACACTCTGCTCTTATCTGAATGTTTTACAGCCTGCTACACAATCTGCTTTTACTTGTAACTTATGTAAATGTCGTAGGGAACATAAGATTTGTTGCATGTGATGGGCATGACTGAGCTGCTGCACTGCATGTTCTCTTCTTTCCAGATTGAAATGAAGATAACAGGCCCATGTTTTTATTTATCCGCTCTGCCTATAGTAAATGGTAGTAATTATGTCACGACCAAAGTTAGTTTGACACTGGCAATAAATTTTCCTGGGCAATTTCACATGTCTAATTGAGTGTAAAGGTGCGTGAGTGTCAGGAATCCCGGCTTTATATCTTCCCTGAGGTATAATTGATAACTTCTTGCCCCTCTTCCAAGAAAGAACTCAAGCAAGAAAATTGAAATATGAAATATTGCCTCCCGCTTTAAAAATAAAATGGGATGTTAAACTTGTTAGACATAGTATGACCAGCAGAGAAGAAAAATCACAACTTTCACACTTCATGTTGCCTGTCAAAGAAGGGGAAAAGATTGAGATCTGATTTATAATCACTGACATGAATGTTGGTTAATTGAAGTAATTTCGGCTGAACTTATTAGTGGCTTGCATATTTCTCTATAACAGAGCGAGAATGACTTATCACGAGCATAACAATTAGCGGCAAATAGTTCAGAGCATTTGGGTGAACTTGATACATAATTACATCCTAATCACTGCCAATAAAGTATAATGAAGAGAGGCCTTAGCAAGTAATACCACGTGTGACTGTACGCAGGGACGGCCTGCACTTATCTTGTCCTTTATCAATCCACACCATGACCAGGAGATTTTATGTTTGAGATTTACATATGTTTGCATCTAGAAAGGGTAAGTGCAGTATTTTACTCTAGTAGTATTTAAAGGAGATATCCCCTATCCACAGGTTAAGGGAGAAGTGTTTTGATCAGTGATTGTATGATCACTGAGGGTCTGAGATCGAACCAACAGAAGCCCCCAAATGCTCTTGCTTGAATGGAGCAGTAGTATCACCACTCCATTCTAGTCTCTCTAACCACAAGATATTTGAGCCATGTACAATGGTTTAGCTGTGAATGTGTTACTGCCAATCCAATCCATTTATACAGGAGGATTTGGGACCTATGTTGTGATTGGCAAGGGAATATTTCTGCTGGGACATCCATCAGTTAGACCCTTTGCAGATCCTGTGCATATGAGGGGAGAAGTCTTTGTGGCACAACCCCTTTAATGAGGCAACACATTTAGGGTGATGCTCAGCCACTGTAAATGAACCCCAATGCACTCGTCTCATTTGCATAAGGAAAACCTGCTATATTTTATTGGCAGAACTGTTTCTTCATTTTGATATAAATCATTGTGTGCTGCAAGTGGTTAATGTATCTTCAATTTATTTTTTTTTCTTTAAAGAAAAATAAATAAATCCCGCAGTTTTCAATGTCAACATGAAACCTGGTTATAGTCTACTTCCTGTTCTGTGAAGATCACTTAGCAGTCCTCTCCTTATCACAGGCAGGATTACAGTGACTGTATAGAGAATAGTGAAGAAAAATCAGATAAATAATTAATGTATAATTTTATCATGACTACATAGTGGTCAGTCATGACCCATGACTAGATTGTCAAAGTATAAAAAGTAGGATATAAATGACAAGTTAAACAATCTTTTCCCACAAAGCTGTATATCAATCTGTTCCGACCCCACTGTTACATACTGGCAGATCAGACTGCTTTTTCCTGGTGACAGATTAATGTTGAGTCTTGTCCACAGGAAACTGTATATATTTGCCTCTTGGAGCTTTGTATAAAGCCAATATCAAAAGCACAGCACAGCACAGTGAAATGATGTTGTGGAGTTTTCAAGCTTTTCTCAGAAATTCCAAAGTCCGTAAAGAATGGAGGAATGTGAAGGAGAGCAAAACCTGTGTAGAATTTGTATGTTCTAACTGTTTCTATGGCTTTCACACCTCGCTGCAAAACACATTGATGAATTGGCTTCCTGTGAATTCCTTGTTCCTGAACTAGGAAAATTAAATTCCTGTTCCCATAGGAAATTCTGTAAAAACCGATATGATGTGGTAGGGCTGTGTCCGCACACAAACCACATGCAAATTTCTCATCTGAACACATGTATAGCACACATGCCATTTGTGATAGGCTAGCTATGTTTGCGGACTATGTGTAGCACTGGTATCCTTGGCAGTACATCTCAAGGGTACGCACGCGCAACAGATACACAATACAAATGCAACAGGCCATTTACACCATGATGACCTGTAAATGTTCTCCCCACAGTGCTGCAGTCTAATGTCTTTCTCCACAGACACGATGAGGCTGAGCTTACAGATATTTACTCATTCCCTTCATCCTGCTTCCCGCAATCACATAACCCTTCTATTTTACTTCTCTTGTCAGGTCTGACTTTGAAAAGGGCACACATTTATTCCAAGTTGCTAAAAATAAGTAGTCTCTGCACTGATTTATGTCCAGAATAATTAGGAGGGTCACTACTCAGCATTACATCCAGACATGCTTTTCTTTTTTTATTAGTACATACAGCCAAGGAGAGAACATAGCTGGGTTTTTTCTCATATTTACAGGTCTCAGATCGGTGATGAGGAGCACTTGAAACCGTATCATGTCCAGTATAGTGGCTAGAAATGACCTCTAATGTACTTCATGGGAGGTCACACCAGAAATGTGGAAGCTGATTGGATGCTACAGACATCCCATGCTCTAAATCAATTAGTCTGGCATCAGACTGGTGTGGGCGTGCTGGCATCTCTAGTTTCTCCAGACTCCTTGTACTTGAGGACGGTGCAAGTAGAGGCTGCAGCACAGTCTGACCTAACACCAAATTAAACTTGTTCTTCATCTACAGTATAGACTGCACAATGAAATGTAAAATTTAAGGTTTACAAAGCATTGGTTACCTGAACAGAAGGCACATAACTCTATTGTATGGGGCACAGTGACTGGCACCATTATGGGTAAGTCTTCTGTGGCGACAATTGTTGTTAGGGATGAGACTGATTTTGTAATAACGTAAAGGAGCAATTCCGTTTCACAAAGCCCTCCAACATTACTTTTACCATGCTATATACCCAGTGCAAACCATGGCTGGTGGTATTTGGCAAGTTTTTAATAATCTGTCATACACCACCAGCTCAGTATACGTGTCTCATAGGATCAGATGTTTCACCATTTGTACTGCAGTTTGAGTGTATTGAAATCCTAAGCGGTTTTCGATAACTTACCATAAACTGTAGTTGAGTGCGGGGGGCCCTTTGTAACCTGTTACAGGTAGGAATCCCTGAAGTGGAGCATGTTTGCCATACATGTAGAAGTGTCTCATAGGAAGTCATATTGCTATTTATGATAGAGTTGTAAAATCTGACAAGGTTATATTGCCCCCTGAATTATAATGCCAGCTTCATGTATAGTGAAACCTCTTTGAGACCACCATCCAAAACTGCATTAAAAAGTGGTATTCTAAGGAGGTGGTCTTCTCCAAAGATGGTTAACATGGGAAAACTGGAAAAGTCTTGTGGAGAGGTTTCTCATGCGTCCCATTGTATTAAAGCTGTCACTTGTGCTGCCATATAGCTGGCTGGTGGAATCTTTCTTTGTTTCTATCACTTCTGCATGGGTCTCTTCAATGAGAACCAGTATCCACCTCCATCCTGAGTGCATAGGAAAGCATTACACACTCCACGTAAAACCGGAAGAGCAACACCTTGCAATGCTCTCTCCAATAATAGTACACTGGTGGGGTCACGTTACCTCTAACAAGGCAGAATATGAAATGGGTTATGAACTACATATTTTATTATATGGAACTGTAAAAACCTGCAGCTTCACTTTAAGAGGTTTTCTTAATTTTATAAAAATATGGCAAGATAAGAGTAAAATGTCATGTTTTATCTTGAGAAGCTCTGAGTAACATGACTCATACAGGATGCTCTGAAAATAACCCCGTAGACTGCATCCATAGCAGAGCGGTTGACTGGATTAGCCAAGTGCAGACACCAGAGTAAGTTCCTCTATCCTCCTGAGTGAAAGTGAAGTGCCTTATAAAGACAATCTCTCCAGTCATTGGAAACAGGGCTGCAGATTGTTTCCCTTCGTCTTGCTTACTTGCTCCCACTTTACATTCCAGTCATGTTCTGGTTGTGTATCGGAGCAGAGGTTGCCGTGTTTTTCAATGTACCAGGTTAATGGGATGGTGGTTGTGGCAGAGTCTTCAGACTTCCTGCCAGGGAGACATTCCACTAGAATAGACCTTCATTTTTATCTCTTTCTCTCTCCCTCCTTGCACGCCATTAATTATCGCAGCATTTTTGTAATTGTTTTCATTTTGATCCGTCACTTTGTCAAGGGTGAAGATTCTCGAATCTGTTCTTTCCGTAAACCAGCGTCCCACAGCTTTAATTGGTACTCTGATGGTAAAGTGAGACATTGAGGTTGTGGCTTCCGACTGCTCAGACTGTTCACATATTTTATTGTATGATCTTAGAGGAAATGAATATTGATAGAAAGTTTCCTTCTGGATTCAGCTAGATTATTCCATATGTTAGTGGCATGAGCCCTGCTAGGAGGAGTGCAGAGGTATTTTACGTTTTTGTGATCTATGTAAGGATATTGGCATTTATCCTCCAGGCATACTGAATAAATGACTAGTTTCTGTATCTGTAATATCCTGGGGCTTACAAGATTAGTTTAGCACCAACCTGATCGGTAGGGGTCCTATGACGGGGAGCCGCACCGATCGCAAGATGGGGCTCCTGTGTGCTGCCATTTAAATGGAACACAGCACAGTGCTCAGCTATTTCCTGCTGTCCTATAGAATTGAATGAAGGGAAGTGCATACTCTCAACCATTGCCCCACTGAAACGGGTTGAGGGCCTGATTCTTGTGATTAAAGGAATCCAAGGAGTTGGACCTCTAACCTCTCATCCACAGGATGGATACGAAGTTGGCAAGTAGAGTTTGCATCAAAAGCCCGTGACAGGCAGAACCAGACACTTTCCAGTTAAGCACGAACCATGACTAGTCCTTTCCAAGCTGCACTATAATAACTGGGGGTTTAATTGACCATAAAAAGCAAATAGGCTTAGGGCATTGCAAAACTGTTAAAACCATTCTGATGTTTTCCTTGAAATAGTGGATTCTTTTGTGGGTTTTGATGTGTTTTGACTGGATCGATCCAATATTTTTTTTTTTTTTGTTTCCACATTGTAGGTGATTCATAAACACTTTTACTTGAAACGAGCCGAGATCATGGCCCAGTGCGAGGACTGGATAGTAGATATTCAGCAGTTCAGCAGTGACAAACGTGTCGGCAGGACGATGTCCCACCATGCCGCAGCATTAAAGGTTAGTTGTCATAATTCAAGGATAGCTGTATAGTGCCTGTAGCCGATTAAGATCTATGCTGGTCTATAGGGGATATCTGTCAGATATGTTGCTCTAAGCAACCAAATGCAAAGCTGCTTTTTAGACCTTTATTTATTGAATTTACGTTTTTGGGATTCATGCAAGTCATTCTCGGAATTTCCTCTTGCATGTTCAGCACATCCTATCACCTGTTGATGCAAGGAAGTCCCTGGGGCTCCTTGGAGTACATTTTGCGTACACAGCGGCTTCCATGCAGCACTGTGCTTTGTGGCTCTGGAGAGAACAATTTATTACAATGACATGCTGACCATACTTTTCCTTTTGCTTTGTGTGCAGCGACATACGGCTCAGCTCCGAGAAGAACTTTTAAAGCTCCAGTGCCCCGAAGGCTTGGACCCAGACACTGATGAGTCTACAGAAAAATGCCTTGCCACAGCAAGCTGCGAGGAGGCTTCATTGCACGAACAGGTCAAACCCAGCAGCAGTAAAGACAACCCCGGTGACTTTAAATTCTGAGCTGCATTGGCATGGACTTTTACACACAGGCTTTGAAGCACAGCCAAATATGTCCATATTTGTATGTAAGAAGCTAATTATGTAATAGTTAATGAAGCTAAAACTATTCTATGCCCTTAAGGTTATACAGATTAATTCAAGATGATCTTTTACCTGTAAAAGAGTGTAAACTTTTTTGTGCTTTTATTTTTCAATTGTGAGAACCACTGATTGGTCTGTTTAGCAAGAAAATGGTGAAATCACTGAAATAAGGGAAATGTTCCTTACGAAAGAATGTTTACTGAATGTTGTTTTTTTTTTTTTTTTTTGTTTTTTACTGATAGATTTGAGGGCGTTGTAACAAAGAATATATATTGGTCATTCTTATAACTATTTAAAGACTGCAAATTTTCACAGAATTTGATAGGTTTTGGCCATACCTTCATCCTCATTTATTTTTTTTGATTTCTTCAGAAAACTCCTGCATTCTTCAATAAACTTTAAACAGACCTGCTCCCTAATAAGTCAATTACTGGTACATTATTTTTTGTTTTTTTGTTTCATTTTTAAAGAATAAACTTACTACGGAAGAGACCCTAGAACTGGAGACTTTGCTCTTGTTAGACTGAATTTATCACAGTCTGTTTCATTTGATGCACATGAAATAAACGGACATGGTTTTACCTTCAATTTCTGGTCACTTCTAGACTATTTTTTGCATAATATGCATAAGATTTATTGCTGGTTTTGTGGTAGTATGTTTCACTAATATTACAGATCTGTATTCATCAAATTTAAGGGAGTTTTCCAAGAAAAAATATTAATGACCGATCCTAAAGATGGGTCACTAATATTCTGTTATGGTCACACCCACCAGTCCCATCAGTCTTCTGTTTTCAGCATCTGATACAGAGAATGGAGCAGGAAGCATACAGCTGTGTATTGGCCAAAGTAGAAAACTGCAGATCAGCTGCTCTTCACTTGAATGGGATCTGTGCTGCAGTGACTCATCTCAGCCACTACACAGAGAACAGAGCTGTCTGATCAATGCAGCCGCAAGCAGTGGGAGAGGTAAATGTCAAACCCCCTGTGAAAGATCTTCAGTGCGCCAACACCGCTTTGGCCCACACCTGAGACTTCTTTCCTAAAAACCACACTCACCGCCAGTGAGTGCTGGGTTCACAAGATAAATACAAGACAAGCTTTCTAAATTTTATATATTTATTAACCCCTAAATGGGTCGGTATTAACATCTAACACATGCAGTTCAGAACAGATATGCAGATATATACAAGCATTAACAGTTACTAGTTACAAGATACAGTGCAATAAAATAAAAGGGAATAAAAGTGAAATAATTACTTTACCACACATCTTGGATGTGGCTCTATAATCCAACCCTCACACATGGCATGTGGGGCTAACCAGTGGAGGCAGTGGCATCAACTCCAGCATCTCAGCAACTCATCACAGCAGCCTCTCCTCATAGTAGCATCTCCTCCACTGATCCCTACCTCATCTTATATACCCTTTATGCCACCTCCCAGAATGAGGTCACCGGCGACGGCAAGTCTGATTAACGCACTCAAGTCCAGATTCTTTGTATGGAGCTGAGACCAAATGAAATGATACAATGTTATCAACCATGTCTGATCTACCAGCCCAGGCTGAACAATGCATGTTTATTGGATCACTCAGGGCTGTGTATGAATTCAATGGAGCCGTTCTGGGATGGATACAAAGCCCTATTGTTATATTGTTGCCTCTACTGATAACATACAACTAGGATTAGGGCTGCGCACATTATGAGTAAAGAGAAGTAAGAGGGAGATACGATACCCAGAGATCAAAATACATCTTTGAGTGTTAGCCATATTTACGTGGAATCATCACACCCCCACTGATCTGATGATATTGGCTTATCTATAGGACAGGAAATCAATACTTTTAACCCAGAAAACCCATTTAGGCCGGGGCCCATGTGGTGGTTTACAGTCCCTGCGAATCCCATCTACACACTGCAGAAAAGTACGTGCAACTGAAATGCTGCAATTTCCAAAACTGTTGCATTTTTGGGAAGCACAGCATGTCAATTATACCTACGGAAACGCTGACGGTTTCCCTATATAGGTATAATTGAAGCAAAAAAGTCCGCAGAGGAAAACTCTGCAGACTTTCTGTGAAAAGCGCTGCTGGAAAAACCTCACTACTTGGGGTCTTAGCCTTAAATTGACCAGGAATGTAAGAGATAGTATAAATGCAGGTTCATGAATATGTATGCTCTGATTGGTTTCCCAATGGGTGTATTAGGATAGTTACTGCAAACACAATATATGGGGTAAAGTCTGCACTTTGTCGCTGCACATGGTTATTTAGAGATTCTTGTTCACCACAATTCACAAGTGAGGTCAATACATCAAACTTACATTAAAGGAGTTTCCAAGGATATAACTTCAATATATTAGCTAGAGGATAATATATTAGTGGTCTTTAATTAAAAAAAACAAAAAACCTCTATTTTCAGATAGGAGCTGCCATGACTCATCTGATTTTGTCAGAATGAAACAAACACTGCTGCAGTATGTTAACTGGATAATATGGATTGTCTTGCAAACACATACACCAGTGTGCACTAACCTGTTGGAGTTGTGTTAAAGGGGTATTCCCATGAACATAATCATATCTATATTTGTAGATAATTAAGTTAAACATTTTTTGCAAATATAACTAAAAACTTCTGCAGAGTTTTTTAAAGATTTTCTCTAACTATGTTAGTGGCGACAGTCTGTTCGCTTGATCAGTTGCCTATGGATACAACCACAAATGCAGAACCTTTCTATGGTCAGGAATCCAGCCATGATTTTCTTATTGTAACTGGGTTTTCAGGCAGGGACACTAAATGTATCAGAAGATATCCAAGCCACAATAAGGACATCATGACTAATTTTATGACCTTAAAGGTCCTACATTCATGGTCGTATCCGCTGGCAACCGATCAAGATGACAACTTGTGACCACAAGATATTTAGGAAAAAAAATCTTTAACTCCAATATGTTTAGTTACTTATATTTGCAAAAATGCTTAACTTTTAATTATCTACAAATGTAAAAAATGGTTATGTTCATGGGAATACCCCTTTAAGGATAGGCACAACTCTCTATAGAGAGCTTTCATCATACATGTTCAGAGTTGATCGCAGCACGTCCTGAAAGGCCCATCTAACTTATCCAGTGGGAGAGGAAGAACAAAATGTGTTAAGCAGCTGTGTCAAAGACAGTAAGCAGCTACCTTTACTGAAGTTATGGACTCCTGAAGTGTGACTTGTCAGACTTGTAAGAGCCAGGCTATTTTCTACATTAAAGGATCCACATTGACTAAGATGCCTTCATGAGATTAAATATGCTTTCATTTGATCTAAAAGGCAAGTAAATTCTGATGGTTCAGCACAGGTGGGCTTCTAATGGGCATGACAAAATAGAACCCCTTAGGTTTTACTTAGATCATGTGATGGTTGGCTACTACATGTGGGCAAAGTTTCATCCCCATGCAGCAGCCATAGCCTTGAAACAGTCTTGTCCTTCTTGCAAGGGACCTGTGGAAATCTGACAGATGGCACTTGAATTAGTATCTTTGTCAACTGTGTTTTTTCACTGACCCATTCCACTGACTTGAATGTTTTAGCAGCTCAGGTAATTCAGACAGGTAAAAGACCTGCTCCATATTCTGTGGTGTGTGTGTGCGCCATAGAAAAGAGCCAATGTGTCCATATATTTGCAATCACAGACCCATGATTTTCCCATCATCCACAACAGCACCCAGAGAGAGGATCCGCCCCCAGGGACAGGAAACCTGCGGTACAAAAAGGTGGAGCCTCTCCTACACCTCAGTAGTTTCCTGTCCCTGGAAGGAGACCTACGTGCCTGCTTTGAGGCAGGCTTACCTGCGATATCCAGGCAGGAGGAGTGTTTCCTCTGCTTTAGGCCGTAGAAGTTTCAGGCCTGCAGGGAGACACATGGAGGTGCCAGCCTGGAAGTAATGGGTGTGGCTTCTGGTGGAATGGGTGTGGATTGCTAGAAATGAGGGAGGTGCCTAGTGGCTGGCTGGTCATGTAATGCAGGTTGAGGGACGGAGCTGCTGCTGAACAGGTTCCTGGCCCTCTCTGCACTGAGACTTCTCTACAGTATGAAAGCGCAGCAGCAGCTACAGTCACAGCTGCAGTTGGTCACAGACGCAGTCACAATCCCAGCAGGTTCAGCATTACCAGTATCAGGCCCTTCCCTTTGGAATCTCCATGGTCCCAAGAGTCTTTACCAAAATAATGGCAGACATGGGGGCACATGTAAGAGAGACATTCTGTTTATTCCATATCTAGACTACTTTCTCATTGTGGCAAGATCCAGAATAGAATGTGTAGAAAGTGTCAGAGTAGTACTGAACGTTCTGGAGGAATTGGGTCGCATGGTGAAACTAGAGAAGTCAAGTTTAGTTCCTTCCCAACAAAGTTTCTAGGGATCATTCTAGATTCCAGGGCTCAGATGTTTTCTTCCTGCAGAGAAAGGTAGGAGGGGTTCTGTCCCTAGTAAAAACCCTGATCCAGTCCCCCAGGGTCACTATAAGAAAAGCTATGTCCATCCTGGGGACTCACAGCCTGTATTCCAGCAGTACCTTGGGCTCCGAGCCACTCTGGGACCAGCAGTGGGAAATCCTGGCAGCCTGGCGTCAGGAAGAGAAAATTCTCGACAAATTTATGAGGGTGTCTTGGCCAACAAGAGAAACCCTGGGTTGATGGTTAGTCAGGGGTCATGTAGAAATTGGAGTTCCATGGTAGATCTCAGACACCCTAATTATTACCACGGATGCCAGCCCTTGGGGGTGGGGTGCCTACATGGGGGATCAGGTGTTCCAGGGCTGCTGGTCAAGGTGTCTTTCTCAGGCCACCTCGAATCAGAGGGAACTAATGGCTATTCTTGAGACCTTGAAAGCTGTAGGTCAGAGTATTCGGAATCGCCATGTAAGGATCATGTCCGACAATAGGACTACAGTTTCATATATAAACAGGCAAGGGGGTATGAGGTCCCTTCCCCTTATGAAAATAATGGCCCGGATTCTACATCTGTCAGAGCCTCTGGTTCTCTCCTTGTCCGCTCTGCATATCAGGGGCTCAAACAATTTCAGAGCAGATTTCTTGAGCAGTCCATCTTTTTAGAGATCACCAGGGTGTGTGTGTGGGGGGGGGGGGGGGTCCCGGAAATAGATCTCTTTGCCAGTTGGTCAAACAAAGTGGAGGGATTTTGTTCCCTAAACCCAGAGGAATCCCCCTTTGGGGTGGACGCTCTGTCCCACAAGTGGGATTTTAATCTAGTTTACGCATTTCTCCCCTCTTTCACATTTCCAGCATTTCTGAGGAAGATCAGGGAGGATCGAGCAAGGGTCATTCTAATTGCCCCCTATTGGCCGAGGAGAGCCTGGTTTACCTGACTAAGGATCCTGTCCGTTTCGGACCCTTGGATTCTCCCAGTCAGGGCCCCATTCTCCACCTGGAGTCCAGCCACTTACATTAGACGGCCTGGAATTTCAGCAGAGATTACTAGCTTCAAAAGGGTTTTCTAAGAATCTCATTTACACTCTTCAAAAAAGCAGAAAACCGGTTACTACTAAAATATAAGCTAGACTTGTATTGTTTTGGTTTTTTGAATTTCTAGGGGGTTCTCCAGGGGAGCTTAGGGATATACCTAGAAAACAGATTCGAGAGTTCCTTCAGAAGGGGCTAGAAAAGGGGCTTTCTACCAGCACTTTGAGTCCAGGTTTCAGCCCTTAGTGCTCTGCTAGATGTTAAATTGGCTGACTCCCTGGGTGATTAGGTTCATCAAGGCGGCCTCAGGAAGTGGACCTGTTATGTCCAGAGTTCCTCCCTAGGACTTGAACTTAGTTCTGTCTGCCTTAACTAAACCTCCCTTTGAACCATTGGATTCCATCCCTATTAAAAATTTATCCCTGAAAGTGATTTTTAGTGGCTCTTACATCGGCACATCGCATAGGGGAATTACAGGCTGTATCAGTTAATCCACCCTTTACTGTCATTACAGATGACAGGGTAATTAAACCAGACCCAGCCTTTTTTCCTAAAGCATCCACAAAATTACATAATCTCAGGAGATAGTTCTCCCCTCCCTCTGTGCTAACTAGAGTAATGCTAAAGAGCAGGAATACCACTGTTTGGATGTAAGACATTGCCTAGTCCAGTATTTGCCGTCTTTCCTCCCAACAAAGGGAAGGCTGTCTCTAAATGTAGTCTGGCTAGGTGGGTGAGACTAGCAATCTCCCTGGCCTACAGTTCTTTGCCCCCCCCCCCAGTAGGACTCAAGGCACATTCTTCTAGGGCGATTGCCACCTCTTGGGCCGAGAGAGCTGATGCTTCCATAGAATCTATCTGCAAAGCGGCAACCTGGTCTTCACCTTCTACCTTTTTTTGCCATTATAGACTGGATATTGGGGCTTCTGCTGATCTTTCTTTTGGAAGGAAAGTTTTACAAGTGGTGGTCCCTCCCTAGTTTTTTCCTATTTTATCTCTGGGTGATGGGGAAAAAATGGTAATTTATTTACCGGTAATGGGATTTTCCAGAACCCACTACAGCACAGTTCGTTATCCCTCCCTTTTTTCTTGGTGATGGACTTTTGTTTGGCGCCAGGTATAGTAAGCAAAAAAAAAGTTGTTTTGACCTTAGGGTCATGGGTTACAAGTTAACTGGAGTCTCTCTCGCTTCTATAAAACTGAATGGTAGTAGAGGTTCCACCTTTTTGTACTGTAGGCTTCCTGTCCCTGGGGGCGGATCCTCTCTGGGTGCTGTAGTGGGTTCTGGAAAATCCAATTACTGGTAAGTAATTACCATTTTTCGGCTAATACTTGGAAACAAACTATGGTTGAGTGCATGAAACTTCAGGGATCAGCAGCTGAAGACTGGCTATTAAACATTCACTAAGTCAATGGGGCAGTTCCTTACACAGTCTCTGTCCAGTGAATACTGTCAGGATGTGTCCATGCCTATCAACTGAGGCCTTGTGCACACCACTGTGCATAGGTCAAGGGGGTTCCAATGTTTGGAAGGCACTCTGAAATCAATGCAGGACGGAAGATACATTGTCAGAGGGGACGGGAGTTCCCTCTCATGAATCTGGATAGAACATGCTCCATATTCCACAGAAAAGAGCATCGGAACCCCCTCTGACTGCACACTGTCATGTCTATGGGGCTTTAGGGTGAGTCATACCACCATTGATTTTATATATTTCCAGGAGTAAAGCTAGCCCTACTCAAGAATTTTCCAATGATCTACAGATAAATTTCTCAACTCAGTATCCACTTTTAATCTTATGTGACCACAACGGACATTATATTCTCCATAGACTTCATCAGACTTAATTTAGCTGGATCTGCTAAAGGTCTGCAGATAAGTGTATGGCTAGCTTATTAGCTGAAAGCAACCATCAATTGTCATGATATATGCTGAGGCTTTATAAAAAATATATTAGAGGATATTTATATACAGTACCTCTGTCTGGTTTATTCACAGTTCCTGGTAACCTGTTGGCTGCGCTGGGCTGTCCCTTACTTACTATTTTGTTAACATGCATCATTTCTTGTGACCTCTTTAACATTGCTTCAGAGCCATTTCATTCATTCATATTCACCCTACAGCAAATGTACAAGGAGAAATCGCGTATTAATTCAAATAGTCTTGGTTTATGGAACAGACTGATGTCTCACCAGCGAGCTACTTCTTGAATTTTTATGAGAAGTATCCTGATCTGTATTTTTTTTCTCTTCCATTACATAAAGTCTTCTAATAGGAAACTATTTTATAGGAACTGTTTTACACTTTTTTTATTGTATGCTCATACAATGTGTAACTTAATATCTACATCTGACACTTTATACAATATAGCTGTTTTATACAATTCACCTTTTTCCAGACAAGGACATGAATGTTATGGAACTCTATTCTGTTAAATGAAAGTTCACTTTCGAAGTATGTATCTAGATTCCTGCACACACAAGGTTCAGCTATATACTTTAGGGCAATAATATGGATTCCTAGAATTTGTCTTCCAAATCCAGATGAATCCTTCAGACTGCCAGATAAAGATTCATCATACCAGAGTCCAGCAGTGATTTGCTTTACACCAGGCCAGGTGATAATTGGCATTGCACATGGTGATCTTAGGCTTATATACAGTTCTAGAAACCAATTTCATACAGCTTCCAATACACAATGCTTGTGTTGGTTTTGTCACCATATGGAGTGAGTGATGCAACAAAGAATGTTTGGGGTTTTTTTTGTGCGCCGCGTTCAGCACTTGACTGCCTTTTGGTCTGTAAGTTTGTCAATTTAGCACTGTGTGAAATTTCTTGTCATCTTTACAATAATGGCTCTTATGGTTAAAGTTGGAAACATTCTCACAAACTGACTTGTGACGAAGGTGACCGTGGCCCTTTTCTTATGCGTCTTAGCCTGACTGATTTCCATTCTAACTCGCTCCAAGCTAATTTTAGTAAATCTATACCAGTTCCTACATGGTGTACATCTCCGTTCTGCAGCCTCTTCATAAATTTCTCCCTGTGCCAGTCAGGCTGTTTTAAGACTGGCATACAATACACCAGTCTTAATAAATTTGCCCTGCTGTGTCATTTGTAACCTATTAACCGCTGATGTAGGTCGCCTGTCATGCAGACCATAATACTGCACATTAATTGGCCTTTTTAATAGCAAAGCTTCAGTCAGTAATGAGAAATAGCCTGAAATTAATCAGTTTTATGTAGTTATTAGTTCCTTATAGGAAAAAAATCCTATTCTTAAACACCAGTGATTTAGGGCAAAGGCATCAGTTATCAAGAGCTAGATGGGCACATCACACTCTGTCCACCAGGCAATGGTCATGTTTGCTCAACTATTTTCAGAACCATAGGAGTGAATAAAGTGAGCTGCACATATTTATCTGGTGGATATCCATAAATATCCAAAGTGGGAACACCTATATATAAAGATACATTGTTAGAAAAGTGGATATACCTTTAAAATATATTGTTAAACATAAATTATGATTAAATAAAAATTACACATTAGCAACCTTTTTGGTCTTCAGATTTATGAATTCTATTAAATAGCTATAAATATATTATTGTCCAGGGCCCACAATATTAGATAAGCTGATTGTAAATTTCTAGTGTAATGTTGTGCACATCTAAGCTCTTTACCCACTCCTGTTATAATGGTAGGACGTGGTCTGTCATGAACCATTTAGTAACTGGTTCAATAAAATGGGGCAGATAAACTAATCCTGTTTACGTTTTGCACAAACTAAGTCTTACTCTTAGCTATGGCTATTTCTGTCAGTCCTTGTGAAATTAATGGGTAGGAACGGAACGCATCTATCCTGACCAACACTCAGTAGAACACGGGAGTTTTGTCCTTTGTTCTTAAGGGAGACCTCCACCGATCTCCAAGTTATCCTGTATCCTATGAATAGAGGATAACCATTTAAGGCTAAGGCCACAGCCAAAAAGCGCTGCAGTAAAAAAACGCAGCGGAAATGCATTGCCATTTTTCCCCACAGCACTTTTCACAAAGTCCGCAGAGTTTTTTTTCTCTGTGGACTTTCTGCTTCAATTATACCTGTATGGAAACAGTCAGCGTTTCCATAGGTATAATTGACATCCTGTGATTTATGCAACGGTTTTGGAAATTGCAGAAAAATACCTGCAGCAGAATTGCTGCGATATGTGGATGAGATTCGCTAGAATTCCATCCACTTTGCAGGGACTGTAAAATGTCACTGTTTTAGCTGCAGCGTTTACACCACATGGGGCTTCAGCTTTAGATGGGAAATCCCCTATTAGATATGTATCAAAAACCCATACCAATATATCGAGTGCAAAAACACAGATTCGGGGGAATTTAGCTGTACCTTTTTTATGGTGTACTATACTAACTTTGTATAAGTTGTATAAATTTGTATAAAGGGTGTGCTAGATATATAAAAAAAAAAAAATCTGGAGCACACCTTCTGAGTTCATAAGGCTGTGTTTACACAGAGTTTTTTGGCAGCGGATTTTGAGGATTTTCAGCGACATGATCTATCTTCAGGCAGATTCCGCCTGGCAAAACCAATGGAATTCAATAGGAGGTGGAAAAAACGCAGTTTTCGATGTGGTTTTTGCAAAAAACGTTTCCAAAACCGACACGATTTTTTGAAGCTGAGTTCCTAGGCCCACACCAAAAGGGGTGTAAACTACATCCTACATCCGCATCGAAAAACCGCGTCCAAAATCGTGTCAGAAAACTGCGTCAGGTCAAAAAACGCGTCCCAAAACCATTTCCGAATTTCTGAAGCTGATCTTTTCTGCCTGCAAAAAACTCCGTGTGAACATACCCTAAAAGGGCTAAGCAGGGACATGACCAGGGTCACATACCATGACCTTGTTCCTGCACCCACAGTAGACCCTTCACTGCTCTTTATCCCAGTAGTGTCAGGCAGGGAGCTCCCCATATACAGTGTGCATCCTGATTTCATGAAACCGCTGCTGCTCCCCATATTCCCTTATAGAACCCCTCACTGATATAGGCACACTCTTTCCCTGAACTTGTCTGCTTTCCTTTCCCTCTGTTCCCTCGGCTCTCACCAGGAAATCATCCTCGACAAATCTTCTACCTTGTAGGAATGATCAGTGTGCTATTGGTTGCTAGATTTTCATCTTACTGTGACACTCTTTGTAAGCACTTCCCCTGCACCTTGTGATACAGGGAGCAGGACTACTGACTTTTTTTATTTTTTTTTTATAACTGTTAGCAGCAATCTGCAACCTATTGGTTGCCTGACACTAGATTCTGGTCTTTAAAATGAGATGAAAAAGGTGTCAAATCCCAGCACCAACACCATTCACACACCTATGGAAATAACCGATCCATCGATGACCTCCAGGTCATCAGATTGTTTCCCCATTTTAAAGTCCATAGCCGATTGGCTGTTCATTATGGGCAATTACAGAATTGTACTACTTGTATCTTCCAGGGAATCACATATACTTCAGATCAACACTGCTTGCAACATTGTACGTTAAAGGTGTTGACCCATTATAGACACACATCGCCTAGACACAGGATATGAATTAAGTGTCTGATTGGTGGGGTTTAACCACTGGGACTCCTACTGATCTTGATAACAAGGATCCCATTGCACGTTGCATGAACAGACTATGCCTAAAATAGCCGAGTAATGGATTCAGTTATCTTTGTCAATCCCATAAAAATGACTGGAGTGTCACAGACATGCGCATCCATCACTCCATTCATGCACTCAGAGACAAGAACCCCATTCTCGAGATAGATGAGGGTCTGGCTACTGAGATTGATTTACTAAACCATTTTGCGATAATAAACTCTAACGACAAAAAAAAAAAAAATAAAAAATAAAAATTATCAAAAGAAAATGAGTTTAAAGGAAAGTATTTCCTATGACTAGATTAAAAATGCTACATTTACAATTTAATAGGGTATTTTTGGCCAATAATATTGAAAACATTGGGCTCTCCAGGCTTTCTGTTCATGGATACCACTGGGACTCGATCAGGTCAATGTACTAAACAAACCTGATCTTTATCCAGAACATAGAGCTGTTTACCCAACAACAGATGGACACACGACCTACAGATCTTGTAAATAATATAGGAATAGTACAAGAGCTTGAAGCAATGCTTATTCATATTGCTGCCCAAAACATACTTGGAAACACTGTTTCAACTATTATCAACTATTATCAATTTTAGAAATATAACTTTGAATACAGCAAACCCCCAACTTGAAAGAGAAATGTGGGGAGTAAGCAGGCTAAGCTTTTTACAGTGAAAAGCTAGTGATCATCAGTGGTCAACAAAATGTTTAATAATGGAGTGGCTGTTTTGATATACCGTAGAATAAAATGGATTTTTGTACAAAATCCCTTCCTCACTCAATTGGGAACACCGTGCCATGGGCTGGGCCACTATCAGGACAGTACAGGCGGTACTGCCATTTGGGACCCAATTAGAGTACTCAGTAAAAGGAGCCCAGTGTCAACATGATATCAATGATACAATCAGAACATGATTTTCTGGCACTAGCCCAGGCCTGCTTTATTCCTCATCCCATAGTCTGGAGAAGTGCAATGAGAGTTATGATTTTGGTAAAAATCCTGGGAGTAGTGTCCAGCCTGAAAGGAGGCACAATAAAATGGAAAGGACGCAAACCCAACGCAAAACACAGGGACCACTGGTGAGACACATGATGGAGAAGTGAAGATAGGTGTTACAAATGTTGATCGAGGACAGGGACCTGCCAAACTCCTGGAATACTGCCACTGACTGAAGGGAATTCATGTGGAATTTTGGACACAAACAAAACGGTTGAGCCCTTTCAGATCTAAAATGGGACACATGGGATGGAGAATTGATTGGCCTAGGGAGGTGACCTTCTGGAGCTGGTTATTCCATACAGTGCAGGCTTTGCTAACCTGCAGGCAGCAAAAGAAGGTTCAAAACATGAAGCAGCAGCAATAAACAGTCTTGGAAAGTGATTCTTCCTTTCCAAGACTGGTTGCAAGGTGGCGGTCTTGGAAAGCTTTGCTATCGGAGGGTCTAGCATGGGAAGATTGGAGGACCTGGCTATATATTGGTCTGCTCAAAGGTCTCTTGATTTGGGAAAACAAGATGGTTATGGTGGAAAGAAAGTGACTCCTTGGAGGAAGTGTTAGGGTCCTCTTTAATATGCAGGGTATCTCAGAATGTCTGAATCAGGTCCTGGATGACAGTAGCCAGCATTCTTGGTTGCAGCACCCCTTGCACAACGGAAGTCTGAAACACCAAAGGAGGATAAAGAGGGGCAGAGAGCATGGGGGTGCCTAGAAGGAGAAAACCCAACAGTGTACCTTAAAAAAAGATGGCCGGGGAGTGCACAGAGAGGATTCAGTAGCACCAGCAAGGGTGGCACTGGGGACAAGACATGTGACAAGTGAGAGAGGGCCCATAAGACCACCATAAAGAGTGGGATGGGCGGTGCTGAGAGAATTGTTGTTATACTCAACTGTCTGCTGTCTTTAGGGGTTTGCAGGGCCACCACTTCAGTGAACTCACACAGATAGTGGGGTCATCAGAATTCTAGTCGTGGCAGCATTGATGGGGACTAGGTGATCAGCTTGGGGTCTTGTTCTGGGGCAAAGTGACTGCATAGGGATGCAACTAATGTTGAGTACATACTGCTGACCCTCCTGTCACCTGTAAGAAGAAAAAAATTAAAATTTGAAAAAAGCAGGGGACCTGCAAGTAGGTAGTGTCTGCCGCTTACGAACATTAGCATATTGTCTGTGGAGAGGGTGGTCATTATGATTGTTGCAGTGGTGTCCCATAGACTTGAAAGGGCTACAGCTGTAGTACCCACAACCTCTGTTATCAAGAATACAGTAAGTAAGCAGCACAGTGCCTAGCATATAAACAATGTTGCGTGCTGCTTTCTCTGGAAAAGAGCTGCTCTGCAGGGGTCTTGACAGCTGGACCTCTGCTGATCTAAATTTCATGGCCTACTTTAATGAAAGGCCATCAATATTTAAAAAGTAGATAAGGGTTATACCAGTTCCTTTGTATTGATCACCTTTCCTCAGGATAGGTCATCAATAAGAGATGAGAGGGGGTGCAACAGCCAGGACCCCTACGGATCAGCTGTTTGAAGGGACCAAAGGGATTAGGAGGGGTGCTGTAATCCCTTTCATACAATAGACATTCTTCTATATGTTGGTTCACAAGGGCCCAGTGTTTGCCCACCTGTAAGCAAGCCCCAGAAGAGCAATGAACAGGGTTGTTGGACGTTGGCAATATATCTACTCTGCTCTGGCTGGCACTGCGCTCCTCTGGGGCCAATGCACCACTGTGCTCAGCCTTCTCCTTCTAAGCTGCTTCCCAGACATTAACCCTAGCAGGCCACCCAAAACCAACCACTGGTGATAAAGGACACACTCCACTCTTGACTGAATCCATCTATACTGATTGTACCAGCAGTATAATACTTCAGTTCAGTAACAGGTTGTAGTTGGTCACGGCAATGAATAGCATGTTTCTGCTCTTGTAGGGGATGCACTGACAATGCACTGAATTGTCTAGTTCACTGAACCAGGTGGCAGGGAGGAGTCTTTCCTCTTGAGTAGTGCAAAGCTTTTCCAAGTTAGTTACACTCCAAGCTATCCTCCACTTCTACTAGCGTTCCTCCTTCCAAGCTATCTTTCAAGATGGCCCACACAACGAGAGCACAGAAGTGGGCCCTTAAATAGGGAACCATTCCCACCCTGGGTAACCTATGCAATGCCTGACTTCAGCAAGTTTCACTATGCAGAGCACTAAACAACTTCTCCCATGGTACAACTCACAGGTGCAACTACAGAATATAATACATACCTTGTCTCACCTCTTCTGGGCATCCTCTTCAGGCCTCTTCCTGCCTCTGCCTGGCATCACGCACATATGATTGGGCCTCAGGGGTGCACTGATGCCATGACAAAGATACTCCTTAGAGGTGAGGCATGACAAATATCTGGGCCTCCATTTTATTATATCTGGGGTCTGTCAGCATGAGCCAGAGGGCTGAACATTTGTCGAAACAAGTCTCATGAAGTTTGCCCATCTGTAGTCATCAGTATGTGATGTGTAGGGGTCAACACCCAGACATCACACAGATCAACTGTTCTGGCAGTGTTTGGGTGCCAAAAGCTGGTGCAGTGGACAGAGAGCACGCACAGGCTTGCTCCTATTCAGGATAATAGGAACAACTGATCTATGCAGGGTCCGGTTGTTGGGAGTCCAGAAAAAAACAATTTAAGGCTGGACAATCCCTATAATCATACCTCCCAACCGTCCCAGATTCGGCGGGACAGTCCCGGATTGTGGGTCCTGTCTGGCCGTCCCGGTCGGTGGGCAGTACGTCCCGAATGCAACTCGGTTGAATACAGTGATGAAGCAGGAGCCGTCCGCACCGGCCCCGGGAGCTGTAGGCGCAATGTGATGATGCCACTCACATCACACCTGTAGCTCCCTGAACAGTCCGGAAAGGGAGACCTGACACAGAGCAGCAGGGGAGCGAGGAGAGTTAAGTATCAATGGTTTATTATGTTAAACTGTGGGGATAAATGGAGGGGGAACATTAAACTGGGGGCAGATGAAAAGGGGACATTAAACTGGGGGCAGATGAAGGGGGATATCAAACTGGGGGCAGATGGCGGGAGGGCAGATAGAGTATGACATTAAACTGCGGGCAAGTTGGAAGGGGACATTAAACTGGGGGGCAACTAGAGGAGGACATTAAATCGTGGGGGTAGCTGGATGGGGACATTAAACCGTGGGGGTAGCTGGAGGGGGACATGTCTGCCTCTAGTTGCCCCCAGTTTGTCACCCTCCAGTAACCCCCACGGTTTAATGTCCCCTCTAGTTGCCCCCAGTTTAATCTCCCCATCCAACTACCCCCACGGTTTAATGTCCCCTCTAGTTGCCCCCAGTTTATTGTCCCCCTCTAGCTGCCCGCAGTTTAATCTCCCCATCCAACTACCCCCACGGTTTAATGTCACCCTCTAGTTTCCCCCAGTTTAAACTGGGGCACCAGGAGAGGGACTTCATACTGTGGGGTAATTGGAGAGAAACATTATAATGTGGGGGCATACAGTCATATGAAAAAGTTTGGGCACCCCTATTAATCTTAATCATTTTTAGTTCTAAATATTTGGGTGTTTGCAACAGCCATTTCAATTTGATATATCTAATAACTGATGTACACAGTGATATTTCAGGATTGAAATGAGGTTTATTGTACTAACAGAAAATGTGCAATATGCATTAAACCAAAATTTGACCGGTGCAAAAATTTGGGTACCCTTATCATTTTATTGATTTGAATACTCCTAACTACTTTTTACTGACTTACTGAAGCACAAAATTGGTTTTGTAACCTCACTGAGCTTTGAACTTCATAGCCAGGTGTATCCAATCATGAGAAAAGGTATTTAAGGTGGCCAATTGCAAGTTGTTCTCCTATTTGAATCTCCTCTGAAGAGTGGCATCATGGGCTCCTCAAAACAACTCTCAAATGATCTGAAAACAAAGATTGTTCAACATAGTTGTTCAGGGGAAGGATACAAAAAGTTGTCTCAGAGATTTAACCTGTCAGTTTCCACTGTGAGGAACATAGTAAGGAAATGGAAGACCACAGGGACAGTTCTTGTTAAGCCCAGAAGTGGCAGGCCAAGAAAAATATCAGAAAGGCAGAGAAGAAGAATGGTGAGAACAGTCAAGGACAATCCACAGACCTCCTCCAAAGAGCTGCAGCATCATCTTGCTGCAGATGGTGTCACTGTGTATCGGTCAACAATACAGCACACTTTGCACAAGGAGAAGCTGTATGGGAGAGTGATGCAAAAGAAGCTGTTTCTGAAAGCACGCCACAAACAGAGTCGCCTGAGGTATGCAAAAGCACATTTGGACAAGCCAGCTTCATTTTGGAAGAAGGTCCTGTGGACTGATGAAACAAAGATTGAGTTGTTTGATCATACAAAAAGGCGTTATGCATGGCATCAAAAAAACACAGCATTCCAAGAAAAACACTTGCTACCCACTGTAAAATTTGGTGGAGGTTCCATCATGCTTTGGGGCTGTGTGGCCAATGCCGGCACCGGGAATCTTGTTAAAGTTGAGGGTCGCATGGATTCAACTCAGTATCAGCAGATTCTTGAGAATAATGTACAAGAATCAGTGACGAATTTGAAGTTACGCCGGGGATGGATATTTCAGCAAGACAATGATCCAAAACACAGCTCCAAATCTACTCAGGCATTCATGCAGAAGAACAATTACAATGTTCTGGAATGGCCATCCCAGTCCCCAGACCTGAATATCATTGAACATCTGTGGGATAATTTGAAGCGGGCTGTCCATGCTCGGCGACCATCAAACTTAACTGAACTGGAATTGTTTTGTAAAGAGGAATGGTCAAAAATACCTTCATCCAGGATCCAGGAACTGATTAAAAGCTACAGGAAGCGACTAGAGGCTGTTATTTTTGCAAAAGGAGGATCTACTAAATATTAATGTCACTTTTCTGTTGAGGTGCCCATACTTTTGCACCGGTCAAATTTTGGTTTAATGCATATTGCACATTTTCTGTTAGTACAATAAACCTCATTTCAATCCTGTAATATTACTGTGTCCATCAGTTATTAGATATATCAAATTGAAATGGCTGTTGCAAACACCCAAATATTTAGAACTAAAAATGATTAAGATTAATAGGGGTGCCCAAACTTTTTCATATGACTGTATATTGGGTGACTGTAGATGCATTATACTGTGTGGGGGCACATAGAAAAATGGATCAGAGTGGGCGAATTCAACATAGAAATGGGTGGAGTTATATTTGCTGCGGCCGCACATTCTGTCCCTCTTTCTGTCCTTTAAAAGTTGGAAGGTATGCTATACTAGTAAAGTCTGTTTTTCATGGTCTATTTCCATTGAAAGGTTAATGTTACCGCATACAAATACATCTTTCACGAATGAGTTTAGCGTAAAGGAACTCTAGTGCTCTGGATAGATCTCTGACCTCTACACTATCAAACACTTTTGGAAATTGCCACTTGTGAGCTAGACCTTCACAAATGCTGTGAATGGGCGCAAACCTCTATAGACAGACAGATTTTGGTGGAAAGCTTTCTTGGAGACTTTCTTAGAGTGAGGGATGCTATAGCCATATCTGGGGACCGACTGTATATTGATACCCATTTTTTTGTGTCCAGCAGGCTCATATAGGTCTGCTGGTCAGGTGTGTATATACTTCTGGCCATATGTTAGATATATTGGCTTAGCCAATACCAGTATTGTCTACTGTCATTCTGTTTCTATAAAATACACGTTACGCACGCACAATTTACCTGCTACAGCTGAATAATGGATAAATGAGACGTTTGAGAGGAATTGGCGTCATCTCTATAAATCCATGCACTGCACACAGTCCTAATGGCTGTCTGAATACTTTATTGGAAAGTGGATTAGCTGTGACTTCCATCATCCTCCTGTCATTGACATACTTGTAGCATTTGCTTGTTACTAATGTGAACTTGTGCTCATGTTTATCACCTACAGATTTCTAATGACAATAAATGCTGGACACTTCTATTGAAGCCAATGACATACCTACCATGGTGGCAGAGTCGTAACTTGAAGCTATTAGACCCCAATGTAAAATCTGTAATGGGGCCCCTACCTACCTTGTGTCATTTGAAATAGTGATATATTTTATAAGGCAGAGGGACCTATGGGGCCCCCTCAGGGTCGAGAACCCAGTAGTAACTGTTATCCCTGCATCCCCTATAGCTACACCCCTGCATGGAGGCAGTGCAGGCAGATGTAATGGGGCCTGTGAAGTCCGTCCCCATTGCTCTATTTACTGAAATTTATGATACACAGTCTGTCAGACATATCCTCCACTATCCTGTCACAAGATCATTAACCTTTTAATGCCCAAAGTAAGTAGCAGCAGGTCAATAAATAGTCAAATACAGGAGGCAGTGGTGAAAAATGTAGCTGCAAGGGTTATAATATGTTGCCTGACTAGTAGACTCTACAGGCAGGTAAGTGCACATACGTTGTCAGGCTTAATGCACACTGCTGTAGTTCTTTTCAGTGTATTATCCATAATTGCGGATAATATATGGACACATTAATTTCTACGGGCCCATAAACATAGCCGTAGTTTTTGCAGCTCTGTGTCTGTGCTGTAGAAAAAGACTGCAAATTATTATGAAGCAGGTCCTATTCACATTTGCAGTGCAGATGAACACATAATAGTCTATGGGTACGTGCAAATTACATACAAGCTACAGATACACATCTATAGTTTCTCTGCAATTGCAGATTAGTTGCTAGGCGACTGGGAATTTATTGTCTGTCTCACAGCGTGTGTAGTCCTCAAGCTGCAGAGAACATATCCTTGCACCCAGAGGCGTAGCTAGGGGTTCGGCACAGGGGGGCAAACACATCTTAGTGGGATCCCTATCCAAGTATACCGATATGGTGACCATATAGTGGTAGATACCAGCTCTACATAGGGCTCTGCATACCATTTAAATTAGTACAGGAAAAATATGGTGGCTTACCGGTGTTGTTTCTGACTGTAATTGTTCACATTCTCTTCCATCTGGACCGCCATGACCACTTCTTCCAGCTGTGACTTCTCTCTGCAAAGTTTGCAAAACAGACATGTTTGGCTCCTCACTTTTCCAAATACCCAACCCACATTTTAGTCAACTGCACTATGTCCCCATCCTGTTGCTACCCCAATTATAAAATATACATTATAAAATTCCCCTGGAAATGAATAGTATCTCCTGTGTGCATATTTAAATTAATGATGCCCCTGTATCCCCCTTAAATTAATAGTGCCCCTGCAATTAATAATGTTCCCTAATTAATAGTGCACCTGAGTGCTACATTACATTAATACTTCCCAATTCCCCAGAAATTAATTAATACCCTTTTGTATTAACTAAGGCCGCTGATGCTTACATAAATATTGCCCTCCAATGTTCCCATTATATTTTTTTTATGGGTTATCCTTAGAATAGGCCATAAATATCTGATTGGTTGGGGCGAACAGTTGGCCCCTGCATGGATCAGTCATTTGGAGGTGTTTCCGGTCCCTGTAGTATACAGTTCATTGATACAGAAACAGATACTTCTGTATACTGTATAGTGCCCCAGTGGCATTACTGCATCATAGCTCCTGTTGATGTCAATGGGAGCTAAGATGCAGTAATTCTGCTGGGCCACTATATAGTGTATGGAAGTATCTGTTTCAGGCTCCATGCCAGTCATCGATGGGCTGTAAGGAACGCCCCCTCTGACAGTACAGGGCTATGGATGAGTACAGAGAGAGGGGGTGTTCCTTACAGCCCAGTGATGACGCTGAGCTGTGAGGAACGCCCCCCCAGTACAGTGCTATGGACGCATACTATCAGGGAGGGCGTTCCTCACAGCGCAGCTAGACTGTCAGGAACGCCCTTCTGACGGTGAGCCGTGAAACTACGACCCCCGATATCTCCAGCCCCGGGGCACATACCGGGAAATCCGGCAGAGCGCTGAATTCAGTGCACTGTCGGCTTTCTAGCGGTATGTAAAACAGCATATCCATGAGGACGTGAAAGGTCCTCTTTAAGAAAATCAGTTTTATAATTGGAGGTACGCTTTAAACATTTATTTTATACCTATAGGTAAGAGCTTTTTATTTTTTTGCTATTTTTGTGATACTTTAAACTGCATATTAAAATTAATTATTCAAGAGCAATACAAAACCATGAATAATAAGTTAAGGACCTTAGGTTGGCACACGTACAATATTGGAACATCTGCTTCAACTAAGAAAAATATGTCACCGCCAAGCACCTGGTAGACACAGTGAAATATGGAAGCACTTAGATATATATGTTTCAACTATTAGACTTTAACAAGGTCTTTTTAAGTCTAGAGATTACAGATCTCAAAAGGGGAAAAATAGCAGGATTTCACAGAAAGGAGCCAACATTCGTTAATAAAGTGTATTACAAAATGTATTAATGACACAAATGCTGCCAAAAAAGATAAATTTGTTAGAAAGTTTAGTTATGCTTTAAGTTGGCCATACTCCTTAGATAGCTGTTGGCCGAGCATGCATGCATTCTCAATAGGGAGAGGGGAATAAGATGCAGCCAGATACCTTTGGCAGTGACTTAGATCTTATTAAAACAATGGAATTACAATATGCCTGGAGCCCTTCTTTCCCTACAAATCCACCATCATGGGGGCAGAGTCAGGACAACAATCAGACGATTGTTCAGGTGATAGTTATCTACTGCATACACCTGGCCACATTTACTATATGAAAACTGTACCATTACATTGGGGCAAAGCTAAATAAATGAAGATAAATGACCTATGTCAGCACCTACAGAGTAATACACTGTAATGCATGTGTATGCATACAGCTGCACACAAGGACACAGCTTCACGGCTCTTACCTTTCAGTTCCTGTCCTATGGAGTCACTGAGAGTGGCAAAATTTTGATACAATAGGGGAGATTTATCAATCCCTCTATGCCAGTACAAGAATGGTATTGTGGATCACATTTGGCACAAAGCCCTTTCTTGTGCTACAAGACGTTTGCTACATATTCTCCTCTGCATCGCACTTGCCACAATGTATGAATGTGGGCAGTGTGTGGCAAAGCAGGGCAAGCCAGGGTGGGTATGCCTAAGCCTGACATATTCAATAGAACGGAATAGATAGATAGATAAATAGATAGATAGATAGATAGATAGATAGATAGATAATATAAATAATATAACAGATTATCTACAGTATCACTTTCTATGTCTATCTCATAGCTAACTATTGGTACATCTCATCTCTATTGTAAATGACTGAAATTCCAGTTTTATAATAATTAGAAGATTTAACAAATAATTCTAGAATTAAATATTTGTGATACAACATGTTTATAAGGAACACAAGAAAAGTGTTAACCTTAGTAATGCAGTAAATTGAGGCGTTCTCTTGTCTACAATCACTTGTATCCAGCAGAGAAGGGCAAGGACATATTGATTACTTTTCCATGTGCTGCTTGCCTGGTGTCTGGGGACATATCATGCAAATCACGTTCTGTGATGTTTTTCTCTACGACTCCTTGAATCACTTCACCTCTATTGTTTTACATCATACCAAATATCCAGCATCAGAGCCCAAGCTAGCATTGCAAATTTGCTCACGGACTTGGTGGCAGATGCGAGGCACATTCTCAAGCATAACAAGATTAAAAATATCCTTTCAATGTTGCGCGACTGTCCCTTTGTCTGAAGAATGCTTAAACATTTAGCCATCGATCAATCTTCCTATTCACCAGATATGATTAGAACAGTTATAGTGTGTTAGAGGACGGAGGCACCAACATCTGATTTATTGTCTTATATCACCAAGCACAAAAGCCCTCTGTATTCAACTGGGGAATATTATAGCTGGTCCTGAAGCAACGTCTGCTACGTCTGGGGTTCAGTGGTAGCCAATTAATTTTATAGCTGAATGATTATGTCCTGCAAGGTCAAAGAACTGCAAAAGATCAAATCTTTATTTCAGTGTGGGGACATGAATTTGAAAACATGTACAATAGCATTCATAGTAACTAAGTTACAAAGAAAGGTCAAAACCTGACCTTAGTGTACATATATACTGTTAATGGGTTCATGTGACTTCTAGAAGGCCCTTGCAGAGAGAACCCAGCTCTGGTTGACCCAATTCACTTTGCTATTAAATGCGAAGATCTATGCAGAACTCCCCACTCTCAAAAAGGAAATGTATTGTATGGGCATGTTCACATGGCAGAACTTGGCACTGATTTTGAGGTGGATTGACCACAGGTTCTCAATAGGATTGAGATCTGTGTAGTTTCCAAGACATATACCCAAAATTTCAATATTTTGTTCTCTGAGCCACTTAGTTATCACTTTTACCTTTTGACATAATGCTCCATCATGCTGGAAAAAGCATTGTTCATCACCAAATTGCTCTTGGATGGTTGGGAGAAGTTGGTATTGGAGGATGTTTAGATACTATTCTTTATTCATGGCAGAGTTCTGAGGCAAAAATTGTGAGTGATCCCACTCACTTGGATGAAAAGCAGCACCACACTTGAATGGTCCCAGGATGCTTTACTGTTGGCGTGACACAGGACTCATGGTAGCGCTCAACTTTTCTCCTCTACACAATCTTTTTACCAGATGTGCCAGTCTAAAGGAGGCTTCATCAGACTAAATACCTTTACCCCAGTCCTGTGCGGTCCAATCCCTGTACTTCCTGCAGAATGTCAGTCTGTACTTGATGTCTTTCTCGCAGAGAAGTGGCTTCTGGAAAAATGATTGTTTGTACATTTATATACATATATTTAATAAAGTTATCCAGCACAGAAGTATCAAATTATAGGTACACTTAAATGTGACATTAAAGTCCAAAGTGAGAGAAAGAGAGAGGAAAAACAGACCATCCACTATGTCATCCACCAACAGGCAGGGCATCATGACTGTGAAGAGTGTTTATATGGTCACTAACTTTTAAACAATCATTACATAAATCAATAGTACAGGCAATTAAGAAAATGTGTAGTATATATTATCTGGCTGTTGCTCTCCCTACCTCTGCTAAAATGACTTTAACTTTGAAAATCCCTGCTATATCCCTCTAGAGATGGACTGCAAGTTACATGACAGAATACAGATACATAGAAGTCTATGGACAGGGGAGGGTGAGTAGTGGCAGGAAATTTCAGAAGAATGGCAGACTTAATTTGATGCTGGAGCTAAATATGAGCTTTCTACCACAACCAAAGCACTTCACTCACTTCTCTAAATATGTCCTGCGTGCTAATGGGGCTACTTTTAAAGAGGGAGATGATTATGGAGCAGATTCTCCTCTACTTACTGTTGCAATTAATGGCAGCTAGTTTCCACCAACCAGCTCCCAGTGGACTACAAACTAGCGCCTGCAGAGGAGAACATAGCTGAAAATTACCAGATAATATATAATTGTAATGGCCAGATATAGTGTTTCTCCTCATTTACACACATTGCACTATTGATTTATGGAAAGTTTGTTGAAAGATTAGATACTTTTTACGTATCAGGTGATGCAGGAAAATTCCATGTTTTCTGGAAGTGTTTGCAGTGGCGTGCAGTGCTATGAATGAGATCTTTCAAATATATGCTTCCATTGAAGGAATGCTACACACACGATATGCACACAAATTGAAAAATATCCCTGCAATTCCTCCATTCATCTCTTCCATTTATTGGTCCTATTTTGTTCCATATAATAATTAAAACTGAAATATATTGGTGTCTAAGGACAAACCTGTAAAGAGTGAGAGAGAGATCACTGACTGCTAGACGTGCCTCTACAATGCACTCAAAGACATTTTGCCCAGTTGACCCCAGGGAAGGAAGTGGGATATCATTTCAACAAATTGCCTGTCCTCTAGGTAGTTCTGACCTAGGAGGTGTTAGGAGCAGTGGTTACATGAGGGCATGTACACGTGGGAAACAGGCTAAGCCCAGACAAACCACCATAGAGAGGATTTCATCCAAGAACAAGCACAAGCAGCTCCCACAGTTTCCTTGTCTACCATGCAGACACAGGTGGCACCTTCATTACACACCCCTATCTGTACCCAGACTATTTCCAGGTAATTAACAGAAGGAAATTTGATGTCACATTGCCCATTACATTTCCCGCTATTGACAGCCAGCCACTGTCACCTTCATTTGCAGCGGTATCATGAACAAGAAAGTTGGACTGCTATGGACTAGAACCATATCATACTGATAGACCCAGTGGTTCGAGTATGGAGGACTTTTAATCCTACCCTTGCTGTGGAACAACATACTGCCCCAACTACTGGTATAATGATCTGGAGAGCCATTGCATACAACAGTTGGTCACCCCTAGTAGTGATACAAGGGCTACTAACAGCTCATTGATATGTGCAGGACATCCTGTGGCCACGTGTTGCATATCATGGCAGGGCTTCCAACTGACATTTTTCAGCAGGATAATGCTCACACATACACAGCAAGGGTTTCCCTAGGAATGTCTTTGCCAGATTGCAACACTTCCTTGTACTGCCTGGTCTCCAAATTGATCTTCAATTCATCTTCAGGAACCTATAAGTGTGCAGGATCTTCAGGCCCATCTGTTACATCTGTGGACAAATGTGGATATCAGATGGAACCTGTATGCCTCCATGCCCAACCAATTCTCATCTCATATCCAGGCTACAGACTGCCCAACAAGGTACTAGAGTCTCCTTTCAATTGTGTAGTTTAACCCAAGAAACGTACCCTTTTGCACTAATATTCTAACCACTACATATACTACACTACAAGTAACCAATACCTATTGTATATCATCATTACATTCACATGCAAAAAGTTTCATTCACATCCAACAGCTCCTTCTTGTTGCATTTTCTTTGTCAATGAATGTATATACTTTCTTTCCCCATTTCAATGGTTTTGATTTAGGTCGGTTTGATGCAAGTGAGTTATACCGCTGAGCGATTCATTGATTAGTCTGTTAAACAATCCCTTGTCGTCAGTTTCTTATGGCGATAGGTGGGAGCATAAGTCTCTGGTGACTAATTCCGCATGAATATTTATGAGACCTCTGCAATCTTATTGGAAGAAACTAAAACTAATTACTATCGACACTTGGAGACACAACGTCTCATATAGGCAGACACCTTTCATTACTGTGGCCATATTTGTGTTGCTGCTTCTTAGGATAATAGAAGTTGGGTCATTAACAAGGATTTTACAGCACATCCTGATACAACTCTCATTTTCTCACTAAGAAAACAGGGCAATGGTTATACTAAGAGAAATTGTATAAGGAACTATTGATCACCATGGCCCTATAGTTGTATAAATACTTACAATGTGAAAGGAGTTTTCTGGTTCATAAAACCTATTCTGTAATAATCTTTTTGGGGAATCTTCAGTTACAGAGATTTTCCAGGCATATCAATTGATGACCTATCCTTGGGTCTGACACCCAGGATCCCCACCTATCAGCTGTTTAAAGAAAACAAAAATTGTCACAACTGTCATTTGTACTCTGCCTTCACTTTCCAAAAACTGAACATTGAGAGGTCTGATGGGGGTGGAGCCATTGGTGCTGACAAAGTTTCTTGGTGTAAATGATGCCTAAAACCTACCAAGTTATGAGCATACTTGTCATAAATCAGCCAAATCCTCAGCTAGCGCAGGAGATAGAAAGACCAGCGTTGAAGACGCCATGCCCATCTACATGAATCTCTCCCACTGACTTTGACATGTTGTACTGCAACACTATGCAACATTACAGAGCAAATGGCATGTGATATGGTAGCTGTGCATGTCAGTACTTGAGGAAATACTCCTGACTCAATTTCAGCGATAATCAGCAATCGTTGATTATGATGTTAATCTGTTTTCCCTTAGTCCTAACAGCAGCACAATATGGGGTATTTCTGCCCCTGTGTGTTGATAGGACAGGCATAATTTTTAATTAGCATAATTTATGCATGACTATGGTACCCTATAAGAGGGCAAAAGGGACCTCCCCCCTTGTGTAAGTTATAAAGTAAAAATCCTAAGTTATGGAGGGAAGCTTGTGCTGCTGTTAGGACTAAGGGAAAACAGATAAACATCATAATCAACGATTCCCTTACGTCCTACAGCAGCATAATATGAGGATATGGCAAGTAATTCCCCTAGGGAGGGTTTCCTCGCTGTACAGTACCTAGGACTGACTGTCCAAAGGCAGTCGCCTCTGAACTCCGGACATTTATCCGGAAATGTTTTACAAAGGTCAGCTGAGATGACCAAGAAGCAGCTGCACAAATCTGATCAAGAGGTACCGCATGGCTCTCAGCCCAAGAGGTTGTTACAACCCTAGTTGAGTGGGCTGTAAAGAATTCAGGTGGAGTTAACCCCTGAGCAGAAAAAGAAGTTTTAATCGCTTCCTTGATCCATTTAGATAAGGTAGGTTTGGAAGCTCTGAGTCCTTTGTCTCTACCATATATATTAATAAGGAGATTCTCGGATTTCCTGAAAGGTCGTGTATGTAGAAGGTAGGTCTGAAGACACCTTACTACATCCAGTGTGTGAAGTCCTTCCTCTTCTTCAGAGGAAGGAGCTGGAAGAAAAAAAACCCCACTGGAAATGAAACCATCTGGTTGATATTGGCACGAGAAGGCACCTTAGGGTTAAAGCCAGGGAGAAACCTGAGCTGGACCCTATCCTCAAACATGAAGTATATGGTTCCTCGGAAGAAAAAGGCTGGAGCTCACCCATTCTCTTTGCTGAAGTGATCGCTACAAAAAGCTGTAGCAAGATCCCACTGGGGAACAGAAGTTGAAACCACCAGTCTAAGTCTCATAGCACCCTTAAGGAACCTAGAGATTAAGGGATTCTGAGACAATCGTCTGCCTAAACAGGCGGATAAGGCTGAAACCTGTACCTTAAGTGTAGCAGGGGAAAGGCCTGTATCCAAGCCACCCTGAAGAAAATCCAGAATTTCTGCCGTAGTAGGATTTGAACTATCAGCTTCTCTTCTGGAGCACCACTGCTTGAAGATGTTACCTATCCTATGGTAGTTCTTCTTGGTAGACTCTGCTCTGGCACAGGAAAGAGTCTTCAGGATGGCTTCTGACAGTTTTCTAAATCTCCGTAGGGACTGGTCAACCTCCAGGCTGTCAGGTTGAATCTCCTCAGAACCTGGCACTTCTGAGTTCCTTGAGAAACCAGGTTCTGGGTGGGGGGAAGCCTCCAATATGTCCCTCGACTCATGTACATGAGCTGGGCAAACCAAGTCCTTTTTGGTCAAATGGTATGATGGCTATCACAGAGACTTGGTCCTGTCTGACTTTCATCAATACCTTTGGTATCATGGAAAGTGGAGGGAATATGTATGCCAGCCTGAATCTCCAAGGGATGGACAGGGCATCCACTGCCAAGGGATAGTCCTCCTGATACAGTGAGCAGAACGTCTTCACCTTGGCGTTGAGTCTGGTCATCATAAGGTCTACTTCTGGAAGATCCCACTTCAGAGTAATCTGATGGAACATCTCTGGATTGAAAAACCATTCTCCTGATATGGTGAGACCCCGACTCAACTGATCCGCTACTATGTTCAAGGAGCCCCTGATGTGAACCGCGAATAAGTGGGTCAGAATTTCCTCTGCCCAGATAAAAGTCAGAACTGTCTGCCTGAGGAGAGATAGCGATCTGGTGCCTCCCTGTTTGTTCAGGTACATTACGGTCGTCATCCTGTTGGACCGAATCCTGACCGCTCTTCCTCTGAGGAGAGGAGAGAAATGAAGTAGTGCCAGGTAAACTGCTTTGAGCTCCATCCAGTTGGACGATGTCCTCTTTTCTAGCCTGCTCTAGACTCCTTGTACGGTCTTCTGGTACAGGTGGTCTTCTCCTACAGGTGGGCTCCTCATCCAGAGAGGGACTGCCATGGCTGAGGATGACATTAGGCCAAGGACTCTCATAGTTGTCCTGATAGACACCAGGTGTGTTCTGAGAAGATACTGGACTGCTGTGGTTTTTCTTTCTTTTCTTGCAGGAGTTAAAGAAATTTTCATGAAGACTGAGTTCAGGAGAAACCCCAGGAATTTTCTCTGAGTAGAGGGAATCACCTCTGACTTTTCCCAATTTATTAGCCAAACTAGGTGTTGAAGAAAGGACACGGCTATCTACAAATGCTGGAGCAGGATAGATTTTGACTGAGCTTTTATTAGCCAGTCGTCCAAGTATGGCACTATGAATAGACCTTGAAGTCTGAGTGCGGCTGCTACTGGAGCCACCACCTTAGTGAAGGTATGGGAAGATAAGGGGATGCCGAAAGGTAGAGCTGCAAACTGAAGATGTTTCCTGTGGCTGGAAACTGAGCCAGCAATTCTGAGATACCTTCTGTGCGGAGGATAAACTGGAATGTTTAGATAGGCATCCTTTAGGTCTAGGGTGACAAGAACCTTGCCCTGCTGTAGAAAGGATGTGACAGATTTCACGGGTCTCCATTCCAAAATGATTTATCCTTATGAAGTGAATCAGATATCTTAGATCTATAACCATCCTCCAGTCGCCTGATGATTTTAGCACCAGAAAAAATTGGGGAGTAAACACTGAATCCTTCTTTAGAGGGGAACCTATTTCAAGCTTCCATTGTAAATATAATCGCAAATGGAACTTATCAGTATAACCTGCCGAGCCGCAGGAAGGGAGCGGGTCATAATAAATCAGACTTGAGCGGCTGAAGAAAACCGATCGCATCCCGCTGTGCTACTTGCAAGACCCAAGGGTCTTGAATCTTCTCCTGCCAGAAGGTGAAAAATTGGGAGAGTCGTCCCCAACAGGAGTCTCTGCCACAGGAAGAAAACAGCTGGCGTCAAAAGTTAGGCTTCCTTTTCTCCCCTTCTTTGGGGAACTTTGTTCCAGAACCCCTAGACTGGTATCTAGGATGCCTCTAGAACTGAGGCCTCAGATAGGTAATCTGCAGACAAGGAGACTGACCTCAAGAATGATAAGAGGTAATCTCTGAAGACTCCAGAGTCGATGTCCCTCTCTAGTTGGGCTAGATCAAAGCGCAACTTGTTTGATACCTCATTAGAGGCAATGGCCATCGAGGTCTGAGCAGAGGCCGCAGAATGAGCCTTCCTGAGGGTGCCCTCCATGCGCCTATCCATAGGGTCCTGGAGGTTGAAGCCATCATCCGCCAGGACAACTGTATGGCGGGACAATTTGGCTACTGCCATATCGACTCTAGGTGGGGGACACCATTGGTCCAGCTGGGATTCCACAATAGGAAATAAGGCCTTAACCTCCTGATAAAATAGTGGCTCTTTCAGGATGTTTCCACTCCAATAGCATGAGATAATCAGTGTTACGACCACTTGGAAGGCCTAGGCCCCCTATTGGTGGAAGTGGAGTCTTCCCCGTCAACATCTCGGTCCCCCACAGCAAGAACAGTAATCCAAGTGGAGTACTGAGGCCTTCCTCACTAAGAGACAAACCATCTCCTGCATTGAGATGAAGGCTTCTATAGGAGGGGAGGAGGAATAAGCAAGTAGTGCACGGAAAAAGCCCTCCCTCCTTGCAAATTTTGCAATCCTTAATTCCTTGTACACAGAATTAAGCTAAAAATATACAGACCGATGCCAGAAAAGAGTTTCAGCAAATATAAACTTGCAAAAAGGAGGAAAAACTAAGCCGCAAAAAGTCAGTCTGAGAATTCAGTCCCCGGAAAACCGGAACACAAACAAAGGTTCCGGAGGAACAAAGTGACTTACGTCACTTCTGGCGGCCGTGGAGGTTGTAAGGTAAGTGAAACGGTATGCACCACAGGTTTTTGAACATGCAGCATGCAACTACCGCTGCATGTACTACTGAAATAAACCTTTGAAAGCTTGGCTAGGCACAAAAAAGGTAAGTGAAACAGTAATGCTCCACATCAAGGCCGCACAAGTGGCTTGCATTACAGATCTTTGAACATGCAGCATGCAACTACCGCTGCATGAACTACTGAAATCAACCTTTTCAGAGCGAAGGTTGAAAGCTTGGCTAGCACAAAAAAAACTGCCTAAATAAACCCCCCCCCCCTTCTTTTCCACAGAAGCGTCCTGTGGAAGAAAGAAGAGAAGAGAGGCGTAAAGATGACTCCCCAAAGGAAGTTAACAAACTTTAAGGGAAAAAATAAAATATGGGAGGACAAAAGACCTCCCTCCATCTGTCCCACCACACAGGACAGAAAAAAACACAAGGGGGGGTAGGTCTCTTTTGTACTCTTATAGAGTACCATAGTCATGCATAAATTATGCTAATTAAAAATTCCGCCTGTCCTATCAACACACAGGGGCAGAAATACCCCATATTGTGCTGCTATAGGACGTAAGGGAATTATAATTATAATTAGACATTGTAAAATCATTGGTTCATGATACTGCATGTCACTTTATAACAAGCTCACGTGAGTAAAACACTTCTGATACTCCACATAGGATGTCCTCCCTAGACAGACCAGTTTCAGATGCCCTTTTTTTTCTGCCAACCTTAACACCCTTCCTCAAAAGCGGACAGCAGTGGAGCAAAAAGCCTTTTGTCACAGTTTATCTTAAAACCAGGTTCCACTGTTACATCCTTGTATACACTGTGTTCCAAATTATTATGCAAATAATATTTTCTCATATTTTCCAAAATTACCTATATGAATTGCAGCCATTGTAATTTTCCAGTCATCAACTATTCAAGTATAATTGAAAGGTTTTTGAACAAACTGCCTATGATAACAGTATATTTAAAAAAAAAAAATAAACACTCAAAATGCATGTTCTAAATTATTATGCACAGCAGAATTTGTAACCTTTTCATTTTTATTAAGAACAAAAAAATGGTCATTGTGAAATTCTAAGCATTAGCAGGTTATTACAAACTGAAATCAAACAGTTTTCAAGCCAAAACTTTATTCGAGGTGATGTTACATTTGTACATAGGACCCCTTGTTCGAAAGAAGCTTCTGAACTCTCTCGTCCATTGAATTTGTCAGTTTTTGGATGGTTTCTGCTTCAATTGTTTTGCATGAGGACAGAATACCCTCCCAGAGCTGTTGCTTAGATGTGAACTGCCTCCCGCCATCATAGACACTCCTTTTGATGATGCTCCAGTGGTTCTCAATGGGGTTGAGGTCAGGGGAGCATGGGGGCCACACCATAAGTTTGTCCCCTTTTATGCCCATAGCAGCCAGAGATGCAGATGTGTTATTTGCAGCATGAGACGGTGCATTATCATGCATGAAAATGATCTTTCTGCGGAATGCATGGTTCTTCTTCTTGAACCATGGCAGGAAGTGCTGTTTGAGAAACTCCACATACATTATGGAGTTCATCTTTACCCCTTCAGGGATCCTAAAGGGGGCGACAATCTCTCTCCCCATGATTCCAGCCCAAAACATTACTCCACCTCCTCCTTGTTGGCGCCGTAGCCGTGTTTGCATGGGGTGTCCATCAACAAGCCATCCTCCACTCCATCCATCTGGACCATCGAGCGTTGCACGGCACTCATCGGTCTTCATGTATTGTTTGGCCCACTGGAGCCGTTTCTGCTTGTGTGCAGTGGATAGAGGAGGTCGACAGGATGGCTTACGCACAGCTGCAAACCTCTGAAGGACCTGCATCTTGTTGTTCGGGGGACGTTGGAGGCACCAGCAGCTTCAAAAACTTGTCTGCTGCTATGACAAGGCATTTTTGAAGCTGCTCTTTTAACCTGACGTAATTGCCTGTTGGAAAGAGTCCTCAATTTTCCCTTATCAGCACGCACACGTGTGTGCTGTGAATCAGCTACATACTACTTGATTGTGCGATGATCACGATGAAGTGTCTTGACAATGTTGATTGTAGTCATGCCTTGACCTAAACACTCCACAGTTTGTTGCTTCTCAGCAGCCGACACATCCTTTTTCTTTCCCATTTTGGCTGAAAATGTAGGCTGCTTAATAATGTGGGACAGCCTTCTTAAGTAGTCTTGCCTTTAATTGGACACACCTGCCAAACTAATTAGCACAGGTGTCTGCAATTGCTTTCAGTGATATAAAGAGCCCTGACACACATCACCATCAATGAGTTTAACTGACAAACAAAAAAAATTCTTACCTTATCACTCCTAAACACTTTTTGCATAATAATTTGGAACACAGTGTATACAAGTCACATTGATGCCAATATATCAAAATAAATGTATTGATGATATGAAATCATGTCTGTCGTACTGCCTGACCAAGATAAGTAGACTTCACATTGACATTAGTAAAGGGAAGAGTATGGACAGCTGACATCCTGGGGTAATTTTGGAGGTACTGGTGATATTGCTATAGAAGTGATCAGATTTCTGTTAGTGATCATGTGAATCTGGAGCACTGTGCTTGAAGCATTGTGTCTGGAATACTGTGGATGGTACTTTTGAGGAGTAATCTGGCCAGTATTGCTGACATTGCTGAAACTCTTTGCTGCGGTAATTGTGACTGGCACTTTATGAATAAATCATGACTTCTACCAGGTCTATCAGGACTTTCTCTGAAAAGAGCTGCGGGAAAAACCATGATGCGTTTCTACTGCGTTTTTTCCCACAGTGCTTTTTGGCTGCGGCTTGCTACGTGGGGCATTAGTCTTAGAAGCAATAATATACCCACTACCATATATTATTAAGACTAGAAGAGGTCACTGTGTGCTTTAAAGAGGACCTTTCACGTTCTCTGGCACCCGCAGTATTATATACTGCTAAAAAGCTGACAGTGCGCTGAGTTCAATGTGCGCCCGAGTGCAGGAGATATCGGTGGTGTTAGTTTCAGCACCGATAGGTCTTCACTGGCAGAAGGGCAGGTTTTACTGCCAAGCTTCATCGCTGGGCAGTAAGGAACGCCCCCCACAAGGTACTCTTCCATACAATTGTACTGTCAGGGGGGCCTTAGCTGATCATTAAGGCCCACCCTTCTAACGATTAGTTTCAGCACCGATATCTCCGACACCCGGGTGCATACCATTAAAGCTGACAGAGCGCTAGACAGTGGCCAGTGTGCTATCTGTGTATTTCACGGATAGCACACTGACCCATTCTTTTCTATGGGCCCGTACACACGACCGTGAATTTCACAGTCCCGTGTGCGGGCTGATAGTCCAGGCTGCGAAAGATAGAACAGGTCCTATTCCTGTCCTATTTTGCAGCCCTTGCTTCCGTGGCTCCTATTCATTTAATGATAGGAGTCATGGAAGTATGGCCCATGCATGGGCGGCACATGGGGACATCCCCGTGTCCCCTGTGTGCCACCCGTGCTTTTAATTCACGGCCGGACAGTTGCAGCACAGTCATCTGTCACCGGCCTTACAGAGAAGATGACATTACCTTGTATACACTGCTGAAAAAAAATAATAATAAGATCACACATCGACTCTCCATGAATGAGATATTAAAGTTGAAAATCTTTACTAATACAAATTGTGTAATTGGTTAAACACTAAATGTCTTATCAATGGAAATCAAAATCATCAAACAATTGAGGGCTGGATTCTGAATCAGCCAGAGATTCAAAGGGAAAAATTGAAATCACATGCGATTCCAATCTGCATGAAATTCATCGCAACAACTCATAAGCTGACTTTATGTAGTCATTATGCATTGTCCCCATGTGTCTGTATGCACTCTCAACAATGTCTGAGTATGCTCATGATGAGAAAGTGAAAAGTGTCCTCCCAGACCTGGATCAGGGCATCAGTGTGACCCTAGGCCATCTGAGGTGCCACTTGGATGCACATTGGATGCGCAGATTTATAATACCCCAGAAATTCTCAATTGGATTCAGGTCTAGTGAACGTGAGGGCCAGTCAACTGCATCAATGCCTTCATCATCCAGGATATTTGGTCACACTTTCGCAACATGAGGCTGGGCACTGTCCTAACAGCAGTAAGGGTACTGTTGGCTACCATGTGCAGACCTTGTCATTGTACGGCCTGCGGGCCACATCCGGCCCTCTAACTATCTCTGACTGGCCTGCGTGGTGACAGGTGACACGCATCGGCAGCTACGTATTGTGTTATTGCAATAACACAATTGCTGCTGATACTTTTTTACTCACCTGTCCACGCTCTTGTCCTGGCCACCCTCCGCTGCGTCCTCTAGGCGGAGCTACACTGACATCACGACACTGAAGAACGCTGTAATTCTACGTACAGCGTCCCGACCTTCTTCAGCGTCGACAACAGCACACCCTGGAGATGGCAGCAGAGGGCGTCCAGGACTGGAGCATGGACAGGTGAGTAAAAAGTACTGGCCACTACACTGTGTGGGGGTGGAGGGATAACAGGGGGTCATATACTGTGGGTGGGCTTTAAAAAAGGAAGCATAATAAATAAATAAATAAAAAAGGGGTCGTATACTGTGTTTGTGTGTATGGGTGGGGGGGGGGGATAAAATGTGCCCTAAACTGTGTGTGGGCCATAAATAGGGGGATCATATGCTGTGGAGGGGGTATAAAATGTGCCATAAACTGTGCGGGGGCCATAAATAGGGGGATCATATGCTGTGGGGGTGGGGGGGTGGTATAAAATGTGCCATAAACTGTGTGTGGGCCATAAATAGGGGGATCATATGCTGTGGGGGGGGGGCGTATAAAATGTGACAAAAACTGTGCGGGGGCCATAAATAGGGGGATCATATGCTGTGTGGGGGGGGTAAAAAAAAGGGGGGTCATACACCGTGTGGGGGCTAAAAAAAGGGGGTTATATACCGTGTGATTGGCCAGAAAATGGGGGTCATATACCGTGTGATGGGCCAGGAAATGGGGATCATATACCGTGTGATTGGCCAGAAAAAGGGGGTCATATACCACATGCGCGTACTTTCATTTTTGGACCCGCTCGCTGTGCATGATGATGGCCCTCTAAAACTATTTCAATTTCATGTGGCCCCATGGGAAAATGAATTGCCCACCCCTGCTCCACTCTCATGGAGTCTGTTTCTGACAGTAGCCCGCTGGAGGCAGTTTTAAAGAGCTATGGCAGTGCTCCTCCTGTTCCTCCTCACATAAAGGAGCAGAAACAGATCCCAATCCTGGGCTAATGCCATTCCAAGACCCTGCCTGGTTCCTCTTGTGTAATGGCCCTTGTTCTGGCATCTGTTCCATGCTCTTGAAACTGTGCTGGAAGACACAGCAAACTTTCTTGTGACAGCACGTATGGATGTGCCATCCTGGGGGATCTGGACTACCTGTGCAAATGAATGGGCTGCAGGTACTGCTTCATGCTACCAGTAGTGGCAAGAATACTGGCAAATGCAAAACTAGAGAGGATAAGGTAATGGTAATAAAGTAATGGTTTTGTCTACCACCTGCAAGACCATTCCTTTTCTGGGGTTTGTTTTGCTACTGCCTCTCCAGGGAACCTGTAGTCACTTGCATTTACAATCACTTGTGCTTCCTTACTGGACAGATTGATATCCATAAGGATGGTTCATATAAATGTATGAAGAGATGTGTCATTTATACACTGTATTAGTATTGTACCGTAAAGTACAGCAAGGAAGCAATACAATGTAGACATCAGTGTAACATGTGAACTTTACAACTGAAATAACTATATACACTTATACAGAAAGTTTATTCTTATTATACAGTTATTTGTATTTAGTGCATTGATGCTAGGGACTCCGCTCTATTGGCCAGAGCAGAAGTTGTTTTGTAACTACATGGGCTATGTAGTTGTTCATTGAGTTGAATGGGCAGCTTGTAAATATGTCTAAAGCTTCCTCTGGTGACACTAACTAGTATTGGGAGAAAGGTAGGAACAAGTGCTTTGTATTGCATTTGCAGACTCGTAGACAATACACATTTACCAGTTTTGATTTTTCATTTATATTAAGTACATGTTAAGATTCCCTGATATATAAAAGCGTATCTCAAGGCTGTGTGCTGTATTGATACTGCTGCTCTCTGGCTTCAGACTCTGGGTCTTGTGTTTAGAGGAAAGTGAGACATCACTGGCCTTTTCGTGAGAGAAATAAACTCGTATGCTGCCACCGCTCATAGTAGTAATGAGATAATTAACCTTTTCTCTCTTGCTGATACTAGAAGGGTAATTACCCTTTTCACTGCTGATGATGAATATTGGACAGTTCATCTTTTTACCGCTTTGCTACCTATGCAATAGCAATGTGCTGACTAGTAGTTTCATTACTAGTAGTAGTAAACGTAGTGCTTTAGTCGCAAAAAAAAAAGGCCAGTATAGTAATTGTCTGATATATATATATATATATATATATATATATATATATACAGTACAGACCAAAAGTTTGGACACACCTTCTCATTACAAGAGTTTTCTGTATTTTCATGACTATAAAAATTGTAGATTCACACTGAAGGCATCAAAACTATGAATTAACACATGTGGAATTATATACTTAACAAAAAAGTGTGAAAAAACTGAAAATATGTCTTATATTCTAGGTTCTTCAAAGTAGCCACCTTTTGCATTGATTACTGCTTTGCACACTCTTGGCATTCTCTTGATGAGCTTCAAGAGGTAGTCACATGAAATGGTTTTCACTTCACAGGTGTGCCCTGTCAGGTTTAATAAGTGGGATTTCTTGCCTTATAAATGGGGTTGGGACCATCAGTTGTGTTGTTCAGAAGTCAGGTGGATACACAGCTGATAGTCCTACTGAATGGAGTGTTAGAATTTGTATTATGGCAAGAAAAAAGCAGCTAAGTAAAGAAAAACGAGTGGCCATCATTACTTTAAGAAATGAAGGTCAGTCAGTCCGAAAAATTGGGAAAACTTTGAAAGTGTCCCCAAGTGCAGTGGCCAAAACCATCAAGCGCTACAAAGAAACTGGCTCACATGAGGACCGCCCCAGGAAAGGAAGACCAAGAGTCACCTCTGCTGCGGAGGATAAGTTCATCCGAGTCACCAGCCTCAGAAATCACAGGTTAACAGCAGCTCAGATTAGAGACCAGGTCAATGCCACACAGAGTTCTAGCAGCAGACACATCTCTACAACAACTGTTAAGAGGAGACTGTGTGCAGCAGGCCTTCATGGTAAAATAGCTGCTAGGAAACCACTGCTAAGGACAGGCAACAAGCAGAAGAGACTTGTTTGGGCTAAAGAACACAAGGAATGGACATTAGACTTGTGGAAATCTGTGCTTTGGTCTGATGAGTCCAAATTTGAGATCTTTGGTTCCAACCACCGTGTCTTTGTGCGACGCAGAAAAGGTGAACGAATGGACTCTACATGCCTGGTTCCCACCGTGAAGCATGGAGGAGGAGGTGTGATGGTGTGGGGGTGCTTTGCTGGTGACACTGTTGGGGATTTATTAAAAATTGAAGGAATACTAAACCAGCATGGTTACCACAGCATCTTGCAGCGGCATGCTATTCCATCTAGTTTGCGTTTAGTTGGACCATCATTTATTTTTCAACAGGGAAATGACCCCAAACACACCTCAAAGACTGTGTAAGGGCTATTTGACCAAGAAGGAGAGTGATGGGATGTTACGCCAGATGACCTGGCCTCCACAGTCTCCAGACCTGAACCCAATCGAGATGGTTTGGGGTGAGCTGGACCGCAGAGTGAAGGCAAAAGGGCCAACAAGTGCTAAGCATCTCTGGGAACTCCTTCAAGACTGTTGGAAGACCATTTCAGGTGACTACCTCTTGAAGCTCATCAAGAGAATGCCAAGAGTGTGCAAAGCAGTAATCAAAGCAAAAGGTGGCTACTTTGAGGAACCTAGAATATAAGACATATTTTCAGTTGTTTCACACTTTTTTGTTAAGTATATAATTCCACATGTGTTAATTCATAGTTTTGATGATTTCAGCGTGAATCTACAATTTTGATAGTCATGAAAATACAGAAAACTCTTGGAATGAGAAGGTGTGTCCAAACTTTTGGTCTGTACTGTATATATAATATATCTTACTGTTCATTATTATGACCTCCATAATATGACGATACAAGGCATGATTTTGTTTCTTACGGATTATCACAGAATCTGTGAAAAAAGCCCCCATATTCAGGAGCCATATGATATGGATCTGAAGTAGAGCCATGTATATCAAGTCTTGCTATTAGAGGGAAACAATCACCAACAGGGCTGGCTAATAGGAAGGGCATAAGGGCCACATAACCCGGGATCTCTAATATCTTGGGGGCATAGGAGTCCTCCATCACTCTATGACTCTATAAAGAGCCTATGCATGAGAATGCATGCATCAAACGGGGGAGAAGCCTTTTCAACAATTTGTTATGGAGCCCTACTTATGCACCTGAATCTATACCCTGCACACCTTTCCAACCCCCCCTTTTAGAAAAAGGGAATCCCCTAATTGCTGTTTAGCAATCCTATCGAAACAAGATTTGGAGACGCACAGATGTAGTATTTGTTAAATGAACATTAAACCATACGCAATTAAAGGAATTGTCCATAGGATAGGTCATCAATATCAGATTGCGTGTGTCCAAAACCAGGTACTTCCACCAATCAGCTGATATCTGCACAGTGAATGGAGCTAGGAATAGATGGCTCTATACTCTGTAGTGGTAGTGCTTTGGCATTCAAGTTGGGTCAGGTTGGACCACCACCAAGCTCATATTGATGCCTCAAGGCAGGGGCACATGTAAAGATCATGGGACCCATAGCAAAAGTCTGAATTGCCCACTCTTCCATCCAAATAAAAAAGGCAGGGTAGAGAAAGACAGTGGTTGCAGAAGTAATGTATGTGGTTGCCTCTACCTACAGAGACCACAAGCCCACCTGAATGGCAGTAAACCTTTCAGTAAACCTGAATGGCAGTAAACCTTTCCTTTGATTTGACTATATACTAACTTACTGCTGATTTTTCTATTAAAGGGTTAATGATCTGACAATGTAGGGGGGCATGTATGACAGACTGTATCATAAATCTATGTAAGCAGAGCAGGGGGAAGGATTTATAATACTTGGATTTCCAGACATCAGTGTTGTGAGAGGGGTCCCACAGCATGGACAGGACATTCTGGGTAGAGAGAGTGAAGAGGCTGGCACATATTGAAAAGGAGACAGATCAAAGTGCAGGTTGCTGGAACCACCATCCATCAAAGTCACGCCACACAACAGTGGACCTCTGTGTAAGAACTGTACCTCTATTGTTTGAACTGTTGTACGAACTGTTATTGTATGAACTGTTTTTTTGCAACCCATATGTTTCCGGAGTTGTTTACCTGCACTTCCATTATGCTCATATAGCTCAGGAGAGTTGAAGACCATTAGGATGTGCCCTGGGGAAAACTACCACCACCATCAGGCAGTGTCGGACTGAAGTGCCTAGGGCCCACCAAAGAAACTTGTGCTGGGGACCCACCCAACAGATTCCTGGGAATCACAGCTCATTCTTGCATATGTGCTGACTGCCCAGCAACCAGCACCGCACATTACTGAATATTTTCCCTGTATTGTCATCTCCTATGCTACTGTACAGTCATGGCCAAAAGTTTTGAGAATGATACAAATATTAATTTTTACAAAGTCTACTGCTTCAGTTTTTCTAATGGCAATTTGCATATACTCCAGAATGTTATAAAGAGTGATCAGCTTAACAGCAATTACTTGCAAAGTCAATATTTGCCTAGAAAATGAACTTTATCCCCCAAAACACATTTCAACATCATTGCAGCCCTGCCTTAAAAGGACCACCTAACATCGTTTCAGTGATTGCTCCATTAACACAGGTGTGGGTGTTGATGAGGACAGGGCTGGAGATCAATCTGTCATGATTAAGTAAGAATGACACCACTGGACACTTTAAAAGGAGGTTGGTGCTTGCCATCATTGTTTCTCTTCTGTTAACCATGGTTATCTCTAAAGAAACACGTGCAGTTATCATTGCACTGCACAAAAATGGCCTTACTGGGAAGAGTATTGCAGCTAGAAAGATTGCACCTCAGTCAACAATCTATCGCATCATCAAGAACTTCAAGGAGAGAGGTTCCATTGTTGCCAAAAAGGCTCCAGGGCGCCCAAGAAAGACCAGCAAGCGGCAGGACCGTCTCTTAAAAGTGTTTCAGCTGCGGGATCGGGCTACCAGCAGTGCAGAGCTTGCTGAGGAATGGCAGCAGGCAGGTGTGAGTGCATCTGCACGCACTGTGAGGTGGAGACTCTTGGAGCAAGGCCTGGTCTCAAGGAGGGCAGCAAAGAAGCCACTTCTCTCCAGAAAAAACATCAGGGACAGACTGATATTCTGCAAAAGGTACAGGGAGTGGACTGCTGAGGACTGGGGTCAAGTCATTTTCTCTGATGAATCCCCTTTTCGATTTTTTGGAACATCTGGAAAACAGCTTATTCGGAGAAGAAGAGGTGAGCGCTACCACCAGTCTTGTCTCATGCCAACTGTAAAGCATCCTGAAACCATTCATGTGTGGGGTTGCTTCTCAGCCAAGGGAATCGGCTCTCTCACAGTCTTGCCTAAAAACACAGCCATGAATAAAGAATGGTACCAGAATGTCCTCCAAGAGCAACTTCTCCCAACCGTCCAAGAGCAGTTTGGCGCTCAACAATGCCTTTTCCAGCATGATGGAGCACCTTGCCATAAAGCAAAGGTGATAACTAAATGGCTCAGGGAACAAAACATAGAGATTTTGGGTCCATGGCCTGGAAACTCCCCAGATCTTAATCCCATTGAGAACTTGTGGTCAATCATCAAGAGACGGGTGGACAAACAAAAACCAACAAATTCAGACCAAATTAAAGCATTGATTCTGCAAGAATGGACTGCTATCAGTCAGGATTTGGGCCAGAAGTTGATTGAGAGCATGCCAGGGAGAATTGCAGAGGTCCTGAAGAAGAAGGGTCAACACTGCAAATATTGACTTGCTGCATTAACTCATTCTAACTGTCAATATAAGCTTCTGTTACTCATAATATGAATGCAATTATATTTCTGTATGTGATAAAAACATCTGACAAACACACATAAAAACCAGAGGGCAGCAGATCATGTGAAAATATAATATTTGTGTCATTCTCAAAACTTTTGGCCATGACTGTACATGTCCCAATAACTCTATGGCCAAATCATGCATAGTATTGTATGGGGAATGACATGGCCATGGATCACTACATGCATGTGCAAGATTTTAGTGAGGGAATTGTGACGCAGGTATTGCACACAGGGCTGCCCTCAAGAATAATAGGGCCCCCTCCTCCCCAATGTATTTTACAGTTTCCTTACCTGGGGCTCCCACATAGTATATATAATGTGACCCCACACAGTATAACATGCTTCCAGGAGCCCTCCCCCACAGTATAATGCTTCACAGTGGCCCCACACAGTATAATATGCTCCCTAGAGTCCCTCCCAGTATAATGCTCTACAGTGACCCCCACACAGCACAATATGCTTCCCAGAGAGACCAAGAGACCACCACAGTATAATATGCTCCCCAATGTCCCCACTGTATAATGCTCCACAGTGGCCCCTCACAGTGTAATACTCCCAATGATTAGAAGTCTTAAGCCATTTCAGACAAACCCGATGAAATACATTTTGACAAATATTTGTGACATTAGGCCCTCATTTTGGTGCTAGTATTGTACTCTGGGATCTTCTCAGTGGAGGCCCAGGGAAGGTGAGGAAAAAAAAAAAACAAGCACTTATACTCACCTTGTCTCCCCTTTCCTGGGGCACCCGCATGGCGTCCAGTAGTACCTGGCTTCCTCTACCTGCCTCTGGCTAATTTCACGCACCCTGGGGTCACCGCTGAGGCCCAGTCACAGGTTTCACAGTGACATCAGCCAGAGGCTGGAAGAGGTCTTAAGAGGACGCCAGATGCCAAGGAGAGGTCACCTCCCCTGGTCCTCCTCTTATTATACTTTTGGCTCTGAGAAACTTTTGGAAAATTCAGGTTCAGTCTGTCTGTGCCACTGCCACTGATGAAGCAGCTCAGGAAGGCGCTGCTACTCCAGCAAGTAAGCTCTATTGGATAGGGGCTTGATGGCATGTACATACATCATATGATGCCGGGCCCCTTTCTATTAATGATGTGGCCGGGCTACAACCCTTCCTGGATCCTCTGGGGCACTGGAGGATGCTGTAATCAGGTACCCTGCAGGTCCCTTCAGCTCTACACCAGCCTAGGAGTAGAAATGAAGGTATAGGTTGAGACAACAAGCCATGACAAGCGATGTTGGTACTAGTACTCCTACTCCTAGCCTCTGGGTTCCCTCCAATGGGTTGCTGCACTGTCCAGGAGACTCAAAATTGTATATTGCATTGTTTCTTAACTTCCCACACACCTTCACAGTGGCACCAACAAGAGTCCCCAGGGACAGGAAACAACATGAAGCCATCATTTTAAGAGGTTCCTCCATCACTTAGACTCCAGTTGTTTCTTGCCCCTGTGCATTTGGAAGTTGTTCTTTTGGTGCCGGTACCAATGCAAGTACTCTCCCAGCTTCCCCTACTCCCTAGCTTGCTAGGAGAGCTGGACCAGTAAACAAGCAGCCTGGATAAGCATGAGGCTTCCTTACCTGTTCTCAAGCATAAGTTTGCAGCAGCCACAGGTCTTCCCTTCCCTGATAAGTTTTATGGGGAATGGTTCACTGTCTACCCAGCTATGGGAGCCTCCCTGGGGCCAGAGATGCCCTCTCCCCATAGTTTCTTCTCCAGCGGAAGGTGGAGCGGTCATGCATGCAAGCGCCGACCACTCTACTTTACATTACATTACATTACACTTTAGAGTCCAGTGTCCAGCCTCAGCGCTCCTAGCCAGTGTATTCCAGACTAGTGTTGGAGCTGTGTTTCCTTTATGGAAGTGCTGCCCTCCGCCCAGAAGGTTCCCCTAGGGTCCCTCCCACTAACCACCTCTCTTTGCTGATTTTAGGATGGGGCCGTTTTTCTGCAAGCAGCACTTTTCTCTCCGCATTATAGTCTATGGGGTCCGCGGGTATACCCAGGTGACCGATTTTTTATGCTTATAGGTTTCCCCCCGCCGGGCCCCCCCCCCCCCCCCCCCCCCCCCCCACACCACAAACAGAAAAGAAGCGCACCAAAGCCCTTTTCTTTTCTTTTTTTTTCCCTTTCTTTCCTCTCTTCCCCTTCGCTCCCCAACAAAAAAAAAAAAAAAAAAAAAAAAAAAAAAGGGGGTTTCTCGCCGGGGGGGCCCCCCCCGGAGGGATTTTCCCGCCCCCAAACCGATTTTCTTACCGTTGACCTATCTACAGGCGCAGGGGGGGCCCCCACCATCCGTTCTTGCCGCCCCCCCTTTTTACCGGGGGCGGGGCCGCCGGGCCCCCCCCATTGCTTGAATAGGGGGGGGGCCCGCCGGGGGCCGGCTGAACCGATGGTCTGGGGGGGGTTTGGCTGTTGGGCCTGTGAACCGAGAGCAAGGCAGGTGGTTTGGTCTCCGCAACCAGAAATGAACGCACACGCGGTAGTTCAAGAAAAGAATATATATTTACTATAAGTTAATAAAGGCTATTTGAAGGTAAAATGACAGGGATAAAGACAAGCAAAAAAATATACAATATAGCATGAACAATTTCAAGGCAAATTCTGCAATGGTTTCTACTTTTACTCTGTCCAATTCTGCAGTATGGACACTGAATGAACAATATACTCAAAACTATCCCTAACTGACCCTGACATCACATTTGGGTGCACCCCCTTTCCCCCAGTGGTCCAGGTGGACCGCTTACAGTCTGTAGAAGCGCGCGGTGGGGCCCAAAGTCGTTCCTTTCTTTTATAGCGAAACGTCCTCTCCTCACGGTTATCAGGATCTTGGGAGAAATGAAGTCCTTTTTAACAGGGAAACCCAATGAATGCAATGTAATCCAACAGCAGATTCCACTCAGCACACTGACAGTCCTGCCGAATCCATACACTGAGCTGGGATGTAAGCCGGGGTTTAGCAGGTGCTGTCCAGTACATCAACAGCACTGCGAGTCTCTATCTGTGGTATCCATATACACAGTCACAATGTCAGTCTCACTGATCAGCCACTGAGCACAGTTCCTTTCACGTGGACTCACTAGTCCTGTTGTCTCTTTACACTCTGTTTGTCTCTGGACCAAGATACAGCTTAGCTGTACAGAAAAATCTCCACACCAGTTCAATACAACACTTGCTAAGATGGCTGCTGCTCTCTGTCTCGTCACTTCCTGCTTCTCTGCTCACATTCTGTCTGCAGAACAGGCAAGCTGACATAAAAGGGGGGGAGTCACTCCAGCATCATGTCACAATTACAATGGCTGCTGTCTTAAAGGAACAGAATCACAGAAATACATTCAACATTAACAGTTTATACAGACAAATAAAGCTTAGGACAACATTGGCTGTCTCTTACATATTCCCCCCCACTTTAAGATTGGCAGTCCCTGCCTATGACTGTATATCCAGAGGGTTGTACTTTTATGCACAGGGTGGTAGTATACCGATGTATGGCAGGCCAAACAAACTCATCCTGCGCATACCGAACAGGGGGAATACCAGCATTTGGCCTAGTGGTCCGTCTGAGGACCGGTGGTATATTATGGGGTGCTGCAGCTATGGGCTGAGAAGGACCAGCGGATTCCGCACCAGAGGGGGCACAGGCCGGAGATATAGTAGTCACAGGTGGAACATCCCCAGGAGCAGGGATCGGCCAACAATCATCCTCCCGTCTGAGGCCCATTCCGCACCTCCATTCTCTGACTGTGGGAGCTCATTCACATTGGCAAGCCCATCATGATTTGTCCCTTCAGAATGACACAGGCGCAACATATTTCGGTGAAGTACTCGAACACAATCAGTTCCTTCTTTCTGGACCTGATACACTGGCCCATTCGCATACTTGCGGCCAACAACACGATACGGCAAAGCCTCCCATCGGCTTTCCAATTTCCCTTGGGGTTTCTTGACACGAACTAGCACCAGGTCGCCTGGTTGCAATGGTGCTTCTTGCACTGGGGTCTTATCAGGATGGGGATGTTCTTGCAGGCGCTGCCGCACCAATCGATGGATCGTCTCAAGTCTCTGCCGGTGCGCCCGCACCCAAGAGGTTGGATCCCTCGGAGGGAACCCATCCACATCATCCAACTGTAATTCTCCTACACTTCGCCCAGACCGCCCAAAGAGAAGTGTATAAGGAGAGTACCCCGTTGTAGAATGGACCTGATTGTTATAGGCCCACACCATTTCAGACAAGAACTGAGGCCACTGTAACTTCTTGTCTTCCTCCAGAGTCCGCAGCATCTGTAGCAGAGTTCTGTTGAATCTTTCACAGGCCCCATTTCCCTGAGGGTGGTATGGAGTCGTGTGCGACTTCTTTATCCCGTAGATACGTTGAACTTCTTTCATTACGTGTCCCTCAAAGCAGGCACCCTGGTCGGAGTGGATGCGTTTAGGGCACCCATATACTCGAATGAAATCTTGGTACAGAGCACGAGCTGCTGACTCAGCTGTCTGGTCCTTGGTGGCGGTTACCACCGCAAATTTGGTGAAGTGATCCACCATTACGAGGCAATACTGGTGTCCGCTATTGGATGGGCCCACCATTAGATAGTCTATCATGACGATTTCTAAAGGTTCCTGGGTCACGATGGTTTGCAGGGGAGCTCTCTGTTCTATTGCCTTATGGATCTCACAAGTTCGACAGCTGCGGCATACTTCTTCGACCATTTGACGAAGACCAGGGCAGTAAATCAGTCGCTGTAACCAACGAAAGGTCTTCTCATGACCAAAATGTCCATTCTTATTATGAGCCTCAACTGCCAACGAGCGAGCCAGTTCACTAGGCACCACAATTTGGTATCGAATGTCGATCTCAGAAGGTAAATAGACCTTTCGGCATAGCACTCCATTTTTCATCTCCAACTTTTCCCACTGACTCAGAACAGATAATATCTCACGTGTCAGTCGTTCTCTTTCCTCTCTACAGGGCTTCTGGCCTTTCTCAACACACTTGATCATCTGTGCCAGCCCCTCATGGGTCTGTTGTATCTGTGCCCATTCCTGTCGTGAGGGACCAAAGAAAGGAGCCATTTCAGTCCCCTCCATCTCAAACTGATTAGTGGCGGTCAAGGCCTGTGAAAATCTGCTGAAGTCGGGCACCTCCACATGCTCCAATTCATGATCCACGTCTACTGTGGGGGTCTGGGCGGTTACCCTAGAAAGCCCGTCAGCATTCTGGTTCTCTGTCTTGGACCGATACTTAATGCGGTAATTGAACTTAGTCATTCGGGCTATCCACCTCTGCTCTAACGCCCCGAGCTTGGCATTTTCCAGGTGAGCTAGTGGGTTGTTGTCAGTCAGTACTAAAACTTCAGCACCGGTCAAATATTCAGAGAATTTCTCGGTCATGGCCCATACCAGTGCCAACAGCTCCAACTTAAATGAACTATAATTCTCGGGGTTTCTTTCAGAATCTCTCAAAGACCGGCTGCCGTACGCTATGACCCTCTCCTGGCCATCCTGAAGCTGGGAAAGCACTGCTCCAAGACCATACAGGCTTGCATCCGTATACAGCTGGAACGGCAAGTGGTAATCAGCATATGCCAAGATTGGGGCTGTTGTCAGTGCATCCTTTAATGCCTGGAAGGCTTGTTCCTGTTCAGGTCCCCACTTCACGGACCGGTTCTTTGGACCACCGGATGTGCCTCGTAGGAGAGCATTAAGTGGTGCTGCTACCTTGGCGAAATCCTTAATAAACCGTCGATAGTAACCGGCTACTCCAAGGAACGCCCTCACTTCTCGCAGGGTAGTCGGTATTGGCCAATCTTGAACAGCCGCTATCTTGTCTCTTGATGGTCTCACCCCTTCTCCTGATACGCGGTGACCCAAGTAATCAATTTCAGATTGGAACAACCGACATTTACTGGGTTTCAATTTGAGCCCATGTTCCCGCAATCTTCGAAATACTTGCCCCAACTGGTGGAGATGGTCTTCAAAGGTCGCAGAATACACTATAATGTCATCCAAGTAGATGAGAGTGAACTCAAAGTTGAAGTCACCGAGACATTTCTCCATCAACCGCTGAAACGTTCCGGGTGCATTTGTCAACCCGAAGGGCATCCGGTTAAATTCGTATAGTCCCATGGGCAAGATGAATGCCGTCTTCTCCTTGTCTTTTGTGGCCATCGGCACCTGCCAATACCCACTAGCCAGATCTAGTGAGGAGAAGTACCGGGCTCTCCCCAGCGCTGAGAGGGACTCCTCAATCCGTGGCAAGGGGTAGGAATCTCGTACGGTGCAAGCGTTTAACTTCCGATAGTCTACGCAAAATCGGATGGACCCATCTTTTTTTCTTACTAACACCACAGGAGCTGCCCAGGGACTCTGGCTTTCTTGGATGATCCCACCCTGTAGCATCTTAGCTAACAGTTCTTTTACTTCCTGATACAACTGTGGAGGAATTTGTCGGTAGCGCTCTCTAATTGGAGGGGTGTCTCCTGTGGGAATCTCATGGTAGATCCCTGTGGTACATCCAAAATCTTCAGCATACCGTGAAAAGGCGGCTCGGTTCTCCCACAACAGTTCATCTACCTTCTGCACACATTCCAGAGAACATGAACTTGCATCCATCTTCATCTGTTCTCGAATTGCACGGCCATTCCATTCAGAGGTGGGTTCCTCATCTTCTCCCATGGACACAGTTACGGTCCACTCATCCCTTTCAGTCGGCTTCAGCTGCATTGGAGTTACTTTCCTTACTTCCTCCGGAGTCACATAGATGTTAGCCAGCTGCCTCCCTGGGGTCAGGTCCACACTCTGGTCCTGAGTGTTTACACATCGAAGTGGTACTCTTCCATTGCGAACTATTGCCAAGGAACGGGCCACTAGCGGATCAACACCTCCTTCGGCTGCCTGCAGTGGTTCTACCAACACAGCTATGCCCTCTAGTTTCCGACAGGTGCCTACGGGCATAGACACTATTGTCTCCCGACTGGGTGGCAGTGTAACTTTTGTATGCAAAGGAACTGAAATTCGAGCCAGAGGACGCTGCGCATCCGAACTTTTCTGTAAGCCACATGTCCGGATCAGCCGCTGGAAAGCTGTTTGAGTAGGCCGATGGGTGGTGGTTTCTTTCCAATAACCGTGACCTTTCTTTTCAAAGAGGATCTGATCTAATTCTTTTAACACATTCATCCCCAAAATGACAGGGACCTTTACTTCATGTGACTCCTGTACCACCACAATGCCTTTCCTACCCAGATCTTGGCCACATACCCGGACATTCATCCAGGCCACTCCCACGACTGGAACTGGTAACTGGTTAGCTGAGACCACTCGTACGAATGTATGGGGATCATATTTCACATGTTGCTGGAAGTACCGTTCATAACAGTCTCTACTCAAGGTCGTTACTTGGGAACCCGTGTCAATCATCCCGGTAACCGGAATACCCTCCATTTCCACCTGTATAACAGGACTTGCAGCGATCAGGTCATCATTAGGGCATTCTCCCCACATAGTCTCCTTGTCAGTCTCCCCTACTACACGCCCTACAGCAGCAGGGGACTTCAGTTTAACGGCGGTCTCTCATAAGTTTGTCGCTGCTCTGGACATCTAGCAGCAACGTGGCCCATCCGTCCACACTCCCAGCAGCGTATCTCCCGTCGTTCTGGCCATCTGTTTGGGCCCCTTCGGTAAGCCCCTTCGATTTCTCCTGAGCACTGCATTAACTGATTTGGACCCCTTCGGTAGGTCCTATCCTCATCCCTCCAGCGGGGTGGTGGGTGATTCTGATTTTCTGGGTATGGACGGCTCACCCTTTCACCTCCAGTTTTCTGGAAGTCTGCAATTTTCATAGAATGTTCATCACAACGGGTGTGCAAGTGTTCCATTTGCTCTTGCAGTTTCTGCATTACTGTGAGAATTTCTTTAACCGTCCCCTTTTCTACTGTCTCTGAGCCAGAACTAGCCCCCTTTGACAAAGTAACTCCAACTGCGGTCTGGGGCTTCGGGAACATACTATTGGCACGGGAGATGGCCTCTACCTGTACATCATGGAATTTAGCATCAGTCTCTCGTCGTATAAAATCCTGCATAGTCACAGTTAAACTGCCGTCACGTATCCCCAGGACAAACTGGTCACGGAGAGTCCGATCAGGGTTACAGAAGGCTGGCGAGCCCCCTCTTTCCTTCACTTGAATATCTCGGAGCAGTTCTTGTAGGGCATTTGCATATTGAGGAAGGCTTTCATTCTCCTGTTGTACCCTCTGGAAGAACCGAGCCTGCAGAGACCCCAGCAATGCAGTTTCTCCATAAATGGTTTCTAGAATCTGGACTACTTGCTCAAATGTCTGCCTTTGTTCAAATGGCCTCAATATCACCGTGGTCTTAGCATCCCCTTGTAATGTCAATATTGCTAGCTCTACTAGTACTTCTGGTGCGGTCTGGTACATTCGCTGTATCATTTGTATCTGTTCCACCCACATACTCACTGACATATTATTGCCATCAAATTTAGCTAACTGACTCATTATAGCCCCTGCTGGCATTCTTCCTCCAGCACCATTCTCCCGAACGGGTGCGTCACCGTCCATTCTGGTAAGCGGATCCTGCCGACTACACCAATTTGTGAACCGAGAGCAAGGCAGGTGGTTTGGTCTCCGCAACCAGAAATGAACGCACACGCGGTAGTTCAAGAAAAGAATATATATTTACTATAAGTTAATAAAGGCTATTTGAAGGTAAAATGACAGGGATAAAGACAAGCAAAAAAATATACAATATAGCATGAACAATTTCAAGGCAAATTCTGCAATGGTTTCTACTTTTACTCTGTCCAATTCTGCAGTATGGACACTGAATGAACAATATACTCAAAACTATCCCTAACTGACCCTGACATCACATTTGGGTGCACCCCCTTTCCCCCAGTGGTCCAGGTGGACCGCTTACAGTCTGTAGAAGCGCGCGGTGGGGCCCAAAGTCGTTCCTTTCTTTTATAGCGAAACGTCCTCTCCTCACGGTTATCAGGATCTTGGGAGAAATGAAGTCCTTTTTAACAGGGAAACCCAATGAATGCAATGTAATCCAACAGCAGATTCCACTCAGCACACTGACAGTCCTGCCGAATCCATACACTGAGCTGGGATGTAAGCCGGGGTTTAGCAGGTGCTGTCCAGTACATCAACAGCACTGCGAGTCTCTATCTGTGGTATCCATATACACAGTCACAATGTCAGTCTCACTGATCAGCCACTGAGCACAGTTCCTTTCACGTGGACTCACTAGTCCTGTTGTCTCTTTACACTCTGTTTGTCTCTGGACCAAGATACAGCTTAGCTGTACAGAAAAATCTCCACACCAGTTCAATACAACACTTGCTAAGATGGCTGCTGCTCTCTGTCTCGTCACTTCCTGCTTCTCTGCTCACATTCTGTCTGCAGAACAGGCAAGCTGACATAAAAGGGGGGGAGTCACTCCAGCATAATCTAACAAAAATAAAAGTGGCTGTTTTAAAAAAAGAAAAAAAAAAAAAAAAAAATAAAAAAAAAAAGTTTTAAAAAAAAAAAAAAGCTTTGGACAACATTGGGTGTCTCTTACAGACCCCAACAGATCACATTCTGTGGATAGGTCATTAGTATGAAAGTTCGATTTGGGGCTAGAAAACCCCTTAGATACACTATTAAATGTGGCTTCTAACTACTTTCTTATTTGAGATAGCCTTACAAGCTATGTTCAGAGCCAGTGATTTTAATATATAAACACATAACTTTAATCAAATGAAAAATGTTATGGTAGACGATAAGCCTAAAGGACATCCAGTGCTGTGCCCAGCAAGTTGCTTTGGATTTACTACCCATGCTCCTCTGTGAATGCCCACTTGTCAACCATCTTATTTATCTCTGTATAAATATTTAGAACTACAGATAATACTGTCAGTATGCTAGATATTATTTCAGAAAGCTTTACGACATTTTTCAGCTATAAAATAAATAATAATTGCGCTCCATAATGCCCTGTGGGATTGTAGTCTCAGAACCCCTTGTTCTCTATTTCCTTACCTTATTCTCTCAAGTGAAAAGGAATCTTTGAATTTACGTTTGATTTATTTTCTTTCCTATACAGCTAATTCACTTTCTGAAAGATTTTTGGATCTCTTGGAATTGTTAGAGACCTTTATACACACGTGGACAAAATTGTTGATACCCCTCGTTTAATGAAAGAAAAAACCACAATGGTCACAGAAATAACTTGAATATGATAAAACTGGAATTTGCCAAACTACATGTTGACAAGCCACGAAGCTTCTGGGAGAATGTCCAATGGACAGATGAGACAAAAATCAAAATTTTTGGCAAGGCACATAAGCTCTATGTTCAGAGACGGAAAAATGAAGCATATCTTGAAAAGAACACTGTCCCTACTGTGAAACATGGAGGAGGCTCTGTTATGTTCTGGGGCAGCTTTGCTGCATCTGGCACAGGGTGTCTTGAATCTGTGCAGAGTACACTAAAATCTCAAGATTATCAAGGGATTCTAGAGACAAATGTGCTGCTCATTGTCAGAAAGCTTGTTTCAGTCGCAGGTCATGGGTCTTGCAACAGGAGAATGACCCAAAACACACAGCTAAAAACACCCAAGAATGGCTAAGAGGAAAACATTGGACTATTCTGAAGTGGCATTCTATGAGCCCTGACCTAAATCCTATTGAGCATCTTTGGAAGGAGCTGAAACATGCTGTCTGGAAAAGGCACCCTTCAAACCCGAGACAACTGGAGCAGTTTGCTCGTGAGGAGTGGGCCAATATACCTGTTGAGAGGTGCAGAAGTCTCATTGACAGTTACAGGAATCGTTTGATTGCAGTGATTGCCTCAAAAGGTTGTGCAACAAAATATTAAGTTAAGGGTACCATCATTTCTGTCCAGGCCTGTTTCATGAGTTTTCTTTTTTAAAAAATTCTGTTGAAGCATGGTTGAAACGCAATGTCTGACTTTTATTTGTTCATTTTCATAGAATTTTTATATATTATTACTTTTGTCAGATTCAAGTTATTTCTGTGACCATTGTGGGTTTTTCTTTCATTAAACGAGGGGTACCAACAATTTTGTCCATGTGTGTATGCATTATTTGTCATAACATCAGCTGTAGTAGCCATAGCGGCTGTTACGGGGCCCGCAACTTTAGTTTTTTTATTTATTTACCGCTCCTGCTCACGGCTGCTTCCACTTTCCCTTCTGCCCTCCAGGGAGCACCATGCGTCCAATATGACATCCCTGATGCTGAACAGGGCCCCCTGTAGGGCAGAAGAGGAAGCAGAGAGGCGGCCATGAGCAGGAATGGGGATCGGTAAATAAGGCTGCTGGCCTGCAGCAAGAGTATTTGTTGGGCGGTTCCATTTGGACCGAATACGTCTGTAGTGAAACTGCTACCGTGTTTCTCAGAAAATAAGACAGGATCTTATATTATTTTTTTTTCTCCAAAAAAAGGACTAGGGCTTATTTTCGGGGTAGATCATAATTTTTTTCCATGGACAAAAATCATACATTTGATCACTTTTTATTCTAATTTTTATTAGAGGCGAAACAGTGAAAAAAAAACTGCAGTTCTGCACTTTTGATTTTTTTTTTCCCGCTATGACATACACCGTACGAGAAAAATGTTTTTATAAGTCTGTAGACTGGGCGTTTTCAAACACAGGGGTGCCTAATGTGTATGTGTTTCACACATGTTTTAGTTTTATATGTATTCTAGGCAGGTAGGGGGATTTGAACTTTTTTTTTTTTCCTTTTTATATATTTTTAAAATTTTTTTTTTTTTTACTATTTTATTAACCCCCCAGGCTTGAACCTGAAATCGTCCCGTAGACTGCAATACAACTGCTTTGCAGTCCATGGGAAATTCACTAGTTACACCCGAGTATAACATATTAATAGGATATGCCATAATAACTTTATAATTATGGGGATCCTACACTACAGCATGTCTTTTGGACCTGCTCGGTACTGCAATCATTTTGAAACCAGGTAAAAGGGCTGACATGTGATCTTTTGTCCCACAATGTCCAGTTGAACCCTCTCCAGTATCTGCTGAATGTGCTCCCTAGAACCATTGGGAAATAGGCAGCCAGGTTGTTTTAACATATTTTCAATTCAGCCAAAATCTTGATTCCTAGCTGCTGGAAACAAACATCACATCCTGATCTTCATGATCCGTTAGTTAGATTGAGAGATGTAACACCTCATTGCCTCTCTCAATGACTCCTTGGAACAATTCCAATTGATCTGGGACCCCGGGATAAATATTGAAAATCTCGAATCTCCTGAGGGACACTAATGGTATGCGTGAGAAGGAGAAACATCCTAACCTACCTACTAGTTCTCCCTATGCTCCTGCTTCCCCCCTCTTTCCTTCTCTGTCTTCATGTGTCTTGTTTTGATTATTTGATGTGTTTTATATGTATAATTATTGTATACTTTTAGTGTATTTTGGTGGTCTACCCTCTTTGACCCATCATTGCTGGACCTCCCTTGACAGTACTAAATTGCTATTGCATGTATCTCTTTCTCTTTTTGCTCAGATGTATTCTATATATCTATGTTGTTTTGTTTATTGTCAATTCTCTAATAAACATACAGCTAAACATAATTAAGGGGATCCAGTCCTACGAATGAAGTGAACAAAGTCCCATCCTGCTTTTTCCCATCACAACAGAGTTCCAGTCCATTCCTTGTGCAGGAAACAAAGTGAATCAGTGCTCAGGTTTCTTTCACAGTGGGAGGCCAGGAGTACTCATTGAACACAGTGGCCTCTTCAAACCAGCTGATTAGTGGTGATCCGGTATGTTGGACCCCACTGATCATATGCTGATGAGATATCCTAAGGATAATCAATCAGGTAATCAATATATACAGTATGTTAGAAAGCGCAGTGTGATAAACACTCCTGTTGCCTTAAGGTTACCGTACCAACATAGAAGTTTCTGCAGTTTTCAGAGCTCTGCTATGCTGATTCAATCAGCAACTAACAAGGGATATTTAAACTCTGTTCCTGCCCACCCAGGTGCCTGCTATTAGTTTGTACTTTAGTGAGTCTCTGAACTCAGATTGTTTGTGCTAGATTACTGTATTACTGACCATAGGCCTGTTACTGGAAATTAGTTTGTCTTCTGATTTTGGCTTTGACGATACTTCTCAGACCGACCTTTTGGCTTGGACGTGTTCTCTCTTCTGATTCATCTCTCTGGTCTAGATCTGGCTTGCGTGTTTGTTGTCAGTTCTGGGTTGATTTCAGTTTGTAGAGTGTGTATTTCTTATACTAGTCTCTGTGGTCATAACTTGGGTCCAAATTGAGCACAGGTCAATCTGGCTATGCTGGTGAAGACGTTTGGGTGCCCAGGATCTCTCAGCGCTATGTGAGATTTAGTTACCTTATTCTACTACACTCTGTTGTCAGACAGATCCTACAATTTTTGATATTTGCTCCAGTGATAACATCATATAAAAATATGTCCATGAAAGCCTTTTTAAATTTAAATCGCTCACTACTTGTATAGCCAAACTACACATATGTCACAGAAGGTGGTATTGAATAAGGGGTGTCCAGCCTTCTAAAATTGCTCACTAAGTGGCCCCAATTATACAGTATCTCTAATAGTTAAATTGAATAGATTTACCCCAGATCAATCTGTAATGTCCTAAGTACCTATTTAGTTTTGGGTAGTCAATACACTATTTCCATTGCCCATAAAATAAGTAATAAATTCTTGTGTGCTGATTGCCCAGCATTTATTTTATGCTGTCAAAATGATAGCTTCAATACCAGCATGATGTCAACAATTTTACCTGGCACTAACTTATTCTTTTGCATTTGAGGGTTGCGGTCTTCAGTCCTCCAGGGGATCTAGAATTATACTCATATTTCATAAACAAATCACAACTTCACAAATATGTCCCCTTCCTTTTTCAATTTGCTGCTGTGCATGAGTTAAACAACTGACATAAGGAGAAACAGAGGTGGAGAATGTGGCACCTGCCAATTTTTCCACTTCATTATTTTTAGTTGGACAGTGATATATTGCATTCATGAAATAGGCTATAAAACATCTGCTACCTGTAGAAGCAACAGCTTCTCAGCTCTCTTCACATTATTTACACATTATAGCTGCTGCAATAAGTCTGTGATCCTAAAGTTGCTAATTGTATTGATGTAGATGTTCACAAGTAACATATCTAATCACTTATAGGGAGTGGTATAGGTAGCATATGTGATATGGTATATTACATTATACACTGCATCACACTGGCATCCCTTTTTTTATATACAATGCAAAAAAAATAGTCTTGATTAAAAATATCCTATGGTTTTGTGTCTTCAGCTCCTATGAAGACTGTGTGAGATGTTACTCCCTTCCATCTGCCCCATCCTCTAGTTATTCATGGCTGGATTACAAATCAAAACTTACATTTAGTTGAGTGGAGAATTCACAAGTAAAGTTTTGCTGCAAACCAAACGAACTGCGTATACTACGTGTAATTGTATAAACCACAAAAGAAAATGCAAGATCTACAGTATAATTGATTAATCTTTGATCTACTGATTTAGGTTGGACAGAATATTTGGAAATTTAGGCAATACATTGTGAATCATGTTGGGACATATTTGTCTGGTAGGCATGTCACTTACATTTGGAGGGTTAGCAAGTGGTAAGGATACAGATAATATATTGTATAAGTGCAGGTGGAAACCACACATAGTTTGTTTGTAGCCTGTAGCCATGTAGAAAAATAATAAGAATTTGCGTTTGTACAAATTTGTGCCCAATCAATCAAAAAGGAATTTGTGCCGCATTGATGGAGGAGAGGAAAGCCTAACACACCATTGCCATTTCAGTGAATCCCAAAGATGTTTAATGAAGTCAGGGAAAGGGTTTTTCCACACCAAACATCACACTAATCCGAATAATGTGGTTGACCTACAGGATAGGCAGTGTCAGAATGGAGTGACTAGGGTCCACCAGTAAAATTCATTCTGGGGACCCACTACACAACTACATGCGCATATTACCTGACACTGATTCCTACAATTAGAGATGAGAGAATCGAAGCTGACAAAGTGGAATTCAATCTGAATTTCAGGGAATCCTCGATTTGCATTGAATCCGGATTTCCTCACGCTTCGTGGTATCGAATTGCATTTTAAACTAAGGACATGTCGAAATAGCCTTTAGAAAGGCTATGCTACTCCTACCTTTGCCGTTGCATCACGCCCCCTGTGATGTCCTGGTCCTTCTCATTCATGTAGGAAAAGAATAAAGATGGCCGCCGAGCATGCGCACAGCCGCTCGTGTAGGAATAGAAAAAAGATGGCCGCCGGACATGTGTACAGCCGCTCATGTAGGAATAGAAAAATGATGGCCGCCGGACATGCGCAGAGCCACTCGTGTAGGAATAGAAAAAAGATGGCCGCCGGACATGCGCAGAGCCACTCGTGTAGGAATAGAAAAAAGATGGCTGCCGGACATGCGCAGAGCCACTTGTGTAGGAATAGAAAAAAGATGGTTGCCGGACATGCGCAGAGTCGCTAGTGTAGGAATAGAATAAAGAGGGCCCCCGAGCATGCGCAGAGCCAACAGCGAGGAGGACCAGGACATCGCAGGGGGCACGATACAATGGCAAAGGTAGGAGTAGGCTATTCCAATGTGTTCTTAGTTTAAAATGCATATCCTCATATCCCCAGGCTCTCTGCAGCCAGGAAAATAGCTGTTTTTTAATGCGATTTTCCACAAATTAATTTGGATCGAATCGAATAGTTTTGGGAAATTCGGCGAAGCTGCCGAATCGAATTTTTGAGTCATCGAATTCAGTCATCTCTACCTACAATGTCATCGACATAAATGTATTTTTCAATAGAAGTTTGCTGCCTAGCCCTTGCCTCTAATTGTTTCTGTCCTGGGCTAGTGTCAGCAGCTTGCTGCCTGGTTCTTGACTTGAGCTAGGACTCTTTTACCTTTGTGAGCTCAGGATATGTGGCCACAAAGCAGCAGGTTTCAGGTAGCAGCAGGATTCTGTAAGATGATTGTGGTCTCTGCAGTATAATGGAGAAGATGAAGCCCATATTGGAGGGATACTGGTTGACCTGATTCTGCTTCTAGATGTCATCTCAGCCACCCACCGTGTCTAAAGTATATAAAATAAACTAAATAATTCTTAAATAACTGAATCAAGAGTCCACCGGGGTATTTTCTGTTCACTTGTTGGCCAGTCTAAACCTGGTCCTGGGTCTCAAACACAGGTCCTTGTGTATGAGAAGCAAGAACACTAATAGTTTAATACTATTTAAAGGTGTTTTCTGGGCAAAAAAAAATCTTTTTTTTTTTAAAAGGTCTGTTAGTGCTATTAATGGGTTAATAAGTACACCCATATACCTTTAGCAGTGTTTTGCGTGATGTCTGTCTTTCTCTAGGAGCTCCTGGCATCTTCTGCATTTGTTTACATGATATAGCTTTCTGCTGTGTAGCTTCCACTCTACCTCCCTCTCACTGCCCCCCCTCCTCTCTCACTCCGTTACACCCCCTCCCTGCCTCCCTAGCTATCCCGCCCATTACTAGCCCTTCCCAACTAACTAACTCAGCCCACCCCCCACCGCATCATACCTACCTGTCTTCCTCTCTGGGAGACGGCTCCTCCCTTCTCTTTCACTGTGCACAGGCTGGAGAGGACTCTCTTCCTCTCTGCAAGCATGTACACAGACCAGAAGTACCGTCTGACACCTGCGCAGTAGAAATGGAGTGCCATCTGCACTGTGCATGTGTTGCAGGCACCTCCAGACTGCGCAAGCGCTGGCAGAGAGGAAGAGGGGAGGAGCCATTCCTGGAGAGGAAGATACGTAAGTATGATGAGGTTGGGGGGAGTAATGGTGAGTACTGGATTATCACCGGATTAGCATAAAGTGTGCCTGGGGCGGTCACATGACCGCTCCAGGGATATCAGTAATTATAGATTTTTTTTTAAGGTAAATTAGAAGTTAGGCAGGGGGAGGGGATTTAGTTTAGGGGTTTATTTTTATTTCATCCCGGACAACCCCATTAAGCCTTAGGTCAGAAAAATTCCTCACCTTGATAATAGTTGAGTCTGAGCCTGTCACTCAGGGTGGTCTACACAAGGGCCTGGGTTTGAAACTTTGGAGAGACCTAGTGAAAAAATAAATAGAATTATTATTTAAATAGATTCAGGATCCTCCATCAACGTCTTTACTAGTATTCACTGCTGGCAGGCAGGTGAAAATCCATACTGAACAGATGAGGGGGCCAGAAACCTGGGAGAAAAATGGGAGTTGGTATGTCTGCTGCTTAATCTGTTACATGTAAACTGTACAGGATAATCCATGGTCCTATGTGAATAGTAGTAGCAGTGGTGCATATCTTTGCTGCCTTCTCATTAACATAGTTAATAAGATCAGAAAATTACTCAAGTCGCATCAAGTATGACTATAATCCTACCATGTTGATCTAGAGGAAGGCAAGGAGGAAAACCAAATGAAGTGAACCTATTGGCAGAATGGAAAATTCCTTCCTGACTCCAAATATGGCAATCGTAATAAATCCCTGGATCAACATCCCATACTAAAACACTAGTAATACTGAGGCCCGGTTCACATCTGCGCATGGGTTTCCATTCGGGGAGTCCGCTTGGGGACCCCCCCGAACGGAAACCTAATCCGCATAAAAAAAGTACATTGTTTTATTATGTTTCCTCACCGCCTCTGGGCCTCTGATCATTATACTCGGGGGTCTGAAAAGACCCCCGAGTATAATGATAGTAGTGATTGTGGGGTTCGGCCCGCGGCCTTACCTACCTATCCCCGCTCCTGCTCACAGTCACCTCCGCAGAATGGGAAGTGCAGGCGGCCGTGAGCAGGACCCCGGGGATCGGTAAGTATATAGGGCCCATTACCTGCTGGGGTTACTCCAGCAGTAAAACATATGTTACTGGTGAACTGGTGACATCACAGACATATATTACTGTAAAATGTTTTTTCTTTCACAGAAACTAAAATGTATTTTTTGTGCTGATTTCAAATACGTTTTCAGATTTTTTTCCATCAGACAGGGTTTTTTTGTGACAGGAATTTAAACTTTAATGGAAATATTAATATTAACATAATACATACTCAATCAAGATTATTTAAAACACAGTTTATCTAAAATTTCTTCATTATTTACGGGAATATTTTGCGTCCGGGATGTCTCTCTTTGTAGTCTAACAATAGTCAGCCAGTATGGTGGTGCTCCACTTGCCTTGGTACCTTCGTTCCATCGTAGAAATCTGCTGATGAAAACGCTCCCCATGCTGGTCACTGACAGCACCAAGATTTTCTGGAAAGAAGTCCAGGTGAGAGTCCAAGAAATTAAGTTTTAAGGACATGTTGCATCCCATAGCTTGGTATGATTTCACAAGATCACGCACTATATCACTGTAGTTTGCTGCTTTATGATTTCCAAGAAAAGAAGAGGAGACATTTTTGAAGTAAAGCCAGGCTGCTTTTTGCAGTGGATTTAACAGTTCCTGAAATTGTTTGTCGTCCATGACCGATCTTATTTGTGGCCCTATAAAAATGCCTTCTTTGAGTTTCGCATCACTAACTTTTGGAAATTTTGATTTCAAATGCATAAATGCAGCAGAAGTTTTATCAATTGCTTTTACGAATTGTTTCATCAATCCGAGCTTAATATGCAGTGGAGGTAGATATACAGTACTTTTGTGTAGGATTCACTAAAGGTACATTTGACACATTTTTTTGTGCAGGAACAAGAGATTCACGTTTAGGCCATTCCTCCCTAATATAATGAGATTTCCAATCCCTGCTATCCCATTCACATAAGAAACAGCAGAATTTTGAGTATCCAAGTTGCAACCGAAGCAATAAAGCAATGACCTTCAAATCTCCACAGATATTCATTTATGTTTTTCATACTGGATTTTATCTAACAGAAGTTTCATACTTTCATATGTCTCTTTCATATCAGCAGCATGTTCAACAGTTTTTGACTGTAAGGAATTGCTATTATGCAAAAGAACGGCCTTTAAACTAACTTTTGATGAGTCTATGAACAACCGCCACTCATCTGCCTGGTGTTGAATAACAAGGGCCTCCATAAGTGAATAAACATCATTGCAATACACTACACCATTTTCTTCAGAGAAGTAGTTTTTTAAATCACCCTCTCGGTTACGATACCTGCATATTCTTACGTCTGCTCGGAGTAGATTCCATCCTTTGAGCCTAGAAGATAGAACCTCTGATTGCTGTTTAGACAAGTTTAAATCCCGAATGAGGTCGTTCAGATCCTCTTGGGATAAGAAGTGAGGTGGTGATGAACTTGGTTGGAAAGTAGAATCGTTTCTCATATTGCTGTATGCTTCTTCTTCAGTGTGAGTAAGGTCAGAATCAGAGCTGTCGCTAATATTCACTAAATCTGGACACTTCGGTACAGGGAGCTCTTCGCTATGTAAGACAGGCCTCATTGCAGATTTTAAATTCAGGTATTTAACTGTGTATTTTGTTTTAGATATGGTTCCTTTAATGTTCGTTAAGCAGAAATAGCAATCTGTTATATGGTCCTTCGGTTCTCTCCAAACCATCGGAACAGCAAATGGCATATGATGTGTACCATTTTTCCAACCAGTAAGAAGCCTAACGCAAGACAAACAGCATATATGTGATGCCCAGTTCCTTTCGAGATCACCAACTTTACACCCGAAATAAAGCTCATAACACTTTTTTACAAGTGGTGTAAAAAAATCGTCTCTGACTCTGGAACGTCACTTCACCACACACGTAACAAAAATTGTCCAGATGATTTATACACTTTCTTGGCATACTGGAATATTTATAGCAACTAATAGAACTTGAGAAACAAGCAAAACACTGATGATGACCAGAAGAACGAACACCTGTCCTAACAGACTTACTGACAATTCAGTCCTAGCTCTCCACTTACAAAAGGTGCAATATCTAAGCATGTTTGAACATGTCTGAACATGAATGAACCTGCGTATTGTTGCTGGTTTGTGTTGTAACATACAACAAGACCTCATTCCTCTTATAAAACAATGGGTAGCACTAATTAATTTTGTTGAATTATCTAATGACAAATCATACAAAACTATCGGAACCAGTAAAATTACGCAATAACAAAATTCATGTCACAAAAAAATTGAGCCTGATGGAGCAATTCTGACAACATATTCGAATTCAGGATATGAAATACTACTATAATTGCTATTTAATGTTTTTGTGAAAAAAATCATGTTGACCAGTGTTATTAATCATCACAACATCCTGTGGAATAGCTCCATAGTCTCAACTGCTGTAACTAGAAAAAAAAAATCTCCTCTATATATATAAAAAGTGTAAGCTTTTCTCAATCAGACATACAGGATGCCCCCTTGTCATGGATAGAGGCCTAAGGTTAAACAGATCATTAGTAAGATCTCTGTATTGTCCATTCATATATTAGTACCTTGTAATTAGGTCGCCCCTAAACTGTCTTTTCCAAACTGAACATCCTCGTGTTTGATAACCTTTCTTTATACACTAATCCACCCATCACCTTAATAACCTTGGTCGCCCAACTAGGTACCCGCTCTTGTTTAACTATATCCTCATTAGAGTGTGCATAATAGGGAATGTAAAAGTGTGCCTACAAACATATATTTACTACTGTACTTAGCCAGCAATGTCAGAGTGACAGTGACCAGCCTACCCTGCCTACCCAACCAGTCACCCACAGCTTCATTCTTACTTGGTTTTGCAGCTTGCCACATACCCTAAATCAGAAGTAAGGACATGTGGTTAAAGTATTGTGATGACCCCCAGTTATGTATTTCTTGTATTACTACTTGCTCATATTGTGGTGTTTATGACTGTTCTTAGGTATGTTGTGTTTAAGCTGTGTTTACAATGGTGGTCAATTCGCTTCAGTGGTTTTATGTGTATACCATGGGAGAGTGCGTTTCTGGCCAGCCAGTTTATTACCCCTGGACAACAGATGTCAAAGGAGGGAGAGAGGGCTAATGACCCTCAGCTCAACCCCAGACACACATCTTTCCCGCAGCTAAGAAGACATCACTCTTTCCTCAGATCCTGCAGTGGGTTGAGAGGAGGGGGGGCTACCTGGAAGGGAGGTGTGGCTGGACACTAGCCTTATACTGAGAGGAAGAGCTAGATTCTTTGGTCATTCAGCAAGGAGGCAGCTAGGGGTTAGCTGGGGTCTCTCTTCTGTACAAGAAGACCTTCTACACTTGTTCTATCCTGGGAAGCTGTAAAGATACATGCTCTGTAACTTGCATAAGGGAGTACCCTGAGGCCCTGACCCTGAGTACATGGAGGCTCAGAGAAACAGACTACCACTTGTTCTGGATAATACTTTTCTCTTTTAATCCCATTTTATTTTCTGTACTGTACTGTGCTTTTACCTGTATTTGCTTTACCATCCATTGATGTGTATTTCTGTATATGTTAGTGGCTAGTACCGACCCACTCAGTTTAATAAATATATAAATTTTCTAAAGCTTGTTTCATATTATCCTATGAATCCAGTCACTCATGGAGCGTGAGTGGAAGGTAAGAAGGGTGATCGCAGGTAGGCCAAGCGGCTTGGCAAGGCAATATTCTTCACAAGCGTCAACTGTGACTGCAGCCAGTACTATAGCATACTGTGGCAATTTGATTGGCATATAAGGGCAGTATGGATGGCAGTTACTGTTATTGGGGTAGTATGGCTTTCACGGTTATCAACATACACTGGCTAGTACTGTTATGGAGGCACTGTGTATAATGCTGTTATTGAGAGATTGTGAATGGTACTACTTTGGTGGTACTGTGGCTGGCATCATTATTCATTGTAGCACAAAGGTGGACATTATTTATTAGGTACCATGGTTAGGGCTTTGTTATTAAGACTCTAACTATGGCTGTACATTTAGCTGTCTGTTTAATTTTATATTCCTGACAAATCCCTGTCAATCTCTCTAAACACAGTGACACCCTTACCTCCTGCTGGGCACACATCCTCTACTTTCATGTAAGCAGTGGACATGGAAGGCTAAGCATTAGGAAACATTGTTGCTAGAAAATTGAAATTATAGTAAATTCTAACTTGTTGCCGACAATCTGATACTGAAAATAAATTCCATTTGTCTGTATTGAGTTGTTTTAGTGACAAACACGTGGATTTCTTCAAGCCCCATTCCAATGAACAAGAAAGTCACGTAAATTTCTGCAGCGAATCTACTATGCCCTGATACATTACAATAGTGGCAGTGGGGATCAATAATCATCCCTGCTGCCTGCACAGGTGTAACCTCACCACACTCTATTATTGGTGTCGGTTCTTTGTGGGGGGCACTAAGGAGAAATTATACTGTATGGGGTGTGCACTAAGGAGCATATTGTGAGGGGGCACCAATAGTTTATTATAACAAGTGGAGACCACTAATGGGGTATTATACTGTGTGTGTGGCACTAATGCCCCATTAGTGCCCCCCACACAGTATAAAGCTCCTTAGTGCCCCACACACAGTACAATAACACGTTAGTGCCCCCATACAGTATAATTCCACATTAGTGCCCCCTCACATTATAATGCCACATGACTGCACCCACACAGTATGATTCCCTATGTATGCCCCCATATATTGCCACTTATTTGTTAGCCAATAAACCCTTTATCTTCTGTATCATACCAGTTATTGACATCGACCCCTCTGCTCCATTTTACCATTCCCAAATAAATGACTCTTAACGTATTAGAGGTCTCTATACAGTATGCATATTTACTGCTCTGACAGAGTGACTAAACACTCCCTAACCTCATCGCCACACATCTGTGTATTTCTATAAGACTTTGCGATGGATTGACACTATATAGGTGGATTGTCATCCTGCAGTTAGCCTCCATTAAGGATTTACAGTGGTGAGGGATATGCTAATTCAATGGACGTGTATTATAGGTATCATGGGGTGTGAATAGCTATGGATACTGTTACCTCTGAACAAATTGGCTTTGCGGAATCTACTCACTGACCATTATTTACCAGGAGATTATATCATATTTGATAAAATAGATTATACTCACTGGTCAGTGAGTGATACTTATGGGAATGTATAGTCACAATAAGCAGTGAATAAATTTGCTATATATTTTTACCAATTCCACATTTGTAAGTTTTAGAATTGGTCAATGAATATGGATTTTAACTTAATTCCATTTTGTCTTTTCCTAGTATTCCTAGGATTTTCGTGATATAAATGTATATATAATTTGTGATATACTTTATTCAGCAATAATGTGCAAAATTAATCAAAAATGCCTAAAGGAATCTTTTTGGATTTATAGAAAGAACAGCACATCCCCTGGTGTACATTGCACTATGTTCAAATGTCACCAAAGGTGAATTATTTTACCAGCTACACTATGGCTGTGAGTTATCCCATGTGATATAACTAATAAAATGCAGTCTTCTATATGTTAAATAAACTATCCAGTGTATAAGAATTTATAGACATAATTAATTTACATGACAAATAAATTGTTATTGCTAATATCACATCATCTCATGAATCATATCACTTTATGTCATATATAAAATACCTAATAATAGAACATATATCACTTTTTCAGAAAGACAGAAGAATGTAATGAAGTCATCAATGAGATGGGTTGGTGCGCTTTGAGGTGTGTTCACACCTTAAAAATTTAGAATGCTGAGGCCCTGTGGTGTTGGTGTACTTCCTCAGGGATGACAGAGCGACTCAGGTGGACTCATGTGGAACTGTAAAAGGTACAGAGTTCTTAAATGATACAATTGGCATGGCAGTTTTAGTACAGTCTTTGAAAAGGTGACAGGTGGCTTGAATTTGCAACATATTGTTGACACTTACAACACTTGGCTGACATTAGTAACAGTCTACGACACATATGACACAATGCTGGTACCCAGCATTATGTAAAGAGCTCAGTATTACTGTACGCTGGTCTCAGTCATTCTCTCTGGGTCAAACCCACTTGGCAACAATACCCTGGCTGCAACTGGTCTGGACTTCCTTACCTTGTCTTCCACTGTTGCGTTCCTGGGCCCAGCGGGGGATCCTGTGGACCTCTGGTAGTCAGCTATGTCTTCTGCTCTAGTCTTAAGTCATTATTAGCTCTCTACCTTGTATAATACAGTGGATTGCAAACGTGTACATACCCCTTGAAATTTTTCACATTTCGTCACCTTACAATCACAAACTTAAATGTATTTTATTGACATATTAAGTGATAGACCAACACAAAGTAGCACATAATTGTAAAGTGGAACGAAAATGATACATGATTTTCAAAATGTTAATCAAATAAAAATCTGAAAAGTGTGATGTGCAAAAGTATTCAGTCCCCCCCATATCAATACTTTGTAGAGCCACCTTTCCTGCAATTACAGCTGCAAGTCTTTTGGGGTATGTCTCTACCAGTTTTGCACATCTAAAGACTGAGATTTTTGACCATTCTTCTTTGCAAAATAGCTCAAGCTCAGTCAGATTGGATGGCGAGCGTCTGTGTACAGCAATTTTCATGTCTTGCCACAGATGCTCAATGGGATTTAGGTCTGGACTTTGACTGGGCCATTCTAACACATGAATATTCTTTGATCTAAACCATTCCACTGTAGCTCTGGCTGTATGTTTAGGGTAATTGTCTTGCTGGAAGGTGAATCTCCTTCCCAGTCTCAAGTCTTTTGCGGTCTCCAACAGGTTTTCTTCCAGAATGGTCCTGTATTTAGCTCCATCCATCTTCCCATCAACTCTGACCAGCTTCCCTGTCCCTGCAGAAGAAAAGCCTCCCCACAGCATGATGCTGCCACCACCTTTATTCTCAGTGGAGATGGTGTTTTCAGGATGATGAGCAGTGTTACTTTTCTGCCACACATAGCTCTTTGCATTTAGGCCAAAAAGTTCAACTTTGGTCTCATTTGACCAGAGCACCTTCTTCCAAATGTTTGCTTGTGGCAAACTGCAAACGGCACTTCTTATGTATTTCTTTCAACAATGGTTTTCTTCTTGCCACTCTTCCATAAAGGCCAGATTTGTGGAGTGCACGACTTATAGTTGCCCTGTGGACAGATTCTTCCTCCTGAGCTGTGACTTTCAGCAGCTACTCCAGAGTGACTATGGGCATCTTGGCTGCTTCTCTGACCAGTGCTCTCCTTGCTCGATCTGTTAGTTTAGATGGACGGCCATGTCTTGGTAGGTTTGCAGTTGTAGAATGCTTTTTCCATTTTTGGATAATAGATTGAACATTGCTCCTTGCGATGCTCGAAGCTTGGGATATGTTTTATATAACCTAACCCTGCTTTAAACTTCTCCATGACTTTATCTTTGACCTGTCTAGTGAGTTTCTTGATCTTCATGATGCTGTTTGTTCACTAGTGTTCTCTAACAAACCACTGAGGCCTTCACAGAACAGGTGTATTTATACTGAGACTAAATTACACACAGCTGGATTCTATTTAACTAATTAAGTGACTTCTGAAGGCAACTGATTGCACTGGATTTTATTTAGGGGTATCAGAGTACAGGTGGCTGAATATGTCACACTTTTCAGATTATTTGAATAAAAATATGAAAACCATGTGTCATTTTCATTCCACTTCACAATTATGTGCTACTTTGTGTTGGTCTATCACTTGAAATCTCAACAAAATACATTTAAGTTTATGGTTGTAAGGTGACAAAATGTGAAAAAGTTCAAGGGTTATGAATACTTTTACACTGTACAATGTATATAGATTTCTCTCTAGTATACACCTGTATACTGACATGTCTCATTGGTAAAATTATCAGTTCTGAACATAAAACTTGTAAAACCATTCTGACTAGTCCATATCTATGTACAGATAATTCACTGGTTTACAGCCAAATTGGTTTATACATGAAAACAGTTGATCTTAACTAATTTTGGGGTGCTGAGATCGAAAATGATGCTTAAATTTTGAAATTGGCTCTAATTTTCATGATACAGATGTGCTTTTGATATTTCTCACAGCCTTTAATACATTACTGGGAAAAGTTTGCATAATCAGTATTGCATCATCTACTAGAATTGCATCATCTCAGAATGACCAATAGAAAGATGCCAATAAAGGCCAGGTGATGCAATCCTAATTAAACTTGCATCACACAACTTTATCCAGTGGGGAAGAAAAGTATTTAGTCAGCCACCAATTGTGCAAGTTCTCCCACTTAAAAATATGAGAGAGGCCTGTAATTGACATCATAGGTAGACCTCAACTATGAGAGACAAAATGAAAAAACATACCGTGTTTCCCCGAAAATAAGACACCCCCGAAAGTAAGACATAGGAGAGGTTTTGTAGAATTGCCCAATATAAGGCATCCCCCGAAAGTAAGACGTACCGTAGGAGACGTTTCGTTTCGCAGCATTCCCGAACAGAACATACCGGTACGGTATATGGTATACTGTAACACTGCTGTCGTCCCCTACCTTCACCATTCAGTATCCTGAGCCTGTTGCTTTCCTTGTTGTCCCCCTTTGTCCCGCTGCCGTTATCCTGTACAGTACGATGTCCCTGTTGCGTTGTACCGCATGAGTGTGCAGTGGTGAGCGTTCTCCTGGTGTCGGGAAGCGGAGCCTGTCCTTGCTGCGCGATTCTGCTGTAACGATTCTGCTGGGGACGTCACTTTGCGTCGCGACGCCGGCCCACATCACGTGACGCCGGCCTGGTCCAGCATTGAAGAAGGCCGAAGCAGCAGAGAGTGGACCGGATCGAGGAACAGGTAAGCAACGTTGTTTTTTTATGTTTCTATCCTCCCCTGGGTCTCCGATCATTATACTCTGGGGTCTGAAAAGACCCCAGAGTATAATAATTGTGCATGGGTGGTCCACAATGGGACATACCGGTATAATACTGTGTGCAGGGGCCACTATGGGAGATGATACTGTGTGCAGGGGCCACTATGGGAGATGATACTGTGTGCAGGGGCCACTATGGGAGATGATACTGTGTGCAGGGGCCGCTATGGGAGATGATACTGTGTGCAGGGGCCGCTATGGGAGATGATACTGTGTGCAGGGAAATTAATGGTTTGGATTGTTATGATGATGTCCTAGAAGATGATGACATAACTGTCATTGAATAAATTTTACTTTCTATGCATACTGTAAATATTGGTAAATGTACCATACTGTTAATTGTTGTTCATGGAAATATTGGTACGGTAGTAAGAAATTCTTGATAGGATTCACAGTTTGTCTGGTTATGCTGGTTTGTGATGACAACTACTGTACAGTACCGTATATAATAAATGTTCATTTTTTGTTCAGCAATAAATGTGAATTCTTCTTCATTGAAAAAAAAATAAGACATCCCCTGAAAATAAGACACAGCACATCTTTGGGAGCAAAAATTAATATAAGACGCTGTCTTATTTTCGGGGAAACAGGGTATCTAGAAAATCACATTGTCTGATTTTTTAAGAATTTACAGTCATATGAAAAAGTTTGGGCACCCCTATTAATCTTAATCATTTTTAGTTCTAAATATTTGGGTGTTTGCAACAGCCATTTCAATTTGATATATCTAATAACTGATGGACACAGTAATATTTCAGGATTTCAGGATTGAAATGAGGTTTATTGTACTAACAGAAAATGTGCAATATGCATTAAACCAAAATTTGACCGGTGCAAAAGTATGGGCACCTCAACAGAAAAGTGACATTAATATTTAGTAGATCCTCCTTTTGCAAAAATAACAGCCTCTAGTCGCTTCCTGTAGCTTTTAATCAGTTCCTGGATCCTGGATGAAGGTATTTTTGACCATTTCTCTTTACAAAACAATTCCAGTTCAGTTAAGTTTGATGGTCGCCGAGCATGGACAGCCCGCTTCAAATTATCCCACAGATGTTCAATGATATTCAGGTCTGGGGACTGGGATGGCCATTCCAGAACATTGTAATTGTTCCTCTGCATGAATGCCTGAGTAGATTTGGAGCTGTGTTTTGGATCATTGTCTTGCTGAAATATCCATCCCCGGCGTAACTTCAAATTCGTCACTGATTCTTGTACATTATTCTCAAGAATCTGCTGATACTGAGTTGAATCCATGCGACCCTCAACTTTAACAAGATCCCCGGTGCCGGCATTGGCCACACAGCCCCAAAGCATGATGGAACCTCCACCAAATTTTACAGTGGGTAGCAAGTGTTTTTCTTGGAATGCTGTGTTTTTTGACGCCATGCATAACGCCTTTTTGTATGACCAAACAACTCAATCTTTGTTTCATCAGTCCACAGGACCTTCTTCCAAAATGAAGCTGGCTTGTCCAAATGTGCTTTTGCATACCTCAGGCGACTCTGTTTGTGGCGTGCTTTCAGAAACGGCTTCTTTCGCATCACTCTCCCATACAGCTTCTCCTTGTGCAAAGTGTGCTGTACTGTTGACCGATGCACAGTGACACCATCTGCAGCAAGATGATGCTGCAGCTCTTTGGAGGTGGTCTGTGGATTGTCCTTCACTGTTCTCACCATTCTTCTTCTCTGCCTTTCTGATATTTTTCTTGGCCTGCCACTTCTGGGCTTAACAAGAACTGTCCCTGTGGTCTTCCATTTCCTTACTATGTTCCTCACAGTGGAAACTGACAGGTTAAATCTCTGAGACAACTTTTTGTATCCTTCCCCTGAACAACTATGTTGAACAATCTTTGTTTTCAGATCATTTGAGAGTTGTTTTGAGGAGCCCATGATGCCACTCTTCAGAGGAGATTCAAATAGGAGAACAACTTGCAATTGGCCACCTTAAATACCTTTTCTCATGATTGGATACACCTGGCTATGAAGTTCAACGCTCAGTGAGGTTACAAAACCAATTTTGTGCTTCAGTAAGTCAGTAAAAAGTAGTTAGGAGTATTCAAATCAATAAAAAAATAAGGGTACCCACATTTTTGCACCGGTCAAATTTTGGTTTAATGCATATTGTACATTTTCTGTTAGTACAATAAACCTCATTTCAATCCTGAAATATTACTGTGTCCATCAGTTATTAGATATATCAAATGGAAATGGCTGTTGCAAACACCCAAATATTTAGAACTAAAAATGATTAAGATTAATAGGGGTGCCCAAACTTTTTCATATGACTGTATTTGCAGATTATGGTGGAAAATAGGTATTTGGTCACCTACAAACAAGCAAAATTTCTGGCTCTCACAGACCTGTAACTTCTTCTTTAAGAGGTTCCTCTGTCCTCCACTCATTACCTGTAGTAATGGTTCCTGTTTGACATTGTTATCAGTATAAAAGACACCTGTCAACAACCTCAAACAGTCACACTCCAAACTCTACTATGGTGAAGACCAAAGAGCTGTGGAAGGACACCAGAAACAAAATTGTAGACCTGCACCAGGCTGGGAAGACTGAATCTGCAATAGGCAAGCAGCTTGGTGTGAAGAAATCAACTGTGGGAGCAATAATTAGAAAATAGAAGACATACAAGACCACTGATAATCTCCCTTGATCAGGGGCTCCACGCAAGATCTCACCCCGTGGGGTCAAAATGATCACAAGAACGGTGAGCAAAAATCCCAGAACCACATGGGGGAACCTAGTGAATGAACTGCAGAAAGCTGGGACTAACGTAACAAAGGCTACATGAAAGAATGAATGGGGCCATGTATCGTGAGATTTTGAGTGCAAACCTCTTTCCATCAGCAAGGGCATTGAAGATGAAACGTGGCTGGGTCTTTCAGCATGACATCCCCATAGAAAACCTTTGGAGGGAGTTGAAAGTCCGTGTTGCCCAGCGACAACCCCAAAACATCAGTGCTCTAGAGGAGATCTGCATGGAGGAATGGGCCAACATACCAGCAACAGTGTGTGCCAACCTTGTGAAGACTTACAGAAAACGTTTGACCTCTCTCATTGCCAACAAAGGATATATAACAAAGTATTGAGATGAACTTTTGTTATTGACCAAATACTTATTTTCTACCATAATTTGCAAATAAATTCTTTAAAAATCTGACAATGTGATTTTCTGGATTTGTTTTCTCATTTTGTCTCTGATAGTTGAGGTCTACCTATGATGTCAATTACAGGCCTCTCTCATCTTTTTAAGTGGGAGAACTTGCACAATTGTTGGCTGACTAAATACCTTTTTTTTCCACTGTACTGTATATGTTCCTTCACATGTGTGCACCTTTATAACCCACCAGAAGATTTGCTCGATTATGCACCTGAATATATCTGCAGAAATGCTGACAGACACTTATTGGTGACAAAATAGCAGCACATCCAAAAACATTTACATTACAGTAATGAAGGTGTCCTTACACCTAGGAGAATATAGAAGAGAACTGCAAGACACTATGGGTAAGGGTATAGATGGAGACATGGAGCAATAGTTAGCTCCAGTCCATAGTTGTTGATACAGTATATTCTTCCTCTACTGTACTGCTGTAGGCACATAACTGGCATTTTTACTTCTATCTGACTGGGAGGGGACTCTAGCGCTGTCCACCTCGACAGGTGTTGCTTGTCAATTGCTTTTCTGATGCTTACAAAAGCCAAGTACTCTAAATTCACAGCCTTCAGAGAATCATTCAGGACCGGAGCAGGATGACATTTTTAAGTGGGAGAACTTGCACAATTGATGGCTGACTAAATACTTTTTTCCCCACTGTATATTCTCACTCTATCAGCCATCCAGCACTTGTTACAGTTCAGTTTATATCATTCAGTCTATATAAGTTCAGCGATGCCTCGGACTTGCATTAATAAAGTAGATAATTTCTGCTATATATGTGGCGAAGTGACTTTTGCATCACAAAAGCGAAGTTTGACTCCTATGGTTAGGAAAGCCTACCACCTGTATTTCAGCTGAAAAATAGGAGATTAGGACAAGAGTTGGGCTCCACACACATGCTGTAATAGATGTTCATTAAACCTCACACAGTGGTTGAACGGGAAAAGACAATCTATGCCTGTTGCAGTGCCAATGGTCTGGAGAGAGCCAACTGACCATACTGCCAATTGCTACTTCTGCATGGTGCCTCCAATTGGGAAAGGAATTTTGAATAAAAAGAAGTGGACTTTACAGTATCCAAATATTCCATCTGCGATACTCCCAGTAGCTCATTCAGAAGAATTGCCAGCTCCAAAAGCACCAGAAACAATCTCACTCGATTCCACTGAGGAAGAAGAAGAAGCATGTGGTCATGAACCATCTACCTCGCATGATCAAGATTTTCTTTCATCAACCTTTACCGAACCACACCTTATATTGTAAAGTGAACTGAACGATCTTTTTAGAGATCTAGATCTGCCCAAGAGTAAGGCAGAGCTCTTAGGTTCCGGACTTCAACAGTGGAATCTGCTAGCACATGATATTTGGATTTCTTTGTTCCGGGACCGTCAAAAGCATCTTGTCCAATTCTTCTTCAAGGAGGGTGTGATGAACGGACCCTCAGTTTTATATCTTTCTTGGAAGTGTGTTTTACTTGCTTAGGTCAGTCCTTCCCCCACTTGGAATGCGGTGCTTTAGTTGAGTCCACATTGCTGGACGATACGCTTCACTGGTTTTATGTGTGTTCATTGGAGATGGCTTGCTATAGCCAGGCACTTTTATTATCCCTGGCCAGATGGGATGGGGGATAGCAAGCCTTAACTTCACCCTTCTCTCCGAGGGTTCTGCAAAGGTGGGAGAAGGGGGGCTGCCTGGGAGCAAGGGGTGGGTGGAGCACTAGCCATATGCTGTGGGCAGACCTGGATTCTGGGGTCATTCAGCAAAGAGGCAGTAAGGAGCTCTGATCTGGGAGAAGATGAGAGGGCCTGCCCTACTGAGGAATGCTTTGAGGGCCTAGTTCTGGACAGCATGTAGAAGGATTGTTTTATGCAACTTGCTTAAGCTTGCGCCCTAGGCCCAAAACTCTGCTGTGGCCTAGAGAAACGGACTACGAGCCTATGCCGGTATTTTCTCTATCTTTTAATTCCCCTGTTTATTTTTGTGTATTGTATCATTTCCCTTTTGCTTGTATGTTTATGCTTGATCATATTAATATTGTATATTTCTGTATATGCTATTAATTCATACCGACCCACTTGGGTTATTAAACATATAAAATTTATATCGCTCATTTCGTTTTATCCTATGACCCGGTCTACTCACGGTGTGTGAGTGGGAGGTTAAGAAAGAAGTTTGATCGCAGGCGTGCCAGGCGGCTGGGCGAGGTGATATTCTTCACAGTGGTGGCAGCGGTGGGATCTTAGGATAACAGTGTGTGGGTGTGGTATCACGCAGACACTGGAGATTGCGGCAATCCTATGGAACGAGCGCGGTATGAGATCAAGCTTAAAATACGGTGAAAGTTTGGTACAGTACTGTTCCCTCCCTTCTTCTTTTTTCTGTCCTATCTTTTATTTGGCAACGGCTTCCAGTGGATGGCTGGTGGGACCAGAAGCATAACCAAACGTCTGCAGGACTTGGTTGCTGCTGAACTCCAGGAGATGGCGGTTATGGAAGCTACCATAGCCATGCAGGAGGCGGAGCAAAGTCCTGAGAGGCTGGCACCAGAAAACATCACCATGCCAGATGGTTCCGCAGGTGCCCAGACCCCAGAGGTAACTGTGCCTGGAGGGACCAGTAACCCCAGTTCTGTGGGGGTAACGGACTTATACTTGCAAATGGCCTTACAGCACATAGACGCCAGTGACTATAGCGCCCGTCTGCAGGTGATTCACCAGTACCAAGAAGCTGCAGAGCGCCGGGCGGAGAGAGAAGCTGCAGAGCGCCGGGCGGAGAGAGAGGCCGCTGCTGCAGAGCGTCGGGCGGAGAGAGAAGCTGCAGAGCGCTGGGCGGAGAGAGAGGCCACTGCTGCAGAGCGTCGGGCGGAGTTGGAGCATCAGCTTGAGCTAAAAAAGCTGGAACTTTGCCAGCAGGCGCAACCTTCCCCTGCACCAACTCCAGGAGCCCGAGCACTAAAGATCCGATCCGAGGACTTTCCAATCTTGGAAGATAACGGGGACTTGGACTCGTTCTTGCGGGGATTTGAGAGGGTGTGTAAGCAGCATCATATTCCCCAGGCAGAATGGGCCCGTTACCTGTCTCCCCGGCTGAAGGGAAAAGGCCTGGATGTTTCCACGAGCTTACCAGTGGACGCGGACTATGAGACCATCAAAGCGTCGCTGATACGGAGATACCGGCTCACGCCGGAGGTGTACCGCAAAAAGTTCCGGAATATCCAGTGGGGTCCCACAGAGAGCTATGCGGATGTTCTGCACCACTTACAGGTTACATTCTGGCAGTGGATCAAAGGACTTACTGTCACCACGTTTGAGGGAATTGGGGATCTTATGATAAAGGAACAATTTCTCCAGGTGTGCCCTCTGGAGGTCCGCCAGTTCGTGTGTGATCGGAAACCCACAACAGCAGACAATGCTGCAGAGATTGCTGACGACTATGTGTCCACCAGGGAGCAAGGGATCAAGAGAGGAGCCACACTGCAGAGACCCCCAAGCGGGAAGGAAGGGCAAAGTTGGAGTTCACCACAGCCTGCGGTCTCCAAGTGGGGTAAGACAAACTCTGTCCCGGGTGCCCCCTCTACTTCCCCTGTCCCAAGAACTCTGGGCGCCCCGGGGACCCCCTCCAAGTCCCAAGGAGAGGCCCGGCAGTGTCATACTTGTAACCAGCCAGGACATTTCAAGGCGGAGTGCCCCAACCGCTCTAAGAACCCCCCCTGTTTCCCCAGCCACGGCAGCTGGCTCATCTGTATACTTGGTGGGGAGGGAGGGGTTGCAATCCGATGCCAACAGTCAACAGGTCATTGTGGGGGGTAAAGTGGTCATGGGATTTCGGGACACTGGGGCGCAGATTACTCTGGTGCAACCTGACTTGGTCCCTGCGGACAGTATTATCCCTGGAAAAAATCTGACCCTGAAGGGTATTGGACAAGAAAGCGTAACTGTGCCCATGGCTTGCGTCCATTTGGACTGGGGTGCGGGAAAAGGGATGCGTGATGTGGGGCTAATGTCTGATCTGCCTGCCAATGTACTATTGGGAAGAGATTTGGGGCCCTTGGTGTCCCAATATGGGGAGGGAGCAGCCCCACCTCGCTGTGACAAAATGTCTGTACTGAAGGATGATTTTAATGAGGTGTTGAAGCCTGTCACACAGGCAGAGGGAGGGGTTAGCCTTTTGTCTCCCCTTGCTGTGTGTCCAGCTAAAGTAATCAGTGAGCATGTGAATGAGACATTGTGGAATGCTGACCTGGCTGTAGCCCCGCCCACATCTGCGGGTGATGAGAGCCCCCTCAGTGTGACCCTGGCTCAGCCATTCACCCAGGCTGTGAATCAATGAATGAATGCAATGTCAATGTAATTGCTAATTCTTGCCTTGCAGGTTTACCGGGTAGCTCTTCTGAGATGCTGGGGGCAACCCCAACTGAGGACAATGTGCCAGGTGGTCAGGTGGGTCACGGGGATCTCAGGGCCGATCCGGATGAGGAACGGACCGCTGGTGTTGCGGTGGTAACCCGCAGCCAGAGTGCTAGAGGGGTGGAAGGCGTTCTGACCCCTGAGCCGTTCCCTCTGTCACCCGGAGATGGCACTGAGGCCGCCGTGACTAGCCTCCCCACACTGGAGCCAGAGGAGCCCGGCGGGTATGTGACATGCACATCTCTTCTGTCTGGTTCCAGTCAGGAGTTCAGGGACGCTGTCCAAGCTGACCGCAGTCTGGATGCATTGAAGGAGCGTGCTGATCAACCTCCCTTGGAGTCGGACAAGGACCGCGTGTACTGGGAGCAAGGGAGGTTGTACCGGGAAACGATCCCCACAAAGGGAAAAGAAAGTCGGCTCAGGGAGAAACATTTGGTGGTACCCCAACCCTACCGGATGGAGTTGTTGTGGATTGCTCATGATATTCCACTGGCAGGCCACCTGGGGATCGCTAAGACCAAGGCTCGCCTCAGCCACTTATTCTACTGGCCTAAGATGGGGACAGATGTAGCTAAATACTGCCGTTCATGTGACACTTGTCAGAGGATGGGCAAGGCGGGGCAAGGCTCCAAAGCACCAATGATACCTATGCCCATCATAACTGAACCTTTCCAGCGGGTGGCTGTGGATCTCATTGGACCCCTGTCCATTCCCAGTCGCACCGGGAAACGTTTCATATTAACGGTAGTAGACTACGCTACTAGGTACCCGGAAGCTGTCGCTCTGTCTTCCACCCGGGCTGATGTAGTGGCCAAGGCTCTGGTAGGCATCTTCTCCCGTGTTGGATTTCCCAGAGAGATGCTCACAGACCAAGGTACCCAGTTCATGTCTGCCTTGATGCAAGGCCTGTGTAAGGTAACAGAGGTGCAACATCTGGTGTCCAGCCCGTATCACCCACAGACCAATGGCCTGTGTGAACGGTTCAATGGCATCCTGGAGCAGATGCTCAGGATATTAGTCGAGTCCCACGGGCGCGACTGGGAGCCTTATCTCCCGCACCTGCTGTTCGCTTACCGGGAGGTGCCGCAAGCCTCAACGGGGTTCTTCCCCTTTGAGCTCTTGTATGGGAGACGTGTACGTGGGCCCCTAACTCTTGTGAAAGAGTCCTGGGAAGGAGAAACAGCCATCCAAGGTGTGCCAGTCGTGCCCATGGCCCAAGTGCAGACGGCATGGGGTGCTGGAGGTGGGACCCAAGAAGGGGGTGTGTCAAATGTATTACCTGTCAATGTATTGTGGAGGGGTGGTTTGGGGAAGCATAATCTCAATCATTTGCCCAAGGTATCACCATCACCCACCCAAGTACAGGAGGAACAGGGTGTAGGCCCAAAGGGGCCAGGCGTCTGGGAGGGAGGACAGGGTCCAAACATACCTGTGCCAGAACCAGAGGTGCCCCTAGGTTTGGAAGCAAAGGGGGAGGTGCAGAATCCCCTAGAACTCTCCCAACTAGCGGCTAGTGTGGGAGAGACCCTGAGAGACTGCCGGGAAGGGGTCTCTAAACTGGTATCACAAGGGCCTGGGGTTGCGAGTATGGATCTGCAGGATGCCAGAACTCACAACGAGGTCCCAGTGCAGGCCGGGGGTAGCCAGGTGGGCGGAGACTGCCGGGATGGGGTCTCAGCACCAGTACCACAAGGGCCTGGGGTTTCGAGTGTGGATCTGCGGGACGCCAGCACTCGGGGGAGGGACCCAGAGCAAGCAGGAGGTAGCCAGGTCTACTTAATTCAGAGCCTGAACCTTAGAGGAGTCTCCATTCAGACAGGAGAGGAAGAGGGTATCAGTACGCCAGGAATATGGTCAGGGACCAGCGCAGGTCCCGGCGGGGTGAGGCCGCCAAGGTGTCCGCGGAAGGCGATCTTAGGATCGTCCTTCCTCCTGACACGCTCTAAAAGGGGGAGGTGTGATGAACGGACCCTCAGTTTTATATCTTTCTTGGAAGTGTGTTTTACTTGCTTAGGTCAGTCCTTCCCCCACTTGGAATGCGGTGCTTTAGTTGAGTCCACATGGCTGGACGATACGCTTCACTGGTTTTATGTGTGTTCATTGGAGATGGCTTGCTATAGCCAGGCACTTTTATTATCCCTGGCCAGATGGGATGGGGGATAGCAAGCCTTAACTTCACCCTTCTCTCCGAGGGTTCTGCAAAGGTGGGAGAAGGGGGGCTGCCTGGGAGCAAGGGGTGGGTGGAGCACTAGCCATATGCTGTGGGCAGACCTGGATTCTGGGGTCATTCAGCAAAGAGGCAGTAAGGAGCTCTGATCTGGGAGAAGATGAGAGGGCCTGCCCTACTGAGGAATGCTTTGAGGGCCTAGTTCTGGACAGCATGTAGAAGGATTGTTTTATGCAACTTGCTTAAGCTTGCGCCCTAGGCCCAAAACTCTGCTGTGGCCTAGAGAAACGGACTACGAGCCTATGCCGGTATTTTCTCTATCTTTTAATTCCCCTGTTTATTTTTGTGTATTGTATCATTTCCCTTTTGCTTGTATGTTTATGCTTGATCATATTAATATTGTATATTTCTGTATATGCTATTAATTCATACCGACCCACTTGGGTTATTAAACATATAAAATTTATATCACTCATTTTGTTTTATCCTATGACCCGGTCTACTCACGGTGTGTGAGTGGGAGGTTAAGAAAGAAGTTTGATCGCAGGCGTGCCAGGCGGCTGGGCGAGGCGATATTCTTCACAGAGGGCGATCTTGTTGCATGCAATAACCGCTGCAGTTTAATGGAAGCTCTCAACATCAGCTATAACCCAGATGAGTGGAGGCTATTTATCGATTCATCCAAGTTGAGTCTTAAAGCTGTCTTACTGCACAATGGCAATGCACTACCATCAGTTCAAACTGGTTATGCAGTTCACATGAAGGAAACATATAACAACATGAAACAGCTTTTGAGATGCATAAACTATGATCAACAGCTGTGGTGCTTCTGTGGTGACTTGAAGGTGGTTGTGCTAGGGCTTGGTCTCTAGGGTGGATACACAAAGTACTGCTGCTTCCTATGTGAATAGGACAGTCGTGCAAAATCAGACCACTATAAGAAAAGAGACTGGCCACTTCGACAATCACTGCAGCCAGGGACTAAAAATGTTATGCATCCAGTGCTCATTGAACCAACAAAGATTCTGCTACCTCCATTGCATGTCAAGCTGGGTCTTATGAAGAACTTCATAAAGGCGATGGATAAAAATGAAGACGCATTCAAGTATCTCCTATGTAAGTTTCCAGGGTTGAGGGAAGCAAAGATAAAGGAAGGAGTCTTTATTGGTCCTCAAATTTGTGCGCTTCTTCAAGATGATGAGTTTCAACGTTTGCTGCGTGGCAAGGAAAAGGCTGCATGGGAAGCATTCCAGTTAGTAGTAACACATTTCCTGGGAAACACCAGGGTAGATAACTATGAAGAGTTGGTGGAAAATCTCCTCAAGGCACATAAAAACCTGGGCTGTAACATGTCTTTAAAGATTAATTTCTTGCACTCTCATCTAGACTTTTTTGTACCAAACTGTGAAGCGGTGAGCAATGAACATGGTGAGCGATTTCACCAGGAAATTACGACTATGGAAAAAAGATATCAGGGTAAATGGACTACTGCTGGCAGTTACCAGAGACAATCCAATGCCTGATTACAAGAGACAGAGACAGAGTTCAATTACATATCAGCCTAAATATAATTATAATTTGTAAAAGAGCTTACACATGTCTGTAAATTATAGTTGATTTTAAATAGAGCTAAGTTTCCT